>BTRK01000004.1:23640642-24240642 GCA_036245805.1 Pristionchus mayeri | reverse complement strand
TAATCATCGAATTTTGTTCTTTTGCCAAAGCCGCCATTTCCACCATCGAAACTCCTCTTGAAATCTCCTCTGTCACCACCACGGAAGCCTCCTCTTCCTCCGCGATCACCACCGCCACAGCCTGTATATTTAGTATTCACACTGCGTTCTACGAGGGGGGAGCGAGAAAAGAGAGCGCAGAGAAAGAGAGGAATTCGCATGGCTCAGTGGGTAGAGGGGCGCACAACCTGCCCTCCGATCACCGCGAGTTCGAACCCCCTCTCTGCGCATCTTTTGCAAAATTCGTCAGGTGTATCATTTTTTCGAATTAAAATAAAAATTCTTGTTGCTTTCTCTTTCCAGCTTTGTGATACATGGCAAAATGTTTCTCAATGGAATGACAACTTCAAAAGATTTATTACAGTATCATATATGAACAAACAGAACTCTGTTGATTACACGGGATAATTGAACAAACATTGACAAGATAGGACATGGCAGGACAACTTCTTTAAAATTTCACAGGTATAAAGATGAATCATGTAAGATCTATTAGTGGAGACAAGTAATGACGGATCCTACTACTGCAGGCGTACCGGCTTGGCTTCGCGCTTGATCCTCCTTGCCTCCTCCAGATCCAACTCGGTCGCTAGCTCCTCATACTTGAACTGACCGATCTGAAAAAAGTATAGTTGTTATAAGAAACTGAAATCCTGCAGCTAAAAAAATTGTCGAACATATCACGCCTCTCAAGAGAGAATCGAGCTGAGCTTGGGATTGGTGAAATGATCAATTCAGTGTCTTAAATACAAACTAACTCAATCAGATCTCAAGTAATTCCCGTATAGCTACAATCTGATCCTTGGATTCCGCCAATTTCCGTTCCAACACGGGGCATTTTTGGCATACGTCCTCCCGAATTACGCGCACAGTAACATTTCGATTACCCCACATCGCACTGATTGCTTGTTATCACACTCTTAAGAGTAGAAACTAGCAATTAAAATTAAATATTGAGCAATAAATTTGTAACAACAGCCATTTGTTATCTTGGAGTGAAAAAAACTATTACCTCGATATTCGGCGAGTGGCGAAGCGACGTCGAGCGATTCCCTCTACGTCTACGGCCGTGCTGTAATTATTTAATATACTACGAAAAACTGAACAAGAAATTCAAAAAAGGGGAAGAGAGTGAGTGGACTGCTTAGAATGGTAATCCGCCGCGTATAATGGTTCCATCAGCTAGGGAATCAATAGCGGCGCTACCAATCAAGCAATGAAAACAATTTACACGACAATTAAATAGCAAAAATGCCGTTATTAATTAAAAAATCGCTGAGAAAGCACAAAATCACAATGGTCCAAAAAAGGGCACTTGGCAAGTTGCCAAAACGGTCGCATATCCTGCACGGAACTTTTCAATGGGCTCTTTCAGAACGCAGTGTATTCAGTGACATTTCTTCGTGATACACATGTATACCTCCGAATCCTCCACCGCCGCGTCCACCTCTGCCGCCTACCTCTTCCGCGTGAACTAGGAGCTTGAGGGAGGAAACATTCCACGGGCAACAGCTTTGCCGGGTCGATCTACAAGGTTTTGGATTTTTTGAAACTGAATCGTTTAGTTAAGTTAGTTCGCGCGGCCCCAACAATCTTCCGCTCGCTGTCACCTAGGATCACTTTCATTAAGACAACGCGGCAAGTGAAAAGAGCGTTAAAATTCGCATTTTTGTATATCTGCAACAAAGAACACAAACCTTCTGGTTCCTTGAAGGAAGACGCCTTGATTCCATCGGACAACTTCACGGAGAACCCCTTACAAATTATTAATCAAAAATTTATATAAATTGATATACAGCAAATGTTAGACAACTAGCTTACGTTATTCTTGGGTCCGCCGAAGATCTCATCAACCTTTCCCAGTCGGTCCTTGTTTTCGAAATAAATGGGCGCGTTCAGACGATATCATCCTCGCAGGTGTGGGTGAAGTATCCAACATCGATGACCTGCAAAAAAAAGTCCTCATACACTTGTATAACTGGATTTCAACGAAAAAAACAAAAGTTAAGCAATATTCGGTGAAAACCGCGACTATTTTGAGAGAAAAAATATACTGCCAAGCAATATAGTGAGAGTATAGGCATTCGTAACCCGATACAACTACTTGAAATCATTAAAATCAAGCGTTTACAAACAAAAACCGCACAAATAGGACATAAAAGAAAAAGTGTTTGGGCCCGAGCGAGTGCTTCGATCGAATACTAAAACCAGAAAGAGTAGTAATTGTAAGAAAGGGGAGATTTTCGAATTCACTTTCTTTATTTTATTTTTTTGTCATTAATGAATGCATCGAGATATGAGGCCGTTTGCCTAAGAATCGAGCAGATTCAGAGAGTTCTGGCACAGGTCATAAAATGTCGATTCTTCGTAACTGTGTGGGTAGGGGTTATTTGAGGTGCTGAAAACTGGGGCATGTTCATTTTGCCCTCAGAGTCTCCGTTGGCTCCAGATGACGTCACGTCGAAAACACATTTCCTATTATTACTTTGCTCTAGAATGCGCTAAAATTGAGTGTGTAAGGTTTCCGGGGTAGAATTTCATACTGATCACGCCTATCCAATTCGTTTCTCATGAATTTTTAAAATCTATTTTTTCTCAGAAGCAAAAGTGACCTTAGCAATTTGCATGGTTAGAACCGGCGTGACGAGAGGATTGAGAATCTCTATTTTCGTACGATTTCATGCATAACGTTTTAAAAGAGCCAAATTTTACTGATTTCAATAGTGGGCAAATGAAGCATCTTCACCCCTTTACCTTCCCTCCCTCGCCTGTTTACCCCCTGGCAGTTATCTCGCCTCTCCCCACTCTCTCTCCTCTGCACACTCTCTCGCTTATCTAGAGGGAGGGAAGAGAGAGGGAGGGTGAAGCTGCTTCATTTGCCCACTTCTTGAATCAGTAAAATTTGGCTCGTTTAAAACGTTATGCATGAAATCGTACGAAAATAGAGATTCTGAATCCTCTCGTCACGCCGGTTCTAACCATGCAAATTGCTAAGGTCACTTTTGCTTCTGAGAAAAAATAGATTTTAAAAATTCATGAAAAAGAGGATTGGATAGGCGTGATCAGTATGAAATTCTACCCCGGAAACCTTACTCACGTAATTTTAGCACATTCTAGAGCAAAGTAATAATAGGAAATGTGTTTTCGATGTGACGTCATCTGGAGCCAACGGAGGCTCCGAGGGCAAAATGAATATGCTCACCGTTTTCAGCACCTCAAATAACCCCAACCCACACAGTTACGAAGAATCGACATTTTATGAGCTGTGCTGGCACTTGCTCGATTCTTAGGCAAACGGCCTCATATAACGGAAAAACTTACCTACTTACCAGCAATCTGTGACTACAATTAATTATGGCAAATCCGTGAAAGCCGTCAAATAGTAGCTAGATTTTGCAGCATTTTGGGAAAGTCGGCATTTTCATGGTGTGTGGTGCGACTCAAACGCGCATCAATACCCTACGAGCTCTTTTGTTCTATCCGGCTCTTCCGTGGCACTAAGTACCGTATTTTTTTTAAATTAGCGCTAACGGATTTACGCGCGGTTTAAAAAAAATTGTTTATTCGATTATGTGGGCCTAATATTGAAGTTTTTCTTGTTGAAATATATATTTCTACAACCGGGGAAGAAGCGAGGATGAATTTGGTATAGAACCGGGCTTGTGAACGCTAATTACCGCACACAAAATATTCACGTTTCAAACCTCTCGGGAAAATCGGTCTTGATCAGGGTTGCACCGCACATGTTTTGAGGTCGATTCTGCGACTAATTATTGATTGTCAGATTTTATTAATATTGCATTTCTACTAGTCTGTTTTATGTCTATCAGTTTCAGGAATAATAATATAGGCCATTTTTAAGGGTGTTGGGTAACTTTAACATAAAAAGTTCAACAGGAGTGGGATTTTTGGCCATCGTATCTAAAAGTGATCTCAATACAAATCGGGGCGAGACATTATTTCATAAAAAAAGCTGGCAAAGAGCCAAGAAATTCTTGCCTGAGTATCGCGCTGTCCCCGAGCAAAAGAATTGCAAAATAATCAAAGCCATGGTGTGAAGCGACAAAATATAATCATACTGTATTGTAATTTCACGTTCCCTCCAAAAGCATTTGAACCGCTTTTGTGAGCCCACTTTTTTATACATGGATGGGCCCACGTGATTGGGTTGTCGCATAACTCGCAAGAATCACCGCCCAAGGCTGATATCTATGTTGACACTCCTGCAGAAGTCCAGATCGGGGTAACAATAGTGGTTAATGGTATAGGTAGTAGAGTAAATAGCTGTCCAGCACTAGCGGCCACCTGTGAGAGAGGGCGCACGCATGAATAGGGGTCATACACGGTCCCTGGAGAAAATACACAGGGAAAAATAAAACGTCCGCAAGCTTCAAGGAAATGGAGCGCTCGTTCAAATATAGCACAGTCAGCATTGCCTGATTCCTCACGTTACCGTATTTATGTTGCCTGATTGTCACGTTACCGTAATTTTTTGAATGATCCCACAACGATTTCCCTGAATTTCACGTCAGTCTCCAAATGCTAAATTTTTCCTTGGATTATCTACACATGCTGTCGATTTAAATTTTACAGGTCGTACAATTTTTATGATAGCTCCCGGACGTTTTTCCTTTCTTTAGGCACGGCCCCCCGGAGCATGGACATAAGGAAAGGAAAAACGTCCGGGAGCATTCTCGAGCTGTATCGTAATCCTTCTTGATAATCAGGGTTGCAAATTGACTTTGCCGTTCGGATAGTGACAATTCAGGGAATATCGCTACGAGAACCTTGCATTTTGCAGTTCGGATAGTGATAAATTAGGCAATCTGACTGTATAGTTTTAAAATTCCCACAATTTTCCATTGATGCCTGCGGACGTTTGATTTTTCCTTAATACGCGTGTCGCCGAAGAATCGAATAAACGCTGGCGCATTGGAAAAGTCGAAAATGGGTTTAAAAAAGGTTCCCGAAGCAGAATCATGGACTCTCACAACGACTGTACTGCATGCTGAGTACTGTATGGTGGTTTTGCTAAATTCTGCGCAACTAATTATGCAACGCACTATTTCCCTAATTCGACTATATTTTTATGTAAATTGCATTAAACTAAATCGCGCAATCCATGTTTTCATATTAAAATTCCATTAAACTCAATAATAACGAAGAAAACCGATGTTAAGCAACGTGGTGTAACGCAGCGTGCATCTCGAAATTCCGTCTTTTCCTAATCCAGCGGCCATTTTCTCAATCAATGGCTAAAATGGCTACAGTATTTTAAATTTGCCTGCATTTTCAATTAACTTTGGAAATTAATTTTGCAACCTGAGGACATTTATTTAACTTAAAACCAATTGATTTCTGATCGGAAAAGAGCCCTCTATAACCCCATGGTGCCAGTTTGTTGTCCTCGAGACTCGTGGGAACCCTTTTTTTAAAAGTTACCCAACAAGGACGAAACCCTGATCTCACCCTGATCCCGTCGCGTGTACGAGAGAGTATGCGAAAGTGAGAGAGCGCGGGATTACGCTGGTCATTTCCGGCTTTCCCTAGAGGCTATTATTGATTTTTAGCATTTTTGTATATTCATTCTATACTAATTTAACCATCGGCTATTCGATGGAGGACAAAAAATAATGGATCAATTTCGTCCTTGTTGGGTAACTTTAAGGTAGTTTTAGACAGTACTTAGGATCCCTCACAAGATTGCTTCGAGCTGTTTTCGAAATTCACGATTTTAAAGTCGTGGTAGGTCATCAAACTTTTAGAAGGCCGAAAAGTGCCAACTTCAAGGGTGCAAAGCATAGTTAAGAGTTAATTTAGTGACCAACTGAAACCAACGTTTCGTTCCCAGTACCAGATAGAATGAGCCTGCACAATTGGTTCTTGAATATCTTAATTAGCATTTATGCAAATCGGTTTAATTTATTCATTTTCGCCACAAATCGAAGCCAAAACATTTTTGAGCTCAATCGATAGAGCTTAGTGTAACAAATCGAATGATATGCTGAATGCATAGGTTTGAGTGATGTGTTCTCGAGCTATGCCCATTTTAAGGGTTCATTCGAAGTCTCATTTTACGATTTCGAACGCGAAATGCGAAATGAGCCATTCCCGCCCGATCATTCCACGAGAGACGACGAGAAATGAGGGGGGAGATCGCAGGGAAAAAAAGGAGAAGATTTTCACCAATTTCTTCTCACATGTTTTCTTGAGATCCTTTATTGTTAACTTTGATCAGTAAATGTTTGTTTAACATATTCTCATTAGGCACTAGGTTGGATGATCACCGTCGGTTGATAACCTTCCGGGTGACAAAAATTTGCAACCTTCCCAAGTATCTTCACTAGGGATGGCCAAAATAGCCCTCCCCCACAGCTCCGAGCGCGCGCCGAGAGACAGGAATGAGTCGCTCGAGAAATGCTCTCTCACCTCGAGGACAATGAATGGTCCGTGAGGAAAATGATGGGGACAATAGAGTGTCCCCGATTTCGAGCAGATATTTTTGAGTTGTGAAAAGTTCGATAATTGATTCCAATATTATTAACTTATAAACATTAAAATTATAATAAACATATTCCACAACTGAACTGATAACACAACCACAGCCTTCTCACAGAATTCCCTCACGACAGAAACGAGAGCCCTATCTAACTGCTTCCTTGGTACCTTGAGTTCCTGCTGAAACACTAAATCTCCCTCCAGGAAGCCTCTGTCGATGCGCGGTACTGATCAGGCTGATGGATTACGGTAGCAAGGGGTACTGTACAATGGGTTCGTCATAGACCAATACTCAATACTCAACTATAGCGAAGCAGTTTTGAAAAAAAAGCAGTTCGCGATTTGTGTGGGGGGTGGTTTATTTTTTAATTTTTTAAATAAAGTCTGTTTACGATAGTCACGGATTACGGTAGCGATATACGCTACTTGGGGCGATGTATTGCCGCTTGGGTACTTTATTTTAGCGTTTTTGAAATTATAGTCGGTTAGTGATAGTCGGGAGTTACGGTAGCGACCTACGGTATCTGATAGTACTGTATGCTCGATTGTGGATGACACTTAGTGTTGGCCTGCCAATCGATTTTTTACCACAACTTCTCCCTAGGATGGTCATGGGGATTCGACGGCGGCGTGAGCAGCAATGATATTTCGAGCAGAAAACTTTTTAAAAACAGATTGTAACTGTATTTTAGAAGTGGGGACACTCGAGTGTCCTCAATCGGGGACACTCGAGTGTCCCCGACAATTTATTGTCCCCATTGTTTGGACCATTCATTGTCCGTGGACACCGCGCTGTCCGCGAAATGAGGACAAGAATGGTCGGGGGCAATCGAAATGACTATTTTTGCCATCCCTAATCTTCACAGAGAGGTTCCCAGAGTGTCAAAAATACATCTGTGAAAGTTCTGCAGAAGGGTCCTTTTGTTGGTATCATCCGGTAGGTGATCATCCGACGCTGATCATCCGACCTAGTGCGCTTCATTGTCGTTTCATTATAGTCAAGAAAGTCGATGACAGTTGTGAGAGGATCAGAACACACTGTGAATTATCAACGGCAAAAAATTTCCTCGCAGTGGCACTGCGCTGAGCGTCTCTCGGGCACAAAAAAGTGTGCAAAAATATCTTGTATCTTTCAGAGTTCGAACCAACAACTTACAAAAAGAAAAACAAGCACACAACCTTCTGCGCTATGATTCAATTTATTGGAAAAAATATTCTGACACCATCTACTCACTTTGTTCCGTGCGATGCCCCCCTCATTTACCGTCGTCTCTCGCGGAATGATCGGGCGTGAATGGTTCATTTCGCGATCGACATCGTAAAAAGAGGCTTCGAATGAACCCTTAAAATGGGCATAGCTCGAGAACACATCACTCAAACCTATGCATTCAGCATATCATTCGATTTGTTACACTAAGCTCTATCGATTGAGCTCAAAAAATGTTTTGGCTTCGATTTGTGGCGAAAATGAATAAATTAAATCGATTTGCATAAATGCTAATTAAGATATTCCTGAACCAACTGTGCAGGCTCATTCAATTTGGTACTGGGAACGAAACGTTTGTTTCAGTTTGTCACCAAATTAACTCTCAACGATGCTTTGCACCCTGAAGTTGGCGCTTTTCGGCCTTATACAAGTTTGATGACCTACCACGACTTTAAAATCGAGAATTTCGAACAAAGCTCGAAGCTATCAGGTGAGGGACCCTAATGACTATCCAAAACTCTACACAGAAGCATGGGTCAAAAAATGTGCCAACCTCCCCTTGATTTTATTCGATTCTTCCGCGACACGCGTGTTATGTCGATGCTCCGGAGGCCGTACTTATGTGAGCCTCGGCTATCTAGTGATTGAATTGGTCAATTCTCTCGTTGTCATCATTGTCCGTCTTATGTCACATGCAAGTATATTTAGGCGTATAACGAGGCCCTACGAGTCTCTTCACCAAGCGGTCAAAATGAGTGCGAAGCTGATGTGAGATATCGAGTAGCCCTCTGTCTCTACCACATGGGCAACTATGAGCAGTCGATGGGTGAGACATTCCCTTTCCCACTTACAATGCTCCCTTGTCTACAACCTTGCAGCTGCCCTTAATCAGATAAAAGTGTGTAATCAAAAGGCGAGGATGAAGAAATTGGAGATCGAATTGGTTCAGAAGATAGGAATCGATAATTCGAAGAACAAAGATCCCATTCTCGAGGCACACCTGTATGTTATCTAGTAGATAGTAGATAGCTGTCCAGCACTGCCGATGACGGTAGTCAAAAAAATCGGCGACCCCCTATACGTTGTAATTTTGCTCAATTTAGTAGTAAAAAAATCGACGGGTCATGGTCGATAATGTTGTAATTGTCATGGATAATGTTGTCATAATGGTCATGGTGTGATCAAGTCCAACTACCGTACCAACTCACACTATGGGACTATAGTAATCCAAAATACAGTAACCTGGTTACCGTAGCCTAGGTTCCGTGGAGAAACTTAAAGGAGGGCTCTCGGCAAAGTAGCCACATCGATAGAAGGGAGGTTCCACCCTCCAAAGATCATAGCGCGAGCTAGGAAGCGTACACACAAGCGTACACACACATCGGCAGGATAGCTCAGTGGTAGAGCATCCGTCACGTACCGGGAAGGTTGCGGGTTCGATCCCCGCCAGTTTTTGACAAAACTTCAAGATATTTGAATTCGCGCACTTTCCTGGCCCATCAAGCGTCCATGGCTCTCAGCCAACTAATCATAACTCTGATGAGAGTAGAGATATTAATGTAATTTTTTTGGAGCCTTTAGTCGTTAAGAGGAGCTAGGTCATGGTAATGACAGGGTCCACAGTTGAACTTTGCCTTCAGTCCTCCTTTAAGTTCCTTGGGTCAAACTTTTTACAAAAATCATCAATCAATATTATCGATGTTCTACAGTAACCTACCGTAGCCCTCACTACCGTATCCACATTGAAGAATCATCAACTGACTTTTTTTTACAAAATATCAGGTTGGAACAAAAGTTTTGCACGCTTTTCAAATTTTCGTTTCCAGTATACAATGTCCTATATTTTCAAAATTATTTAATATGTTTCATGTATTCGTTGAGGGCTTGGATACTCTTTCTATCACACATTAGTATTGCCATACCATTTGATATTGTGGTGACATTTTAACGTCAAAGTTACTACATTTGAGAGCTGAACTACATAATTTTGGGGTCTGCTCTCTATGGACATCGATGATAATGCAAATATCAAGGTATATTTGGAAAAAAACGAACAGGCATCAGAAAATAGTATGAAAATGGGGATAACCACAAATGGCATTCCAGAAACTTGGTCAGTTTTGATCTCACTTCAAAAAGGGGCTTGGTCTGAATTAGTTGCCTTCACCGCATAGCCGTAGCCGTAAGTCTATCGATCTCAAATGCATTTAAACTTTAAGTACCTTCCATAGTATGCTCACAATTATTTTCGTGTGGACATACAATGCTTCTAGTAAGAAATTAATATTGCATACTCAGATATTAGGGTGTCCCATAATTTCGTTCATTTTTTTTGAAAATTTTCTTTGAAGCGATGAATCTTACTGGCTAATAATACATAGCATTGAGTTGGGCAATCGGTGCTCTTCAATTTCCGTGCTAGATAGCTAAGAAATTTTAAAGATTACGAGAATGGAGCAATTCCGAAGTTGTTTATCAAAAATGGCCAAACTTGAAATTCCTTCCTGTGAAGAGACATAATTCATGTGATACTGCCTAGTTACTTTGTAGTTGCCAAGTAACTTACTGGACACTATCCCGGCCTTCCAAAATCGCGCTGTATATTTATTGCGAAAATCGCGATTTTCAGCGTGTTTGTAAAATTGTCATCGATTTTGATGCAAACAAAGGTTCAAAAGTACAATTAATAATTTAAAACAAATTTACATTGTAAAATTGGGGCGATTCATTAGCAAGCAACTGCGAAAATTTTAAAAATTCTGAATATGACCTTTCCTCGGCAATATTTAAATGACAAGTTTTGATGTTTTCCGGCGGTAAATTCAGAAAGATGCAATTTTAATGGCTCAAATGCAAGTATGATTGCTGCCTCTAATTCACAATAAACCAGAGTTTCGAAACTTAAAAGAAAACAAAATTCTATTTTTTTTAAAACGGGCCAAAAACGCACATTTTTACTATTTCATCATAGCTAGGTAATCATATAAATATATAACCTTCGCAAAATATATTTAAGGTCGATCAATAATAGATATGCGTGATTATTAGTTTCATTGACTTATGCCTCATGTGAAAAAAAATTCAAAAAATGAACGAAATTATGGTAATATCGAAATTATGGTAATAGATACTGATAATAATGTGTCGAAATACTGATAATAATGTGTCGAAATTGATGTTTCCATGAATGTCATGTTTCCAGCATAAAAGGAAGCTTAGACTTTGTATGGTTAATTGATCAAGCAACTCTTACTCTATCACTTATTGGCTTGGCCGAGTCTGGGGATAGCTTCCTTTTGAGGAGATCGACTCGAAGAATGTAAACCGAATTTCAATATTTTGGCTGTGATGACCATGATTCAAAATTTCAGAAAATATAAATTTTCTTGGATTGTGAAAGGGTATGCTCCAGCATTTTTTTATGTTATAAAGCCCCAAGGTAGTTTATGTAAAAATACTTAAGATCAAGCCAGCATAATTGATTGTCGAGGCAACAACAACGAGCCATTGGGTAACGTTACTTCGCGAATGTTGGAATTTAATGGTCTGTAAACCTTGCTAAATTGAAGCAACCACTAGATCCTACATAGCTTTAGAGAGAACAACCAACGGGCTTTTCACTCCACTATGTGAGATTATACAACGATTTTTTTCTTTTAGAATAGGAGCGAGATAAACACATGTAAAATGAACTCAACAATTTAACATATAACGAACCTGATTTTTTTCGCAAACCCTCAGAGCAGGATACGATTCGAAGTTGCGGATATATTTCACAAATAGTCCCTAAATATATGCTATCCGGTTAGATCGGCCCGATTAAAGTGAAGCCTTTTAAGCAATTTCAAACTTCATGGTCGAAATCGTGCAAAACTTTTGTGCCAACCTAATATAAATCACTTCTTTGTTCAATGTTGTGCTCTTTGAGGAAATTTTATTTTTATTTTTTCGTCATTAAATCATGGCCGAATGGCTAACGAACTTGCCTTAGAAACCGGTAGGTGGTTCGAGTCCTGTTATTGAAAAATATCTTTGCCATGCTTCGAGCAGTTCGCCAAAGGTAAGTCGAGATACTGTATCCACTCCTACCGTACCCCAGTCCGGTGGATCAATCCCAGTTCGCTGTTTCATGCTCATTATTTCATATCGTAAAATCACTATAATCATGCTAGCAATTATGTTGGTCATATTTCTCTACATTACGTCGATTTTGTTGACTACCAACTTTTCGGTAGTCAAAAAAATCGACGTAGAGGTGTTCATGGGTTTACCGGAGGTGTGGGCAGCTATGGATATGATGAATAAAAATAGGAATAGTTGAACGCACTCTGTGACCCTATTTTACCTCCCATCTATAGTTCAATCGTTGCTTCATGCTCCATGTCCATCAGTTCTCTCAAGTATCTCGTGAGAAGACGAGAGAGGAAGAAGAAGGACTCAGTAAGTGGAGATTGATTGATACCTATCTTGCTGGTGATCCTTCCTTCCAGTTGAGCGTCCCGCTTATCTCCGACCTCCCCTTCCTCTCTCCGTGGTGGAATGCACAGACTGCTTGGGGAGAGGATGACCTTCTCGGAGCAGTCACTCAACTCGTCGACAATGCAAAACTCGCACCGCGCTTGTTAGTTCCTATTCCTATCCTATTGACTTTAATATCGTAGCTTATCTGTCTGTCTCACGGTGTGACATGCGTTCCGCCGTGCGAGACGAAATCTAGAAACAGCAAAATTCAAGCCCGCGAAAATTCAAATGGGTACTAAAATAGCATTAAAATGTCAGGGTTTTCCGTTTAAGATATCATTTCGGAATTTTGCCAATCTTTGAACTTTACAATCTACCGTCAGTTTTTTTGAATATCAAGGTAATTCAGGCAATCTAAGGAAAAGTTTAAAATTTCGCGCGCGGGATGTATTAGCATATTTACTGTAGCGGAACGAAGAATATTTTTAAAATGGTCCGGTCGACTCCGGTAACTCCGGGGGCACGGGCCCCGGGGCATCGACATACAGAAAGCAAAAACGACCGGGAACAATCCTGAAAAAAATCCGAGCTGTAAAATTTATGCTGTGGAATTTATTCGCTAAACGAAACAAAAGACTGTTCACACCGCTCGTAACGTGACAATAATGCAATGATCAGGCATTTCAAGTTGACAATCAGGCTTTGGGACGGCAGCCCGAATTTTTGAGTACGGAATATTGGTTGCCTCCTTCCGACGCTTTTGCTTTCAAACTACCGTACTTTTCAAGCCAAATTCTTTCAATATTTTAAAACATTTTTTAAATGTGATATTTGAACTATTTTATTGATTGGAATGAATATGAACACATATTGAAAAAACATCAAGCACGGCAAGAAGAGTCATATTGAAGAATTGGAGAAGCACGAAGTGATAAAAAATGCACATGTTTTCAGAATTAGGTGTTGAAGCTTCATTTCCTCAGTTTGAGTAGATTATCAATCACAAAAAATTGTTTTCACAATAAAAATAAATAAAAATATAAAATATTAGAGAATGAGGCCGTCAAAGTTGAGCATTTTACCGTTGTGAAAATGTCTTTTTTTTCGTTTTCTTGAAGCGCGACATTAGTATGTTCGAGATTTTGTGATATTTTGTCCATCATCCCATCACGCATGCTCTGCAAAAAAACCAGAAATATCCTAATGTCGCCCTGCGTGGAAATGAATTTTAAACAGAGTAAAAACGGTACAGTATCTAGGCATACCATTAATCGTGGTGTGGACATGTGATGGACGGCAGAAAGGACGGGCCTCCGCGGTCCCTAACTACATGTTGTAAATTGTAGTTGTATTTTCGAAGTGTATTTTAGCTGCAATTGCATTTATCTTGTCAGAAATCTTCGTTTTAGCGTAAAAAGAGTTTATTTATCGTTTTCAACACATTTAACAATCTAGTTGGCTTGATTTTAAATATATTGTACAGTCTTGTCCAAAACCGGGGACCAAAACCGGAAATTTTCCAATTTCCGGCTCTGTGACCGAAATCGGTCTTCTTTCGAAGAAATTATGCCTCTGTATTACCATTACATTATTTTGAAAGATTCTTGAAAATCATGAAAATTAAAATTCATGAAAATCGAGAAAAAATTTCGATTTTTTTCGAAATTTTCAAAAAGTCTCAAAATGCTTTCTATTCGAGTTTGTCAGAGTTATTTTACTTACTTGTGATGTTTTTATCAATTTAGTCACGTTTTGGAGCTGCTATCCGATGATTTTTAGAAAAGTGATATATATATATATATATATATATATATATATATATATATATATATATATATATATCACGGGTCTCCTGTAAAAGTGTAGGAAA
This sequence comes from Pristionchus mayeri, assembly GCA_036245805.1. Lineage (NCBI taxonomy): Eukaryota > Metazoa > Nematoda > Chromadorea > Rhabditida > Neodiplogasteridae > Pristionchus > Pristionchus mayeri. The sequence goes on along the minus strand of BTRK01000004.1, from coordinate 24,226,567 downwards.
ACGTCCAGATTTTGCTACCAGGAAATATTTTATGTCATCGATTTTCACTAAACTTGGTTTATGGACATCATTGGAGGTTAGAAGAAGGCCTATCCACTTGGTTTGGTCAAATTTGCACATTATCGATTTTTTGATCTACCTGCTACAAGAGGCATATATCGCTCAATTTTGATCGTACGGCGAACTTTTTTTTAGCATTTTATTCGTCTTGACGAGTTCTACAAAAGTTCAACATCTACAAAAGGGAAGGACTTTGTTTTCATGGTCATTTCCTCATATATATATATATAAGGAAATGACCATGAAAACAAAGTCCTTCCCTTTTGTAGATGTTGAGACTTTTGTAGAACTCGTCAAGACGAATAAAATGCTAAAAAAAAGTTCGCCGTACGATCAAAATTGAGCGATATATGCGTCTTGTAGCAGGTAGATCAAAAAATCGATAATGTGCAAATTTGACCAAACCAAGTGGATAGGCCTTCTTCTAACCTCCAATGATGTCCATAAACCAAGTTTAGTGAAAATCGATGACATAAAATATTTCCTGGTAGCAAAATCTGGACGTTTTCCTACACTTTTACAGGAGACCCGTGATATATATATATATATATATATATACATTTAAAAAAAAATTGTTCCTGATTTCTCCCATATTATAGTATTAGAATACCCTAAACACAAGTTTTCGAAAAATATGGGTCATAGGTCCCAGAGCCGGCTTTTAGGAATGTTCCGGTTTTGCACCCGACTACGAGGTATTTCAGCTCCCAGATGAGCTAGAGAGATGAGATTGGGCTCAAAATGTTCGGAAAATTATTTCCAGAAACTTTTCTGTTGAAAGTATTTTTGAAAACTCGTAAAGAAAAAAGTTATGCCCAAAATATCATTTTTCTGTTCAGAAAACAATTTTTTTCTCTTCCTAGAGGTGGCCTTGTCATGGATTTTCTTCTCAAAAATAGTAAGTAGAAGACATTGGGTACACAGAAAAAATACGTTCGAAAAACTCAACCATGCCTTCAATGTATTTCTGGTCAAACATGAAAAATTTGAAAAACTTGAAAATTCCATTTTTCCTAATCTCCGCCAATTCTTTCTCTGAGACTTGAATTAATGTTAAAACGCAGTTTATAGCAAAAAAAATCATGCATAAATTGTTTGTGGACAATTACAAGTGAGAACGGCGAAAGTGGGGTTTCAGTTACACCTCCACATATAAATCATTGTCTTTCTCATCTTCTTCTGACTCCGCTGCTCTACATTGTACTCTCAGTTTTGGGATCGCTGCTCTGAGAGTGTTTATGTAGTTCCTTAACTGATTTCTCACCATCCAGTCCCGGGGCTGAATGGATTTGCCCACCCTCATCAGTAAATGAAAACTATTATGGAACACCGGGAAAAGGCATTCACTCGATTATAATATTATCACTTGTAAATATCCAAAAACAATCTATGCTGGTTTTTCTTACTCTAAACGAAGGTTTAACATTAATTCAACTATACGAGAAAGAATTGGCGGAGATTTGGAAATATTGAATTTTCAAACTTTTCAAATTTTTCATGTTTGACCAGAAATATCTACATTGAAGGCATGGTTGAGTTTTTCGAAAGTATTTTTGTTGTGTACCTATTGACTTTTACTTACTATTTTTGAAAAGAAAATCCATGACAAGGCCACCTCTAGGTAGAGAAAAAAATTGTTTTCTGCCTAGAAAAACAATGTTTTGGGCATAACTTTTTCTTTCCGAGTTTTCAAAAATACTTTCAACAGAAAAGTTTCTGGAAATAATTTTCCGAACATTTTGAGCCCAATGCCATCTCTCTAGCTCATCTGGGACCTGAAATACCTCGTAGCCGGGTGCAAAACCGGAAAATTCCTAAAATCCGGTTCTGGGACCTATGACCCTTATCTTTCGACAACTTGTGTTTAGGGTATTCTAACACTATAATATGGGAGAAATCAGGAACAATTTTTTTGAAAATGTTCCCGCACACCCATATATATATATATATATTTATGCTATTTCGTTCGAAATAACGTGTGAGAAAACTGTAATAGAACAGGAAATTAATGACGGATGAATAACGGGACAATGGGGTCAGGGTGGGGGGATCTACTCAGGGGAACTGGTCTGATTCTTGGAATTTACTAAAAGCCTTGCCGCTCTTGGGAAGAAACTATTGTGTCTGTAGTTGTGGTTCGATCCAGGATTATTGAAGTTCATGCCGTTTCGAGTGTAGTGTAGTTTCGAGTATAATATGGCTTTCGGTTGGAAATACTATATTTGCCTCGGATGAGATTTGTGGCTACTCTCATATCAATCGCTATTCTACGATTTTGAGCCTAAATGAGGAGAATTGAGAGTACGGAAGTACTCTTATCCGGAACTCATTTTCTGGTCGCTGCACGCCAGAGCGCCCTATTTTTTGTGTATGCTTCGATTTCGCTAATTTTTGGCGATAAGTGAGGCACATCTATGTACTACAACTTAAGCATGGAAAAAACTCAAAAAGTTTTCCCGATTTCCACAGTTACGAAAGTTTTGGTGCACCCGACCAGCCCGCACCGGGGTGAGATAAAGCAATCATGACGTCAACATAAAAGTTGTAGCGCATGACAGTAGCTATCTTTTTAAAAAAGAACGGCCTTCTATCTTAATTTTGAACGGATTTATGATCATTTAAGTGAGCCCGATTTAAATGTCAAAAAGTGATAGTACCAAGTTTGGCCTTCTGAATCTCGACGATGACGACCGATATCAAAATTCTGACGACGCAGTTTGAAAGAGCATCATTTGAAGTACCTTACATTGAAACGATTCCCGGATAGGGTAACTTTGATTCCTACCGCCGCTGGCCCCCCTCAAATGGTCGATTCTCTCGCGATTCGCCTCATATATAGCACATTTTCCCGCCGTCTGTCCAGATTGCGAAATTGGTCAGCCAGGATGGGATCCCCGCCGAAGGCGGCATGCAGCCGGACTATTTTTAAAGTGCCAATTTCGTCCTCGGCTGGTAACTAAGACTAATTCATGATAATTCTAGGTCTTTAAAATAAGTGACTTCCATTTTTGCATGACAAACTGACGACAATCAAACACTCAAAAAGTCTGCACATCATAGGGTAGTTAAACGGTTATTCAAAAACTCAGGCTTTCAAATATCGAGGCAATTCAGGCAACAAACTCCTGATGATTTGAATTAGAAACAGAGTATCTCGCCGCTTTCGCGTCGGGGTGTCACTAAGAATTCTGACTGCGAAGGATGTGCAGTTTTAGCGCGTGAAGTTGCATGCATTTGCGTAGGAAACGAATGTGAATTACTAGTAAGAAGATATGTGCCCCCCCGTGCCTCTTTGTGATGCTGGAACAGGAATGGGGGCCTCTCCCTCTCCTTCTCAATCTCTACAGAGCCTATCTGGAGACGGGCGAGATGCTCTTCTACATAGGGATGAAGGAGGATGCAGTGGACTTCCTCCTCAAGTCTCACCGACTCGATCCCCACAATAGAGATGGGCTCAATTTACTCGTGAATGCATTGGGACAATTGGCGGTCGATGAGGTAAAGAGTGATTACATTCCAAATACTCTTCCGATAAAAGATACTGTTATAGGTCGAACGACTCGCGGACCTCGAAAGTATAGTACTGGAATTGAATGAAGTGAATGATTGGAGTGCCGAGGCTCTACTGGCATACGGTCAATTGGCGAGAGTGAAGGAAGTGAGAAAGAAAGAAGAATCGAACAATTCACGAGGGATCAAACACGAAGTTCCCCTTCATTTCTCTCACAAAGCGGGGATGATGGGAGTGAGGAATAGCACAGATGCTACTCTACTCAAGATGCAAGTCCTTAATGATATTGGTGAGTTAGACATTGGAGATGCGAAGGGAATGCAGGTTGCAGAGAGATATCGAGAGTTGCTGGAAATAGGGACAAGTGTGCTCAAGAGAGACCCCCATAACATCGACGTGTACGAACAGATGGTTAGCGCGTGAGTAGAGAAAAGAGCGAGAAAGAGGGGAACTGATAGAATACAGGAACTTGGTACTCAAGAGATACGAAGGGGCACGAGTACTCGCTCTCAATGCGGTCAAAGAGATTCCCGGTCCTCGTTCCGACCTCCTCTACGCCCATGTGATCTCACTCAAGAATGATGTTCAATCACAGGTAGACCTACCCCCTGCTAAGCATAGTTTCTATTTGAGGAGAAGGGAACGGAGGAACTGCGGAAGGTGGTCGAGAGATATCCATGGTTCATCGATGCAGGTTCTTTTTCTCACTTGGTACTTTAATCTTTCATCCATTTCCATTTGCAGCAGTCATTTTGGCAGATGCTCTCATTCAGAGGGAGATGTTTGCAGAGGCTGAAGTCATACTCAAGAGAGTCATCGAGGTAACAAGGAAACCACAAATCGCGTCCTAACTCAAACCGAAATTTGAGTGTGCTAGTAGATAGGTACCCCTAGGGATGTCCAAAATCGTTTTGAAAACTATGGGATATCACTTCCTAATTACCAAAATATGAATAAATAGATTTGTGTCGCTTTTGCCCATGCTAGTATACGATTCGTTGGGTCTCCGTCACATCGGCCCACATTGCTCAGTCGGCAAGGCGTCAACTCTTTTTGCGTTGGTTCGATACCCGATGCTGGACTTCCCTTTTTGTTTATTTTTGACCCAAATTATTCATATTTCGGCTATATTTCTAACTATTCATATTTTGGCAATTAGGAAGTGATATCCCATAATTTTTAAAACGGTTTTGGACATCCCTTAGGGGTACCTATCTGCTAGTATACTCAAATTTCGGTGTGAGTCAGGACGCGTTTTGCGGTTTCCTTGTAAGTAGGGTAGAGAATGAGATAGGCGGGAGTGATTCCAGGGAGTTCCCTTCCTCCATCGCGTAGTATCGGGTGCTCTTCACAAAACTCTTTCCGAGTGCCAGCTTCGGGAACGCGAATATATATCTTCGTACTCGAACATGCATCGATCGATGGTTCGTCGTATCGTCTCTTTTGCTACGTGGCCCTTCAGGTGTTGGGAACGGAGACATCGGACTCGCCGATGGCAGATCTCAACGAGAAGATGGGGGAGGAAGTAAGAGAGAGATCGAGGGGAGAAGGCATGATGAATGAAGATGTCACCATGACCCCGTCTCCTTCCGTATCCGTACCTAATCCGGCTGCTCCGTTCGGAAACAGACGAAGACGAAGAAACGAACCGTGAATCGAACTTCTCGCTAGTCATATTTATTGTTGTACCTCTATTTTATTTCATATACAGTTGCATAGGATACTGCAGTGTATAATCTACTCACAATCTGCCTATACACGGGTTTGTTTCATTCTCGCTATCTACGGTAATTAACTAACTCGTCGATAAAGGACGATTATTGGTTGACAGAGAACGAAGATGATCATTACTGGAATGGATTGAAGTGGAACCAACATACAATGATAATAATTTTGAAAAAAATAATTAATCGAAGAATTTTCTGTTGGGATTGGGACCGAAGAGGGCGGTTCTGATCTGGGGGACAATCTGACCCGCGATGAGATCGAGTCTGCTCTCTAGGGTAGACGAAACCTTGATCTTGCCTCCCTTCGCAGACATCTCCACTCCTCCTGCTGACTCTTCTGCCAGGTAGTTCGTCTTATCCACCACCACCTCAATCATAATCTCTCCCCCACTACAGTTTCTGGAATACGACAACTTGCTTCAAGTAGAGCGACTCCTGCCATTGAGATACACAAAACAAATAGAATATTGTAAAGTGGACTCACTTTGGACTTGTTTCCCCATTGTTTCTCGAGGGCGTCGAGACACTCGGGAAGAAGTTGTTCAACTAGAGATTGATCCTTCTGGCGGCAACGGAGATGAACTTCCTTCTCGAGCAGTTGGAGAAGTCCCTGCATCATACCAACTCGAAAATGAAATTTGATAATATCCGCAGTCACAAAAGTATGATCTACCACCATCCAATATCCCTAGCTATCACTACGAAGCATGTATCAAAGAATGCAAACAAATATAGCAGATGAAGGTGATGAAGCAGTAGTACTAAGGGGGGAATAGTGACCTGCATGATGAGTCCCTTGAGGATGGCAGGATAACGAGCGGTATCGGCAGAAATCTTGGAGAGATTAGCACGAGCCTCATCGAGGACGTTACGGATATGATCCTCACGGGCCTGTCATCGAACGCATTACAATCAATTCCTCATTCTAAAATTATAACTGTACCAAAATAAATGTCTATTTTAAAAACAGTAAACAAAATAGTAACTACTTGTCAGTACATTTTCTTTTGTGAAATAGTAATCAAATTTCTCTGAACGTTCAAAACTGATGTTTACAGAAATATGCCCATCCAACATTATCCATAGTAAGATATTGTACCAGCACGAGTGGTTACCTTGAGACAGAGAAGTCTGCTCTGGTTGAGTGAGTTGGAGCTCTGAATCTTCCTTTGCAATTCCACTTGCTTTTCCTTCTTCTCGTAGAACTCCATAATCTTAGTTCTCTGTTGCTGGACGAGTCTTCCCTTCAAAATGCCCTTCTATCACTATATTCTTCCCTCTACTCTAACCTTCTCAATGTTGAACTCTTCCTCAGCCTTCGCATCGATCTCCTCAGCCTTTTCATTCGCCTCCTGCTCGATGAATGCCATCATGTGACGGAGTTGCTTCTGCACGTCATTGTCGGAGATCCCCATTTCAACTGTAATTCAATCATTTTACCCGACATTGCAAACAATAACAGTGATCACAATAGAAAGAAATGTAGAAAAAATATATTTAATAAATCAGTTTGCGACAATACAGGCCGGTGTTCAATGGTCAACTTGAATACAATATATGCATAAGAATACAATAGAGATCGCGATTGGAGACAGAGCGGAGTAATATAGAGTATGCATACTACAGGAAGACATTTAGCATGATACAAACTCTGAGCAACTGGGAAATAAAATATCTATGCATTACATTGAGTCAAGTTGCGGAGATCGTTTTAACGTGCGAGAAGATCAACAACCAGAGTAGAATCTATGTGAAATGAGGGTTTTCGTGGCAGGAGCCTCTACTGATCAATCGAGGGGAGCATACTTTGAGGGCAAGTGGAAGGGAATAAACGGAGATTCGCCCACACCAATATCGAGTTGTAGTAAATTGAGCTTCCTTAACACTAAATCCTTAATCCTTAACACATTCATTCCAACATTTGAGTTTGGAATGAATAAACTATATACTCATTATTGAATAAACTATATACTCACTATTTCTGAAACATTTCCCACTCTCGGATTCGAGTCTGAGACTCTCAACCACTTCTCTCTTAAAGTTTCCCAACACCCATGAAAATAATTTGAATTGGCGGGAGTACCCTGATCACGACAAAACGAGCGAGATAGTGTGTAACAGGGAGAGAGCGGGCGTGATCAAGCAATTCAGACTCTTACTTTGCGGCTCTACCCTGGTGCAAATATTGAATTTCAAATATTAAATTTATTTTTATTATTCCAGTTTAACTAATTAGAGCCCGTTTTATTACATTGTTAAATAATATAGAAAGGCATTCTCGAGGGTGTTGGGTAACTTTAAATTGTGCAAGGAGATCAAAGAAATAATATATTACTATTTCTTTGATCTTATTGCTTATAGATAATGAGCTGCGTAACGCGGAAGTCCCCCCCCCCCCCCGTAAAATGGTCATAATATTCGCAGAAATTGAAGAGTAAGCGATCTATAGAGGAAATCCGTGAATCCAAAAATGGGGATTGGGATACACGATTACAGTCAGATAATCACGTTGGTAGCATCAGCGCATTTCATGAAAACTAACTACGAAAGTATAATTTTATGGTAAAAGGAAGGAGTGAAACATGAAATGCAACAAGACATGCGAGAAGTTTTGATTTGCGCAGGAAAGGAGTAACGAAATTTCGATCTGCGGAAAAGAGGATCGATCGCTTATGAAATCAAAGGAAAAAAATCTATATAGATCTATAGCAGCGACTACAAAGCACTAACATGGAAGAATGTGCGGATCAAATATAATCAAATGTTGAATTGATTTTTAGAAACGTGTGAATATGAGAAGACTGAATTTGAGGTCATATAAGAGACTCAAATAAACCCTAAAAAACGGCGAAACAAACGCCAGAGAGAAAAATAAGAACAAATTTTTCTTTCTGGATTGATACGGTAAAAGGACTGTCTTTCTGGGGTATAAATCAACTGTAACTTGTGAAGTATTGATATCATTTCGTTCCTCATTACATCAACACTATCTCCAGTACTTTTTTGAAAGTTGTCATGATTCACGGGGGTTCAGGTGGTGAACAAAAAGTCGGACCTCATTTTTCAAATGAAAAATGGGACACGGTAGGACGCGGGCTACCGTAGTATATCTCTCCTCTCTCTCTTCTCACTCTCCCCTCTCTTCTCACTCTCCTCTCTCTCTTCTCCTTGATAGGTGCTTCCCATCTCTCTCTCTCTTTCACCGACCCAATCGGTACTTAGCTACTTTCTCACTAACTTTACTGTCCCTTGTTTTTCTTATTCAATTCAATTCAATTATTTATTCCGTTCATGTGGGAATATTCAAGATATCATTGTGGAATGGTGTCGAAAAACGGAGGTCCGTCGATGTGGTCGAATCGGGTTTGCTTGCAGCAAGGGTATAGAAGGGAAGGGGTGGGTTTTCATTGATGTAGCCAATTATGGATAACGGATTTGGGAAATGATAGAGGGGGCTGTGAGGAGATGAGAGAACGGAAGGAATTATGTGGGAGAACAACAAAATCTGTGGCAAGAGAATTCCAAAAGGAAATGGATCTAGATACGAGTGTGGAATACGACTTCGGAGGGATAAAGGGTAAGGTTATTCGAAGAGGGTGACCATTACGGAGAGGGCGGGTGAGAGGGGCAGGGATAAGAAGAGAAGAAAAGTCAAGTAAATAGCGACTGTGTAGAATGGAATGAAGGAACACAATATCGGTTACGGTTCTACGGCTTTCAAGAGTTGTTAATTCAAGAAATTGCATTCGTTCAAAATAAGGTACATGAGGAAGAACGCACCGGGAGTAAAGCCTACGAGAGAAGTCACGTTGTACTTTTTCTAGTTCCTTAGTCAATTCGACAGAATGGGATGGGTTCCAAATAACTGAACAATATTCAAGGGTAGGAAGAACAAATGTTGTATAGGCTTTCTTGTAAATGGTGGGGCATTTACTATGAAATGACTTAAACATGAGGTTAATTTTGGAGCGGGCCTTAGCAATTCCATTGAGAGGACCAAGAGGAGACCGAGTCTAATGCATTTTGAAGATCGTCAGAATATTTGGGCACTTCAGCATACAATTTGAGGTCATCTGCATACACGGAATAGTGAATGGTCATTGGGAATTGGGAACTAATGAATGAAGAGGAGAGGACCTAAGCAGGATCCCTGCGGAACTCCCGATCTCATAAGGAGAGGGGGAGAAATAGATGAGTCTATAAAAACGGATTGGGTTCTGTTGGAAAGGTAGGAATGAAACCACTTTTTCTAGTCCACTTTTATTCACATTTGAATTCATCTGTTATCCATAATGACCAATCCCCGCCCCCCTCCACCTAAGCGTTCGCTTGTTGAATTGTCCCCGTCTTCCTCCCGGGACGAGACTGAGCCTGCGGCTGCCCTCGATCCGAGTGCTCTCATCCATGATATTGGCAAGTACATGGAATCTCTCGATGCCTCGCAGAAGGATGGTTACCTCTACTGTCTGTTGGGCACTTGTGTCCTCCACCTGCGAGACATCTTGGCTAGATCGACTCAGTCGTTCGAGGATGCCATAGAGAGAGACAAGAGAGAGCGCTCGGTCGTTGTGCAGGGACTACCCGAGTCCAGTGCGTCGAAGGCCAGTGAGAGAGTAGCGGATGACTTGGCCAATGTCACCGCTATGCTTGATCTCGCTGAGCTGGAGCATGCCCCGGCTACGGTCTTCCGAATGGGTGTGAAGTCGGCCTCTCGCCCTCGCCTCCTTAAGGTTATGTTCCACTGTCGCACAGCCCAGATGTCCTTCCTCGCTAAGTCTCGTTCCATCCGCCCCCAATTCCCCACTGTCCATGTCCGCCCCTCCCTCACGAAGGAAGAACGAGAGCACTCCTACCAACTGCGGCAGAAGAGACGGGAACTCAATAGTCAAGGAAATGATTACGTCATCTATGCGGGAAAGCTGATCATGAGAAGTGAATTGGATGCCACGAAGAGACAGCTCCGCCCCGCTCGTTCCCAGTCCAGACCCAATCACTCTCACACTTCCGTTGCCACTTCCTCTGATAAGTCCTTCTTCCCCTCCGTTCCCTCCCTCTTCGGTCCCTAGTCTACTCCCCTCACTACCCGTACCCCAAACTAGTTCAGCCCGAGTTAGCGACGACCACCCTATCATGCCACTATTATAATATCCGATCACTCGTCAATAAGCTCGATGCTTTCCGTTCTTTCCTTATGATCACCCAGCCAGATGTCGTTTTCCTGACTGAGACTTGGTTATCCAACAAAATCCCATCGTCTCTTATTATTGGATCCCTACCGTATACCATTACTCGACGTGATAGATCCTCCCGCGGTGGCGGTACCTGTGTCATACTCCGTGATTACCTCTCGTTCTCTACAATATCACTTCCCTCTGCCGAACACGAGATTACATGTATCGATCTATTTCACTCGAGTGCCTACATTAGACTATGTCTAGTCTACCGTCCTCCCAGCTACTCCCCTACCATGACCGATTCTCTAATTACTTGCCTATCCGATATTCACGCATCGTCCCCACACCCAATCGTTATTTCCGGTGATTTCAACTCTGACTCCCTTTCTGCCATTCCTACTCCCATTGATCGTCTATTCCGTGACTTCATAATTTCTGCTGACTTGTGTCATGGTAACATGTTACCTACGCGCGGCTCTAAATGTATCGATTGGGTCTTAGGTATCATAGAAATAAAAAATTTTGTCACACACCACGCGGAACAAAAAAATACCCTAACGTGGAAACTGCAGAACGCAATGATGCACTCCCATTACACCCCAATTTAAATTAGGAGAGTTGATTACTGTAAAGCCTTGTCTCCGCCGTTTTTGCTGCGCATTTTATTTTTTTTATTAGGGACTCTTGATAAATACTCCGACGCTTCATAAACGCTTGACTGTACAGAAAACAGCACAAAATAGTTGAGCCAGGAGCGTGAAAATATAAACGCGCGCGTACGTGAAAGAGGCGGGGCGAAGAGAGCCGGAGATAAAACACGGAACCACTTTGCACGGCTCTCACACCGGCATACACCATTTGTCCGTAGTTTTTTATTTCACTAATAGTGATCCCACCTTAGTCTCGGCCATTTCTGTCATTCCTCCTTTTCCTTCATGCGATCACTCTGGTTTCTCTCTTTCATCCTCTCAACTCCCCTCTCATCCTCCTTTGATTCATGACTTCTCCCGCGTCGACTATACTGCTTTATCCAACCATCTCCTATCTATTGACTGGCTATCCTTATTCCGTGACTGTCCTGATATCGATTCCTTATATCATCAATTCTCCTCCACTATTCGCTCAGCTATCGATATATTTGTCCCTTACCGTACCCCTCGTCCTCCCTCTCTCTCTTATCCAAGCCACATTGTCCGCCTAATTAAACATCGTGATCAGTTATTTGCTAAGATTCATATCCCAACTGTGAGAACCCTTTTTGACCAATGTAGTAAGAAATTACTTTCCGAGATAGACAAATGGACGCGTTACTCCACCCGTAAAAAATTAGCTCGTTCCAAAGATTTGTATCGCCACACTTCTTCCCTCATTAAACCTAAGCTATCCATTCCTGAAATAGTCTCACCTGATAATGTACCAGTATTTGACAGTCTCTCTAAGTCTAATTTACTTGCCTCTGAATTCGCTTCTCATTTCACCATAGATGATGGTCTTCTCCTCCCTCTCTCCTCCTTACCCATCCCTCCCTCACTCTCTCTATTCACTCTCTTCCCTCATGAAGTTTATAAATCATTACGCAAACTGTCACCCTCTTGTTCCACCGGTTATGATGGTATTCCTCAGATTATATTTTCTAGATGTGCGTATGCTCTCTCCACCCCCTTAGCGGATATCTATAATCTCAGTCTTATTTCCGGGACTGTCCCATCAGCCTGGAAACACTCCCTTATTACTCCCATTCCTAAACCAGGAAAAGATAGCAAACTACCCTCCTCATACGGACCCATCTCTATCATTTCCCTTGCTGCCAAGACTATGGAGCGTCTCATCAAAGACCACCTCAATAGTCACCTTTCTCGCTTCAATATCCTCCCTTCTAACCAACATGGCTTCCGTTCTGGTGCTAGTGTTATCACAAATCTACTTACTTGTCAAAATGATTGGACCACTTCTCATTCACGTAAGCTCATAACTGACGTAGTATATATTGATTTCACTCGTGCTTTCGATGTTGTTCCTTACCCTAAATTGCTCTCCCGATTATCTCATTACGGTATTCATGGTAATCTATTATCTTGGCTTGCTTCATTTCTATCCGACCGCACTTTCTCCGTTCGATTGTCCTCCGTGACTAGTGACCCCTTCCAAATTATATCCGGTGTACCACAAGGCAGTGTGCTAGGACCCATCCTATTCTCCATCTATCTAGCTGATCTCTCTCGAACCTTATGCAAATTTCATAACGTATCCGTTCAATGTTATGCTGATGATGTCAAATTATATGTATCATATAATAAGTCAACCAAATCGGCCATCACATCTGAATTTCAATCAGCACTTGACTGTCTCTTTGAATGGACCCAACTCAACCAATTGTCTCTATCTGCTTCTAAATGCTCTCATCTTTGTATAGGCTCCAAAACAGTCCTCCCCTCGCTACAATATTAACTCCAATCAGTTACCCCTCGAGAATAACGTTCGTGATCTTGGAGTGCAAGTCCGCTCTGACCTCAAAAATTCTTGTTCTATTAAAACCCGTGCCCAGAAAGCGACCTCTAAGTTATTCCTTCTCCTCAAAGCCCTCCCTTTCAACTGTCCCACCATCCTTATTCGCAGTTACAAAGCCTATGTCCTCCCCCTCCTTGACTTTGCATCTCCCTTTTGGAATCCTCACTATATATCTGACATTGAGACTCTTGAAAAGGTACAACATATTTTTACCCGACAAGTATTTTATCGTTGTTTCCCCTCCCCTTCATATCCTCTTTCTCTTCCGTCTTATTCTGATCGCATGAAAACTCTTGGCCTGCGCTCGCTTACTGAGAGGAGAGTCATAGGAGATCTTTGTATGACTCATATGATTATGACTGGTTCCAATATCATTCCTCGTTCTTCCTTCTGTGTTTACAAACCCCAACGAGACCGAACCTCTTCCTTCGGAATCAACATTGAACTGACAACGAGCACCGCCAGATTCCATTCTTTTCCTGTAAGAACCTCCCGATGGTATTCTCAACTTCCCGATGTCATTCGCACTGCCCCTAACATCCGAGTATTTAAGCATCGATTGGAGAACCACCCCATAGTTGCTGACCTCTCTCACCCTCAATGACTCAGGAGAGTCCCCCCCCCCCCTGCAATCGCTAATTATTTATGTCTTCATGGTATCGTCGCGCCTCGGGCGTAGATAAATTATTATTATTATATCGTCTCTCTAGATCGCATGATCTCTCATCGGTCAGAGAAAGTGAGAGAGCATGTGGCGCGCTTGCACATCGAAGGGAGGAAGCGAGGGTGTAGGGGGAGGGCGCGCTCTAGTCGCCGCGGGTTAGAAAAACGCGAGGGGAGGGGAGAGAGAGCGCGTGGTCCGTCCCCTGTGCAATTGAGGCCGCGCGCGCGCCTGTGAGCCCTCGTGTGATTAAAGTTTCCCAACACCCATGAAAAAAATTTGAATTGGCGGGAGTACCCTGATCACGACAAAAAGAGCGAGAGAGTGTGTAAAAGAGAGAGTGCGGGCGTGATCAGACAGCTCAGACTGAAACTTTGCGGCTCTACGTTGTTGATAATATTGATTTTCTATTATTTTCATTATTCCGGTTTAACTGATTAGAACCCGTTCTACTTCATTGTTAAATAATATAGAAAGGCATTTTCAAGGGTGTTGGGTAACTTTAATTATCGGCATATTGCACTCGTATATAAGTACGTGACCTTAAAGTTACCGGACGAGGACGAAACCCTGATCTGACAATGATCTCGTCGCGTGTACGAGAGAGTATGCAAAAGTGGGAGATCGCGGGATTATGTTGACCATTTCCGGCTTTCCCTTGAGGCTATTATTGATTTTTTATCATTTTGTATATTCATTCTCAACTAATTCAGCCATCGGCTATTCGATGGAGGACAAAAAATGGGGGGTCAATTTCGTCCTCGTCCGGTAACTTTCCCAACACCCGTGAAATTATTTGACTTTCCGCGGGTGATCACGGCAAAAGGAGTGAGAGAGTGTGCAAAACCAAGAGAGTGGGCAGGATCAGGCACGCCGCAAATTCAAATAATCTCAAGGGTTTTGGGCAACTTTAACCGATGGATTGAGTCACTCTTCTCCGGAGAGAAATGACCACTCCGTTGGCTAAAGTTTCCCCAACACCCATGAAAATAATTTGAAATGGCGGGAGTGCCCTGATCACGACAAAACGAGTAATTAGAGCCAATTCTATTACATTGTTAAATAACATAGAAAGGCTTTTTCAAGGGTGTTGGGTAAATTTAAAGTTACCGGACGAGGACGAAATTGACCCCCTTTGTTTGTCCTCCATCGAATAGCCGATGGCTGAATTAGTTGAGAATGAAAAAAAAAATCTCGCGCTCTCTCACTTTTGCATACTCTCTCGTACACGCGACCAGATCAGTTTCAGATCAGGGTTTCGTCCTCGTCCGGTAACTTTAAGGCCACGTCTTCGCCCGTTACAGACCGGTTTCATATATACAAGGTAATAGTTGTCAAAATGGATATTGAAGGGCAAAAGCCCTGCACAAACCTTAGGTTGTCGATTATACCTCTCACCTCGCCTCTCATCTGTTACCTCGCAGCTTCCCATGTGTAATGGCTATGTCTTCTCTCATCTCGTTCCTCTCTAGTTATACCCTCCCAACAATGATTCATTTATCTATTTGTTGTCCAATACTAGCCGTAACTCCACCCCTTTCTTTTTTTCTCTCTTCCAATCAGTAATTCAATTGCTTATCTCATTCTTTCGTCCTCATCATCTCTCTTCCCTCTAACTCATTCTTTCTTCTTGGAACGGAGCATTGGATTTTGCTAATTAGAAATTGAGGCAGTTAATCCTGTTTCTTTCTCTAGTCGATTGATTGTCGATTGATTGGTGACTTAGGAAGTTCCACTCGCTGTCTCTTCGTCTCATTGCTCAATCACCATTTATTTCCATTTTACATATATCACCTATTTTGAGTATGGAAGGGAGTGGAGAGGATCCCCCTCTTCTCTCCATCGATGTAGATACTCCACTGGATGCTCAACCTACGACAGTCATACAGGATACCCTACTGCGAGGTATATTTTCACTTGCATTTTTGTCTATATTACTCAGCTTTAGATGATAATTTTCAACAATTAGTTATTTACTATATTTTCCAGATGGAAATTTCACTATGAATCCTTACCGAATCGCCTGGGTAGGTATGGAAACAGTTGTATTTCTTCTCGTATGCATACTCACTGTGTCATCTAAAAGGGATTTCATCAAAGTCTTCCTTACTTTTCTTCTCTTCTCAATTGCATGCCAGGTAAATAATCCACTAGTGTCCCTAATATTTGTATTTATGCACAGATCGGGCTTGATATATTCAGTGAAGTGAAAGCATCTTTTGATCAATTTCCGTCGTCGTAAGTCTTTTGTTTATGCCCCTTTCTCTAAACATGCCATTCCCCGCTTTCGCTTCGTTTAGCTGCCATTGTAAACTGCGAGAAGATCGAAAAGTGAATAGGAAACACATGACACAAATCGATTGAGATTAATTGAGGAGCCTCAACTGGGACTTTTACTATGGAGACTATAACAACATTCACATACGATTCCTACCTAAGTGAGGACGTTGTTGAAGGCAATAGACTCGATTCGGATGTTTCCAGTGAAGTTCTCCGTATGCAGGAGGACATTCTTGTCCACTACACTTCATATACCATCTACAGGTTTTTATTGTGTTCTCGTTCGGATTGTCATTATTTTCAGAGGACTTCCTATCCTATCTCTTCTATCATTCATCTTCTCTGATTGGCTTTTCTGGAATCTTCTCTTCTCATCGATTCCTCTTATGATGTATTCATTCCGATCGATCCTCCGACCTGAACATACCCCGTATCTTCCATTCTGGTACGTCTCCTTCTTTGGGATTCATATTATTTGGAAGAGAGTGATTCTTTCTTTCCTGCTCTTCCTCATGCTCTCGATTAACAGGCCCCCGTTCCTCCATCTGCAGCCTCTTCCCCTTATATTCACAGGGGGAGACCTTCTTCTCGCATACCTGCAGTCTCACAATGGAATTCTAATCGCTCTTTCTGCTCTAATCAAACTGAGTGCTCTTATTGCCACTCTCACAGTTATACTCTTAATTCTTGTGGTGAGCCCTTTCTCATTGAGCCTTCTCTCTCCCCCCTTCCTCTTCCTCATTCCTCTTATCTCTCATTGCAGTCTCCGTTCCTTCTCTGTCATCGTCTGGCTTCTCGTACCAAATCCTCTGGATTTGTGTATATAAGATCAGCTCGTTCTCGTCTCGTTTGGATCTCTCTCTACCTCCTTCTCAATCATACACTCTACATTCCGTACACAGGTAACTACCAAAATACCAAATCCTTCAGTTGCCGAATTTTTTTAGTCGAAATTAGTTTGTGGATAGAGAGAGTATGAGTGTGCCTGTAATAAGTGCTTGTTCTCATATGAGACCGTTTGTCTAAAAAATCGAGCACAGGCTCGCACAGCAAAAAATATCAATTTCCTGAATTTTTGCTTGTTGGGGTTCTCAAGGGTGGTCATAACGATAGGCATACTCATTTCTCACGTGGCGCCTCCGTTCGCGCCAGATGACGTTGCGTCGAAATCAGAATTTCTAAAATATCGTTGCTCGCGAGATCGCTAAAATTAGGAGAAAATTATTTCCAGGTCAGAATGTGACGGTGAACACGCCTGTATACTTCTTTTGCTACGAATATTAGTTTAAAAAGTAAAAAAGCTGTAAAAATATACTTCTTTTGCTACGAATATTAGTTTAAAAAGTAAAAAAGCTGTAAAAATACAACTTCTCAGAGAGTGAAGATAGAGCTTGACAAATCATACTGATCTGACCGTCGTAACGAAAGGATTCGAAATCTGTATTTTCTGCCAATGTCAGCATTGACATTTGCGAAAACAATAATGATGTGAACGGTTTTTTTCAAGGAATGCGCTCTTCCCAACGTTTCTCCCCTCCCTCCACTCTGCTCTTTCCATTTCACATGCTCTCTCTCTCCTCAGCCAGTGGCGAGACACTGGTTTCTCCCAACCAGTTGCTGGGGAACCCGCCAACAACTGGTCAGAGCACTGGTTGCCAACCGGTCAAGGCACTGGTTAGCAACTGGTTAGCCTAAGCTCCGCCCATTCTAACTGGTTGACCAGTTGTTAACCAGTTGTTAAAGTTACCGGACGAGGACGAAACCCTGATCTGACAATGATCTCGTCGCGTGTACGAGAGAGTATGTAAAAGTGAGAGAGCGCGGGATTACGCTGATAATTTCCGGATTTCCCTTGAGGCTATTATTGATTTTTAGCATTTTTGTATATTCATTCTCAACTAATTCAGCCATCAGCTATTCGATGGAGGACAAAAAATAGGGGGTCAATTTTGTCCTCGTCCGGTAACTTTAACCAGTTGAAATGGGCGGAGCTTAGGCTAACCAGCACTGGTTACCAACTGGTCAGTACCCTGACCAGTTGGTAACCAGTGCTTTGACCAGTTGCTGGCGGGTTCCCCAGCAACTGGTTGGAAGAAACCAGAGCAGTGCTCGAGAGGGTCGAATCCACTTTTTACTGTCAAAATTCTTCACTTTATTAATGTTTTCGCAAAATGTCAATGCTGACATTGGCAGAAAATACAGATTTCGAATCCTTTCGTTACGACGGTCAGATCAGTATGATTTGTCAAGCTCTATCTTCACTCTCTGAGAATATGTATTTTTACAGCTTTTTTCCCTTTTAAACTAATATTCGTAGCAAAAGAAGTATACAGGCGTGTTCACCGTCACATTCTGACCTGGAAATAATTTTCTCCTAATTTTAGCGATCTCGCGAGCAACGATATTTTAGAAATTCTGATTTCGACGCAATGTCATCTGGCGCGAACGGAGGCGCCACGTGAGAAATGAGTATGCCTATCGTCATCATCACCCTTGAGAACCCCAAAATGCAAAAATTCAGAAAATTTTCCATATTTTCCAATTTTTTGGTCAAACGACCTCATATCAGTGTGGGCTGCTCTCTCAACGTGGAAAGATCTCTCGGTCCTCTTCTCGATCGATGATGGATTCAGTGATTGGATAGCAACGAATGCATTTCTTCTACACATTTCCCTTCTTTCTGTCCGTGCTCCGATCCTTCTCATTTCGTCTCTTTTCCTTCTTCCTAATATCAGGCATTCTTTCGTTCTAGTATTCTGCTGTTGCATAAGATGATAGATGATAGGTTAATACGTGTGATAATCTCTCATTAATAATTAACTTTATCTCCCATATCATTGATAATTAATTTTTTAAGAGTATAATTTTGCAAATGCATGTTTTACCTGAAATGTGTATTTTGAAATCTTGCCATACTTTTCCACCTCATTCCCATTGAATTTTGTCGAATTTTTCCACTTCAAGTATCACTCACACCTCAAATTTTATCGATCCTTTCTCCCTCTCCCTCTTTTTACAAATGTTTCATGCGTCTTCTAAAGTTGCCGTAGCAACTCGATTTGGAGGGAGTATTTAGTCCCTCCCTCTTTCACTTGCGCACCTCTCCAATGAATAATTCTAAATCCGCTATCACCATTGTGCCCAGATGTTGCACGTTCTTCTGTGGTAAACATTATTTTCGAACTCACGAAATTTCAATAGTCCCTTCAGAATCGTATTTCACAGTCGATCAGATTATTCAAATATCACTTATTTTCATCCGAATTTTGATGGCTTCGATTATCTTGGGATTTGGAATAAAGATTCCCAAGGTGCCGATGATTGATGAGTGTGATCTATAATGAGAATTGAAGGATTTTCTCAAGACAATCACAGTTGGAATCTTCCTTCCCATTCTTATTGCTTCACTGCTTATGATGTACATCGAACTCGCGAACTTTGCAAATGAATTTCAATCGAGTACAGCCTTCTATGGGTTAGTGCCCTTGCCCCTGAGAGTAACCTTCTCTAAGGATGTTCGTCCAATGGACTCATGGTTTCTCTTCCATCCTCGCTGATTACATCCATGTCAATAGCCTTAGTCTACATATTCTCTCTCTTTACTGTGCGAGACTGGCACTGAACGAAGATCAAGCTGTACTACAATTCCCCACCAGGCGAGCGAGGGAGAGACAAAGAGAGAGGCAATGGTTACTCATTCAGAATGGTCGTGTGTCTAGTGCAGACGATGCCTCTGTTCCTGTGTCTTCTCACCTTCGTTCCTATCACCAATCCCGGTCCCCCTCTTTCCCTTCCTCCCATTCATCTCTCTCGTTCCCTTCCTCCCATTCATCCACTCTTCCTCCTTCCAGATAGTTTCATTCTCCGTGCCATTGGAATTCTCAATAAACTGTTCTACTTCATTTCCTTCATTTCCTTCGTGATGATGATTGTATGGGTAAGCCCTCCTCTCCATTCTTCTCTTCATCTCTTCTCAGTGTCTTCGAGGCGTCCGTCGTGAGTTGCCCTACGACCACGCTCGTCATTCTGATGTGCAAGTAAGAGATGCGAGAAGTCGATTGATCTTCCTTCTGCTCTTTCTACTCATCCCTTTCCTTTCTCTCGTTCCCTTCTTCGGTATCATACCTTCTCCATTCTCTCACATCTCTGCCAATTTAGCTGATTCCATTCTACGACTCATAATATTGATTAATGGAGAGAGTGAAGAGAGTCGCTTTATTGCATCTAAGTTTGAATACATCGAGGTTTCGCTCTAAAATATTCCTCAAATCGGCTAATATTTTGAGGTTGAAATAAAATCGTACAGTTCCATCTGGTTGGCCATTCTCACTCTACTCTTCATTCCTCCCTATCGAAGAACACTTCTGTTGCTTTTACCATTTAAGAAGATAAGAGTGGAGCCCCTGCCAAGGAAAGAAGTCGACCTCACCAATATGTATAGATATGCTAATCTAGAAGAGGCAATCGAAGCCACTTGATTCCCAATCATATGTGAAACATAAACAACATCTGAATGCTCTCTTTATGTGCCCATTCACACCCCCCCCCCCCCCCCCCGAGCATTCCCTGACATAAGGGAAGGGAAAACGTTATCACTATCCGAATTGCAAACTTCAAGGTTTTCATAGCGATATTCCCTGAATTTTTGGCGAAGGCCAGGGTAGTCGCTTCAGAGATGAGACTGCATCGAATGGAGGAGCAGCGAGAGGGACGAATTCTGGTGCAGTCGCACAAGTTGTAAACATTTCAATCATTGTTTGTAGTATCCAAACATATTTTGGTGATTGGGTTTTGGACAGTATTCCTTGAATAACGAGAAAACGACAAATTCCATCGCTTAAGTCCACTAGAAAACTTTTGCGCCTTCTCGAGAGCTACAGGTTCCATTTTTTCAAAGCTCGATTGCATTAGTTTGAACCAAGATACGACTAAAAACCTGATTGTTCCAAAAATCGACCGTCCAGAACAAGAGATGAGCTCTCTTACAAAAACGATATTGAGAAGCCAGAAATATGAAAAGTGATCAACATAAACACCACCTATTTTTGTTCAGAGAATAAACCGGTGAAATAAAAGTGATTGGGTTTTTGGTATAAGACTCCAAAAAATCGATATTCTCATTACGAAAATCAGTTTTTCGCCTTACGTTGAGGAAGTTGTAGATCTCTCAAAGACGAACAAAATTAGAAAAAAAGTTCGCTGTAGCACGGCCCCCACGGACGGGACTGATGAACAAAAAAGACGCGCTCCCGAAAGATCGGCAGGTGGTAGTGTAAAAATGTCACATCTCACTAAAATGCAGTCGCCGAGAGCCAGAAATACGGTAGTCTTGGGCAAATTCAACATGTTACCGCAATTTTGAGCACTTTATGGAAATCTGATACTACTCATGGGTAGGAACTAGAAATTCTATATGAATTTGTGAACTTTTGCAATAAAAATAATAATTTTATCTTAAATATTCACGGAAAATATGTCCGCATCTTTTTCGCAGTTTTTTCTCTGTTCCGACCATGCTGAAATCGTTACCTACTATGCGCTAAACGAGCCCTCTTCATATTTCTCGCGCCGCTCGCCACTTTCATGTGTGCATTTCAACGTTGTTTTGCTCATGTTAATTGATTAATTCGCTTGCGTTTTTATCTGTGCATTCTAGGGAATTAACAAGGATGACAATCAACGAAAGAAGAAAGAATCTATCGTCGGTTTTTCGAAATTGGAGTGGAGCAGATTCTCATCATCAAAAGACGGTGAGTGTCACGTTCGCTATCGTTAATTCAACTGGGTAATTGAGACTGCAATTGCATCCCGAGCAGACGTTCTTCCTCCTCGTGAACGAGAAGGCAATCGCCGCCAAGTTAATGGCTTTCTCCGCTTCACAATCACAGCAAGGCGATAGTTTCCTCTATCTCGTGTATACTTCCCAGCCAGCTTAACTTTCTAGTCATTTCCGTGTTTTGTACCTTTGTAAATACGTATGTACTTTCCCACTTACTACTAATCGAGCCACCCATTCGATTCTTCAATACCTCTCATTACAGTCTTTACAATTCTGTACCTGTTATTGTTCACCGTAATCATGCCCTGCATAAATGTACAAATGCATTGATGATGGTATACAAATTCATTCAATTCATTCACGAAAACGTTCTAAAACAATGCACAGGAACTTCGAAACCGTGGCTAGCCACGCCACCCAAGCTTTGCCCAAAACTACCGTAACCAATTTTGGTGCATCGCGGCTGCGCGTCGCGACTAGCGCGTTTTCAAACACGTGCGTCGTCCGACCCGTCCGTGCCCCCGGAGAAAATACATAGAGAAAAATAACGTCCGCAGAAACGTCCGCAGGCA
This sequence comes from Pristionchus mayeri, assembly GCA_036245805.1. Classification (NCBI taxonomy): domain Eukaryota; kingdom Metazoa; phylum Nematoda; class Chromadorea; order Rhabditida; family Neodiplogasteridae; genus Pristionchus; species Pristionchus mayeri. The sequence continues at coordinate 24,204,295 of BTRK01000004.1, read as the reverse complement.
TCAAGGAAAACGAGCGCGAGTTTAAAAAAAGTACAGTCTGAATTGCCTGATTCCTCACGTTACCGTATTTTTTAGCCTGATTCATCACGTTACCGTAACATTTTTGAAATACTTCGAAGCGATGTCCCTGAAGTTCACGTCATTAGCGCAGAATTACTTTCATTACCTACAGATGCTGCCGATTTAAATTTTACAGCTTAGGTTATTTTGAAGATAGCTACCGGACATTTTTTCTTTCCTTATGTCGATGCTCCGGGGGCCGTGCTGTAGGATGAAAATAGAATGATATACGTCAATTTCCAGTTGTAGGTCATAAAAATCGATAATGTGCAGATTTCACCAAACTGACTGGATTAACCTTCTCCTGACCTCCAATGGTATGCATCAACAAAGTTAATTCAAAATCGGAGGCACAAAATATTTTCCAATAGCCGTTTTACCTACATTCACTTTTACAGGAAACTCGTGTTAAAAAGGGTTCCCATGAAGCAGAAACTAAATCGCGCAATCCATGTTTTCATATTAAAATTCCATTAAACTCAATAATAACGAAGAAAACCGATGTCAAGCAACGTGGTGTAACGCAGCGTGCATCTCGAAATTCCGTCTTTGGAACTTTCCTAGAAGCTTACCAAGCCCCGCCTTCTTGGCCCCACCCCCCTGGGGGCGTGGTATAGTACCTAGCCCAAAGCAATCGAGATCCGACCCTAAGCAGACTAAGCACAACTTTAATTAACATTGTTCTAGGCCTAAGCAGCCTAAGTCAGAATTTAAGCAAGTTTATAATGAGAAGGGGGCGGGACTTGGTAGGCTTCTAGGAAAGTGCCCCGTCTTTTCCGAATCCAGCGGCCATTTTCTCAATCAATGGCTAAAATGGCTACAGTATTTTAAATTTGCCTGCATTTTCAATTAACTTTGGAAATTAATTTTGCAACTTGAGGACATTTATTTAACTTAAAGTTACCCAACAAGGACGAAATTGACCCCCTATTTTTTGTGTTCCATTGAATAGCCGATGACTGAATTAGTTGAGAAAGAATGTACAAAAATGCGAAAAATCAATAATAGCCCCAGGCGAAGGCCGGAAAGGATCAGGGTGAAGTTGCCTGATCCAAAACTCTCATTTTTGCACACTCTTTCATACACGCGACGCGCGCACAATGCGTCGCGTCTTGGGTCAGGGTCTCGTCCTTGTTGGGTAACTTTAAAACCAAGGAGCGCTAACGTGTGCTTCTCAAAAAAATCGAAATATCGATCGCGAAACAGGGTCGAATGTAAACAATTTTCAAACAAGTCAATATGTGGAATATCTGCGCCTTCATAGCAACATTATACAAGGGGAATATTGGAGGACCTCTGTCAAACTCAGAAAACCAAAAAAATACAAGGTTTATTTAAGCAAAAACACTAGAAAATAGAGGGATGATAAGCGTCAATCGAAAACTGATGCGAGTTGTGGTGTGCCCACAACTGTCGCTGGGTACTGTCATCTTGAAATGTGAAAGTGACATGCTCTCCCTAGGTACGGCACGGCCCCCGGACACGGCAATCACAGCCTTAAAGTTACCCAACAACCGTGCAAAATTTTTAAATTGGCGCCTGAACAATACCTTACCGCGAATTGCATGAACATGCACTAAGTACCGTAATTTAAAATGTGCGGTTTGTTTAAATATTGTTTAATCGATTATGTGGGCTTAATATTGAAGTTTTTGCTGTTGAAATATATATTTCTACAACCGGGGGAGAAGCGAGGATAAAATTGGTCTAGAACCGGGCTTGTGAACGCTAATTACCGCACACAGAATATTCATGTTTCAAACCTCGCGGGAAAATCGGTCTTGATCAGGGTAGCGCAACACATGTTTTGAGGTCGATTCTGTGACTAATTATTGATTTTCTGATTTTATTAGTATTGCATTTCTACTAGTCTCTTTTATGTCTATCAGTTTCAGGAATAAAAATATAGGCCATTTTGACGGTTGTTGGGTAACTTTAAGGGCCTGATGGCATGCGAGAATTTGCATCTCGGATCCTCAATGGGAATCAATTTACATTACCGTAATCCAATTAATTCGAAATAGCTCCCATAATTTTATTCAATCTTAATGTGAGAATTTTGTATATATGTTATGATGTATGTCCACTCCAGGTAGCATCGTACACTCTTTCGCTCATATTCCTCGTTCTCTACATCCTCGATCTAGCTGCATCTGAGAAAGGAGTGGTCGAAAGAATACGAGCTAGAATGTTCTATATACTTCGGAGTCTGCCCTGGGTGAGAGAAGGGATTGGGCGTGGGAGTAATAAAGTGGAGTGAAGTAATATTGGATTAGAAATGTATGTCCTACACCACGTCTCGGAACAATAAATTACGAGTCACAACTCATAATTTCACGGCAATCACAGCCTTAAGGAAACGCAGAGTCAAGAACTTGTAAGAGTGAACCTTATCAGTAAAGATATTCGCGGTAGGAGTCCCAAGCGACCGAAACCTACTTGTTCCCGCCAATACATTTTCAACGTTGAATTCAAATTTCAAACCGCCCTAGCATCAATATTTTTTTAAATATTTTTACATTCTCTGGCGTTTCGCACAAATGGCATGCCATAAGCTTATTTATCATCTAAAAAATAAACCCAAAAATGGCCAGGAACCTTGTGCGGATGCGCCTTTTTATAAACGCGTTCACTTTTATTTTTTAGAAATCTGACCTACCGAAACTTCTATTACATATTTTTTTAAAATAATTCTAATTTGCTTTCATGAAATCGGGCATGCTGAACTACCCTAAGCCAAAAGGAAATTCAATTTAGACGAGTTTGAGAAACATAGACAATGATCGCGACGCGTGAAATGCCTAGGGCTCACGGCGTATCACTGAAGAAGGAAAAGTCGCGCCACACTATGAGGGTGTCATAGAGGAGTGATTTTTTATCATTTACTGTGGTTAGCAGCACACACAGCCAGAACCGTAGCTCGGTCGTCCGGAACCGCAGCTTGGCCGACCAGAACCGGTATTTAGGTTGTGCAGATTGCCCAAACCTACCGTAGTTTATGGGCAACAGCCGCATTCAAACGTTCCCGCTTTGCCTGATTGTCAAGGTGCCTGAACCGTGTACCCGCGAGGAATTTTTTTGGCGTCTACTGTAATTATTTTCTTCAACCTTCGGGGCAGAATGATGCGGTGCCGTGATACGCCGTGGGGCTCTCACACTGCGGCGTGGGACTCGTGGATCAGAGGTACCCCAGGTAGTTGTTCATGCACTATCGATCTATCAAAACTCATGAAAGTGCCTTAGAACTGAGTTACAGTTGGGGTAGCTTAACTCAAAAGTGTAGGAAAAGATTCTCTAGCTTTTTTAGTATTTGATAGTCCTCGCCGAGCTCTTTCGAATAAGGCATTGGCGGTTATCAAAAGCTGGGTATGGCGTATGCGTTTAGCCCCTAAAAGGCTTAGAGTTGATTTGAAAAATATTTTCAACAGAGAAAGAACAACGGTCTTTTGATTTTCCACGTCGACGCCGCTCCGATCGGCGAACTCCGTTATGAATGAGCATTGTTTCATTATTTCCCCTGTTGAAAATATTTTTCAAATCAACTATAATCCTTTTAAGAGTCCGATTCTCTAAGAGTCAAGCAAAACGTGGCACAGCATTTTTACGAAAATGTGTAAGAAGGGGTTCTCGAGGGTGTTGAACACAATGGTCAACTTCATTTTGCATCATCTCGATCGGTTAGGCCAGGCTGCATGTAGGCACCACCTTCTTTATTTGTAATATCTCAATTTATTAACCTTCTTCAAAATTTCACAGAGGATACATTAGTTGGTCATGAATCCATTGCTGTATAATTTGCATATATTAAAATATTACAATTGCTAAATTTGGGTTCTGGCGCCAGAGAGTGAGAAATGAGATGAAATTCCTTTGTTTGCACGACGTTAAAAGTGAAACTCATCTCATTTCTCACTCACTGGCGCCATTTGCACGGCCAAAGAGCCAAAAGGAGTCAGAAAAATTAATGTAACTTTAAGGAGCAGAATTTAAACACCATACCCTGTATACGAAAAATGATCGCCATAGGAAGGCGCATCCGCACATATAATTCGTTGTGTTAGCTTCGGCCTTATATTCGAGAACCCAAATTTCATGTCATTGTAATATTTTAATGTATGCAAATTATACATCAATGGATTCATGACCAACTAATGTATCGTCTATGAAATTTTGAAGAAGGTTCATAAATCGGTTCCGGAGATATTACCAGTAAAGAAGGTAGTGCCTACATGCAGCCTAGCCTAACCGGTCGAGATTATGCAAAATGAAGTTGGCCATTGTGTTCAGCACCCTCGAGAACCCCCTTTTACACATTTTCGTAAAAATGCTGTGCCAGGCCCTATGGAAGATTGTCCGGTTTTTTAGAGAATCGGGCTCTTAAGGGCTAAACACATACGCCATACCCAGCTTTTGATAACCGCCAATACCTTATTCGAAAGACGAGTGTCACGCCGCAGGGTGAGGATCATGCGTTGCGTGAAGCATCGTGGTCACTGTCTATATGCTTCAAATAGGCCTGAATTGAATTTCCTGTTGGCTTAGGGTAGTTCAGCATGCCCGAATTCATGAAAGCAATTTTTTTTTATAATAAAAATAATAATACAAAAGTTTCGGTGGGTCAAATTTTTAAAAATAAAATTTCAACGTGTTAAGAAAAGGGCCATCTTGCACAAGGTTGCAGACCATTTTTTGTCATTATTTATACATGATAAAATTCTTTGATGAGTGCCATTTGTGCAAGTAAGCAAAAAACGTGTAATTAATTACAAATATTAATGTAAGAGCGGTTTTAAACTTCCCAGTAATTAGGGACTGCAACGGTGTTAACGAACAAGCAAAACAATTCACAAATTGGTAAGCAATTGAAAGCTATGCCTACCCCATTTCGACTTTTCACTTTAGTTTTCAATAAAAATGACCAAAAAAAGAGAAAAACAATAATAAACATAAGTCAAAATGCCGACGCTTTCAGTCCAAGTGGAGCGCATCTCAAGTCACTCCTTTACTTCTACCTATCGCAAACTGAAACAATCATTTTTGCCTGATTTGTGTTTAAATCGCGTAGAGTATTGTGTCTACATATTTGCCGCGTACAAGCAAGAACTAAATATATTTTTTTTGCTAGAAACACGCACCAAACATTAAACATACGTTCAACAGAAACGCGTGGATTACGGTAGTCGCAACTTTGAAGTCTGTTTGTAAAAAAGGCGCAGACATAGAATATGCATTGTGGGTTGCACGGTGCCGAGCGTGCAAAAATGAAAATTGGCCGATACTGGAGCTGAAGTATCGCTCATTGAAGAACGACTGCTCAGAGGGATGAGAGGAGTCAATATCACAAGAAATGATCAGACGGTTCTCCGCGATGCTAATCAAAGACCCATCTCTGTGAGTGGGAAGGCAGAGCTGGATGTGAAACTGCAGATCGGAAGGGAAACCAAGATTGGATTCTACGTGACCCGAATTCGAGTCGGTGTCATAATTGGAGGAGCCGGATTGGATGCCATCGGAGTGGAGCTCCGAGAGTGCACGACGGTTCGATCAGAAGATAAGGTGAGTGCGACGGTTCTGCCAGTGGAAAAGGAGAGCACGTCGACTGCACCAGAGGAGAAGAAGGCCGCTGAAGAGAAGACGGTCGAGAAGGAGCAAGAAGCTGTGGAGGATCCATTGGAGGCTAAAGTACTGAGATACTGTGTGATCCCTAAAGGAGAAATGGAAACGGTGTGGGTCAATGGAGTGCTCGGAGACACTGTGAGACTGGATCCATCGAGACACGGAGTCGTCGAGGGGATCTCAGTGGATGAATCGGTTGTTCCGATTGTGGTGGTGAACACTACCGATAAGGAGATGGTCTTCGATATCTTCGATAATTTTTTACGGCTCTGAGGAATTTCTGAAGGCCCTGTGACATCTGAAATGCTCAAGAAATTCCGACGACCTTACCAGATGAATAATTTCATACGGTCATGAAAATTGTCGATGGCCTTCAGGAAATTCTAACGGCATTGGGAAAATTCCAACGTCCATCATTCAATATTTACGACCGACTGTAAGACCATCACAAAATTCTAACGTCAATAAGAAAATCATGTCGGACCTCAGACTACTTCTCATGCACTTCTTAACGATCTCAAAATTTCTGATGGTCGTGAGAATTTTTTGAGTTACTTCAGATTCTTCCGACCGCCGTCAGAATTTTCTGATAGACGTCCGAATTTTTCAGACGGCCTTCGGAATTTCAGAGGGCGTTCGAATTATGGAAGAGCCGTCGGAAGGCGGCCGAAGACCATCTGTAAGAGGAGTCGGAATTTTAAAAATCTGTAAGAATTCTTACGGCCCTGAAATATAGTCGACCCTCAGAGAATCTCAACAGCAATTGTTTTCTTCGATGGGGCGTCGAACCCCGGACCTCCTGATTTGAAATGAAACTTCTTACCGCGTTTATACGCAGTGCAGACTAGGCTTTGCTAAACAAGAGGTGAGACTGTCTCGGCAAAATCATTCCACAACATTTCCCTCTCGACTCTCGGTTGACTCTCAGAATTAATTTATACGAGAGTCGACTCTCGGCGAGAGCTCTCGCGAGAGATGCAAATTCATTCCTCTCGTCGAGTTCCTTTGTGGTGGTCGATCTCTAGCTCACCCCAATGAAAGAATTGAGATATGGGAAAAATCTGAAAAAAAAATCAAGTCGATGCAGAATTTAATTCTCTAAAATATGCAAAAGTTGGTTTGTTTCTACTCCGAACTGTTAATTTATGGATCAAAAACTGTTCAGAGGTCAAATTTTGATCTACCGAAAAATCGATAATGTGAATCGAGTAAGAGCACAATTGATGCCTACAGATCAAATTTCAGCTCAAATGAAGTATTTTGGACATATTTTCAGAGGCTCCAAAGTGAAGGTCTGGAATGTTCGCAGCAAGGTGCTGCAGTCGCTGATCAAGATGCAAAGCCGCAAAGCCCAGAATCGGATTCAGGACCGTGGATTGCCCCTAGCTCGGCTAAAACCCCAAAATCGAATTTTCGGATTGTACCACGAAATGCCCGAATTGTCCTGATTCTCCCGTGAGAGCCGTGATATGCGAGAGAGTAAGTGAATAGGAGAGGGTGCAGAGAGGTCGAGAAAAGGAGGGAGATGGAATGGGATCAGTGATGTGAGGAACCCACTCTTATTTTCTCTGTCATTTTCACTTTATTTAGCAAGCGATGTTGCGGTTAAAAAGATTGAAAAAAGTCTACAGTGTCCGCTTGATATGGATGATTTTTCCGTGCACGAGTCTCAACGGATAAAATTTTACTTTGTCGACACTCCTTCTGTAAAGGGGTGCTCCCGGGAATGAATGCTAGGGAGTCCCACCACGAAAATTCTGTGGGAAACTGCAGCTAATTTTACAATAGATCGAGGTGAATATTACGTTGACGAAGTGAAACATAAATGAATTATTCACAAACCTGCGCAATCAATGAATTTATATAAATAGCCTCAGACGCGTCTGTGCAATTTCGAGCAAAGTGATTTATGATCGGGTGAGTGAGCTATACAACATCCCCATTGTCAATGTGGGCGGCTAAACATTCCCCGAACACCCCTTTAAGGGAAGGAGAGGCGAACGCGAAACTCACCCCCTCTCCCTCTCTTTCTCGCCTGTTTCAGCTCTGGCGTGTGTAGGGAACGCGAGCCCCTGACGTCTCGCCGTTCCGTCCCGTTTTCGGGAACCTCCCGAGACATGGTGCTGCCCAAATTTTCGGAGATTTGACTGTGGAGGGTTCGGAACTGGCTATGCCACCTCTCTCCCTGGACTCGCTTTTTCGCATCTCTCTGTTGACAGCTTTTCGACTACTTTTTGAGCCCTAGCGCCATGCAGAGATGAGATATAGACAAACGGCCAAAAACATATTGTTATTAGGACCCGTCAAGTTGGGCATTGTTTGGGTAGAAAAACCATTTCAGCTTCACCCCTTGTGGTTCCCATAGGTCAAAAACTGACCGAGATACGAAGTTCCAAAGTAGGTTATAACGTCATGGAACATGCAATATTTCAATGAGAAATGAAGTGGATAGGCCTTATCCTTTCCCTCACTTTGGTCAGTCTCTATAGCTGCAGCAAAATAAAGCAAATATTTTTCTGCAGCAATGGGGTGTCGTTTTCATGTGAATGGTAAAGCATTATGAAAATTTTTCATTTAAAACTGAGGAGTATCACATACAATATGTAAAGATATTGTGAATGGAGGTTGGTATGATAGAGAGAGAGAGAAGATACCCGAGGGATCATGAGGACTTCTATCGAGTCCTTTACAAGATTATACGATAATCTGTTGAGTGGATCGTCGTTGAGAATTGAGTGTATTCAATTGACCCTCGTAGATCGAGAATCCTGAGAAAGAAGAGAATTATCATATTCTGTATTACCCGATTAGCTTTTGGTCGGGAAACGAGAAATTACCACGGTCGGAAAGGTTCCTGAGAGGGTAGGGTATCGACACCCGCTCAATCTCAAATCCAAATATCCAGGTTTTGGGGCATAGTTCCTCCACTTTTTTGCTCCGATTTTCTTTGTTTTTCTTCGATAAATTCGTTCCATTAACTCACACTCGCACGCGTCCTCACATAACAACTGACTGGTCACCAATATTAGTTTCTACTTGATCCCAACTTGGGAGCGCACATCAGAGGCGGAGAGAGTGAGGGAGATGACCCCCCCCCCCCCCCTCCCATCATACTGACCACTCGGTAGCCAGGGGTATGGGAGAAGCGCAACTCAGCAGAATTTGTTTGATTGAGGTCCTAGCAACTTTGGAGTACCGTACACAATCAATATTACAGTACCACCATCAACTACCGTAATCAGTTCCTTGGGTCATATATTTTTGAAAACTTCCCAAATGGATCTCAAATGAATAGACCGTACTCTAGAGTATCACAGTCCATGGTAAAAACATATTGATATCCGTTGGAGAATTTTAGGAAAAAAATATATGACCCACGGAGCTGAATCTCACCCAAGGAACTGATTAAAGTTACACAACACCCGTGAAATTTTTTTAAACTAGCGCCATGACAATATCTTACCGCGAATTCCATGACCAAGCACTAAGTACCGTAATTTTTCAAACTAGCGCTAACGGATTTACGCGCGGTTTTTTAAAAAATATTGTTTAGTCGATTATGTGGGCTTAATATTGAAGTTTTTGCTGTTGAAATATATATTTCTACAACCGGGGGAGAAGTGAGGATGAATTTGGTATAGAACCGGGCTTGTGAACGCTAAATACCGCATACATAATATTCACGTTTCAAACCTCTCGGGAAAATCGGTCTTGATCAGGATTGCACCGCACATGTTTTGAGGTCGATTCTGCGACTAATTATTGATTTTCTGATTTTATTAGTATTGCATTTCTACTAGTCTCTTTTATGTCTATCAGTTTCAGGAATAATAATATAGGCCGTTTTTAAGGGTGTTGGGTAACTTTAAGGTGTTTGATTGTGGCACTGTAGTACTGATCGCGTACGGTAGGGTTGTCTATACGGAATGCGGAACGCCCTCTTTTCATTTCTCAATTTCATTCATTCCGCATTGCGGTCGACTCATTCAATTTGCATTGCGGAATGAGCTGTTCCGCAAACGTTCCGCAATTCCGCAATCATTCCGCAATCATTTTCTACTCTCTCTCCCAGCCAGGGGGTTGTGTTTCGATTACATTTCACGGGCGGACGAGGTGAGTTTCACAGGGGAAAAATGATTTTCTGTTCCGTGACAATTGCGGAATTCCGCAATAATTGCGGAACGATTGCGGAATAGAGACCGGCTTGACGGAATTGCGGAATGGAGAATGAAAATGGAAATTAATGCGGAATTGCGGAATTAATTCCGCATAGATAACCCTAGCGTACGGTACTCCCAAGTTGCTATGACGTCGATTGAATGAGTTGTGCTGAGTTGAGCTTCTATCATACCCCCGATAGCCAATGTGATTCACACTCTCACTTCCACAGTCGAAGTATTTGCGACAAGAGGATATGACCGATAAATGCCACATATGGAAGAGGAGAAGAAGAATATTGAGAAGATGTAAAATGACAGCGAATCTGAACCGAGCGAGTGCATTGGATAGGAAGGTGATTACCTTTCAGTATCCATGAAGAAAAGTGATTCAGTATCGTAGTCCGATTGGAAAACTGAAATTGCATCAACTACTTTAAGTAATTAAATTTTATTTTTACTATAGCTTCCGCGAATTAAAAGATCAGCATTCTCTACCCCTCCATTTCTTAAAGTTGTTTTAAAGTTTGTTTTCGGATGATTTTGAACCGATTTGAAGCCAATAGCTGTCAGTTGGAGCTAAAGGGGTGTTTTGGTCTGATGGTGATTCAGACGTCGCCGGACGAAAAGTTACGCCGTTTTACATATATACATATTTTGATTTGGCTAATATTTGGCGCCAAGTTGGTCACACATAGTGTCTCTCAATCGCGCATGATTATTCAGGGGGGTTTTCCGATTTCCAGAATCCGGTAATTTTTGGTCTACCCAACCACCCCGCACTGGGATGTGCACAGGGAATGAAATGTTTAACATAAAAGTTGTAGAGAAAGTTCTCAGCTTTCTTTCTAAAAAATCACGGCTTTCTATCGTTATTTTAAACGGACTTATGATCATTGAAGTGGGCTCAATTTGACCCTTTAAAAGTGAGTCTCCCAAGTTTGGCCTTCTGAATCTCGAAGATGACGACAGTTACCAAAATTCTGACAACGTAGTTTGAAAGAGCACCATTTGAAATATTTCAAATGGTTTCGAAATACCTTGCTTCACATTTCTATCAGGATAGGATGACGTTTGGTTTTACCGCCGCTGACCCCCCTCAAATGGGTGATTTTCTCGTGATGTCTCTCATATATTACCAGCCGAGGACGAGAAAAAAATGATCTCGAGGTACGCGTAGCCCGCGCGTCGCGTTTGTGAAAGAGTGTGCAAAAGTAAGAGAGGCCTGGCACGAGGGTTCAGGTAGTGCACAAAAAGTCGGACCTCATTTTTCAAATGAAAAATGGGACACGGTAAGAGGCGGGTTACCGTAGTAAATCGTCCCTCTAAAACGCGTGCTCTCTCGTCGGTCAGAGAAAGTGAGAGAGTACATGGTCTGCCTTCACATCGAGGGGGGAGCGCGTGCCTAGGGAGAGGGTGCGCTCTAGTCGCCGCGGGGTAGAAAACGGCGGGCAGTGGGGAGCGAGAGCGCGTAGCCCGTCCCCTGTACAATTGCGTTTTACAGAGGCCGCGCCTGTGAGCCCTCGTGCCTGGATCAGGTAACTCCAACCTGATCCTTTCCGGCCATCCCCTAGGCCTATTATTTATTTTTCACATTTTTGTATATTCTTTCACAGCTTATTCGGTCATCGTCTATTCGATGGAAAATTACTAGTAGGGGGTAAATTTAATCCTCGGCAGGTACTGTGAGAACAGAAAGCGTAGTCCGTGGTGTGCTGGCGAGATTTAGTACATTTGATTCTAGATATGCGCGGAACGCGGAGGAAAAAATATTCCGTGTATATTTAGAATCAAATGTACTAAATCTCGCCATCACGCCACGGACTACGCTTTCACACAGTAACTTTACGTTCAGTTATTCCATGCTGTATTTGAGTGAACCAAATATGATCGCATAAAGGTTTACTTTCTCCTCTTTCGTCTCTTCTTCTCTGTCTACAACAATGGAATAAGAACTTCAGTTCCATTGGGTAAAAAGAGATTAAATATTAAGCCTCACCTTGAGAAGATCGCTTATTGAAGAAAATATTAGCGAAGAATATGAATCCTCCCAAAAAGAGAAGAAGAATTAATGTGAAATACTGAAATTTATGTTGATCACCCAAGGATGTTTAAAAAATATTACAATTATGCTTAGAGACCACAAGCGGGTTTCTTCAAAATGCTTCTAAAATAAAATGCGCATAGAATCCAATGGTTTATGAGCTGCCGATACGATTTCGACAACAAAAAATTAAAAAAATTCGCAAAATAACTTAATTATCCGAATTAACACGGTGTGACATGCGTGCCGCCGCGCGGGATAAAAAAAGAAACATGCAGCAAATGGCAAGCCCGCGAAAATTCAACTTGTTACTTTATGGGGAGCCAAATACCAGGGTTTTCCGTTTAAGAGATGGTCTTTTGCCGTTGGACTTTTGCCAATAGGTGAACTTTACAATTTGCCGTTTATTTTTTGAATATATCACGGTTATTCAGGCAACTTCTTACATATTTTAAATTTCGTGCGCGAAACATTTTAACTAATTTACTGAAGCGGAACGATGAATATTATTAAAATGGTCCGGTCGACTCCGGTAATTCCGGGGGGGGGGGGGTTGTCACACCGTGATTAATAAAATTAACGCCGAGGCTAATGTACAGTACCCCTCCGTCTGCCAACGGCCTGATCACTAACTGACCCTTTATCTTCATATTTTTCGTTATTTTTTTTCTTCATTTTTAAATTAAAATTATATGAAAATATGTTTTTGTTTTGTGTGTACGCAAAATGCCGTGCAAAAGCAACGTTTTGACAACAACCGAAAAATATTTCGAAAGTTCAGAAGCGATTTAGAAACGCAAACTGAAAAGAAATGGGGTATACTGTAAGTTGGAATTCTGAAATGACCATGCTCTTCGGTCCCACGGCCCCCGGAGCATCGACATAAGGAAAGCAAAAACGTCCGGGAGCTATCCTGAAAATTGTCCGAGCTGTAAAAAATTATGCTGTGGAATTTGCTCGCTAAACGGAACAAAAGACTATTCGCACCGCGCGTAACGTGACAATCAGGCAATAATCAGGCATTTCAAGTTGCAACTCAAAAATAGTACAGGCAATTCTGACTGTACTATTTTTGAAAGCGCGCGTCTTTTCCTTGATGCCTGCGGACGTTTTCATTTTCCTTATGTCGATGCTCCGGGGGACGTGCGGTCCCTATCTATGATATCATACCTTCAACTTTCAACGGTCGCATGATAGATATGAAAGAGTCTGAAACTTTCAAAATGTTTCAAACTTGTTTCTGAGTATTCAAGCCAATTTTCGGTTCCCAGTGATAGCTCATTCGAAAGAGCATGCACAATTATGCAAGAAAGTGGAAGAAATCCGGAATCCATCAACGCAGACGTCAGTTAGACTATTTTCATTCGGTCGAGAATTTTCAAGCGGAAAATGGAATTTCAACATTTACTTGAAAAGTGAACGAATTGTACATGTTCTTACGTATTTTCACGCGCAGAATACGAATTTATATATAAAATATACCAAAATGAAATATGGAAATGATATAATAGTCGAAATACTTCGCTATTTCGCTGAAACAATTTAAAATTATTTGGTCTAACTGACGTCTGCGTTGATGGATTCCGGATTTCTTCCACTTTCTTGCATAATTGTGCATGCTCTTTCGAATGAGCTATCACTGGGAACCGAAAATTGGCTTGAATACTCAGAAACAAGTTTTAAAGATTTTGAAAGTTTCAGATTCTTTCATCTCTATCATGCGACCGTTGAAAGTTGAAGGTATGATAGGCCAGTGTCTCCTAAGGACTCTGTCATAATTTTCTTTTGAATATTGCTTAAACTTTTGCAGCTCCTCAGGGAGGTCATTTTCATGCAATCTCTCAGAAGACACGTGATAAAAGTGTCGGGCGCGGCTGGATCGGATAACTTTTGATAGGTGAAAATCGATACAATATAGGAAGATGTACGAAATGGACGAAAAATTATAGCATTTTATTCTAAAGAAAATAAAACAAAAATCGGACGTCTCCTCTACTCACGGCAATCACAGCCTTAAGGCAACGCAGAGTCAAGAACTTGTAAGAGTGAACCTTATCAGTAAAGATATTCGCGGTAGGAGTCCCAAGCGACCGAAACCTACTTGTTCCCGCCAATACATTTTCAACGTTGAATTCAAATTTCAAACCGCCCTAGCATCAATATTTCTAAATATTTTTACTTTCTCTGGCCTTTCGCACAAAGGGCATGCTATAAGCCTATTTATCATCAAAAAAATAAACCCAAAAATGGCCAGGAACCTTGTGCGGATGCGCCTTTTTATAAACGCGTTCACTTTTAATTTTTAGAAATCTGACCTACCGAAACTTCTATTATATATTTTTTTAAAATAATTCTAATTTGCTTTCATGAAATCGGGCATGCTGAACTACCCTAAGCCAAAAGGAAATTCAATTTAGACGAGTTTAAGAAACATAGACAATGATCGCGACGCGTGAAATGCCTAGGGCTCTCACACTAGGGACCACCATCTGTAAATTAAAAAGCTTAAAACCGGGAAAAGGTTGCGCAAAGATCGATGTTTCCCCGATCCCGCGAATTCAAATTTCCACACAAAAGTCATTTTTTATTTATATATTGTTTTTTAATTGATGCAGCTCTCCAATTTATATATATATATATATATATATATATATATTATCTACGCTCTCTAATTTTCAGTGAATGAGTAGAACTCGCCTCAAGGACGCCACTGTAAAAACACGAGAAAAATCTACCTCGGAACACCTCTCTAAAATTAGACTATTAGCCTGACCTCAAAAGGTTTTATTAGCCAGAAATCGATTCAGGGGATGCAGCTCTACAACTTTTCACATCAGATGTCCTATATACTCGGTAGGTGCATTGGACAAAAATTTAGCCAAATTCACTTCGGCACACCTTGTCAAAACTTACGATGAATTTTCCGACTGCTGCATGAATTGAAGGCTTTTTTTATTCATATTTCTTATTTTTGATATTTCTGGTGGTATAAACGAACACGGAGAGTGTAATCAGGTTCTATATATCCTGATAAACTGTCTAACTCAAACTGGAGAAACAAGTTTGGCATGGCTACAGTATGCCTCTAGTATTAGTGCATGATTGCGATTGTCGCAATCATAGAAATACATCTAAATTGATAAACTACTGAATAAGAGTATGTGTTTTAGAAATTTCGATTAAGAAAAAAGAAATAAAAATCGTTTGAAATTTTGAACAATTGACCACTGGAGAGCTTGCACTACACCACGATGGGCGGAGCTTAGAGAAATAGGCTCATACTCATTGGAATTGAAATATATTATCATTCTAGTGACGCTATTCTCTTTCCGCACCATCGATAACCCCGTCCCATATAATAACAGAATTTTTGAAAAATTTTGAAATTTTGAGTGGAGGACCCTACTCTCACACTGCGGCGTGGGACTCGTGCTACTTGCTATTAGTGAATTAAAAAAATACGGACGAATGGTGTATACCGGTGTGAGAGCCGTAGTGGTTCCGTGTTTTATCTCCGGCTCTCTTCGCCCCGCCTCTTTCACATGTCAAGGATCGAAGACCCTTGGTATCTGCTCTCTTCCACATCATCCCATATCCCCAATCCCCTGACTCATCGCCATCTCTCGGATCAGTGATCAGTAGGCGTGGTTTCCCGATTGCTCCGGCAATCGGGGATTCAACGTGAGTTCGCCCCGAGACGAGACACGAGCCGGTCGTCCCTTTCCCCTCTAGTCCCCATTCCCTTTCCCCATGAAGCGGTATCTGTGAGTTATTGTACCTATAAAGTATTCTACCGCTATGTGTATTTGTCCCTCGCACCCCAAAGCAACCTAAACATTGACTCACATACACGCGCGTTTATTTTTTTTCCGCTTTTGGCTCAACTATTGGTGTTTGTTTCTGCATAGGGAAGCGTTTATCAAGCGTCGTTGATAAAAAACACATGAAATGCGAAGCAAAAACAACGGAGACAAGCAGTTACAGTAATCAACCTTCCTAACTTAAATTGGGGTGTTATCTGAGTGCATCATCTCCTTCTGCAGTTTCTACTTTCGCGTATTTGTTTGTTCCGCGTGGTGTGTGACAATTTTTTAAATTTCTATGATATCTTCGTTTTACGATTAGTTAAAATGATATATTCGTCTTACGATTCGCATTGACGGAGAGAGAGAGAGCATTCCCTGGTCAATACCCCTCCTTTACCACTAGTTTGTGCGTCGACGGGAGAGAGCACGCGCCCTACCTAGGCTTCCCTCATCTCTCCCTATCGAGAAATACACGAGGCGAAGATCTGCTCGAAGTTTTGGAGATGAAGATGGGAGCAGGCGGAATTGGCACTGCCTACTCCCCTCTCATCCCGGTTTCGACCCTTCTTCACTC
Organism: Pristionchus mayeri; assembly: GCA_036245805.1. NCBI lineage: Eukaryota > Metazoa > Nematoda > Chromadorea > Rhabditida > Neodiplogasteridae > Pristionchus > Pristionchus mayeri. The sequence goes on along the minus strand of BTRK01000004.1, from coordinate 24,188,038 downwards.
CAACTTCTTTCGAGGTATTTTTACAACATAACTTGGTTCAGAGAATAAATATTGACTAAGAGTAATCATTGTGGTAATCTGTAGGTCACTACAATTAGATAATAAATAGATGAACGGTTTACCAATAGGACGACGAGAGGAAGAAGAAGGGCTGAACTTCGCCTGAAATGGGAATAAAGATTGAGAGTGAATTTAATTTCATCGAAGAGTATGTAAATAAAGGAGAGATTTGTTCAAGCTTGTTACTGCCATTGTTTGTTAGCCCTCTACACGAGACTCGAAGAAAATACATAGGGAAAATGAAAACGTCTGCAGGCCTCAACCGGGGGCCGTGCCTCTAGGTAAAATTAAATACGAGTAATGATTTCAAAAATTGAGTACCTCTGTAGAGCAAGAACAGATATGAAGGAGACGAAGAGAGTGATTATTCCCATCCAAAGGAAGAAGGGAAGAGCAATGAGAGAGACGACAACACCGAAGACGAAATGATATATGACGAGTAATCGAGTCATTGTCTGAAGAAGAGGAGAGATTGAGGGAGAAGGGGGAAACGGAGGGATGGAGAAAGGGGGAAGGAAGAGGGAGAGGCGGAAGAGGAGAGGAAGATGAGAGGGGAGGGGGAGACAGGGGGGATGGTAGAAGGGGGAAGCGGAGGGATGGAGAAAGGGGGAAGGAAGAGGGAGAGGCGGAAGAGGAGAGGAAGATGAGAGGGGAGGGGGAGACAGGGGGGATGGTAGAAGGGGGAAGCGGAGGGATGGAGAAAGGGGGAAGGAAGAGGGAGAGGCGGAAGAGGAGATGAAGATGAGAGGGGAGGGGGAGACAGGGGGGATGGTAGAAGGGGGAAGCGGAGGGATGGAGAAAGGGGGAAGGAAGAGGGAGAGGCGGAAGAGGAGAGGAAGATGAGAGGGGAGGGGGAGACAGGGGGGATGGTAGAAGGGGGAAGCGGAGGGATGGAGAAAGGGGGAAGGAAGAGGGAGAGGCGGAAGAGGAGATGAAGATGAGAGGGGAGGGGGAGACAGGGGGGATGGTAGAAGGGGGAAGCGGAGGGATGGAGAAAGGGGGAAGGAAGAGGGAGAGGCGGAAGAGGAGATGAAGATGATAGGGGAGGGGGAGAGAGGGGGGGATGGTAGAAGGGGGAAGCGGAGGGATGGAGAAAGGGGAAAGGAAGAGGGAGAGGCGGAAGAGGAGAGGAAGATGAGAGGGGAGGGGGAGACAGGGGGGATGGTAGAAGGGGGAAGCGGAGGGATGGAGAAAGGGAGGAAGAGGAGAGGAGGGAGGGGAGAAGGGTAGATGATACTCACGTGTACATGGACTGTTCCCATTAGACATTTGTACGCATTATTCTCCATTCCTGGCAATCCATTCGATGCCATTACTCTCAAGCTTTTCGAAGAATCAATTATTTCATCTCAGTAGATTTAGAAATTGCGATGTGCGAGTATAAGTTTCTCTCCTTTCACTGAATTATTCCTGAAAAGAGATTTAGAGTGGGGGATCACAACCGAGATCAATAACATGAGTATTGTGAACGTAAGGAAGGGAGGCACAGCCCTCAGAGTGGATCAAAGGCGAATGTGGGTGGTGGATGGAGAATGTCCCGTTCTTTACCCATTTCTTATCTTGCTCACCCTCTCTTTCTCTTTCTCAGCGGCATAAACTTAATCACGGAGAGATCATTTACTAGCTTCGCCTATGAAAGCGAAACTATTTTCGTCTAATTTTCTAATTTTTTTTGAGAAATTTTCGAAAAAAATTTGTCACCCTATTCACCGTTTAGGGACGGCACGGCCCCCGGAGCATCGACATAAGGAAAGGGAAAACGTCCAGGGGCTGTCCATGAAATTGCTTGAGCTGTATAAAAATATGCTGCAGAATTACCGTTAAACATAGAAAAAATGCCTGAAATTCAGGGTTTTTGTTGATCGCAAACTGAGTTTGCAGTTTGGTTGGGGAAATTTCAGGGACATCGCTAGGGACAGCAGAGTGCGGTTATTTTAGGTTTCAAAGGTACAGTATACCAAATATCTCGACACATGCACTAGTCCTGTTTGCTCGAGTGTCACTCGTTGAGCACTCGCACTCGACGAGTCATTTTCGTCCACACTCGTTTTGACCGGCGACTCGCGAGTGAAAAGTGGAAAATGACTCGCGAATGAAAGGCACTCGCGAGTAAACACTCGCGAGTGCCTTTGTTCTGAGGGGACACTCGCGAGTGTCATTGTTCGAAAGTGTTATTGAACCCACTCTATCATTGAGAAGATACCGATCAACACTCAGGACCAGCGAAAAAGGGGATGAATTAACTCGCGAGTGACACTCGCGAGTTGTTGTTTTGCTCGCGAGTGTTTTGAACGAAAACACTCGCGAGTTGTTTTTGCTCTCGAGCATTTTGAACAAAGACGCTCGCGAGTGCTATTGTTTCGCGAGTAATTTAATCATTTTCACTCCTGAGTGACGAGTTACTCGAAATAACAGGTCTAACATGCACACAACGCCAGCCCTCAGTTTTTTTCCAATCTTTTTCCGGTTGTTTTCAATACTTTATTTTTAATAAAGATTATTTTTTTCCTAGCCAAATGAATTCTACCTGTGCCAATTATCTTTCCACATCATCTTGATCACTTTGAGGCCAGTATATTGCGTTTCATAGTCAAATTAAGAAAAGTATGTTTCCAGTTTGCACTCTTTCGACCGATAATTGATTTGCTCCCATTGCCAGACCTTATATTTCGTTATGTATACAATTTAGAGACTATAGCGTACACGTTACGGCCAAGCGCGTTAATCTGGCAGAGGGAGCATTGAAGTTACGTCGAGTTTTAGCCTGGAAAACCGCGATTTTTTTAGATGTTCATTTTTCTCGATCGATATTTGCTTTGCGCCAACTTCCAGATGCTATTTATGTTCGTGAGTCCATTCTAATGACACTAGAGCACATAATCACACCTTTCCCATCCATCTGGCACTTGGCGCAATTGCGTTGTATCGATCGGAAAGCTGACAACCTGCGACCCTGCTCTTCCCGAATCTTCATTAAATATCAGTGATAAAATATTTTCTCAGTCTCTATTTCCCAGAATGGCATTTAGATCAATTCGAAAACATATTTTTTATAGAAAAAATGAAGAACAAATAATTAATAAAAATATTGAGAGAAAAAAGTCAGTCGATTCGAAGGGGTACGGTATATTAGCCTCGGCGTTAATTTTGTTAATTCGGATAATTAAGTTATTTTGCGAATTTTTTATTTTTTTGTTGTCGAAATCGTATCGGCAGCTCATAAACCATTGGATTCTACGCGCTTTTTATTTTAGAAGCATTTTGAAGAAACCCGCCTGCGATCCCTAGACATCGCTACGAGAAACATTTAACATTAGTGACGATCAGGCAATATTAGTGATAAATCAGGCAATACTGACTGTGCATTATTTGAACGCGCGCTCCTTTTCCTTGATGCTTGCGGACGTTTTATTTTTCCTTATGTCGATGCACCGGGGGCCGTGCCCCCGGAGCGTCGACGTAAGGAAAGGAAAAATGCCCTGGAGCTATCTTCAAAATAACCTAAGCTGTAAAATTTAAATCGGCAGCATCTGTAGGTAATGAAAGTAATTCTGCGCTAATGACGTGAAATTCAGGGACATCGCCTCGAAGTATTTCAAAAATGTTACGGTAACGTGATGAATCAGGCTAAAAAATACGGTAACGTGAGGAATCAGGCAATTCAGACTGTACTTTTTTAAACTCGCGCTCGTTTTCCTTGATGCCTGCGGACGTTATATTTTTCTCTATGTATTTTCTCCGGGGGCCGTGGGACGGAGGCGTGAATTTTTGAGTACTTTACTTAGGGACCGCGGCAGCTATTTTGTGAACCTAGTCTACCGGATGTGCTGAAACGTTTAGAAGTTAAAACAAAATAAAAATAAATTATGTCTACTCCTCCCGTCACTACGTTCCCTCCGTATCCAACATAATGTGATTTTCGGAAACATCACAAAGGCGTGGATGCTTTATCGTATGGATGCTTTATCGTACCAAAACCAACAACCCAAACGACCCAGGGACCCATGGGGTATGGGACTAAAAACGAAGGAGGGGGAAAGAGAGGGGAAAGGGAGGGGAGTGAGGCCCGGGGCGACGGGAGCGGACCTCTCCCTCGGCGACTACAACGGAGACGCGGGCGCTCCTCCTTCCCTCGACGATGGCCGATACTGCGCGAACCTTAAACAGCGAGACTAAGAAGGGTACAGGGAAACCCTAGTCTTAGCTGCGGCAGCGGGAGGAGGAGCCGCCCGAGACGAAGAAGAACCTGAAAAGAGAGAGCAGAGGGAGGGGGGGGGAGGGGAGCGGCTTGCAGTCGGGGAGGAACGGGGCTGAAGCGCCTTAGTCCAAGACCACAACAAGCCGAGGGCTACTCCAGAACTTGCCGCTCCGAAGGAAGGAAATGCGACCTAGGGCTTCTAGGACCTAGGAGTATGGAATAAGGAAACCGACTCTTGGCCGACTCAACTACCCCTCGGAGAAACAGAGGACGAGCCGCCCTGGCGGAAAGGAGAAAAACGAACTGAACGTCGAGGAAGGGAGGGGAGGGAGAGGGAGGAAAAGCAAGAAGAGGATCCATTCGGATCCTTGCCTCTGACGAGAGAGCTAAAGCAGCGAGAACCCCGATCCTCCTGGAAACTGCAACACCGGGTCGCGAGTAGACTGAGCGGAACAACCAAACCTGACAAAGGAGCTAAGAAAAATTTCAGGGAGGGTGGGAGGGAATAGGGATCGTATCCCGATAAAGCAATCTAGAATGAGGTTGATTGTATCGACCCGGCCAGTGCCGGGTAGGACTGAGTATATAATACTGAGCGCAGCTGACGCTCAGTGAGGCGGGAAATTTGAATTTACCGCACCACGCCTTTGTGTTTCCTCCGAAAATTAACATTATGTCTACTCCTCCCGTCACTACGTTCCCTCCGTATCCAACATAATGTGATTTTCGGAAACATCACAAAGGCGTGGATGCTTTATCGTAGAAAAAGTTTAAAGCGAAAATATAAAATTTTATTGGGTGAAGGGAGAAGAAGTAAGCGCTCGGGGCACCAGGGGCGGGGCGCCCACCAAAACAATGGGAGTGGGGCCATGGACCTTCGTGCCAGGCAAGTTTACAGAGCAAAGGAACTGCACGCCCGGTCGGCGGACGAAAAAGCCTTGTGTGATACCCGCGAAAAATGGGCCCCCATCCTTCAGAAAAGAAAGGGGGACTGAGCCCGACGGAAAGGGGATGAAGCAGTTCTCTACCGCCTCGAAAGGAGAAACTCCTTTATGGGGATATCTCCGGGGAGATGAAGAACCAGAACCAGCCTGTCTCATCCTATTTGGACTGCCCTGAACCGAAAGAAAAAGGGGAGAAGGAACCTGCGCTATCGCAGACAGTAAAGGCTGCACCCCGGGGAATGGGAAGAGACTGCTCACAGTGTCCTTAGTTAAAACCCTGGGGTAAAAACGGCTTTGAAAAGAACCGCATATACCTTAGACAGGTGTCTTAAGGTAAAACTGTGGCTGGAGCCCACGGAAACGGGCGCTAGCCGCGCCACTATATCCTCCCGGGCCTGAATTGAAGTGAAACTGGGAAAACTGGAGTATATGGATTCCCGGGGAACTCCGATTCACTACTCAAGTAAGAAATCATGTTTTGAATAAGGAAAGGGGCGGAGAGCAAGGAAGGAAAGGACACTTTGGAGGGGAAGTAGACGAAAAGACTTAAGGAGGGGCGACCTCAACTACGACCTGACTCGGCCTCGGGAGAGGTACCGCTGGAGCTGCGGTTCCACTAGAGAACTCTCTTGATTCCTCCTCATGAAGGCGGACGAGAGACCGACAACAAAAGACACCGCTCGGCGGGAAAAAAAATCATAAACTTTTAGAGACGGTGCAAGACAAGACCGAGGACAAGGAGGTGCTCCGAAGCTCAGTAAATATAGTCTTTTATAGGGAAGGCCAGAGCCTTCGCTCGGAATAGAAAGATAGCGTTACCGAGACGCTCAGCTCCCCCCCATGGGAAAAGAAAGACGCGAGGTACTTAAAGACTGTTGGATTCCCAGGGGAATTCCGATTCGCTGCTAGGAAAGAAAAACACCTTTGTGAAAGGTAGGGCGGAAAACATGGAAGGAAATGGGGAGACCGCAAACCGCCCGGCGAGAAAAGGAATGTAAACTCTTAACGTGAGAAGGACAAAAAAAATAAGAGAAAGGTAGAGGCAGCCTCTACTACTACCTGACTCCGCAGTGGAAGTAAGCCTAAAGCGAGCAGCGGGCCCATTATACAACACTCTTGCATTGCCTCATGGAGGCGGACCGCGTGCGCGACGCACGACTTTCTATTTCCTGGAAATAGCAAATTGACCTGGTCAATCTTCCCCCTTCCTGGAAGGGGGGGGGGTAGAGAAAGAAAGGAGTAGATTGGGTGGAATAGAGGGGTAAGAAAGCAAGAGAAGACCTTGGAAAAGGTGGGGGGAAAAGAGGGATACCTAACCGCCGCCGTAGATTAGGGCCCGAGGAGGGCGTTGGCCGAGAGAGTCTAGCGGATGTGCTGAAACGTTTAGAAGTTCAAACAAACTAAAAATAAAACAACTTTAACAAATATAGCCACTTTTAAAATTTCGCTTTGGTATACTAGACTACCGTATGCTAATTGGAGTTAGAGCACAGCGTGAGTCATATTTTTACATTGATTTTCGCATACATTTTAGTTCTCTTTTTGTATTATTTATTTTTATATTTTCTGTATCTCGTAATCCGAAAAGGGTGGGGTGCTTGCTTCTGAACACATAGTAGAGCGGGGTGTTCCACATGGAGCTGTCACTGTAAGAGCGAGAGTTCAAACTTTTCTGATCCAAATCAGGTCGTTTAACCAGTGTTTTGAGCTTTTTGTTGATTATTTAGTGCTGATATTTCGCGTTGAACTCATAAATCAATAAAATCGATAAATCAAAAAATATTATGTGAGACATCAATTCGCAATCTCAGTTAAAGTCTGACCCACGACGCGCTCCAGCAAAACCGGCTAACTAAAAAAGTTCGCACATCTTTCACAGCGTTCTGCCCCGACAGAGAAGGGTTAAATCTAGAGGGGGCGGAGCTACAGTATTTTGCAGTCTGATTTTTGGGGCATTTGACCGAGCAGACTTTTTACTCCATGCAAATTGTTCATAGGGCGTCTGGCCGAGCACACTTTTAACTATATGCAAATCGTTCAATATTATAGCTTGTACTACAAACTTTGTAGAGTGAGAGAGAGGTAGGCAAACTTTATGCAACAATGCGAACTTCGCTTGGAGAAAGTGAATTTATTATACCGTTTTTTATATTTACAAATCGGAGCAAACAATATTATAAACTAACGAAATGAACAAAAAAGTGATCAAATTTTCATAACAGAGGAAATGTGAATATGACAAAAAAATAAATGGGTCTGAATGAGGTGTGGGAAGGGAGCTCGGTAAAGTGTAGAGAAAGATGGCAAGAAGAGGGGAGACGGAGAGGAGGAAGTGACAGAATGGATTATGGCAGAACTCACGGGAGTGGGCTGCAAGGAATGGATTACGGAGTGAACAGGGGGAGGAGATGGGATGATAGTCGTACCTTGGAAGCGATTGCCTTAATTGGTGACAGTTGTTTTGCGTGTGGTACAGTACAGTATATAATACACTCAACGCTTTATCCTACTCGATCACGAGCAGTAGTGAAGTGTATTGGGGGCATTGAAGGGGGTCAACTCCTCTCTTATATAGCAAAAGCTATAAGAGGGAAATGAGGGAGAGACTGGACTCTCCACCTCCCACAAGGGGATTATGGAACGGCGGTACAGGGGGATTAGGAGTGGTTGAATAGGGAAATGGTTGAGGCATTCTCGGCTCGACTCAGCGCGCTGCTCGGTCTCGTGCACTCGGACTATAAGGGTAGAGATTATTAGAGAACAGAGAGTATTCCGTAGCTACAGTAATCCTTTAGGTACATTCGTACATAACTGTGACTACCGTAAGGAGCGGGCACACAGTGCGCAAAAAGAGCAACTCACGGAGGAGTCGGAAGGAGGACCCTCCTGGGGACGGGCCTGTACTCGAAAGGTGCAACTGGAATAGACATGCATCATCAAAGGAAAGTCGAGAAATTACCTGGGCCTCCCTCTTTCATCGCTCCCGTCTTCTCTATATCATCTTTTTCTTCCTTTTTTTCATCCGTAGACTCTGCTCCTGGGTGGTTTTCTAGTTTGCTGACATGCTGAGGCGAATAACACAAAGGAATACATAGGGATATAATTAAATTAACTTGTGCACACCTCCCTCAATTACAGCTCCACTTTCTTCGTCTTCCTCACTCATTCCCTCACTAAAAAATCCCTCCTCATCGAAAGATCTGCAAACACAATATTATACGCACAATGTTTCCATTGAACGCGAAGAAAAAATCACGGCTCGCGCCTCTGGATAAGACGCTTGCCCATCTGCAATCAATAACATAATATACAACGGAATACAACGAAAATAACCATAAGAAAAGTATCATCATGGGATTTCCATGGTCACAAAGGGCGGGCCGTCGGCCCAGAGTTACAGTACTCTAAACATATGGTTTAAATTCAGCGGGAATCTCATTTGCAGTTCGGTGTTTTTTCTGGGAAAATTCAAATTATTTTTTTCTTTGTCTACCCTTGTCTGGAGATTACAACGGGGGGCGGAACGCTGTGCTTTCTTACCTTCCATCGCATTTTGTTGCTTTGTGATTTATTTTTATGAAAGACTAATTATATTTGAGAAAAATCGACATTGTGAGCTATCCATTGGTAACAAAATCATAATTTATTGGTATAGTTCATTAACATCGCCTCCGTCCCTATTGCTGACACTTCTTCTTTAAATGGGTTTGAAAAAATTGTTCGCGGCTTCCTCCACTGACTAATGATACCTTTGTTGCAATATTTTCCGAGAAAGTAGTGCACGAATATATTGGGGACGAAATTGAGGGAGTGAAGACTCGCATGAAGATTATTGGGAAGAGGGTGGGAGAAATGAGAATATTAAGCATTTGAAAGAAAGAGAACGGATATGAGAGGGTTGTGTTGCATGCTGAGAGAAGAGGAGATGAGGGAAGGAAAGAGACCTCTTAGAGTTGGAGGAAGGAGAGAAGATGAGATTTGTAATGAAGAAGAGAAGAAAGAAGAGCGATGGGCTGACTAAATGAAAAAAGGATCGGTCACTCAAAAAACAATTAACTCATCGAGGAGGAGACTTTGAGTGTCGAGATATAAGGGAGATGAGGGATTGAAGGACTGGTTGCTTGGTTTTTAATAAAAGGATAGTTCATGTGGAAATAATATGCAGAGAATATGAACAAATTGTAAATAGAAGGTATGTATCGGACGGGAAAAAAAAGGGGAAAAGGGCAAATGATTTATAAGATGAGGAGTAGGGAAGGGGGGAGGTCGAGTATAATGTGCTGGGAATGACAACTGTCGAGTCGAGTGTCAGGGAACGACACTCAGAATGAATGGAAAGTTAGTGAAGAGAAATCTAATTCGAATAATAAAACATAAGGGTATAGATTCTCCCTACTCTTTCAATGATGATTGAAGTTTCAATGTATTTCCTTCATTTGACAGCCAGGTCTTTCATCCAGCTTCGATTCAAGCGGCACTAGATAGGTCGGATCAGCACTGATGAGAACCAAAACAGTACCCGTCTCGAGTATTTTCACAGTAAGTTCCCACACTGTCAAAACGTCTTGTGCGAAAATACTACAGACTGGGGCGGTATTCTTTCCTCGATTTCGGCCTCGCCGAAATTTTTGGCTTGCCGAAATTTTCGGAACTAGCCGAAATATTTGAAAGAGTGAAAGCAAAATATCAGCGAAGCGTAGGGGATCGAACGGATAACCTCCGCGTTGAAAGCTAAAGCGATACCACTTCGACACGGATGGTTGTACCGAACAGGGGGGGGGGGGGGGAGAGAGATGATCAATGAGGAATGAGGATGCGGCGTTCATTAGCGCAAACAATATTTTATCGCTCGTGAAAATGTTATTATTAATCCACAAGTTATCATACAGTCCCAATTCATTTCAGTCTATTCGACTTGAGCTCTAACCTTGCAGGGTTAGAGAGATAATATGAGTAGTGGGCGAAGCATGTGGAGTTAGATAACGGAAATACTTACATTATCGCTGCACGGTTCCTATATCACATCGAAATTATCACAATGATTTCGTTGAAATACGATGAAAAAACGGAATTTATTGGCTTTGACTTCCTCACGCCGTAAGTCGATTTAAACGCTAAAAAACTAAACACCAACTAATGCTAACAACTCATACTGGAAAACACTGTCATGAAATAAACGAGCCTTACCTAAATTTCCTAAATAGCTATTTTCGCGAAATATTGTAAAAGCACAATGACCATTACCTACTAACCATCGAACAAATCTCCGCCGAAATTCCTTTGTTCTCTCTCCAAATTTATCCGCTTTCGAAATAGAGCGCCGAAATATTGTGAAGAAAAACTAATCAATTTCGGTCAATCTGCCGAAAAATTCGATTTCGGCGAGGCCGAATCATTTTCGGCCGCCGCTCGATCAAAAGGCGGCTGGCGAAATGAAATTGGGCAAGCCGAAATTAATTTCGGCTCGGCCGAAATTGAGGAAAGAATACCGCCCCTGGTATCATTTTTGGTTCTCATCCGGCGTGGCCCTTCCAGCAATTCTCTTTATTCCACCACTACTTAAAGAAGAATGACTAAATCAGTTTGTCAGTGCATCCTCCTCCCCTCTCCCCACTCTCCCTTTCCTCTCCTCTCCTCCCCTCCCCTCCCCCTCCAGGCTTCCACACTCGTTTGCTTTATTGAATGAGACATTGCTCGTAATTTAACAGCACATGAAACATTCGCTGCATAAAGATTGGTTTTAACAATTTTTTTCCTGTAGATACAGTTGTTCACGACTTGCTTCGACTAGAAGTTATTCTCCATTCGTTGAACAAAGGGAGAAGAAAAGGGAGAAGATATTCGTGGGAACTAGTAGATTATAAGAGCGCCCAGATAAAATATTGCTGCTTTACCATAACCCGATAGCTTTTTTGACGTGGAGGGGGTGGGGAGCTGTGCGTTTGGGTGCGGGTGCCCATCGGCAGTGTATGATCAGCACACATGAATCCAAAGAATTTTCTTGAAACGCAAATGTAGGAGGTGGGAAAAGGTGGTGTCTGTTGGTCTGTGTGTGCACTACCGTATCCATTTCTTTGTAAACCATGGATAGAGAGGACAATGCATATCTTCGGCAATCCAAAGGTGCTGTTAAGCTTGCTTGGCCCAGACGCGCATATATACATACACCGAATCGGTCGATTACCGTACACCCGAAAAGTCCGGTGGGGCACCTATTATTCCAAGTTGCGAATTCATGACTTTTTGGAAAACTAAATATTTGAATTGTTTCTATGGTGCATAATGACTGTCCTTTAATTTAATTATTTTTAAATATACTGTTGTAATTTTACTGTGGCCGAGTGGATAACGGTATAGACTGGCAAACACAAAGTTGGGGGTTCGATACCCGCCACCGTCAAAATGGTTTGCCAATCGTCGAGAAGCTTGGGCATGTTGGACAAAATACCGTATGCTTATGGTAGGCTACCGTAACCGAAAGCTACCGTATACCGTGGCCTTGTGTCAGACGCTGGGTCAGATTCGTGATTTCGTCAGCGGTTCGACGCAAAACTTCAATAACATACTCATAGTGTGTTTCCGAAAGCTACCGTATACCATGACGTTGGGTCAGACGCTGGGTCAGATTCATGATTTCGTTGCGAATCGACGGAAAACCTCAATATCGTACTTCTACAGTATCGGGAGCTCCCTTTATTATATGTTTAGACGTAGTTGCCCGCTAGTTGCTGCTTTACCATAACCCGATAGCTTTTTTGACGTGGAGGGGGTGGGGAGCTGTGCGTTTGGGTGCGGGTGCCCATCGGCAGTGTATGATCAGCACACATGAATCCAAAGAATTTTCTTGAAACGCAAATGTAGGAGGTGGGAAAAGGTGGTGTCTGTTGGTCTGTGTGTGCACTACCGTATCCATTTCTTTGTAAACCATGGATAGAGAGGACAATGCATATCTTCGGCAATCCAAAGGTGCTGTTAAGCTTGCTTGGCCCAGACGCGCATATATACATACACCCGAATCGGTCGATTACCGTACACCCGAAAAGTCCGGTGGGACACCTATTATTCAAAGTTGCGAATTCATGACTTTTTGGAAAACTAAATATTTGAATTGTTTCTATGGTGCATAATGACTGTCCTTTAATTTAATTATTTTTAAATATACTGTTGTAATTTTACTGTGGCCGAGTGGATAACGCTATAGACTGGCAAACACAAAGTTGGGGGTTCGATACTCGCCACCGTCAAAATGGTTTGCCAATCGTCGAGAAGCTTGGGCATGTTGGACAAAATACCGTATGCTTATGGTAGGCTACCGTATACCGTGCCCTTGTGTCAGACGCTGGGTCACATTCGTGATTTCGTTAGCGGTTCGACGCAAAACTTCAATAACATACTCATAGTGTGTTTCCGAAAGCTACCGTATACCATGACGTTGGGTCAGACGCTGGGTCAGATTCATGATTTCGTTGCGAATCGACGGAAAACCTCAATATCGTACTTCTACAGTATCGGGAGCTCCCTTTATTATATGTTTAGACGTAGTTGCCCGCTAGTTGCTATATTACCAGTAAACCGTAAGCTTTTTTGATGTGGGGTTTTTGGGGGCGCGGGGGTGGGGGCGCTAGGAGCGGCATCGGGGCACATGCCTAGCAGACACATGTCCAGCTTTGGTCCCCTCGGCAAAATTTTCAGGATTCCAAAAAAACATGTGTCTGTCCGTGTGTCCACGTGACATGATTTGCGCAAAAACTGTGCGATGTATCCGAAATTCGAAAGTGCGGTTACACTTGCGTGGCCGACCCAACCATTATCCCCAAATTGCGGATCGATCGATTACCGTACACTGCCAAAGTCCGGTGGGTCAACTAATATTTTTTGGAGCGACTTCATGACTTTTTCAAAAACGCAGCAATTTAATTGTTTCTTTGGTAAATAATGACCATCCTATTATTTAAAATTTTTTGAAACATATTTCATATTTTTATCATGGCCGAGTGGATAACGCGTTGGGCAGGTAAACACGAAGTTGGGGGTTCGGTGCCCGTCAGCGTCAAAACGTTTTGCCATGCTTCGAAAAGCCAGATAATGGTGGGGAAAATAACTTGTGATTACGGTAGGTCAAAATTCGCGCTGGGTCAGATAATATTCGCTGGGACATACGTATTAAAAAGATTTTTCAAAACTGAAAGACTTATATCCAAATATTGAGTCCGTTATTTTAAGCCAATAAAACTTAGTTGCATACTTGTAACAACGTAGTTGCCCGCTAGTTGCTGCTTTACCATAACCCGATAGCTTTTTTGACGTGGAGCAGGTGGGGAGCTGTGCGTTTGGGTGCGGGTGCGCATCGGCAGTGTATGATGAGCACACATGAATCCAAAGAATTTTCTTGAAACACAAATGTAGGAGGTGCGAAAAGGTGTTGCCTGTTCGTCTGTGTGTCCACTACCGTACTCGTTTCCCTGAAAAACGCGATTTTAAGAGGACAGGTCATAGCCCCTGCTACACAAAAGTGATATGAAGCTTGTCTGGCCCAGACCCGCATTTCATCATAAAGACGAATCGATAAATTACCGTACACCCCCAAAGTCAACTGGGTCAACTAATATTCCAGGGCGCGACTTTATGACTTTTTGGGAAACGCAGTATTTTAAATGTTTCTATGGTGCATCATGACTGTCTCTTAATTTAATTATTTTTAAATATATTGTTGTAATTTTACCATGGCCGAGTGGATAACGCGATAGACTGGAAAACACAAAGTTGGGTGTTCGATGCCCGCCACCGTCAAAACGTTTTGCCAAGCTTCTACAAGCTTGGACACGTTGAGCAAATGCCGTATGCTTATGGTAGGCTACCGTACTCGAAAGCTACCGTATACCGTGGCGTTGTGTCAGACGCTGGGTCAGATTCGTGATTTTGTCGGCGGATCGACGCGAAACTTCAATAACATACTCATATCGTGTTTCCGAAAGCTACCGTACACCGTGGCGTTGTGTCAGACGCTGGGTCAGATTCGTGATTTCGTCTGCGGATCGACGCGAAACTTCAATAACATACTCATATCGTGTTTCCGAAAGCTACCGTACACCGTGGCGTTGTGTCAGACGCTCGGTCAGACTCATGATTTTCCGGGTTTTTTTGTAATTAAGCGGGATATTGTTTTCTAAGTGTATTAGAAAGTCATTCGATTGGTTTAGACGTAGTTGCCCGCTAGTTACTACTATACCATAAACCGTAAGAAAATCGTTCCCCGAGCTGCTAGGAAGCTGAAAATTTGCAAGCATACGCGCACGCGTTGTATTTAATCAGCAGACACAAAAACAGGCACCTAAATTGAAAAAGAATGAAGATATTCGCGAAAAACATGTGTCAGTGATTCCGTCCGTGCATAAACTACGGTAGGTTTGGGCTTTTTCCCACGCTTTTTCCGTTTGCATCATTTAGAAGAATTGCATTATTTAGAAGAATTCTCAATTTCACGTGGGCCCCCCTACTCGTGCACGGCCCCCGGAGCATCGACATAGGGCTTTGGAAAACGTCCGTGCGCTGTACAATTTATGCTGCAGAATTTACTCGCTAAACGCAGTAGCGATGATTTATTAAAACAAACAAACCTATTAAAACAATATAGAACAATCAAAATAAAACTAAAAGCATCGAAATTCACAATGACAAACTTTAAAAAAACGCAGTGGAAAAACCAAATTTTGCACCTCGCGTGAAGTGATAATCAGGCAATTCGAAGTCACAATCAGGCATTTTGAAGTGATAATCAGGGAATCTGACTGTACTTTTTTTGAACGCGCGCGCCTTTTTATTGATGCCTGCGGACGTTTTCGTTTTCCTTATGTATTTTCTCCGGGGGCCGTGCTCGTGGTGTTGTGCAAGCCGCCCGCATGAAATTGGTGCGATGCGTGTGGCACGGTGTGTCAACTCAATTTCGCTGAGTCATTTATTTTCTCATTCCCGCCCTCGTTTCTTAATTAAACATATTATAAACTTATTTGATAAATTTTAAATTTTAAATACAATAAATATATTTTCAAAAAGGTACTGCGGCTTACAGCTGTGATGAAATGTCGTTGCAGCAATGCAATCGATAATGAAAAATTACAGTACTTTCTACAAACATTTCAAGATCATAACCCCTTCCTTCCTTGGCCGAGAGAGGTCGCGGCCTCTCGGTCTCTCGCGAGCTCTTATAGTCTGTTCTTAGCGAGTCCTTAAGCTGTTAGCACGGTTAGCCATCTCTTCGGAGGTTGGACGACCTCACTGTTCAGTACCGTGTCACTGCCCCAGACACGGATACTGACGGTGCTGCACTTGCCACAATGTTCTGACACTGTGCAAAATCGAAGGCTAGCGAGAAATTAAATTTGAACAGCCCGGGCTGTCAAAATGCAAAGCGCGCAATACAAAGCGAGTTTTAGATACAGTAATTAAATGCTCCTATTTTACGGACCGAGACTAATTACTGTAGGTATGGGCGTCCCTGTTTCAACCCAGAGTGTGCTTTTGAACGGAAAACTCAGGGTTACCGTAACATGAGGCTGTTGCTGACACGAGTGACGAGTTTCGCTTTTTCTTTTTCTGGTGGTTTGTTGCTTGTTTTAGCTATGTTCTACTATTTTTTGTCTTTATTTTGCGCGTTTAATTACTCCTTCTTGTAACTCTCAGTTTTTGGCTCTTGCTTTTCCATTAAAAGTGCACTATTGCAGGCCTGTTGCTGTTTTTTTGAGAAGAAATGTGAAATCGACGACAAGCCGTGCGGCAAGCAGCATGCAGCTTACACGGAGTACAAGGAGATCGCTAAAAAGGTCAGCTTTTGCTTTATGGTTTGTAAATAACCTTTCCTGGTTTCATTATCTTTCCCATCTTTTCTTTTTTTATATTATTTGTCACTCAAGATAGCAGAAGTAATAGACAGGCGAGCTCTGCCAAATGTGCACGCAACGCGTAGTCACGCATCACGGTTGTAGTTTGTAGCCGCACTCGTATCGAAAAGGAGTCAGCGAGATAGTGTAAACAAAGGGAAATAAGGGCCGTAGATAAGATCGTATTGAGATTCAAATTATTTTCATTCTAATTTCATCATGATTCATTCCAGGGAACGCTCGGCGAGGGTCAGACAATGACTACCGCCCGATTCAACAAGCTGATGGAGCTCTACCCTCAACCCGGCCTCGGAATGGCCTCTTATCGCCAACTAAAGCGGCTTCCTACGCAGTCGTACGCTGTCGACACTTTTAATGAAGACCCGGCGGCCAAGGTGATCACTCTACTCGAATCTCTCCACACCAAGATCGATGCTGTAACCAAATGTGAGTGTAATGCTCTGCGAAAGGAGGTTGCCGAACTGAAGGAGATGATGGCCAAGTCGCTCAACCACGCCCCTCCTCCGCCCTCCACGACTTACACTGCCGTGAAACAAGCTCTCAACGACGCGGCTGTCTACGCCGATAAAGCGTCCCGTGCAGTATGGGTCGGTCGCAAAGAGTTCTCCACCCCTACCGAAACCGCTGAAGCGGATCAAAAGGCCGTGGAAGAACTCGTCTCTCAGCTCAACATCCCTGAACTCTCGCAAGCTCTGGCTAAGGGAGAAATCACCCATCACCGGCACCCTCAAGTGAAAGGAGATCGTAAGAATCGTATCTTGAAGATCTCAATGCCTTCGCAGAAGGTTCGTGACGCCTTCCTCTCCACTGCTCGCGCCACTCGTCCCACTGCTGTAACCAAGATCAACGGATCGTTCCTCCGTCGTGATCTTTGCCCTTTTGAGTTGGAAATAGAGAGAAAGGCCCGAATCGATGCCTACAAGCTGAATTGCCAGAAAGATGCTCTTTGCTACGGTGTGCGTGACGAGAAACTGTACAAGTTCGGAGGCAACCCTCGCCCCCTTCCCCCTGGATACAAAGATCGACCGCCTCGTGGACTCGAATCCTCCCAGAATGGTCAAATCAATCGATCGGATCTAAATCAGTCAAATAATGGAGATACTTCAAAAGAAAAGACTACGGTCCCTGCAATCCCGCCAATGAAACCAACTGCAAGCGAAAAGGTGGTTCGGGACTAGGACGGGTGCAGCAGGAAAGTAGTTTCGTCCTTTCCCTCCCCTTTCCCTGTTCTTCTTCCTTCTTCTATCGAGCTTTTTTTAAGTAACGCCCGTTCCATCCGTCGAAAATCGCATTTGTTATCGTTCGTTAAGTCATTAGGCTACAATCTAATATTGCTGAGTGAGACTTGGCTGCGTGATGATGAAAGCGATGCGTATCTCTTGTGCTCTAACCATGACTATGTAGTTTTCCGAAAGGATCGTCCCTCAACTGCTGAGCACTCGCGAGGCGGAGGAGTAGCGATTCTTTCTTCCCCTCTCTTAAACCCTTTTCTGGTTAACACATTTTCCTGTGACGGTATAGAATCTGTAATTATCGATATTCATCATTCCTCGTATTGCCATAGTCTACCCTTCAAATCTGTGCGCATTTGCATGGTTTATCGTTCGCCCTCGTGCACTTCTGCATCTCTTGTATCGTTCCTCTCTTTTATAGAACCCCTTATCAACAATTCCCCTTTTCTCTTATGTGGTGATTTCAACTTCCCAACTATTGATTGGACAAATTTAACATCTCCCTCTAAAAATGACCTACTTCCTTTCGCTTCCGATCATCACATGACTCAATTTGTCAATTTCAAAATGCGCGGTGAAAACATTTTAGATCTTGTTCTTTGTAATCGCAACTTAGTATTTAACGTGAAACCTTCTCTACCCTTTTCTGATCATTCTAGCATCTCTTTCTCTTTAGGAATCCCTCCTCCCCCCGCTCATGACTTTGTACCTTCTAGAAAATACCATCTGGCAGATTGGGACTCAATTAATCACGTAATCTCTGCGCATGATTGGACCATCGCACTTTCTCAACTTGATGCTTGTGAAGCCTATACGTATTTTTCCAATTTTGTCAATCACACTCTTGACAGTTTCATTCCTAAGTCATTTCCCTCTCCTCACTCTCATTACCCTCATCATCTACGCGCTCTTCACACTAAATCTGAAAGGGCCACTTCTCGTGCTCCTAACAGTTTACTTGCACAACAATTATCCAAGAGTTTTGAAAAAGCGCTCCGTGCACATTTCGTGAGAGTTGAATCACGTGTTATTGAGTCAAAAAATCCAAAGGCGTATTACAATCTTTGCAAAAGCCGATTAAAATCTAGTAGTACTTCTCCTCCTGGTATTCTTGATGTTGATGGGACAAAGTTATTAACCAATTTGGATAAGGCGCAAGCATTTTCCAAGTACTTTGCCTCTGTCTCCTCTTCCCCTCACCATGCCCCTTTACTCCCTCATACTCACTCACAAAGTCCATCTAAGTTCGACCTACCATCCATCTCTGCTGCCCAAATTCTTGTTGCAATTAGGTCATTGTCTCCAAAATGTAACGTTTCTCCTGATAGTATACCTAACCTAGTTTACTCTAAATGCAAATTTTCTATTGTTTCCCCATTGCTTATAATATTTAATAAGTCATTGCTAAACAATTCGATTCCTGAAATTTGGAAAAAGGCTATTGTGAAACCCATTCCTAAAACCTCCTCTAATTATATCAATAATTTTAGGCCCATCAGTCTCACATGTTCAGTAACCAAAATTTTCGAAAAGATTCTAATTTCAGAAATAACTCATTATTTAGAAGCAAATGACCTCTTAGACCCCAACCAAGCTGGCTTCCGCTTAAATCGCTCTACATGCACCCAGCTTGTCCAGACCCACTCACATTATCTTCAATTTCTATCTCAAAAGTCCTCCTTCGATACTGTTTATTTCGACTTCAAGAAAGCTTTTGACAGCATAGATCACCGTTTATTACTTTTCAAACTAACCAGCCTTGGTTTTTCGGGGCATATAGTTTCATGGATAAAAATTATCTGTCCAACAGGTCCCAGTGCGTCATTATTGAAAATTGTATGTCTACTCCCACTACAATTACCTCAGGAGTACCGCAAGGCTCCTGCATTGGCCCTCTTGTGTTTATCCTATTTATCAATGAGCGAAAAGGCTACCTGCTGAAGTAAAATATGGTGTTTATGCAGATGATCTTAAGATCTATGCTAAGGCCCCTCTTCATTCCCACATCCTCCAATCGGCAATTGACTTAGTATTTGCTTGGTCACTCGAATGGAATCTATCTCTTAATGAATCAAAATGCACAGTAGTTAATTATGGTCCTCTTTCCCCGCGTACCCAAGATTTCATCAATGCGAAGCCGCTCTCTGTATCGTCTTCTGTGAAAGACCTCGGTATTCTCATGCATCCTTCATTGAAGTTCAATGAGCATATCACTAAAATTACTTCAAAGGCTAGAGCTCAAGTAAACATTATGTTTAAATGCTTCTATTCTACTGATCATTGTCTGTATAATCGCGCATTTGTAACTTTCATCAGGCCTCTGCTTGAATACTGCTCAGTTGTTTGGTCTCCATCTACTGTTACTCTTGCGAACTCGATAGAAAGTGTTCAACGTAATTTTACTCGCCGTCTTTTTGCTCGTTGTAACATTCCATACACTTCCTACCCACAAAGAATTTCCTTTCTTTCTTTACAAACTCTTGAACATAGAAGATTGATTTCAGATTTCCTTTTTCTTTATAAATCTATTCATGGTTTCTACTCCTATGACCACTCGTCCCTTTATAAAATTTCCCCCCTTACACGCAGTCTTCGTAGGGCTCATGCTTTGCGCATTTCTTTGCCTTTCGCGCCTCCAAAGTCTCACTCTAGTTTCGTAACTAGGACTGTAGATAGATTGAACGCGCTATCCTCTGAAATCGCTACAAGCTCGCCTAAACGTTTTCGTTCCCACCTTCTCTCTCTACCATCTATCTCATTCTCTTCCGAGTCGCTCTTGCGACTTTAACCCTACCTGCTGCCCCGCCAAATCCCCAATCCCCCCCAATTTCAAAATCTTCTCCCCGTTGCCTTCAAGTCCATTTCTCCCTCCCTACCGTCGAGTCAGCGTCGCTAGCGACCCTGGGGACGTTTGACTCGAGGTAACCCAGTCTACAAAATACATCCGCCGCAAGCTACCGAAGACTCTCCGGAAACTCTCCGCATAAATACCCTTGGTGGATAAATAATTGAATTGAATTGAATTGAACACTGTAAGCTATGTTTTAACATTTGTGGTTTCTTTGCGAGCGCGGAGTCCGGGCTGTTCGCTTTTGCTGTTTAGTGCTTCGCTGTCTTGAAGACTAGAGTTAGTGATCACATATACGGGCGGGACTTGCCAGCCACGCCCCGCCGCCCCGGCTCTAATAAGCTTCCGAAGATCTACTTTCTTCTCCATCTCCATTACTCCTATTTTTTATATTATTGTGTTCCCATAGATTTAGAGCAAATTTATCGTTTACGCACATGTGTAAATATGTTGTGATAGTAGTAAGGATAAATATTGCATTCTATATGCGGAGAATTTAGAGAGATGCTGATCTCTCTTGTTCTTCACGCTTTTTTCTGTGTTCATTGTAAATGATAAAGCAATTTACTTATAAATGGTAAAGTAGTTTGCACTTTCCACCTCCGGCAAGGCCGAGTTTTCTCAATTTTCAACTCTGCTAAAATCAGAAAGATTCAAAACTTTCTGCTTTTAGCGCCTGCAAAAACATGGGGGGCCTCTTTTCTCAGTTGGAAAAAATTCGCTAGCCTTACGTTCTGAACATTGTGTTGCGACCAGCGAGGAATTGAGGGATCCCGACCGGGAACAGGGTTGCGATAGGCTTCGCACCCGCATACGCGTCTGTTTCTCTCCCACTCTCTCACTTCCCCACACTCTTTCTCTCTTCCCCTTCCGTGACCCCGCTCGTTCTCGCTATGTCTTCCTCTTCCCCTCCCCCCTCTCTCTCCTCTGTCGAGTACAGCGATCTGAAGCAGTCAATTGACAGCCTCACTGAGGTCGTTCGACTCCTTGTCACTTACCTGACGAAGTCCCCTTCCCCCTCTCCCTCTGTCTCCCACTCCTCTCCTGCTGATCTCAAGGCTGCTCTCACGAGTGTTCTCTCTGACAAGGAGACAATCGAGGGTAAGTCGACACGCGCTGCTCTCGTCAACGTCGATGAAGGTAAGAGTGAGGAGGATACGGTAAGGGCTGACAAGGCCGTCCTCCTCAAGATATTCAATGCCATTGATAACCCCATGCTTACTGACGCCCTTCCAAACGTTCGCTTCCATCGCCATCCCGAAACTAAAAGGGATGGTGCGACTCGCCCTAGGATTATTAAGATTCAGTTTGAGTCTTCCTCGTTGCGCAATCTGTTCCTGTCAGAGGCAATTAGAGTTAAGTGTGGCCACCTCACTGGCTCGTCTCGAGCCTACGTCCACCCCGATTTCACTCTCGAGCAACTCCGTCTTGAGCGTCGTCTCAAGGCGGATGCTTACGAGAAGAATCTCGCGTGCGGTTATTTCCGTTTTGTTGTGAGAAATCTCGAGGTGGTGCGATTGAGAGAGGATAGGGCCCTCCCTCCAGGTATGATGGAGGAATCCGCAAGGAGGATCAGTGAGAGTGCAGCGAGAGCGGGTTCACACGGCATTCTGCCAGCAGCCGATGGTCTCGCATCGGCCCTCCTTTCACTCTCTAATTCATTCCCATTGCAAGCTCGAGGCCGTGGTCGGGCTCCTTCTCGTGGTGGTGGACGTGGTCGAGGTGTATCCCGCTCCTCTCGTGCTCCCAACTCGCAGTCGGTTCCTACCCGTCGCTCGCAACGACGCCCGTCTTCTGGAGCACTCGATGGTGAGCCAGCCCCTAAGGCAAAGGCTAAGACCACCGTATCCCATTCTATCCTTCCCGAGTCTCCCTCCCACTCTCTCAATGGTACCCTCGCTGAGTCTTCCTCACTCCGTCCCTCTCCTACCACTCATCCCATAGTGGGCTAGGTACTCTCTCTCTCGGGGAATCTCACTCTGATCCTCTCTCTCTCCCTGTTCTGCCAGCTTCCTACCCTCCCCAGTTCCCTTCCATTCCCTCTCTTTCTCTCGCCTCTCCACCCTCTCATGCTCTCTCACCACCCTCTTCCCCTATCAGCCATCTCTCTACTGTCGCTTCGCAACCTCGGTCTATCAATTGTGCGCTCTTGAATTCTCGATCCGTTGTTTCTAAGTTATCTATGCTTGAACAGTTCTTCTGTAGTGCGCAGCTCTCTCTCGTAGGCCTTACCGAAACATGGGCAAATGCGCTTAACCTCAGTGACTCTATGATCGCATTTGACAAGTACAATTTCTATAGAAGTGATCGCGATTCCTCCTTCTCTGGTGGTGGTTCCGCATTACTTATTGACAAAACTATCTCTTCTTCTTCCATCGACTCGCGATCATTTTCTCATTACTGCCAACTTGTTGCGTGTCGCATAACGCAATCATCTCTTTCTATCATTGTCATTTGTGTCTACCGTAGTCCCCTCTGCTCTCTTGAGTCGTTCCAAGAATGCCTAGATTTCATGTATGATCTCAGCTGCTCTAATATCTCCCCGCTTGTTATTCTAGGCGATTTTAACTGTAAGGAAATCAACTGGGCATCCCTCTCTCTGTCTTCCCCCTCTACACACTCGAGAGCGCTACTTGCCTTTTCACGATCTCTTTCGCTTCATCAATTTGTTCTCAATCCTACCCGTGATCAGAATATTCTCGATTTAGTACTCTCCAATTCACTCTCTCTTATTAATGACTGTATTGTCGACCCTCCCCTCCCCTCTCTCGACCACGCAATTATACGCTTCTCCCTCCCCATATCGCTGAATCCACCTAAGCCGGTCGCGCGCAGGGACTACCGTAGAGTAGACTGGGCCGCAGTCTGCTCCCATATTGATTCTATAGACTGGACTTTCATGCTTTCTAACGCTCCCTCTGATCCCGACCTGCTTTACTCTCGTTTCGCAGGGACTATTCTCTCTATTATTGATACCCACATCCCTTTTCGCTCGTCTAAACCTAAGAGTATACGTTTTTCTCCTGCCTCTTTTCGACTTCTTCGCAAATGCCAAAAATTATTCCGAAAACGATCATTTTCTAGTTATTAGGTTGGCATGAAAGTCTTTGTCACTGGTTTTGTTTTTACACTGCTCGCCGCAAATGCCCTTTGGTGTTGCCTCGTTCCTAGTGAATAACAGTCAGTGATTGGCCTTTATAGTAAACAACTTCCCATTCCTTTTCCTTCAATCAAGCTCTAGTAGAACAACGATGTATGTTACTGGTGCCACTCACGTCCGACATGTTCTGCTTTGCCTCTCTCTATCCTACGCCACGATGAAGGATTCGGAGACCCTACTGAAGAATGTTTATCACACACATGCCCCCTCTACAACGCCTGCAGGAATTGGATCCATCTCTCCGAAGAAGACGACTTTTCCCTCTATGATGATGATCGATCTGGGAGACCGCGTTTGATGCTTTTGATGCGTTTGATGCTAAAGCTGCTTAAACGAGCCCATTTCAAAATGCCCGTGAAATGACTATTGCACTTAGAGTCCACCATTGCACTGTCAACGAAGGATTGAGATATCTTGGAATGAGGAAATTAATCGGTCGATTAAAATCCCATGATCTGATCCAAGCCAGTCATGACCTTCGAGTCGACGATTCCAATATTTTCCTCATTCTCCGAAGTGGGGATCGATGGCTGGAACGGCTCATAACGGGGAATGAGAAGTGAGTCCTCTACGATAACAACCACATTAGAGCCGAGTGGGTTGGAGAAGGAGAGATTCCACAGGGTATCCCCAAACATGACCTGCACCTCAAGAAAAATACGTTTTTCTATGTTGTGCGGAGTGGATGGCGTGATCTACTCGGAGCTACTACCTGAAGGCATGACAATCACCGGGGCCAAGTACGTCTCACAATTACAGAATTTGAAGATTGAAGTCGATCGTTCAATGCTGAAGGACAAGAAAGTGTATAATCAGCAAAATGACCCCCGTCCCCAGGACTCCAATCAAGTCAAGCAGGAACTGGCTGGATATGGACGGATGGTTCTCCCTTACCCCCCGTATTCTCCTGACTTGGCCCCTTCCGATTAGTGGCTTTTTGCTGACCTGACCCATGCCGTTTGAGGTAGGGCCTTCAATTCACGTGGAAGTCTCGAGGTTGAACTCGAGCAATACTTTCATTCTCACCCAGTCCGGTTCTAAAGGGAGGGGATCCATAAATTGCAGGTACATTGGGCACGTATTTTCAATAAAGTGGGCAATTATAATTGAACTCATGATATTGTTTCCTCAAAGAAATAAAGTTTTGAAAGTGACAAAGACTTTCATGCCAACCTGATACTTCTCAACATCTCGTGCTCTAAAGAGATCCATTAAGAAAACGGCCAGACTTAGGGAACACTGCTTAGCAAACTCTTCTAACTTGAAATCATTCTTTTCCTATGCTAGCTCACGTATTAAAGACCAATCTGACTCAATTCCCACCTTGATATCCCGTGACGGCACTCTTTGTACCTCTGATAATCAAAAAGCGTGTGAACTCGCACGGCATTTCGAATGTTCTTACAACTCTTCATCTATTCCGACCCCCCTCTCATGCACTCTCTCTGCGTCCTCCTCAATCGATTACGTTGATATTTCACCTCTCATCGTGGCTCGCTTTCTCTCTAAGCTCCCCCCACGTGTCTCGACCTCTCCAGATAACATTCCCTACATATTTCTAAAGAAAACTGCCCATCATATTTGCATCCCTCTAGCCATTCTTTTCAATAGTTTTCTCTTACATGGCAACTCTCCCTCTATTTGGAAGACCGCCCATGTAAAGGGTATCTATAAGCGTAAGGGTGCTAAAAATGACCCTGCTTCCTACCGCCCCATCTCCCTCACTTGCTCCTCCTCAAAGGTTATGGAAAGAATAATCTCAGTTTCCTTATGGAATTATCTCTCCGAGAATAATCTAATCTCTCCTCATCAGCACGGCTTTCGTTCTCGAAGGTCTTGCACTAGTGCCCTTGTTAGTTCCTTCTCCCAATGGCACTCTGCTCTCAACAGAGACCAATTCATATCCGTAGCTTTCATTGATTTTTCCCGCGCTTTTGATACTATCCCTATTCACCTCCTTCTCCACAAGTGCGAACTCCTAGGTATTAAGGGCTCCTTGCTCGCATGGATCCGATCATTTCTAGCCAATCGCTCTCAATCTGTCCATGTCAATCTCTCTAAATCCCCTTCCTTCTCTGCGTCATCAGGAGTGCCTCAGGGCTCTTGCTTAGGGCCACTATTATTCTCTCTCTTCATAAGTGATCTACCCTCCATTCTCCCTTCTGGTGTTCACTGCGTTATGTACGCCGATGACGTAAAGCTATGGACTTACTCAGACCCGTATTCTCTCCAATCAGCACTTGATCTCCTCTTTAATTGGTCGATTAAGTGGGGCCTTACTGTCTCCCTCTCTAAGACTGAAACAATGCTTATTGGCTCACGCCACCCGCCGTGGCAATTCTATATGAATGGCTCACTCCTTCCTGTTGTCTCACATTTTCGTGATCTGGGCGTTACCTATTCTAACTCTCTTGACTTTAAAGACCACATTTCCGATAAGATAACAAAAGCTCGCTCTCGTTGTTCCTTTATCCTCCGCATTTTTGTATCTCGTAATCCCTTACTCTACTCTAAACTATTCGTCACTTACGTTCGCCACATCCTCGAATATTGTTCCGAACTGTGGTCCCCTCAGACTAAAGAACTCTGCCTCAACATTGAGTCCGTCCTTCGTAAATTCACTAGGTCGGTATTTCTTAAATGTGGCTTAGCATATCGTACATACCCCGACAGGCTCCAATTTCTCAACTTGGAACCCCTAGAATACCGTCGCTCATTGATTGACCTATCGTTCATCTATCGTGTTGTGCACAACGACGTAGATATTGGCTGCCCTCAATTCCTATGTATTTCCCCTCCTCGTCCAAGGAGACCTAATAATTTTCAACTTCGTAAGCATCGTTCCTCATCTAATCTATATCACAATTTTATCTCTAATCGTATTGTATCACAGTGGAATTCCATACCCAATCATGTAATACTTTCTAGGAATTGTGAACTCTTTCTCGTTAGAACGCGTATTCACTTTCCTGTTAACTATGGCAATCTGTAATATACCATATTATTATCTTTGCATCCTAGATGATGCATCGTATTTCATGTAGTCTTATTTCATCTTACTTCTCTTTCTCGTCACTTATTTCGACATCTGCATGATAAATGAATTGAATTGAAATTGAAGATCTACCGTAATATTTCTCATCTTTTCTCACGTGCCGAAAACAGTTTTCGCCGCCACGGATTTTCTTCATTCTTTCAACAGTTACTCATTAGAACACAAAGAACAATTAAAACACAAAAATGGAAAGGGGCACAGCGTAGGTCGGTAATTGGATAATTAAAACTGTTGAGATCGTAATTTAACCACGAAGGAAAACATGTTCGCCGCCACAGTTTTTCTTCCATTTTTGTTATTATGCGTAATCCGAAATTGTCATTAATATAACAGAAATTTGCAGAGGGGCACGTATTTTCTGCTTAAATATATTCAGAAAACAAATTTGCAACGTTGATTTGAATTCGCGGGCGATTGTGAAACAGCACTCTTTGCACAACCTTTTCACGGTTTTAAGCTTTTTAATTTGCAGATGGTGGTCCCAAGGCTTATATGCGCCAAATGTGGTCTATAACATTGTTATTACATATATGACGTGCCCTTACAATAACTATTTCTTAAATTTACCAATAAAACGCACTGGGGATTTAAAGTTACCCAACAAGGACGAAACCCTGATCTCACCCTGATCCCGTCGCGTGTACGAGAGAGTATGCAAAAGTGAGAGAGCGCGGGATTACGCTGATCATTTCCGGCTTTCCCTTGAGACTATTATTGATTTTTAGCATTTTTGAATATTCATTCTATACTAATTCAACCATCGGCTATTCGATGGAGGACAAAAATAATGGGTCAATTTCGCCCTTGTTGGGTAACTTTAAAACAACTTCAGAAGCAATGTAAATATGTTAGGATTACGGTAGTCACAAATTTGAAGTCTAATTTCGAAGAGGACGCAAACCGTATATTTTTGATTGTTTCACATTTGAATCGAAATAGTATGTTGAAAAAAATACCCAAAAATCTCAGATATACGGTTTGCGTCCTTTTCGAAAACACCGAATATGTATTTTCACAACGGTAAAACGCTCAACTTTGACGGCCATTCTCTATTATCTGATATTTATATTTATTTTTATGTTGAAAACAATTTGTTGTGCCTCGTAATCCACCTACATTAAGAAAAAAGAAGCTTCAACACTTAATTCTAAAAACACGCATATTTTCGATCACGTCGTGCTTCTTCAGTTCTGCAATATGTCTCTGCTTGCCATGCTTGGTGTTCTTTCAATATGTGTTCATATTCATTCCAATCAATAAAATAGTTTAAAAATAACAATAAATATTTTTTTTTAATGTTTTAAAATATTGAAAGAATTTGGCTTGAAAAGTACGGTAGTTTGAAGCAAAAGCGCAGCCAATATTCCGTACTCAAAAATTCCCGTTGCCGTCCCCACGGCCCCCGGAGCATCGACATAAGGAAAATGAAAACGTCCGCAGGCATCAAGGAAAAGACGCGCGCTTTCAAAAATAGTACAGTCAGAATTGCCTGAGAAGCCTGAGTTGCAACTTGAAATGCCTGATTATTGCCTGATTGTCACGTTACGCGCGGTGCGAATAGTCTTTTGTTCCGTTTAGCGAGCAAATTCCACAACATAATTTTTTACAGCTCGGACAATTTTCAGGATAGCTTCCGGACGTTTTTGCTTTCCTTATGTCGATGCTCCGGAGGCCGTGCGTCCCTAGTTAAACACGGGGGCTTAAATTATTTTCCGCAAGGCAAATAAAGTTCTCCAGGCGAGGGACGCGCGCCAGCTGTGCAGATTAGAAATTAAGTGGAATAGATACCCCTACACAACCGGACTTCCGTACACCAACCGCGACGCAAGAGCTCGCGTGCGGTCGGGTTGTTGTGGGGACCGGCTGTTGAGCCTGCATTTAGTGTAGCACTTACCGATGCTAAGTGCGCGTCTAAGTGCAAAATGTAAATTCGCAGACACATTACGGTGAGCGCGGCAAAAAAATTCAATTGGCTTGACCGACGCCGTGTTTTTATCCATGGTTGAACCCACGTGTTAAAATTAGGTATACCAATAAATTATGATTTTGTTACCAATGGATAGCTCACGATGTCGAGTTTTCTCAAACATAATTAGTTTTTCATAAAAATAAATCGCAAAGCAACAAAATGCGATGGAAGGTAAGAAAGATGTGCGAACTTTTTTAGTTAGCCGGTTTTGCTGGAGCGCGTCGTGGGTCAGACTTTAACTGAGATTGCGAATTGATGTCTCACATAATATTTTTTGATTTATCGATTTGATTGATTTATGAGTTCAACGCGAAATATCAGCACTAAATTATCAACAAAAAGCTCAAAACACTGGTTAAACGACCTGATTTGGATCAGAAAAGTTTGAACTCTCGCTCTTACAGTGACAGCTCCATGTGGAACACCTGGTCACATAGGTGATTTCAAGGTTTAAAATTATAATTAAGGTAATTGGGCAGCTTCAAAAATTCTATTTCGTTCAGTATAACATGATCAGGATCCATACAATTTATCCTGAAAAGGAAAAATCCAAATACGCAGTTTCGTGGTTGTAGGAACTCCAAGTGCTGATTCGCCTCGGTTTACCGTTGAAAAATAGTAATTTTCCGAGCCCATAAAAACTACTTTGGGCGAGTTTATTTTTCATAATTTTGACATATTCTTGTTCTCTGAGATCTAATCTATCTCTGATTGCAATAGAAATAGCTAATATGCATTTTCGATGTGCTCGAGTTTGTGAAGGACTCCATTGGTTACTTTTGAAACATTTGCTTTATTCTTTTGTCTCGATCAATTCGTTATATTTCTATTCATATGTTTCTCTCAAAATAATTGTAAATAATGTCGAATTTCAATAGAAAATCAACTAAAACAATTGCCATACAAAAGTACTGTAGCGAGTTCGCAGGTAGGAGCCCGAAAAACCGTACTCAAAAATTCACGCCTCCGTCCCTACCACCAACCTTCGGTTTTCAAATCCACTGCTTTAGCCACTCGGATATGGAACTTAGTTAATATGCATTGTATAAATCATTATAAATCGAGTAATTAAAGTTACCCAACAAGGACGAAACCCTGATCTCACCCTGATCCCGTCGCGTCCACGAGAGAGTATGCAAAAGTGAGAGAGCGCGGATCATTTCCGGGTTTCCCTTGAGGCTATTATTGATTTTTATCATTTTTGTATATTCATTCTATACTAATTCAACCATCGGCTATTCGATGGAGGACAAAAAATAATGGGTCAATTTCGTCCTTGTTGGGTAACTTTAATAATTTAGCAAAGAAAACCCTCAAAATAATAATTTTAAAACAAGTTTGAAAAATAACCATTTTTCGATAATTGAAATCCATAATTTAAGCTAATTAAGCATTGCCTTTACATTTAATTATGAAAACAAGTAACGTTAATTCGATTAGTAATTATTGAAACAAAGAAACTAGGGACGGAGGCGATGTCAATGAACTATACCAATAAATTATTATTTTGTTACCAATGGATAGCTCACGATGTCGAGTTTTCTCAAATATAATTAGTTTTTCATAAAAATA
The DNA here is from genome assembly GCA_036245805.1 of Pristionchus mayeri. Taxonomy (NCBI): domain Eukaryota; kingdom Metazoa; phylum Nematoda; class Chromadorea; order Rhabditida; family Neodiplogasteridae; genus Pristionchus; species Pristionchus mayeri. The sequence goes on along the minus strand of BTRK01000004.1, from coordinate 24,158,102 downwards.
AATCACAAAGCAACAAAATGCGATGGAAGGTAAGAAAGATGTGCGAACTTTTTTTGTTAGCCATTCTTGCTGGAGCGCGTCGCGGGTCAGACTTTAACTGAGATTGCGAATTGATGTCTCACATAATATTTTTTGTTTTATCGATTTGATTGATTTATGAGATCAACGCGAAATATCAGCACTAAATAATCAACAAAAAGCTCAAAACACTGGTTAAATGACCTGATTTTTATCACAAAAGTTTGAAATCTCGCGCTTAGAGTGATAGCTAGAAGGGGAACACCTGGTCACATACGTGATTTCAAGGATTAAAATTATAATTTAGGTAATTGGGCGGCTTCAAAATTCTATTTCGTTCAGTATAACATGATCAGGATGCATACAATTTATCCTGAAAAGGAAAAATCCAGATACGCCGTTTTGTGGTTGTAGGAACTCCAAGTGCTGATTCGCCTCGGTTTACCGTTGAAAAATAGCGTTTTTCGGAGCCCATAAAAACTACTTTGGGCGGGTTTATTTTTCATAATTTTGACATATTCTTGTTCTCCGAGACCTAATTTAACTCTGATTATAATAGAAATAGCTGATATGCATTTTCGATGTGCTCGAGTTTGTGAAGGACTCCAGTGAATGCTTTTGAAGCATTTGCTTTCTTCTTTTGTCTCGATCAATTCTTTATACTTCTTTTCATATGTTTCTCTCAAAATAATTGTAAATAATATCGCATTTCAATTGAAAATCAACTAGAACTATTGCCTTTCAAAAGTACGGTAGCGAGATCGCAGGTAGGAGCCCGAAAAAGCGTACTAGAAAATTCGCGCCTCCGTCCCTAGTTAAAATGAAATTGTTGTATAGGAACCCAATAATAGCTAAATTCCCTAATATAAATATTCTTATACACAAATAATTTAGTTTTCGATTACCTCATGTGAGTATTACTGTAAGTCTCGTCTTCAACCTGTTCACACACTTTTTTGGCGCAACTATTGGCGTGTTCCATCCCTCTCTCTCGCTCACTCGATTCATTCTAGTTTTTTGTCTCTCTCGTGAGTTGTGACCAACTCTGCTCTCTGTATTTTCGTTCTATTTATTTATTGTGGATAAACCCCTGAGTTTACTCCGTCCTCTCCCGTCTTCTACGACACAGCAAGGGATCGGATACAACACTGGCGTTCAGGATTCTTTCTACTTAGTGAGTGCGCGAAGTGACATTGGCTGAACTCGGCGAGAGCTGGGGTCATTGTCACGGGAACTCACCGGATTTCATCACTGGCCACTCTTCAATCACACAGGCGGAGTCGGGGCGTGCAAGCCAGGCGTACCTGTGTGATTTCGTCATCGTGAGGAAGTGAGCGCGCAAGCTCACTGGATCTTGTGTAATTAGCTGAAATCGGGCGAGAGCTCGTGCTAATTTTCACTCACCGAGAAAACTGACAAGCAAAAGTCATTTTTCACGGTTCGTATTTCATAAATAGAGGCGAATTGCTGCCCAATTTTTGAATACGCACCCTCACAATGTCTGGAGATGAAGTGTTGGACAATGAGGCACTTACCAACCAAGTGATGGATTTGAAGCAGCTGCTCACAACTGTGACACACTTCATAATGGAGCAGAGACAGAATGGAAACACGGTTCCCTCGACCGAACAATCAACAGGCTCGATTAACGCCATCGAATCTCGTATCCACGAGTTCGTATACTCCCCTGAGGATGGCTCAACTTTCGAGAGATGGTGGAATCGGCACGAGGACATCTTCGACATCGATATCAAGGAATGGGAGGACGTGAAGAAGATACGGCTCTTACTCAGACACGTCTCCACTTCAGTGGAACGCACTTTCACTGAATCGGTAGCCCCTACCAAGTGGACAGAGATGACACTGGAGGATGTCAAGAAGAAGATGCTGACTCTGTTCGGTGACAACACTTCTCTCTTCGACAGACGACGGTTCATGCTCGATCTGAAGATGAGCAAGGAGAACATCGAGGATGTGCGAGCTCTCGCTGCACGCGTCAATCAGACGGTTGAAAGAGCGGAAGTGAAGACAGCAACAGTGGACGAGTGGAAGGTCCTCACCTTCCTCCACTCCCTCGATCTCCCACTTTACTCGGATGTGCATCTGAAAATGATGCAGACGGCTAAGCAGAAAGGACCAGCCTGCACTCTGGAGGATCTTCTCTCTGTTTACAATGACATCGCCCAGCTCAAGCAGGACTCGAGAGCAATGACGGAATCGAGTCGGGAGGTGCACTTCGTGAACAAGAAAGGCAAGGAGTACAAATCCTTCCAGAAGGACAACAAAACGGTTCAATGGAAATCGACTCCGGCTCAGAAGCAGGATAAACCCTGTCTCTCCTGTGGCAAGAAAAACCACAAACGAGACGACTGCCGGTTCCTGAATGCAGAATGCGGACACTGTCGGAGGAAGGGACATATCGCTCAGGCATGTCTTTTGAAGAACAAGCAGATGCACACTGTCAGCGTGTCTACAGTAGCCACATCCGACTACCACATCCGAGTAGACCTCAACGGTCAATCAACCTCGATCAAGATCGACACCGGAGCGGACATCACAATCGTCTCCGAGAAGACGTGGACGAAGATCGGCGAGCCCAAGTGCTCGAACGCCGACTGCACAGCAACGTGCGCCAATGGAGAGAAACTGGAACTACTCGGGAAGTTCAAGGCTACCGCCAAGTACGGTGGAGTCGAGGCGATCGCTGACGTCTACGTCACTCGCCAGGACATAAATCTGCTCGGAAGGAATCTCATCAAGCTGCTGGAGCTGATCGAGATCCGAGAGCCCGAAACGGTTCTCCATGTGATCAACGCATCACTCTCCACGAACGAGGAATACACTGAGTGGGTGAAGAAGGAATATCCCGAAGTAACCGCCAGTGGACTCGGAAGTTGCACAGAGATGTCAGCGTCTCTTCAACTCAAGCCTGAAGCGAAGCCCATCTTCATCAAGGCAAGGCCAGTGCCCTACGCACTGACAGAGAAGGTGGACAAGGAACTCGAGAAGATAGACTGGAGAAGATAGGAGTCATCGAGAAGGTGCAGTACAGCGATTGGGCAGCCCCCATACTGACTGTGAGCAAACCGAACGGTTCGATACGAATGTGCGCAGACTTCAGCTCGGGTCTCAACGCCGCCATCGATCTACCGGCTCACCCCCTTCCGGCTCCTGACGACATCTTCGCCACTCTCAATGGAGCAGTGATCTTCTCACAAATCGACCTGGCAGAGGCATACCTGCAGGTTCCACTGGATGAGGACGCCCAGAAGCTACTCGTCATCAACACGCACAAGGGTCTCTTCCAATACAAGAGACTGCCCTTCGGTGTGAAGGCTGCTCCCGGCATTTTCCAAAGGCTAATGGACACAATGCTGAGCGGAGTGAAGCACGCCCTCCCTTATCTGGACGATATCATCATCGGAGGGAGCACCAAGGAGGAGCATGACAGCACTCTTCAGGAGGTCATGCGTCGGCTCAAGCAATACGGACTCCGCACACGCGCTGAAAAGTGCTCATTCGGAATGAAGGAGGTCAAATTCCTCGGATTCATCATCAACAAGGACGGTAGACACACCGATCCGAAGAAGACGGAGGCCATCCGTACGATGCCGGCACCCGAGAACCCCAGCATGCTGAGAAGCTTCCTGGGTATGGTGACCTACAACGGTCAATTCATCGAAGGAATGCACAAGAAGAGGGGACCACTGGACCATCTACTGCAAAAGGATGCCAAGTGGATCTGGACACCTCAGTGCGACAAGGCATTCAACGAGCTCAAGGAGACGATGAACACGCAACTCTCGCTCGTGCACTACGACCCCAAGAAAGAAATCGTGGTCGCAGCAGATGCTTGCGAGGACGGCATTGGCGCTGTAATCCTCCATCGCTTCCCAGACGGTTCACTCAGGGCAATCTGCCATGCTTCGAGAAAGCTCAAACCAGCCGAGAAGAACTACGGACAGGTTGAGAAGGAGGCACGAGTACTGATCTACGCAGTTGGAAAGTTCCATAAGTACATCTACGGACGGAGATTCACACTGCAGACGGATCACAAGCCACTCGTGACCATCTTCGGATCGCCCAAGGGAGTACCAGCGTACACGGCGAAGCGCATCTACAGATGGGCGGAGACGCTCCTCATGTACGATTTCAAGATCGAGTACGTGAACACACACTCGTTCACTTACGCCGACGCTCTCTCACGGCTCATCAACGAATGCCAATCTGACAAGGTCTGTGTCGACCGGCTCTCAATCGAGGAGGACATCAACGGTTCTCTTCAATCAACAATCAGACGTCTCCCAGTCACAACCGATGACATCAAAGCGGAGACCGCGAAGGATGCACTTCTGCAGGAGGTCATCCAGAAGCACATCAAGGGATGGAGTCACAAGGACGCAAAGGATACACGCCTACTACTCAAGAAGAGCCGAGCTCAGTCTCGTGAAGGGATGTCTCCTCTTCGGATCACGAGTAGTCGTCCCGTGCACACTCCGAACAAGGGTAATGAAGCAACTCCACTCAGAGCACCCAGGAATCGTTCTGATGAAGTCGCTGGCAAGAAGCATCTGCTTCTGGCCTGGATTGGACCAGGAGGTGGAACAAACTGTCAGTAGATGCGATCGGTGCGCGAAAGCCGCCAAGTCTCCAGTCAAAGTCCCACTCCAGCCATGGCCCACTTCTGAGCGACCATGGGGGCGAGTTCACATCGACTACGCTGGCCCCATCAGAGGAGAATACTACCTCGTCATCGTGGATTCACACAGCAAATGGCCAGAGGTGTACTGCACGCAGCAGATCACGGCTTCGAAGACTGTGGATTTCATGAAGGATGCCATCAGCAGATACGGTATCCCTGAAGTGATCGTCTCGGACAATGGGACACAATTCACTTCGGAACTCTTCCGGCTCATGTGCACCTCCTACGGTATCAAGCACATCACAATCGCACCGTACCATCCGCAATCCAACGGACAAGCAGAACGGTTCGTGGACACGCTCAAGCGGAGTCTGAAGAAGATGAACGGAGATGCTCCCAACGAGGACATCATCCGTCAGTTTCTGATGACGTACAGGAGGACCCCGAATCCGAACACTCCAGGAGGACGGAGCCCCTCGGAGATCTTCCTCGGACGGCTCATCAGGACTCGAGTTGACCTCATCTTTCCCAGAATTCGATCCGAGAAGGTCGATGAGAAGATGAAGGCACAATTCGACAAGCATCACGGAGCGAAGGACAGGAGATTCACTGTCGGAGAGCAAATCTACTACCGTGCACCGGATGGACCAAACCATACGAAATGGTTACCCGGAGTGATCACTGGAAGGAGAGGAAAAGTGATGTTTGAGATCGAAGTGGAGAAGAAGAAGCAAAGAGCACATGTGAACCAACTTCGCAAACGAGCAAACGGACAGCCACTCTCTGAGCAGAGAGAGTCATCGCTACTGCCTCTCGATCTTCTCCTGGATACATTCGAACTGGACCTGCCCAATCACATGGAGGATCCGATGCTCGGCCAGGACATCATTCCACTTCCGGTTCTCGAACAGGACCACTTCAATCTCACGGACGAGGACGACGACATGCAGACCGCAGTCTCTGGACAATCTACGGCTCCTTCGTCCCCGTTCACTTCTGCGCCTACGACGCCCGTTCCTTCTCCAGCCAAGAGAAAATCGGCACGCAATCGTCAACCACCTGCACGACTCGAGGTCAACCCTTACGCGAAGACGTATGCTACGAAGAAGAAGTGACCCGACCAACAGTGCTACGGTTCACCTCACCTCTTCCCTCCATAGTTTTCTTTAAGATCGGTAATACCAATCTTGAAGGGGAGGTGTTGTATAAGAACCCAATAATAGCTAAATTCCCTAATATAAATATTCTTATACACAAATAATTCAGTTCTCGATTACCTCATGTGAGTATTACTGTAAGTCTCGTCTTCAACCTGTTCACACACTTTTTTGGCGCAACTATTGGCGTGTTCCATCCCTCTCTCTCTCGCTCACTCGATTCATTCTAGTTTTTTGTCTCTCTCGTGAGTTGTGACCAACTCTGCTCTCTGTATTTTCGTTCTATTTATTTATTGTGGATAAACCCCTGAGTTTACTCCGTCCTCTCCCGTCTTCTACGACACAGCAAGGGATCGGATACAACAGAAATAAAGAAATTATTCAACGCTAATTTGAAATTGCGGGCGATTGGAAACAGCGCCTTTTGCACAACCTTTTCCCGGTTTCAAGCTTTTTAATTTGCAGATGGTGGTCCCTAATTTTGTGGTGTTTCTTTGTTTCAATAATTACTAATCGACTTAACATTACTTGTTTTCATAATTAAATGTAAAGGCAATGCTTAATTAGCTTAAATTATGGATTTCAATTATCGAAAAATGGTTATTTTTCAAATTTGTTTTAAAATTATTATTTTGAGGGTTTTCTTTGCTAAATTATTAATTACTCGATTTATAATGATTTATACAATGCATATTAACTAAGTTCCATATCCGAGTGGCTAAAGCAGTGGATTTGAAAACCGAAGGTTGGTGGTAGGGACGGAGGCGTGATTTTTTGAGTACGGTTTTTCGGGCTCCTACCTGCGAACTCGCTACAGTACTTTTGTATGGCAATTGTTTTAGTTGATTTTCTATTGAAATTCGACATTATTTACAATTATTTTGAGAGAAACATATGAATAGAAATATAACGAATTGATCGAGACAAAAGAATAAAGCAAATGTTTCAAAAGTAACCAATGGAGTCCTTCACAAACTCGAGCACATCGAAAATGCATATTAGCTATTTCTATTGCAATCAGAGATAGATTAGATCTCAGAGAACAAGAATATGTCAAAATTATGAAAAATAAACTCGCCCAAAGTAGTTTTTATGGGCTCGGAAAATTACTATTTTTCAACGGTAAACCGAGGCGAATCAGCACTTGGAGTTCCTACAACCACGAAACTGCGTATTTGGATTTTTCCTTTTCAGGATAAATTGTATGGATCCTGATCATGTTATACTGAACGAAATAGAATTTTTGAAGCTGCCCAATTACCTTAATTATAATTTTAAACCTTGAAATCACCTATGTGACCAGGTGTTCCACATGGAGCTGTCACTGTAAGAGCGAGAGTTCAAACTTTTCTGATCCAAATCAGGTCGTTTAACCAGTGTTTTGAGCTTTTTGTTGATAATTTAGTGCTGATATTTCGCGTTGAACTCATAAATCAATCAAATCGATAAATCAAAAAATATTATGTGAGACATCAATTCGCAATCTCAGTTAAAGTCTGACCCACGACGCGCTCCAGCAAAACCGGCTAACTAAAAAAGTTCGCACATCTTTCTTACCTTCCATCGCATTTTGTTGCTTTGCGATTTATTTTTATGAAAAACTAATTATGTTTGAGAAAACTCGACATCGTGAGCTATCCATTGGTAACAAAATCATAATTTATTGGTATAGTTCATTAACATCGCCTCCGTACCTAGTTGGTGGTTCGATTCCCGGTTGCGTCAAACGTGCTTGCCGTTCCTCGGAGAGTTGCGGGAACTTATTTATTCCAGATTTCTATCTTAGCGTAGCGTAGTTCCCCGCTACAAAACATTTGGAATATCCATCAGAATCCACCAGATTTAGTTTCGGAAAAAAACTTTCCGTGGGGACCCCCCTCCTATATCAACCTTCCCGTAGGGATCCCCCTCCTTTATCAACCTTCCCGTAGGGATCCCCCTCCTATATCAACCTTCCCGTAGGGATCCCCCTCCTTTATCAACCTTCCCGTAGGGATCCCCCTCCTATATCAACCTTCCCGTAGGGATTCCCCTCCTTTATCAACCTTCCCGTAGGGATCCCCCTCCTATATCAACCTTCCCGTAGGGATTCCTTTATCAACCTGCCCGTAGGGATCCCCCTCCTATATCGACATTTCCGTAGGGATCTCCCTCCTATATCAACCTTCCCGTAGGGATCCCCCTCCTTTATCAACCTTCCCGTAGGGATCCCCCTCCTATATCAACCTTCCCGTAGGGATTCCCCTCCTTTATCAACCTTCCCGTAGGGATCCCCCTCCTATATCAACCTTCCCGTAGGGATTCCTTTATCAACCTGCCCGTAGGGATCCCCCTCCTATATCGACATTTCCGTAGGGATCTCCCTCCTATATCAACCTTCCCGTAGGGATCCCCCTCCTTTATCAACCTTCCCGTAGGGATCCCCCTCCTATATCAACCTTCCCGTAGGGATCCCCCTCCTATATCAACCTTCCCGTAGGGATCCCCCTCCTTTATCAACCTGCCCGTAGGGATCCCCCTCCTATATCAACCTGCCCGTAGGGATCCCCCTCCTATATCGACATTTCCGTAGGGATCTCCCTCCTATATCAACCTTCCCGTAGGGATCCCCCTCCTTTATCAACCTTCCCGTAGGGATCCCCCTCCTATATCAACCTTCCCGTAGGGATCCCCCTCCTTTATCAACCTGCCCGTAGGGATCCCCCTCCTATATCAACCTGCCCGTAGGGATCCCCCTCCTATATCGACCTTTCCGTAGGGATCCCCCTCCTATATCGACATTTCCGTAGGGATCCCCCTCCTATATCAACCTTCCCGTAGGGATCCCCCTCCTATATCGACCTTTCCGTAGGGATCCCCCTCCTATATCGACATTTCCGTGGGGATCTCCCTCCTATATCAACCTGCCCGTAGGGATCCCCCTCCTATATCAACCTGCCCGTAGGGATCCCCCTCCTTTATCAACCTTTCCGTAGGGATCCCCCTCCTATATCGACATTTCCGTGGGGATCTCCCTCCTATATCAACCTGCCCGTAGGGATCCCCCTCCTATATCAACCTGCCCGTAGGGATCCCCCTCCTATATCGACATTTCCGTGGGGATCTCCCTCCTATATCAACCTGCCCGTAGGGATCCCCCTCCTATATCGACCTTTCCGTAGGGATCCCCCTCCTATATCGACATTTCCGTGGGGATCTCCCTCCTATATCAACCTTCCCGTAGGGATCCCCCTCCTTTATCAACCTTCCCGTAGGGATCCCCCTCCTATATCAACCTTCCCGTAGGGATCCCCCTCCTTTATCAACCTGCCCGTAGGGATCCCCCTCCTATATCAACCTGCCCGTAGGGATCCCCCTCCTATATCGACCTTTCCGTAGGGATCCCCCTCCTTTATCAACCTTCCCGTAGGGATCCCCCTCCTATATCAACCTTCCCGTAGGGATCCCCCTCCTATATCAACCTTCCCGTAGGGATTCCTTTATCAACCTGCCCGTAGGGATCCCCCTCCTATATCAACCTGCCCGTAGGGATCCCCCTCCTATATCGACATTTCCGTAGGGATCTCCCTCCTATATCAACCTTCCCGTAGGGATCCCCCTCCTTTATCAACCTTCCCGTAGGGATCCCCCTCCTATATCAACCTTCCCGTAGGGATCCCCCTCCTTTATCAACCTGCCCGTAGGGATCCCCCTCCTATATCAACCTGCCCGTAGGGATCCCCCTCCTATATCGACCTTTCCGTAGGGATCCCCCTCCTTTATCAACCTTCCCGTAGGGATCCCCCTCCTATATCAACCTTCCCGTAGGGATCCCCCTCCTATATCAACCTTCCCGTAGGGATTCCTTTATCAACCTGCCCGTAGGGATCCCCCTCCTATATCAACCTGCCCGTAGGGATCCCCCTCCTATATCGACATTTCCGTAGGGATCTCCCTCCTATATCAACCTTCCCGTAGGGATCCCCCTCCTTTATCAACCTTCCCGTAGGGATCCCCCTCCTATATCAACCTTCCCGTAGGGATCCCCCTCCTTTATCAACCTGCCCGTAGGGATCCCCCTCCTATATCAACCTGCCCGTAGGGATCCCCCTCCTATATCGACCTTTCCGTAGGGATCCCCCTCCTATATCGACATTTCCGTAGGGATCCCCCTCCTATATCAACCTTCCCGTAGGGATCCCCCTCCTATATCGACCTTTCCGTAGGGATCCCCCTCCTATATCGACATTTCCGTGGGGATCTCCCTCCTATATCAACCTTCCCGTAGGGATCCCCCTCCTTTATCAACCTTCCCGTAGGGATCCCCCTCCTATATCAACCTTCCCGTAGGGATCCCCCTCCTTTATCAACCTGCCCGTAGGGATCCCCCTCCTATATCAACCTGCCCGTAGGGATCCCCCTCCTATATCGACCTTTCCGTAGGGATCCCCCTCCTATATCAACCTTCCCGTAGGGATCCCCCTCCTATATCGACCTTTCCGTAGGGATCCCCCTCCTATATCGACATTTCCGTGGGGATCTCCCTCCAATATCAACCTTCCCGTAGGGATCCCCCTCCTTTATCAACCTTCCCGTAGGGATCCCCCTCCTTTATCAACCTGCCCGTAGGGATCCCCCTCCTATATCAACCTGCCCGTAGGGATCCCCCTCCTATATCGACCTTTCCGTAGGGATCCCCCTCCTATATCGACATTTCCGTAGGGATCCCCCTCCTATATCAACCTTCCCGTAGGGATCCCCCTCCTATATCGACCTTTCCGTAGGGATCCCCCTCCTATATCGACATTTCCGTGGGGATCTCCCTCCTATATCAACCTGCCCGTAGGGATCCCCCTCCTATATCAACCTGCCCGTAGGAATCCCCCTCCTTTATCAACCTTTCCGTAGGGATCCCCCTCCTATATCGACATTTCCGTGGGGATCTCCCTCCTATATCAACCTGCCCGTAGGGATCCCCCTCCTATATCAACCTGCCCGTAGGGATCCCCCTCCTATATCGACATTTCCGTGGGGATCTCCCTCCTATATCAACCTGCCCGTAGGGATCCCCCTCCTATATCGACCTTTCCGTAGGGATCCCCCTCCTATATCGACATTTCCGTGGGGATCTCCCTCCTATATCAACCTTCCCGTAGGGATCCCCCTCCTTTATCAACCTTCCCGTAGGGATCCCCCTCCTATATCAACCTTCCCGTAGGGATCCCCCTCCTTTATCAACCTGCCCGTAGGGATCCCCCTCCTATATCAACCTGCCCGTAGGGATCCCCCTCCTATATCGACCTTTCCGTAGGGATCCCCCTCCTTTATCAACCTTCCCGTAGGGATCCCCCTCCTATATCAACCTTCCCGTAGGGATCCCCCTCCTATATCAACCTTCCCGTAGGGATTCCTTTATCAACCTGCCCGTAGGGATCCCCCTCCTATATCAACCTGCCCGTAGGGATCCCCCTCCTATATCGACATTTCCGTAGGGATCTCCCTCCTATATCAACCTTCCCGTAGGGATCCCCCTCCTTTATCAACCTTCCCGTAGGGATCCCCCTCCTATATCAACCTTCCCGTAGGGATCCCCCTCCTTTATCAACCTGCCCGTAGGGATCCCCCTCCTATATCAACCTGCCCGTAGGGATCCCCCTCCTATATCGACCTTTCCGTAGGGATCCCCCTCCTATATCGACATTTCCGTAGGGATCCCCCTCCTATATCAACCTTCCCGTAGGGATCCCCCTCCTATATCGACCTTTCCGTAGGGATCCCCCTCCTATATCGACATTTCCGTGGGGATCTCCCTCCTATATCAACCTTCCCGTAGGGATCCCCCTCCTTTATCAACCTTCCCGTAGGGATCCCCCTCCTATATCAACCTTCCCGTAGGGATCCCCCTCCTTTATCAACCTGCCCGTAGGGATCCCCCTCCTATATCAACCTGCCCGTAGGGATCCCCCTCCTATATCGACCTTTCCGTAGGGATCCCCCTCCTATATCAACCTTCCCGTAGGGATCCCCCTCCTATATCGACCTTTCCGTAGGGATCCCCCTCCTATATCGACATTTCCGTGGGGATCTCCCTCCTATATCAACCTTCCCGTAGGGATCCCCCTCCTTTATCAACCTTCCCGTAGGGATCCCCCTCCTATATCAACCTTCCCGTAGGGATCCCCCTCCTATATCAACCTTCCCGTAGGGATTCCTTTATCAACCTGCCCGTAGGGATCCCCCTCCTATATCAACCTGCCCGTAGGGATCCCCCTCCTATATCGACATTCCCGTAGGGATCTCCCTCCTATATCAACCTTCCCGTAGGGATCCCCCACCTTTATCAACCTTCCCGTAGGGATCCCCCTCCTATATCAACCTTCCCGTAGGGATCCCCCTCCTTTATCAACCTGCCCGTAGGGATCCCCCTCCTATATCAACCTGCCCGTAGGGATCCCCCTCCTATATCGACCTTTCCGTAGGGATCCCCCTCCTATATCGACATTTCCGTAGGGATCCCCCTCCTATATCAACCTTCCCGTAGGGATCCCCCTCCTATATCGACCTTTCCGTAGGGATCCCCCTCCTATATCGACATTTCCGTGGGGATCTCCCTCCTATATCAACCTTCCCGTAGGGATCCCCCTCCTTTATCAACCTTCCCGTAGGGATCCCCCTCCTATATCAACCTTCCCGTAGGGATCCCCCTCCTTTATCAACCTGCCCGTAGGGATCCCCCTCCTATATCAACCTGCCCGTAGGGATCCCCCTCCTATATCGACCTTTCCGTAGGGATCCCCCTCCTATATCGACATTTCCGTGGGGATCTCCCTCCTATATCAACCTTCCCGTAGGGATCCCCCTCCTTTATCAACCTTCCCGTAGGGATCCCCCTCCTATATCAACCTTCCCGTAGGGATCCCCCTCCTATATCAACCTGCCCGTAGGGATCCCCCTCCTATATCAACCTGCCCGTAGGGATCCCCCTCCTATATCGCCCTTTCCGTAGGGATCCCCCTCCTATATCGACCTTTCCGTAGGGATCCCCCTCCTTTATCAACCTTCCCGTAGGGATCCCCCTCCTATATCAACCTTTTAAAACGCTGTCTCCGTAAGATCGGAGGGTAGGTGGCACATACCTTCAAAATGATCTCAGGAAGTTCAAACTTCAGGGTTAGAGTGCCTATGCGTTCAGACAAAAAAATTGACCCAAAAGTTGCTCTTTGATCTTTCGAATCGAAAATTTTCATCTTAATTTTAGCACCATATGTCATACATCATTCGAAAGAGCATAAAAATATATGTCAGAATTCAAGTTTTCGATATCGTACATCATCTGGTATTCAAGAAAACTTCAAAAACGTAGGGATCCTTCTCCTACATCAACCTTTAAAAAATAGTCAATGGAGGGGAGAAAAAAATTTGCAAAAAGTTCATGTCGGCAGGCGGAATCGAACCCGCGTCGGCAATTGTGTGCTAGTATTTAAAGCCTGGCAGATGTAATCAACCTCCAATCATAATCTCGTATTTTTTTTCGGATTCAGCATCAAATTTCACATAAGTGGCCAACTTTCGAACCGAAGTTGGAACATACCTTAATATTTTTTTGAATTTAAAAAAATAAATTTTTCACATTTTTGAAGTTTTCTTGAATACCAGACGATGTAGGTAACGAAAACTTGGATTCTGACTAGAGTGTCGAAAGTGGCTGATCACGCGACTTTGACAAGTCGGAATGATTTTTTTATTAAAGTTACCCAACACCCGTGCAAATTTTTTAAACTAGCGCCATGAAAATATCTTACCGCGAATTCCATGACCAAGCACTAAGTACCATAATTTTTTGTAAATTAGAGATTAATGCGGGGTTTGTTTAATCGATTATGTGGGCTTAATATTGAAGTTTTTGTTGTTGAAACATATATTTCCACAACCGGGGGAGTAGCGAGGATGAATTTGGTATAGAACCGGGCTTGTGAACGCTACTTACCGCACACAAAATATTCACGTTTCAAACCTCTCGGGAAAATCGGTCATGATCAGGGTTGCACCGCACATGCTTATGAGGTCGATTCTGCGACTAATTATTGATTTTCTGCTTTTATTAGTATTGCATTTCTACTTTTTTTATGTCTATCAGTTTCAGGAATAATAATATAGGCCATTTTTAAGGGTGTTGGGTAACTTTAACAAGTCGATCTCAATTTAAATCAAAAATGGCAAGTCGACAAGTCGATTTCGAATTAAATGAAGTGAAATATATTTCAATTCTCGTAAGTTGCTGTGAATTTATTCTATTTCACCGCTTCGCGAGCGCTGGGTGAGAAGAATGAAGCGACTTGCCAATAAAGCTCGAAAATGACTCGTTTTACGTTGTTTGTGACAAGTCGATTGGAAAATTACTTTCGATTACTTTCGACCCGTCGTCGATTACTTTCGACCCTCTAATTCTGACATAACTTTTTATGCTCTTTCGAATGATGTATGACATATGGTGCTAAAATTAAGATGAAAATTTTCGATTCGAAAGATATGTCGTCGTGAAAAAGACCATGTCATTTTCAACTTTTTATCTCAAAACTGAACAACAAAAAACGAAATTTAAGCGTATCCAGTGTCGCCGACTCGTGGGACAGAGCACGAGTCGCAAAGTCGCCGGGCGACTCGTGGGACAGAGCACGAGTCGCGCGACTCGCGAGACAGAGCATGAGTCGCGCGACTCGCGAGACAGAGCATGAGTCGCGCGACTCGTGAGACAGAGCACGAGTCGCGCGAGTCGTGCGACTCGTGCTCTGTCTCGCGAGTCGCGCGACTCGCTGAACAGTCTCGCGAGTCGCTCGCGGTAAAAAATTTACAAATTGAAGAACATTAATTCAGGAAGCTTACAAATTCTACGGGGACTACACGGGGTGTCCCTACGAGAGGAAACAATAAGAATTTCTACATTCCTACACTTGCAATGTAACTGTTACAGCGATAAAGATTGGATAAAAAATCTAGTTGACATGAGGCCGTGGAGAGGGTGTGATGGGGATTCTAGATGCTCGTCGACATAGAGTGCATTAAATGTGGTTTGGGATGGGGCTTCCGGGAGTCAATTTCTTACATGCGTCGTTGTCGTCGAGCACCTCGAGTAGCGGACGTTTGGACGGATCTGCTAATGAAAATCGCTCATATTTGACTTACTCATATTTCATATCTGATTATTTAGACATTTTTTTCCTTGAAAAAAAATGTGATGCCGTTTTAAAGATTTTTTTCCTTGAAGCCCTCCACGAAATTTTAAACTTTCCTGCTGACCTCATGTTATCTCCTCGCTGCCACAGCTCTCGAATAATCCGTAGCCTTCTCTTGCTGGGTGTCACTGAAATTATGGTTCATTGTATATCATCATGACCTAACGCTTGCGTTGACTTCTCTATTTTTTATCTGGTGGTGGAAAGTTCTAAGGCCTTGAAGTTCTAAGAATACTAAGAAAATGCTTCTTACACAAAGCGGCTCTTGTATTAGTCTGACCTCATTTTTATCTCCTCGCTGCCACTATCCTCGCTGTAGTCAGTTCCTGCTGCCACCTCCGGGGGGAGGGGGGGGGGCAGTGCTCGCTGGAAATTACACGACATATTATTGTGAATCCTGAATCTTCCTAAATTCTCGGTTCTTACAAGGATCTTATTTTCTCTATCATGAAAATAGCTAACCTGGCATTATCTCCTAGTCGCCATGCTGTCTCGTCGCCAAAAAATCCTGCTGCATGCCCTGGAATTAATTACACAAATTCAATTATTTGTGGTCACTAAATGGCAAAAGAAACATTGCATAATAATTAGTTTAGTTAAGTCAATGTTGAAAATGATGTACTGTGGATACAGTTTCTACTTTAAAATTTGCCTGATTGCAAATTTAGATTTCAACATGGAAACACTAACCTTAAGATGGTTTCAACGCGTGGCCAATAATGGAATTATCTGAATCTCTTTTTTTAGCATTGAAATATTCTTGTTGGGTGCTTAACCAATTATTGAGCTTTAAGAATGCAATACATTTTCCCTTTCATTTCTTCATACAAATACTACTTGATAAATAATTAGATGGAGTGATTAGTGTGCTAGAGAGGGCAAAAAACGTCCAATTTTCACTGTGATAATATTGCAAGGGAGTGGGAGGTATGAGGGGTCTTCTAGAGAGGGCAAACAATAGCTGAGAAGGGAGGGATGATGGGAACTTCTAGGGGGTGCAGATGGGTGTTCACTGAAATAGTGGGTTTGCGAATTTCTTCAAGTAGATAATAAAGAAAATAGTGGGGGCTTCAAGTAGACAATAGTAGACAATAAACAATTACAATAACAAAGGGTGGGGTACTCGTTGCCAGTCATTGGGGGGATACTTTTGAGAGGTACTCGGCCTCATCGTCGAGACGGCGCGAGATGCCATCCACGATTCCTCCGAATTGTTGCCAGCACCACTCGGTTGCAGCATGTTGGCATTGAAGTTCTTGTTGTACTCGGCGACATTGGTGAAGCAATCGCCAAAAAGGCTGAAAATGAATACATTACAAACAATTTCGGTGGCTTATTCAATTCCCAATAACTCTCACTAAGCTAGCTTATCTGAGCACATATAAGACCCCTATACAAAATGATCGATAGAGGTCTTAGTGCACCTAAGGGAAGCCATGGGCGAGTGTAGAAGCGAATCTGAGAGGTCGATATTTTTTAGGGCTGCTGACCACTGAGGCTGGGTAGAGAGGGGAGGAGAATCTCACCACACTACTCAGACTGGGTGGAGAAGGGAGGGGAATCTCGCCACACCACTTAGCACTCAGTGCACCTAAGGAAAGCCATGGGCGAGTGTAGCAGCGAAGCTGAGAGGTCGATATTTATTAGGGCTGCTGACCACTGAGGCTGGGTGGAGAGGTGGGGGGAGCACCAGCGACTCTGGCGCGACTCTCGCCACAGAGACTTAGATGAATTTCGCATCGTGTGAGACGGGGAAAAAACAGAACGATTCAAAATGATCGATAGAGGTCTTAGTGCACCTAAGGGAAGCCATGGGCGAGTATAAAAGCGAATCTGAGAGGTCGATATTTATTAGGGCTGCTGACCACTGAGGCTGGGTGGAGAGGTGGGGGGAGCACCAGCGACTCTGGTGCGACTCTCGCCACAGAGACTTAGATGAATTTCGCATCGTGTGAGACGGGGAAAAATCAGAACGATTCAAAATGATCGATAGAGGTCTTAGTGCACCTAAGGAACAGCGTTTGCCCCAAGGAACAAGGTGCTAGCCATTAATTAAACGATGCACTGCGCACTGCGGCTAATTGCGAGGATGGTTGCATCACAAAAATCATACAGAACCTCAAACGCGTAAGAGACGACAAAAGATAGATGTTTACCCACAGAAGTACTGCTCATTCATTGTAAATATGAAGAATCCGCCCCAGGAAGGCGGAACTTTGATAAAAATAGATGTCTGACCCGCCGAACAGCGGCTGCCCCAAGGAACAAGGTGCTAGCCATTAATTAAACGATGCACTGCGCACTGCGGCTAAATATACGGATGGTTGCATCACAAAAATCATACAGTACCTCAAACGCGTAAGAGACGACAAAAGATAGATGTTTACCCACGGAAGTACAGCTCGCTCATTGTAAATATGAAGAATCCGCCCCAGGAAGGCGGAACTTTGATAAAATAGATGTCTGACCCACCGAACAGCGTTTACCCCAAGGAACAAGGTGCTAGCCATTAATTAAACGATGCACTGCGCACTGCGGCTAATTACGAGGATGGTTGCATCACAAAAATCATGCAGTACCTCAAACGCGTAAGAGACGACAAAAGATAGATGTTTACCCACGGAAGTACTGCTCGCTCATTGTAAATATGACGAATCCTCCCCAGGAAGACGGAACTTTGATAAAATAGATGTCTGACCCGCCGAACAGCGTTTGCCCCAAGGAACAAGGTGCTAGCCATTAATTAAACGATGCACTGCGCACTGCGGCTAATTACGAGGATGGTTGCATCACAAAAATCACACAGTACCTCAAACGCGTAAGAGACGACAAACGATAGATGTTTACCCACGGAAGTACTGCTCGCTCATTGTAAATTTGACGAATCCGCCCCAGGAAGGCGGAACTTTGATAAAATAGATGTCTGACCCACCGAACAGCGTTTACCCCAAGGAACAAGGTGCTAGCCATTAATTAAACGATGCACTGCGCACTGCGGCTAATTACGAGGATGGTTGCATCACAAAAATCATACAGTACCTCAAACGCGTAAGAGACGACAAAAGATAGATGTTTACCCACGGAAGTACTGCTCGCTCATTGTAAATATGAAGAATCCGCCCAGGAAGGCGGAACTTTGATAAAAAATAGATGTCTGACCCGCCGAACAGCGGTTGCCCCAAGGAACAAGGTGCTAGCCATTAATTAAACGATGCACTGCGCACTGCGGCTAATTGCGAGGATGGTTGCATCACAAAAATCATACAGTACCTCAAACGCGTAAGAGACGACAAAAGATAGATGTTTACCCACAGAAGTACTGCTCGCTCATTGTAAATATGAAGAATCCGCCCCAGGAAGGCGGAACTTTGATGAAATAGATGTCTGACCCGCAGAACAGCGTTTGCCCAAGGAACAAGGTGCTAGCCATTAATTAAACGATGCACTGCGCACTGCGGCTAATTACGAGGATGGTTGCATCACAAAAATCACACAGTACCTCAAACGCGTAAGAGACGACAAACGATAGATGTTTACCCACGGAAGTACTGCTCGCTCATTGTAAATTTGACGAATCCGCCCCAGGAAGGCGGAACTTTGATAAAATAGATGTCTGACCCGCCGAACAGCGTTTACCCCAAGGAACAAGGTGCTAGCCATTAATTAAACGATGCACTGTGCACTGCGGCTAATTACGAGGATGGTTGCATCACAAAAATAATACAGCACCTCAAACGCGTAAGAGACGACAAAAGATAGATGTTTACCCACGGAAGTACTGCTCGCTCATTGTAAATATGACGAATCCTCCCCAGGAAGGCGGAACTTTGATAAAATAGATGTCTGACCCGCCGAACAGCGTTTGCCCCAAGGAACAAGGTGCTAGCCATTAATTAAACGATGCACTGCGCACTGCGGCTAATTACGAGGATGGTTGCATCACAAAAATCATACAGTTCCTCAAACGCGTAAGAGACGACAAACGATAGATGTTTACCCACGGAAGTACTGCTCGCTCATTGTAAATTTGACGAATCCGCCCCAGGAAGGCGGAACTTTGATAAAATAGATGTCTGACCCGCCGAACAGCGTTTACCCCAAGGAACAAGGTGCTAGCCATTAATTAAACGATGCACTGCGCACTGCGGCTAATAACGAGGATGGTTGCATCACAAAAATCATACAGTACCTCAAACGCGTAAGAGACGACAAACGATAGATGTTTACCCACGGAAGTGGTGCTCGCTCATTGTAAATTTGACGAATCCGCCCCAGGAAGGCGGAACTTTGATAAAATAGATGTCTGACCCGCCGAACAGCGTTTACCCCAAGGAACAAGGTGCTAGCCATTAATTAAACGATGCACTGCGCACTGCGGCTAAATATACGGATGGTTGCATCACAAAAATCATACAGTACCTCAAACGCGTAAGAGACGACAAAAGATAGATGTTTACCCACGGAAGTACTGCTCGCTCATTGTAAATTTGACGAATCCGCCCCAGGAAGGCGGAACTTTGATAAAATAGATGTCTGACCCGCCGAACAGCGTTTACCCCAAGGAACAAGGTGCTAGCCATTAATTAAACGATGCACTGCGCACTGCGGCTAATAACGAGGATGGTTGCATCACAAAAATCATACAGTACCTCAAACGCGTAAGAGACGACAAAAGATAGATGTTTACCCACGGAAGTACTGCTCGCTCATTGTAAATATGACGAATCCTCCCCAGGAAGGCGGAACTTTGATAAAATAGATGTCTGACTCGCCGAACAGCGTTTGCCCCAAGGAACAAGGTGCTAGCCATTAATTAAACGATGCACTGCGCACTGCGGCTAATTACGAGGATGGTTGCATCACAAAAATAATACAGACCCACTGAACAGCGGATGCCGCAAGGCTTTCAATATAGGACTCACATTCAAAATGACTTGAAGTTGTACGCTGTATTCTGCGCAGCCAGGGCGGACCTCGTAGCCAACGATTATCCGTGCACCTGTCAATACCGAATAATGAAAAATAGAGCGATGTTGTTGGAAAATAAATAGTATTGACGAAACACGGAGTGCTTAACTGATGAGAAACTTGGGGCAGCACAGAACAATAAAGACATCGTATTCGAAAACACCTTATACCCTAATGACTACTAGTAGAGTTGGAGCGATAAGGCATTCAATCAATTTGACTGGATATAAATCACGCACCTTGTTATAACGAACTGCCACGTTCGTTTAACACGTTGCAACAATAGTTCTCCATTCAATGGTCCCGCTCGCGGCAAGCAAACTCATTATTTTGCAGCAAAATATACCCTGAAAAGGTGGATTCGTCTGGAGCCGCGCGAGCATAGAAAATAACAAAACATAAGAAGTTGACCTAAATTTGAGTGTAATAAAATCGTTCGGCACGAAGCAAAATTGACTCAATAGCACGTTCAAGCGACGGGAATATTTTTCTAAATAAAGCCTACGCAATTATTAATGTAATAAATGGTAAAATCGATTGTCAAAACAAGAATTGTATCAGATCACACAGTGAAAATGATATCAGTTGGCAATGGTCCAGAAATATCCTGTGTGGCAGCCCCAACTCTGTACATCTTTTACATACGTACAGGGCTGCCACATTTTTGGCATTTTGCCAACATTTCATTTTCACTGTGTGATCCACATATTATTTCTGTTTTGACGATCCATTTCACCTTTCATTCCGTTTATACTTGAGTAGGAATTATTTAGAATCATTTGCATGTCACTTGTTCGTACTTTCCGCTCTATTTTGCTTTGCGCGGAGCGACATTATAGTGCCCAAATTTAGGCCACGTCAGTTGGTTTTTAAGAGGTTCTTAAACTTTCTGGTCTTCAACGCTTTCTGGTCTTCAACGCTAGTCGCGAGCGGTGGGGTGCGAATTTCGTCCCCCCGTCTCTGCTTCCCTCCCCCAGTTTCCCTCTCCCAGCAGCTTTGGCAAGCGGGAGTTGTAAGCCGCCTCGATGGGTCGTCCGTTCTATATCGGCACACTGAACGCCCGGACACTCGCGCCTAAGGAGAAGCTTCTCGAAATCGAGCTGGCCCTCTCTAAGATCAAGTGGGACGTCGTTGCTGTCCAGGAGGCCAGGATTGTGGGTTTAGCTTCCTTCAATCTTGCGGCCTCAGGCATCGTCGTTTTTCACTCGGGAGGTGCCACCGCAAGAAATGGAGTCGCTTTCTTGCTTCAACCGACGCTCGCAAAAGGAGCAGTGTTTCAAGGACTATCGGACCGTATTGCAACCTTGCAACTGCCTCAACACAAGCTCTTCCTGGTCAATGCCTACGCCCCAACATCAACATATGATGACGCCGTATACGACGACTTCCTTGACCAAGTAGAAGCCGCGCTGCAGAGCACTCCGATGGGATTCATGCCAATCTTGGTCGGGGATTTCAACTGTAGAGTTGCAAAGGAGCCTGGCAATGAAAGATTTGTCGGCGAATTTGCTTCTCCGACCCCGAACTCACGTGGGCGCTCTTTCACAGAGACCTGCGTACGGAACAAGTTGCGCATTCAAAACACCTTCCCCAAACGGCGTCGGGGCAGGATCTGGACTTGGCGATCGCCCAACGGCACCACATTCAACCAAATTGATTTCGTTGCTTCGCCCATCACAGCACGAGTTGTCAACTGTGGTGTCGTCGGAAACTTCCATTTCAACTCGGATCATCGCCTCGTCCGACTCGCCCTCTCTCTTCCCAACAAGGTGCGGCATAAAAGATGCAGGGAGCGACTGGTCTTCGATAAAGTCGCTTTTACTGCCAATGCGAGTCTTCTCGCATCGATGCCCCTTGCTCGCCCGACCTCAGCCACAGACGCCTTTTACAAGATACAAGCGTTTGCAAAGACGGCTGCAACAAACTGTTGGAAGAAGAAGCAGTCCCCACCCTGGATCTCCCCTGCAACCCAAAACCTCCTGGCCCAGCGACATCTCCTTCGATCAATTCCACAATCCAATGTCGCCTTCTCCATCTCTTGCAAAATGGCCAGAACCAGCATCATCACGGATATCAAGAGAAGGAAAGAAAGCCAAGCGATAGAAGCAGTACGCAAAGGAAGAAGCATAGTCAAAGCAATGTTGAATCTTCACTCCTACCGCAAGAGACTTCAAGTTCCGGACCCGGTCACCGGTGCTCTTTCACAAGTTGCAACTAAGACTGCGGTCCAAAGTTTCTTCGGGTCCATCTACCAGCCAGCAGTGCAGCTTCCTCTTGCCATCCCTTCCCAATCTATCGATTCTCTCCCTCCTTTCCTTCCTGATGAGACCTATGATGCCCTCTCTCATCTCAAGTGTGGTCACTCTGCTGGTTCAGATGGTGTTCTCCCCGATATGCTCTACCATTCGAGAGCTCACCTTGCTCCATTCCTTTCTGATCTACTCAATCACCTAGTGTCTGGAGATCAAGTTCCTGAAGATATGGTCCAAGCTGTCGTCTCACTTCTACACAAGAAAGGGGACCCTTCCCTCATCAATAACTTTCGACCTATCTCGCTACTCACCGTCACTCTCAAGACATGTACGCGCGTGATTTTGAAAAGAATCGAAAGGACGCTAGGAGAAACAGAGTCTCCCACCCAGACTGGTTTCCGCAGAGGACATAGCACTCTCGATAACCTTCACACCGTCAAACAGATTGTTGAACGAACACATGAGTTCGGTATTCCCTTGTACCTCGGTTTTGTCGACTTTCGCAAGGCGTTCGATTGTGTTGAGTGGAGTGCAGTCTGGCAAGCTCTCTGGACCTTCGGAGTACACCCCACACTGATCCATCTTCTGAGACGTTTGTACGAGTCATCCACCACAAGAATTCGAGTCAACGAGGAGTTCGTCGAAGTGAATGTGAGAAGAGGCGTCCGCCAAGGAGATACTCTCTCCCCCAGCCTATTCAATGCCGTTTTGAGACAAGCAATGAACGACATAGACTGGGAGCAAGATGGACTGAGGATCGATGGAAGAAATTTAATCCACCTCGAATACGCTGACGACGTGGTTCTCGTTGCCAAGACACGCCCCGAACTTGAAAGAATGTTGCGGAAACTGATGGATTCATGTGCTCGTGTCGGATTGGAAGTTAACTCAGGAAAGACAGTGCTCCTTACATCATGTACAACAACCCGAGCCCCAATCATCATCAATAATCAAGTGTTCAATTTCGCCGATTCTGCAACCTATCTTGGAGGAAGAATCACCCTCCCCCTCGATCACCTGGCTGAAGTTGAACATAGGATTCGCTTGGGATGGTTCGCCTGGAGTAAATTGTCCCACCTCCTTTCCACAAGGTTGCTTCCTATGAAGACTAGACGACGACTATTTGAGAGCTGCGTCTCTTCTACAGTACTCTATGGGAGCGAGCTTTGGGCACTGCGAGCAAGTGAGAAGGAGAGACTTAGCGTGACGCAGCGTAAGATGGAGCGGAAAATGCTTGGAATCAGCTTACGAGATCGATGGAGGAACGAGAACATCCGCAAAGCGACCAACCTGCGCGACTGGAATGAAGAAGCGCTCAGAAGGAAGACTAAGTGGGCTCGGAAGCTGGGACGCATGGGATTTGACCAGTGGAGCCGCGCATCTACAGACTGGGTCCCTTACAACAAGACCCGCCCCCAAGGACAACCTAGAGCGCGATGGAAAGATGACCTAAGAAGATCCCTTGGCGCGAACTGGTGGCATGCAACTGCCGAAGAATAGACCTATTCCTCATCTGGTGTTAATCGCCTGACGTGATAAACTTGATTGATTGATTGATTGATTAAACCTTTTTTTAGTTATGTTGATTCGTACGGATTTTAAGTTATATGTACACACGTTTACTATTTTGCTCCGTTCAAGTCAAATGTACTTATTTCAGGTCATTTGTTGTCGTCGAGGGAGAGACCAGGATGGATTTAAATTATCAACGCGTTATTCGAAGTTAAAGGGACGATTATTGACAACGAGGTGACTTTATTCATATCCGCTCTTTATCGCTCCAATCTGGGCGATATTCAAGTTAATTAGCGTTTAGATCTGGTTTTATTCAGTTATTGTGCATCTCTATGTTCAGGTGAACAGACCATCGCTGACTACGGGTTTCATGCCACGATCTGAAAAGAGAAGGGTCCATTAATCTTCTCTGGAATCCACTCGGAGCGTGAGTTTTACATATTTTGTATGACAAATTAATCATCATCTTCTTTTGTAAATTATTATTACTCTAACACCTTTTGAAAATTATTCATTTTTGCCGCAGTTCCTAGGCATCGAGTACTAGATGGTTGGTTACTAGTTCCTAATCGCGAAAGTATTCCACGCATCTTCGTAAAAGTTGCGGCGCTGATTCATGCAAGTAACCCGACTGCTTCGCGAAAGTAGAGCTGGATTATATAATTAGTCCGAGCCACTTTTGCGAAGCTACAGCGTTACTTAAATGAAGCGGCGCCGCAACTTTCACGAACTGCGCGAAATACGTTCGCGAGGTGGCAATGTAAGGTGCCGGCGCTGCTTTAAAAAAAAGTGGCGCGCATTCTTTGCCGGGGAAGTTTTTGTGATGCAACCATCCGTATATTTAGCCGCAGTGCGCAGTGAATCGTTTAATTAATGGCTAGCACCTTGTTCCTTGGGCAAACGCTGTTCGGCGGGTCAGACATCTATTTCATCAAAGTTCCGCCTTCCTGGGGCGGATTCTTCATATTTACAATGAGCGAGCTGTACTTCCGTGGGTAAACATCTATCTTTTGTCGTCTCTTACGCGTTTGTGGTACTGTATGATTTTTGTGATGCAACCATCCTCGTAATTAGCCGCAGTGCGCAGTGCATCGTTTAATTAATGGCTAGCACCTTGTCCTTGGGGCAAACGCTGTTCGGCGGGTCAGACATCTATTTTATCAAAGTTCCGCCTTCCTGGGGCGTATTCTTCATATTTACAATGAGCGAGCTGTACTTCCGTGGGTAAACATCTATCTTTTGTCGTCTCTTACGCGTTTGAGGTACTGTATGATTTTTGTGATGCAACCATCCTCGTAATTAGCCGCAGTGCGCAGTGCATCGTTTAATTAATGGCTAGCACCTTGTTCCTTGGGCAAACGCTGTTCTGCGGGTCAGACATCTATTTCATCAAAGTTCCGCCTTCCTGGGGCGGATTCTTCATATTTACAATGAGCGAGCAGTACTTCTGTGGGTAAACATCTATCTTTTGTCGTCTCTTACGCGTTTGAGGTACTGTATGATTTTTGTGATGCAACCATCCTCGCAATTAGCCGCAGTGCGCAGTGCATCGTTTAATTAATGGCTAGCACCTTGTTCCTTGGGGCAACCGCTGTTCGGCGGGTCAGACATCTATTTTTTATCAAAGTTCCGCCTTCCTGGGCGGATTCTTCATATTTACAATGAGCGAGCAGTACTTCCGTGGGTAAACATCTATCTTTTGTCGTCTCTTACGCGTTTGAGGTACTGTATGATTTTTGTGATGCAACCATCCTCGTAATTAGCCGCAGTGCGCAGTGCATCGTTTAATTAATGGCTAGCACCTTGTTCCTTGGGGTAAACGCTGTTCGGTGGGTCAGACATCTATTTTATCAAAGTTCCGCCTTCCTGGGGCGGATTCGTCAAATTTACAATGAGCGAGCAGTACTTCCGTGGGTAAACATCTATCGTTTGTCGTCTCTTACGCGTTTGAGGTACTGTGTGATTTTTGTGATGCAACCATCCTCGTAATTAGCCGCAGTGCGCAGTGCATCGTTTAATTAATGGCTAGCACCTTGTTCCTTGGGGCAAACGCTGTTCGGCGGGTCAGACATCTATTTTATCAAAGTTCCGTCTTCCTGGGGAGGATTCGTCATATTTACAATGAGCGAGCAGTACTTCCGTGGGTAAACATCTATCTTTTGTCGTCTCTTACGCGTTTGAGGTACTGCATGATTTTTGTGATGCAACCATCCTCGTAATTAGCCGCAGTGCGCAGTGCATCGTTTAATTAATGGCTAGCACCTTGTTCCTTGGGGTAAACGCTGTTCGGTGGGTCAGACATCTATTTTATCAAAGTTCCGCCTTCCTGGGGCGGATTCTTCATATTTACAATGAGCGAGCTGTACTTCCGTGGGTAAACATCTATCTTTTGTCGTCTCTTACGCGTTTGAGGTACTGTATGATTTTTGTGATGCAACCATCCGTATATTTAGCCGCAGTGCGCAGTGCATCGTTTAATTAATGGCTAGCACCTTGTTCCTTGGGGCAGCCGCTGTTCGGCGGGTCAGACATCTATTTTTATCAAAGTTCCGCCTTCCTGGGGCGGATTCTTCATATTTACAATGAATGAGCAGTACTTCTGTGGGTAAACATCTATCTTTTGTCGTCTCTTACGCGTTTGAGGTACTGTATGATTTTTGTGATGCAACCATCCTCGCAATTAGCCGCAGTGCGCAGTGCATCGTTTAATTAATGGCTAGCACCTTGTTCCTTGGGGCAAACGCTGTTCCTTAGGTGCACTAAGACCTCTATCGATCATTTTGAATCGTTCTGATTTTTCCCCGTCTCACACGATGCGAAATTCATCTAAGTCTCTGTGGCGAGAGTCGCACCAGAGTCGCTGGTGCTCCCCCCACCTCTCCACCCAGCCTCAGTGGTCAGCAGCCCTAATAAATATCGACCTCTCAGATTCGCTTTTATACTCGCCCATGGCTTCCCTTAGGTGCACTAAGACCTCTATCGATCATTTTGAATCGTTCTGTTTTTTCCCCGTCTCACACGATGCGAAATTCATCTAAGTCTCTGTGGCGAGAGTCGCGCCAGAGTCGCTGGTGCTCCCCCCACCTCTCCACCCAGCCTCAGTGGTCAGCAGCCCTAATAAATATCGACCTCTCAGCTTCGCTGCTACACTCGCCCATGGCTTTCCTTAGGTGCACTGAGTGCTAAGTGGTGTGGCGAGATTCCCCTCCCTTCTCCACCCAGTCTGAGTAGTGTGGTGAGATTCTCCTCCCCTCTCTACCCAGCCTCAGTGGTCAGCAGCCCTAAAAAATATCGACCTCTCAGATTCGCTTCTACACTCGCCCATGGCTTCCCTTAGGTGCACTAAGACCTCTATCGATCATTTTGTATAGGGGTCTTATATGTGCTCAGATAAGCTAGCTTAGTGAGAGTTATTGGGAATTGAATAAGCCACCGAAATTGTTTGTAATGTATTCATTTTCAGCCTTTTTGGCGATTGCTTCACCAATGTCGCCGAGTACAACAAGAACTTCAATGCCAACATGCTGCAACCGAGTGGTGCTGGCAACAATTCGGAGGAATCGTGGATGGCATCTCGCGCCGTCTCGACGATGAGGCCGAGTACCTCTCAAAAGTATCCCCCCAATGACTGGCAACGAGTACCCCACCCTTTGTTATTGTAATTGTTTATTGTCTACTATTGTCTACTTGAAGCCCCCACTATTTTCTTTATTGTCTACTTGAAGAAATTCGCAAACCCACTATTTCAGTGAACACCCATCTGCACCCCCTAGAAGTTCCCATCATCCCTCCCTTCTCAGCTATTGTTTGCCCTCTCTAGAAGACCCCTCATACCTCCCACTCCCTTGCAATATTATCACAGTGAAAATTGGACGTTTTTTGCCCTCTCTAGCACACTAATCACTCCATCTAATTATTTATCAAGTAGTATTTGTATGAAGAAATGAAAGGGAAAATGTATTGCATTCTTAAAGCTCAATAATTGGTTAAGCACCCAACAAGAATATTTCAATGCTAAAAAAAGAGATTCAGATAATTCCATTATTGGCCACGCGTTGAAACCATCTTAAGGTTAGTGTTTCCATGTTGAAATCTAAATTTGCAATTAGGCAAATTTTAAAGTAGAAACTGTATCCACAGTACATCATTTTCAACATTGACTTAACTAAACTAATTATTATGCAATGTTTCTTTTGCCATTTAGTGACCACAAATAATTGAATTTGTGTAATTAATTCCAGGGCATGCAGCAGGATTTTTTGGCGACGAGACAGCATGGCGACTAGGAGATAATGCCAGGTTAGCTATTTTCATGATAGAGAAAATAAGATCCTTGTAAGAACCGAGAATTTAGGAAGATTCAGGATTCACAATAATATGTCGTGTAATTTCCAGCGAGCACTGCCCCCCCCCCCCTCCCCCCGGAGGTGGCAGCAGGAACTGACTACAGCGAGGATAGTGGCAGCGAGGAGATAAAAATGAGGTCAGACTAATACAAGAGCCGCTTTGTGTAAGAAGCATTTTCTTAGTATTCTTAGAACTTCAAGGCCTTAGAACTTTCCACCACCAGATAAAAAATAGAGAAGTCAACGCAAGCGTTAGGTCATGATGATATACAATGAACCATAATTTCAGTGACACCCAGCAAGAGAAGGCTACGGATTATTCGAGAGCTGTGGCAGCGAGGAGATAACATGGGGTCAGCAGGAAAGTTTAAAATTTCGTGGAGGGCTTCAAGGAAAAAAATCTTTAAAACGGCATCATATTTTTTTTCAAGGAAAAAAATGTCTAAATAATCAGATATGAAATATGAGTAAGTCAAATATGAGCGATTTTCATTAGCAGATCCGTCCAAACGTCCGCTACTCGAGGTGCTCGACGACAACGACGCATGTAAGAAATTGACTCCCGGAAGCCCCATCCCAAACCACATTTAATGCACTCTATGTCGACGAGCATCTAGAATCCCCATCACACCCTCTCCACGGCCTCATGTCAACTAGATTTTTTATCCAATCTTTATCGCTGTAACAGTTACATTGCAAGTGTAGGAATGTAGAAATTCTTATTGTTTCCTCTCGTAGGGACACCCCGTGTAGTCACCGTAGAATTTGTAGGCTTCCTGAATTAATTTTTAAAAATTGTAAATTTATTCATTTTTTTCCGACACCTGGAACTGTTCCACGAGTCGCAAAGTCACTCAACGACTCGTGAGACTGTTCCACGAGTCGCGCGACTCGTGAAACAGTTCCAGGTGTCGCAAAGTCTATGCGGCGACTCGTGAGACAGAGCACGAGTCGCAAAGTCGCCGGGCGACTCGTGGGACAGAGCACGAGTCGCAAAGTCGCTGGGCGACTCGTGGGACAGAGCACGAGTCGCAAAGTCGCTGGGCGACTCGTGGGACAGAGCACGAGTCGCAAAGTCGCTGGGCGACTCGTGGGACAGAGCACGAGTCGGCGACACTGGATACGCTTAAATTTCGTTTTTTGTTGTTCAGTTTTGAGATAAAAAGTTGAAAATGACATGGTCTTTTTCACGACGACATAGATCAAAGAGCAACTTTTGGGTCAATTTTTTGTCTGAAATGTGTCCCACGCATAGGCACTCTAACCCTGAAGTTTGAACTTCCTGAGATCATTTTGAAGGTATGTGCCACCTACCCTCCGATCTTGAGACAGCGTTTTAATATACGAAAAACAATGAAAGGGTCTAAAACAAGTGTGTAATATCTTTATCAGATGAGTTAGTTGGAGTCAATGGATCAAATGAGATTCATGCAAGGGAATTCTCAAAGAAGAAGAATGATCAATGCAATCGAATGTATCGTACTCTTGGATCGGAGTTGGAGTTGGATCGGAGGGATACCAAGGGAGCGGAACGAGATCGAGCGAGAGGCCGAATACTCTCAAATATCAATATGAGAGGAGAAGAGAAGACACGACAGAAACATCCTCCAACTCTTCATCTATATTCATTCCATCCAATCTCCTCACTCTCTTCTCGATATGAGATCTCAACCATCGTTCGACCATCTAACTGGAATAGTTTTTCTACTCTATCCATTCGTCTGTTCCTACTCGCTCCATCCATCGCTTCTTCACCCTCCTCATCAATGCTCTGAAGGAAGAGATCGAGTGAGTGAGTCTCTTTCTTTATCACCTTCTTCCATCTCTTCACTTCCTTCGATCGAGCAGTCTCCAGCCATCTTTCAGGTACAGGAACACAACCAGAGGGTATATCAGAATGGCTAGTAGAGAGAGTGACAGGAGCACCACCGGTCCCATACAGAGAACACGGCAATACCGTACTCTGAGTATATTTATCAGACATCACACGAAGAAGATACCACCTTTGTGACATGGCACATCTTGGATGGAGGAATTACCATTTCCGCTGCCTGTTGAATAGGAAAGGAATCTTCCACTTTGGAGGACGGAGGAGGCATCTCAAAGGGAAGGATTCACTTAATAGATTGCATTCACATACAGTATCCATTTCCGCCCAATTATTCCTCCTTTCGTCCATGGAATCAATTGAGTGAATGGGAGAACGATGGAATATGACAGAAGAAGTAATGAAACCCCTCTGAGATGGAGTGCAATCCATCCGTAGTCTTCGTAATTCTTACTTGAGGGAAAGGGAGGGGAGGGACCAATGAGAGGAAAGTTGCAGTTTCCACGAGAACATTACGAGCAGTTGGAATACAAACTCAATTTAACTACTTATTCATATGAGGCTAATTTAACAAACCGGGAGACTTAATGTCGCAAGATGCAAGGAGGAGGTTCCTCCACTTATCGATTTGATCATTCGTCAACTTAAAAAAGAGCCAGTTATCGCAGTTTATCCATTTCTCACGATAAGATTGAGGGTTCCGAATGAAAAGTGCATCTTGACTTGACACCGTTGCTCAATCTAAAGCATTCATCAGCAGTTCTCTCTCTCTCTCTCTCCGCTCACCCCTCCTCCACACTTGAGAGCACTCGTTTTAGTGACGACATCAATGACAGCTGACAAACGGATGGTCAATCCTGTCAATGCCCTCACATAGACATCCTTCATTCTTGTTAAGAACCTACCCTTTGTAGGCTTCATCCAAATTAGAATGTACCCAGTCTTAGTGAGAACTATCTGACGAGTGGCAAGTGGAGAAATCACGTCACGAAGCAATCCCTAAATACACTTCATAACGGAAGGATGCGGCATGATCCACCTTCTGACGAGTGTAGCAACTAATTCTCCCTTCTACCATCATCTCGTCTTTCTTTACAGCATATACTCGATGGTCAGGCATCGCATTCATCTGTGAATCGGATCAAGAGAGGGAGGAGAGGGGAAGGGAGGGGAGAGATGCACCGAGGATGTCACTCCTTACCTTCACGAAGTTCGATGCAACTACGAATTGATTGCGGAGAGACGGGTGCGTAGTCATAGTGAGTAGGTTAGTATGAAGAAAATGGGAAGATGAACCGCCCACCACGAGGATAGAGTGGGGCAATGAATGAAGAATAGAATATTTGCGATCGATTTTCTCTTCTCTCTCTAACGCAAAACGAATAGCAATGACGCAAAATGAAGAGAATTAAACTGTAATATTTATATGTCCGTTTTCATTTTCCTCGTGTTTTCTCCGGGAGCACGGCCCCCGGAGCATCGACATATCGAAAAATGAAACGTCCGCAGGCATCAAGGAAAAATTGTGGGAATTTTCAAAAGATACGGTCAGATTGCCTGATTTATCACTATCCGAGCAGCAAAATTCATGGTTCTCGTAGCGATATTCCCTGAATTGTCACTATCCGAACTGCAGTCGATTTGCGATCCTGAATATCAAGCAAGATTACGACACAGCTCGAGAATGCTCCCTCAGGCCCCCGGAGAAAATACATAGAGAAAAATAAAACGTCCGCAGGCATCAAGGAAAACGAGCGCGAGTTCAAAACAAAGTACAGTCTGAATCGCCTGATTCTTCACGTTACCGTATTTTTTAGCCTGATTCATCACGTTACCGTAACATTTTGAAATACTTCGAAGCGATGTCCCTGAATTTCACGTCATTAGCGCAGAATTACTTTCATTACCTACAGATGCTGCCGATTTAAATTTTACAGCTTAGGTTATTTTGAAGATAGCTCCCGGACATTTTTCCTTTCCTTACGTCGATGCTCCGGGGGCACGGCCCCCGGAGCACGGCCCCCGGTGCATCGACATAAGGAAAAATAAAACGTCCGCAAGCATCAAGGAAAAGGAGCGCGCGTTCAAATAATGCACAGTCAGTATTGCCTGATTTATCACTAATATTGCCTGATCGTCACTAATGTTGAATGTTGCTCGTAGCGATGTCCCTGAAATTTCCCCAACCAAACTGCAAACTCAGTTTGCGATCAACAAAAACCCTGAATTTCAGGCATTTTTTCTATGTTTAGCGGTAATTCTGCAGCATATTTTTATACAGCTCAAGCAATTTCATGGACAGCCCCTGGACGTTTTCCCTTTCCTCCGGGGGCCGTGCCGCCTGAAATTCAGGGTTTTTGTTGATCGCAAACTGAGTTTGCAGCTCGGTTGGGGAAATTTCAGGGACATCGCTTCGAGAAATATTCAACATTAGTGACGATCAGGCAACATTAGTGAAGAGGGTTCGTTACCCCGTACTCACCCCCATTTATTCAGTGAATCGTATTTAATTAAATAAGTAAATAATTAAGTAATTTATTGTAATTCATTATAATTGTTTACCGTAATCCACACAACCGTGTTTCAAATATTTATTTGTGTGTACCTGCCAATCAGGCAAATTACGGTAGTCTCGCCTGGCCTAAATCTATTTTTGTTATCCCCGTTATCACTTCTTATCCTTTGTTATCGATTAATTGCCTTCAAGTTTTATAAACTTTATTCGATTAATTCAATTGCTCGCGTTCTTGAATTTCCGAAGTGGTTTGGAGCCACAGAGTTATCTTGAATCGTCTATTCTTTCTTGTTCGTTGGCGTTAAATCGGACTCCTGTTGTGCGGTCCGTCAAGTCACTTCCTTTGTGCGGGTGACTTGCATTGCGTATCCTTTCTGCCATCCTACGTGCGTGGCAGGAAGTGAGTGTTGTGACAGAGATTTGCTTCTGGACGCGGAAGCCTATCTTCAATTTTTGAATTGCAGTCTCCACTCAAATCAAGCAGGATCGTTTCCCCGTCTTCCTCTCGAGG
This sequence comes from Pristionchus mayeri, assembly GCA_036245805.1. NCBI lineage: Eukaryota > Metazoa > Nematoda > Chromadorea > Rhabditida > Neodiplogasteridae > Pristionchus > Pristionchus mayeri. The sequence continues at coordinate 24,125,138 of BTRK01000004.1, read as the reverse complement.
TTATCCGGTCGTCAATCAAGCCAACTCCCGCTGGTTCGAAACGGTGAGATTCTAGCTGACGAAATTGTCGAGTTTCACTTTGTGTGACGTGGCATAAGTTAGTAGCTGGATTGGGTGACTGTGTAGCCTAATAGAAGAAGTTCCCGGGTTTGCGTATCCTGTATATTAGTGATAAATCAGGCAATACTGAATGTACATATTTGAACGCTCGCTTCTTTTCCTTGATGCCTGCGGACGTTTTATTTTTCTCTATGTATTTGCTCCGGGGGCCGTGCTCCCTGACGTTTTTCCTTTCCTTACGCATAGAGACCCCGTTGTGCGGTTAGAGTGCGTCCCCAATTACCATAATTTGTAAGAAGGTCACGAAACCTCGAATTGGCACACGCAGAACGTTAAAGTTACCGGACGAGGACGAAATTGACCCCATATTTTTTGTCCTCCATCGAATAGCCGATGGGTGAATTAGTTGAGAATGAATATACAAAAATGCTAAAAATCAATAATAGCCTCAAGGGAAAGCCGGAAATGATCAGCGTAATCCCGCGCTCTCTCACTTTTGCATACTCTCTCGTACACGCGACCAGATCAGGGTCAGATCAGGGTTTCGTCCTCGTCCGGTAACTTTAACTGGATTTTTAGGGTGCGATTTACTTTTCAAAAATATTTTTTTATCATTGCCATGTTAAAGTTACCCAACAAGGACGAAACCCTGATCTCACCCTGATCCCGTCGCGTCCACGAGAGAGTATGCAAAAGTGAGAGAGCGCGGATCATTTCCGGCTTTCCCTTGAGGCTAATATTGATTTTTAGCATTTTTGTATATTCATTCTATACTAATTCAATCATTGGCTATTCGATGGAGGACAAAAAATAATGGGTAAATTTCGTCCTTGTTTGGGTAACTTTAACACATGTATCACGAGTCAGCGGAAGAGAGCGGGAACATTTCCCAAAAACTTGTCACCGTTCTCGCCTATATTTGAGTGGTAGAATACCCAGGAGAGATGATTTCGAAAAATATAAGTCATTGGTCCCAGAACCGGCTTTTTGGAAATTTCCGGTTTTTCACCTGACCATGCTGTATCTCAGCTTCCAGACAAGCTACGGAGGTGGCAAAGCGCTCAAAATGTGCAGAAAATTATTTCCTGCAACTTTTATGTTGGAAACTTTTTACGGGAAAAACAAATAAAAATGCTATGTAAGCGAAATTGAATTTTAAATTAGAAAATAATTGTTTTCACCGTCACGCAGGAAACTTTCACGGGATTTTTATTGGATGATATGTAAGAACAATCATTGATAAGTATAGGAAAAATATTGAGGAGGGAAATTTCTGCTACCCAAGACTCTATTTTACGCGACAAACGTGGTCGTATGATAAATATCCATAATGAAGTCGATCAATGTCACCTTAGTTTTCTATATGATAATAAATATGTGTAATTTGAGATGTTTCTAAGACAGATGACTCAGTTTCTGATGAAAAAGGCAGAGTTCGACAAATTTTGAGAAATCGATTTTCACAACCTCGATTTCTCCCAAGTTTGTGCAATTATAAGTGGCCGCATGAATAACTTCATGTAGAATGAAATAGTATGATTCGTAGTAGATATCGAGTATAGTTGAAATATAATATACATGACGGATGGATGGCTTGGAATCTTTTGCAATCTTCAGTCAAATATGCATCTCCGGGACTGTAAAAAACTAAAAACAATTTGTTTTCAGCTGAAATTGTGTGGTTGTTCACCAGATTTGTGCATCTAAAATCACGAAAAAATAATCTTAGTCAGAAAACGCCACCATAACATCTTCTATATGGGTAGGGACCGCGGAGGCCCGTCCTTTCTGCCGTCCATCACATGCCCACACCACGATTAATGGTGCGCCTAGATACTGTACCATTTGTATTCTGTGTCGTGATGTGATAAAGTTTTTTCAACTTTTTCTTTATCGATTTTGCACTATTTTAATATTTTCTAGGTCATTTTTACCATCATATAGCTAGAGAAACCCATTATAAACGGATTTGCGACTGGTTGGCCGGTTCTGGTTTAGGGAGAACGTAATTAAAGTTGCCCAACACCCTTGAAAATGCCTTTCTATATTATTTAACAATGTAATAGAATGGGCTCTAATTAATTAAACTGGAATAATGAACATAATAGAAAATCAATATTTGCAACAATGTAGAGCCGCAAAGTTTCAGTCTGAGTTGCCTGATCACGCCCGCTCTGTCTCTTTTACACACTCTCTCGCTCGTTTTGTCGTGATCAGGGTACTCCCGCCAATTCAAATTATTTTCATGGGTGTTGGGAAACTTTAACGGGCCAAAACCGTTTGATACAATTTCCAGTAATTGTTTCTTTCCTTGTTTTCTCAAACTATTTGCGTGCCACCTCCATTTTCTTGTGCCCTGTGCATGATTAAAACATTTCTTTACCTATTCCACACACGGGTCATGTCCCATTTTCGTTCGGACGACTACTTCTTGGCCAAAAACCGGCCCGAATCTGACATTTTTCGAGCACCTCCCATTTCTTCCCCCGTTTTCTCATTATTTTTGAGTGCCCCCTTTATTTTCTAGAGTCCAGTACATGCAACAAACCTTCCTTTACCTATTCTACACACGCGTCATGCCCCATTCTCGTTCGGACTGCTACTTCTTTGCCCAAGTACTTCACCTGTCCATATTTGATGCACTTCGTTTTCCGGTCAACTATAAGTTCAGAAGCTAGCATTATTCACTTAAAGCAGTTCACACATAAATAATACAAAAATACAAATAGTAAAAATATACAAATCAATAAAAACACAAAATAATTCGAAAACCCTGACTCGTGATGCGCTCCAACTTTAATCATCATACGGTAGTCTAGTGACCAAGGAGAAATTTTAAAAGTGACTGAATTTGTTAAAATTATTTTTTTATTATTTTGTTTTCATTTCTAAACGTTTCGCCATGGTCAATTGTGTAGGTTCATAGTGCGTAAACATTTTTATGAAACCTCTTTAAAAGGGCAGCCGCGGTCCCTATATATGGGTACAAAAAAATTGGATTTTTTTCGTACTGAACTTTTCGTCCTTTTTTACAAACGTATATACTTGATGATTTCTATGTGTTTTCTGACTAAGACGATTTTTATATGATTTTAGATGCACAAATCTGGTGAACAACCACGCAATTTCAGCTGAAAACAAAATGTTCTTAGTTTTTACATTCCCGGAGATGCACATTTGAGTGAAGATTGCAAAAGATTCCAAGCCATCCATCTGTCATGTATATTATACTTCAACTATACTCGGTTTCTACTACGAATCATAATATTTGATTCCACATGAAGTTATTAATGCATCCACTTATAATTGCACAAACTTGGGAGAAATCGAGGTTGAGAAAATCGATTTTTCAAACTTTGTCGAACTCTGCTTTTTTCACCAGAAACTGAATAATCTGTCCCAGAAACATCTCAAATTACACATATTTATTATCATAAAGAAAACTAATGTGACATTGATCGACTTCATTATGAATATTTATCATACGACTACGTTTGTCGCGGAAAATCGAGTCTTGGGTAGCAGAAATTTCGCTCCTCAATATTTTTCCTATACTTATGAATGATTGTTCTTACATATCATGCAATAAAAATCCCGTGAAAGTTTCCTGCGTGACGGTGAAAAAAAATATTTTCTAATTTTTAATTCGGTTTCGCCTACATAGCATTTTTATTTGTTGTTTCCGTAAAAGTTTCCAACATAAAGTTGCAGGAAATAATTTTCTGCACATTTTGAGCGCTTTGTCACCTCCGTAGCTTGTCTGGAAGCTGAGATACAGCATAGCCAGGTGTAAAACCGGAAATTTCCTAAGAGCCGGTTCTGGGACCGATGACCTATATTTTTCGAAATCATCTCTCCTGGGTATTCTACCACTCAAATATAGGCGAGAACGGTGACAAGTTTTTGGGAAATGTTCCCGGGAGGTCCGTTTTTGATCCACTGACTCGTGATACACGTGTTAAATAGTATATTGTTTTTGTCTTAAGCCGATTATCCCATCATAATAGTACCACCAGTTGTCCATAGCTCATTAAAGTTACCCAACACCCTTGAAAATGCCTTTCTATATTATTTAACAATGTAGTAGAAGGGGTTCTAATCAGTTAAACTGGAATAATGAAAATAATAGAAAATCAATATTTGCAATAACGTAGAGCCGCAAAGTTTCAGTCTGAGTTGCCTGATCACGCCCGCTCTCTCTCTTTTACACACTCTCTCGCTCGATTTGTCGTGATCAGGGTACTCCCGCCAGTTCAAATTATTTCCATGGGTGTTGGGAAACTTTAATAACGTCTCACCCGTCCTCACATTTGGTTAATTTAGAAAATGTCGTTTTCAGGCTGTTATTGAAGCGTTATATCGTGAATTCAAACACTCACCGTCTCTATTCGCGTGCATACATCAATTTTGGCACCCTTGGGCATATCTCAACGCAAACATGGGCGCTGAGAAATGCTCGGAAATAGAAATATCCTCACTTTAACATGACGAACCTGCGGTTTTTTACTTTGCCGTGACCTACTTCTTGTGCCGGCAGTTGCCGTCTCTATTCGCTTTTACAGGCCAATAGTGAACCCTTGGGCATTACTCTGTCAAAAACTGGGAGGTCGAAAATGATCGGAAAAAAATATCGCCACTTGAACATGACGAACCTGCGATTTTCGACATAATCGTAACCTACCTCTTTCTTGCCGGTACTTGCCGTGCCTATTCGCTTACACCAGTGATGCATGGTGCCCCCATGCATCACTGGAAATGATTTATAAGTAAAATATTTGTAGTATTTTAATAACACTACTACAATAATATTACAATGCGACACACGATTTGCTCCAACTCAAAAATTTAATTACTGTAGTTCCGAGAACAATACTCATTTTGTATTAATCTCCGTATTTTTTATATTCGACATATTTTGTTAGTTTCTTTTTGCCTACTCGATTATGCATATCCGAAAGTATAGAAAACACATTAAGAAACATTTTTATCACGCTTCCGAAAATTAGCTAGTGCTGTCTCTACTTATGCACGGCCCCTAATTCGTCGACATTCGTGACCACCTGTCCGCCTAATGGGTCTCATGCAGAAAAATTCAAATTCAAACATGAGGCATCATGTTGCCCTTAATCAGGCAATATTTTCGAATTTGAACAGCGTTGAAATGGCTTTTGCACGTCATAATTGACGCAAATTCAAATTTCAAGACACTAAACACAGAAATGGGAAAAAATTACAGTATTTTCTAGTGGGCTGAGTTAGGCGGACCGGTGGTCACGATTGTCGATCAGTTAGGGGCCATGGTTATGTCGATGCTCCGGAGGCCATTCGGGAGCCGTGCAACGGTGCAAAGTACATCTTGTGCCGCCGATTTAGTGCTGAGAAAACCCTCGACGCACATTTGACCCGCTCGGAAAATGACTCACCCGCACTCTCCTCTTCCCATATCGGATGAGTCGAGGAGAGAGGTTGTAAACAGAGAGGAGGAAGTAAACAAGTCCGGTTGAGTAAGAGCCATCATCGCCGGCGAAACAAAACATGAAAATTACGTCGCGACATAAAGTATGCTATTACAGAAATAAAATGGTTCGAACAATTATACCACATCCACCCTTAACACCGAAATGCGCAATAGCTAGATAGATGCGCGATAGTTTTGCTCCAACTCACTAATTCCCGGAGCTGGCGGTCACGCCCACAATTTTTACACGCAGTTGTCAGCCGGGGCCGTTAGGTCGCACCAGAATTTTAAATTGTGGTGCGGTCCGCGTGCGCGCGCGCATTCCTCATTTCATTAAAACAGATTGTACACGTAGTGAGAAATTTGATGGTGTATGCCAACTTGTTGTAATTCAATAATATGTGATGTGACCGCTAAAACACACCAATACAAGTGCATTTATCAACGAAACTATTGTGGAACGGAATAGGATCACAAGCAACTATTACTCACTCAAGTGAACAAAGCTACACTGTTTTCATGTTGGACATCGATACTGTTCATGATAGGAGCTCATCGAACAAAGTGCAGGAGGGTCTGGCACATAGAATTCTCGAAAATTTGCCTAAAAGGGTAATTAATGGTGCTGATCATCGTGGCCAACTTCATTTTGTTCCATCTCGACCGGTTAAGCCAGGGTGCAGGTAGGCTCCAACTACACTTCTATCCACAACTCAGCAACCGATTGATGAAATGACTTGAAAATTGCAGAGGTGATAGTTATTTCCTCTATGAAGCCGCTGTTCACAAAATATCACATGTTTTTTTCATGAAAACATCATTATTTCGAGGATCTCGAATATAAGGCAAAAGCTAAAACCACGAACTATATGCTAATATGCGCCTTGTTCTGGGGATCATTTTTCGTATATGTTGGGTATACACTATGTTGGGTATACAAGTTCATCCTTTTTTCGCTACAAGTCGATTTATAATGCTTTTACCAGCTCTTTGCCGCCAATTCAGTGGGTGAGAGTGAGGAATGGATCTCATTCCTTTGTCCTGCCTCTCTCGAACGAGACAGATAATTAAATTTATCGTCATTTTTTACTCTAACCCACTGTGTTGGCGGCAAAGAGCTGGTAAATACATTATAAATCGACTTGTAGCGAAAAAAGGATGAACTTGTATACCCAACATAGCATACGAAAGATGATCCCCAGAACAAGGCGCATCTTAGCATATAGTTCATGGTTTTAGCTGTTGCCTTATATTCGAAATCCTTGAAATCATGATGTTGTCATGAAAAAACATGTGGTATTTTGATAACAGCGGCTTCGTAGAGGCACTAGTTATCACCTATACAAATGTTATGTTATTTCGTCAATCGGTTGCTGAGTTATGAATAGAAGTGTAGGTGCAGCCTACATGCAGCCCGGCTTACCCGGTCGATATGAAGCAAAATGAAGTTAACCACGATGCACCCTCGAGAACCCCTTTTCCAAGTTTTCGAAAATTCGGTGTGCCTAGGTTTGTTTGACTCTTACGCGAACGGGTCTCATAGAATGGGTTGTTTCATATTATGATTCTCTTTCTCCGTCTTTACATGATGGGAATATTCCTTAATTTGGCCTCAGACATAGTGTTTGCCCTCTTCCTGATGGGAGGTTCTTCAACTGTCTCCTTGCCATCTCTTGCCTTCGCAGGTGTGATGTATCCAATCTCCCCCTCTCTTTCACTCTCCAATCGAATAGGAGAAGGAGGGGGTCGATCACATCTCAACGGATTCACGAGTATTCGTAAAGGAGGTAAGAGAGTACCCATCCGATCGTCTCAATGTCTCTCCTCTTATAATGGCTGCGATGGACGATGCATTCTCATTGTTATTCAATGAATTCGACGAAGAAGAAGAGGAAGGGTCTGGCATCTACAATCACACGAATACCGTCATTTCCAATGGGTCGCTGGCTCATCTTGAAATTGGGTTTCCTCAGGATGGCTTCAGTCGACTGATTCACCAGTCGCATTTCGTCTTCCGTGGACAATTTGACTGTCCAATCTTTTAGAGAAGAATTAGAAGATTGGTATCCCAACTAAAAATAATGAATTAGAGTTAAGATGGAGGTTTATTCACTTCTCTTCTTATCAAATTCGCACCCGATGCACATTTCGAATTTGATCGCGATGAAAAGTGATTGAGATAGGAAATGAGCAGTTGAGTCATTAGAAATGGAGGAGATTCCCCTCCAGACAGCACTTTATCCCACAATCTGAAAAGAACATATCACATTTCAATCAATGTGGAACAGTGTGCTACATGGCTCGGAACACATATCGCAGGCTAGTTGAGATGAGCGGGAATATTTTTTCGAAAAATTTTATATATATATATATATATATATATATATATATATATAACGCGTGATTGCGAAACCTAGATACTCCGCTAGCACGCCTTCGGCGGGGCACAACCGAGCTGGTTAATAATAGGGTAATTTCATACTAGGGACCACCGAACCGGAAAATTAAAAAGGCTTTCCGGAAAAAGGTCAAATGCACGGCCATTCACAGTGGAGAAATTCTCACATGAAGGATCTGGGCTATTCGTAGGCCCTCTTAAGTCCCACTAAGTTAGTGGGACCATTCCCACTATCATAGTGGGAATTCCCCACTAAGTTTGTGGGATTAATGTTATGTCATTTTTACGATCAACCAATAATATTTTCTTTACGATAATACCCTGTTATTGAACTTAATCATATATTTTTTTAAATTTGATTAGTTCCGCTGTTTGATTCGGCGGCGGTTGATAGATCATTAAAGAGGGAGAAGGGATTTCTAGGCAGTAGTGACAGGTTGATTGTATGGTAGATTTTTTCACATTTGCAATTAATGAATGATTAAAAAGGACAACAAATATCAATAGCAAACAATGGAAAAACATGAATCCTTAGCTGGATAAAGAAAGTGTGGCTCCAACAGTTCTGATGTTTTGAGGCATCTCTAGTTCACTTTCTCTCCTGTATTAGGTTGGTCACGAATGACTTCTACTTCCTCTTGGATGTCAAACCCATTCAATTCACTGTATTGACTATAATAATAGTCATCAAGCTAGAAAGTATTGTCTAGATCTCGAACCCACTAACTTTGTGGTCTAATCACTTTCTCGAATCTTCTCGCTTACATCCCACTAACTTAGCAGATTTTCAACGTTCAAATCCCACTAAGATAGTGGGTCCACTATGAATAAGCTCGATCCCACTAAGATAAAAGGTCCTTTCTCGATTTTTCTATTCTTCAGCCCACTATTTTAAAATGAAGAGAGTAGACTACCTGATATCTATTATCGATTTAAAGTTACCCAACAACCATGAAAGAACGTTTATTTCATAATATGCTAAAATGAGGTCCAAGAAGTCAAAATTTAATGATGAAAAAAAATCGAAAATCAATATCAGGGGAGATCTGGTTGAGCTCAATTGAGTTCATGCGATCATGCTCAATCTCTGCATTTTACACTCTCTTTCTCGTTTTGGCGTTATCAGGGCACTTCCGCCAATTCTTCAAGAGACCTGCTCGATAAGGTTCGAGGGATCATCTGTCGTGCTGGGGAATCACTAAATCCTATCTGGATTCCCCAAGGGTCCTCATCACTAAATGAGTACATCGGACTATTGAAACAGATATATTGGGTCCTCGAGTTTTCTGTATCACATCATCATTTTTTAGACATATAAAATGAATTACAAAAATTAAAAAATATTAAATAAAGTTAGTTCGTGATAAGAAGTGTAAAGAATATATACCGTATCCACGCTTTTCTTCAGCCCACTAACTTAGAGGGCCTACGATTACCACAGATCCTTACTCAATTCTCACCTCGCTTTTCTTCGGGCGTGCACTTGTGCGACTTTTCCCCAAAAAATGCGAGCGCTGTTTTCGCGGGGATTTAAAAAATGGGCGGAGCACTTTTCGAAATATTTCGTTTCTATGATTTTTACATCGATAATTTTCATTTATTGATCTATTTTTTATTCCTTTTAAAAATAAATAATTCAGTGCTAAGTATATCATTACATCTTCACCTGGGGTGGTGCCAAACCTATTCTTCCGGGACTTCCGGAGAGTGTTTCTCCCGGAGATAAATATTAATATTAAAATTTAATTAAAATAGCGAAATTATTAAACAAAAGCGGCTAAATTTGCTCTCGAATTTCGTGAGAGAAGCGAGGCGGTCACGCGTCGCGACGCTTGAAAACGACTACAAACTACATTCTACCCTAAGTGATCTGTCTCACACGGAATCGGGAGCCGTATTTAGTTTCCGGAAAAGTGCCCTGGAAGGGAACGAGTAGAGGGCCGTGCAAATGTTGGTTAGGAAATTGCTCCGTGCGGGAATTTAAATCTGCGTTGCCTTTTATTGTATTGGCTCGTATTTACTTATAAAGAAGTGCCGGCTCTAAAATTGTATAAAATCCGAAAGGCCTTTCTCTATAATATCTTCCATAAACAATATAAAGAAATTGTAAAGGGCAAACATGTTTTATTTAAGGCTTGAATTTTTACAATTTTTGATATTATCATTTTGCGACCGATTTACGCGATGCCGCCCTCTATTTATTTTACGCGATGCCGCCCTCTACATATTGTGCAATGTTCGATGAAGAAGCTATGTGCAAAAAAATAGAAAAATCGAAAAGGGCAAACCCTATCAAAACTAATTTCTACCATTCTGGCAAACCAGGAGATATATTCTCTAAATTTGAACTTTTCGATTGTTTTCACTTTTTTAATCGTTAAAATGAGCCAAATCACGTATCTTAGGAATGATTTAGCTACGAATAACGAAAGCTAGCGGTTCTTGGGACGTATTTCAATCAGATACCTTATACCTTCAATCGAAAATGCCCAATAACTAATCTCGCAAGCATTCTACCAGGATAATAGTATTCAATTAATGTTTCTGTAGAAATGTCTTTACTAAATAATCAATAAAATAAATAATTAAAACAACGCTAAATTTTAAGCAAATGACCTGATGAACAGTCATGACCCAACGAACCGACAGCACACCACGATGGGCGGAGCTTACATGTGCCTGTGAATCCTCACCGTAGACGAAATATTACAAAATTCTAAGTGTAATTATTGAGTGTAATTTTTCCTGTACCCTCGAATACCCCAGGCTTTATACAAAATACCTTAGTCTTAAGGTTAAATTTTCGTGGTGCCCCCTAATTTCATACTCGGCTGGCAATTTCGTGCGTTGCGTGTGGTACGGTGTGTCAACTCGTTCTCGATGGGTCATATTTTTTTCGCGTTCATGGTCTGAATAAAATTTCGATTATGCCTTTCATTTACTGACAAAATTGACAGCAATACAGTGACTAATAATTTTGGTTGAAAGAAAGGAGAATTTCGAAAAGAAGAGCACCATCTCTCTGTCACCACAATTAACGAAGGCTGATGTAATTCGACATGATAATATGAGTGACTATCTGAGAGAATTGAGCAATTCTATCTATATGCCGTACAGCGAAAAATAAAGTGCTGATTGTAAGATGTCCCAAAGGGTAACTTTTCACGTAGAGTCCGAAAATCGACCTTAGAAAGCCATATCTCAAACCCCTGATTTCGCGCGGTGCACCAAAGTTTGGTGGTCGGTTTTTTAAACTTTTAAACGGCAGTTTCAAAACCCCATACATATTTAAATTCTCAAATATTTCGACGAGATAAGTATTTTTACTGTTTGAAGTAAAAGGTTAGCTTGTCTCTGAAAAAAATATGCCCATTTAAATTTTGAAATTCGACACCCTGAAAAATTTTTCAAAAGGCGTGTATTTTTAACTATGTTCATTAAATTCCCCATAAAAAGTTACCACAGGAGCCAAATTATCGCTTTAATATGCGTAATGAATTGCATTTATTCTCTGCGCTGAAGATGCTAGAATGTCGAATTTTAGAACATACATCGATTTTTCTGAGACACCCACGATGAACTCCGAACTGTTCTGAGTTGTTTATGACTATTGTGCACCCGAGGAATTTTAAAATGATCTAAAACTCGAGGCTTGACTTATTTCGGAAGACACGTGGGCTTATCACTGTACAAAAAGTCGCGTTCTTCGTTTGAATTTTCACTAATTTATTTCTCGGGGAGCCATACGGTGCTCCCGCACCACACTAAATGCCGGCTATATTTGCCGGCCCCCCACACTTGAAAGCCAGATCCGGATTTAAATTCACAACGCATGTCTGGATATTATCCGGCTCTGGCTCTAATTTCGGGTTAACCTGGTCTCGTCTGGAAAACCCTCACAATACAATACTTGAAGTAGTAGCCTAAATTAGCTCTAAATTCCCTTCTCTCCCATAAATTTCTTGACTGGCGCGAATTTTTTCGAGCCCACGTGGAAGAATCGGTTTTCATCACCTCGACTGGTCCTATATTTGTGCATGTCTAACTATCCATTTTCAAGGTGAATCTAACACCTTTCAGGCTAACTGTGTAGTACATACCAACGTTAGTAGGAAACATATATTTGGCGTCCTCCATCCTTCACGGTTTCGGAAATATTTTTGCTTGAACTTGTTATCTCGTGGATGCAAAATTTTAATTTTTAGAGAAATACGTTTTCAACGAAAACCAGTCAGCTTTGTGCATTTTATCAGTTGTCTGATATCAGGAAAACTGAAAAAAGTAATCAAAATACATGTTTTGCTTATATACAAAAATCACTTATTTTCGTGGGTGGATAAAATCGATTTTTGTACAGTCGCGCCGGAAAGTCACCGTACAATTTTTGAATTTGTTGTATCTTTTTGCCCAGGAAATCCATCATTAGGGCACTCAGGTATGATGTACCAAATCCGTCGGAGATTATGATCTTGGTATTATGGTGTGACGTCATCGCATAGTTGTTGCGTAGTGATGACGCAATCAATGTGCACTTTTTCAAAACGGCATTATTCTTACATAGATTTTTTCCTGTTCGCCATACTTTCTATGATTGGAGATATGACCGAGGCCTACCCAGAATTAATTTTTGAAGGTGCTGCTCGGTCGCACATTTGCTGCAGCGAAGCTGCAAAAACCGGATCCGAAATTCTGAACTCGGCTTCTAGAGTAGCTAGAGACCCGTACAAAGCATCAAAATGATCGCCATCATGAGTACACATGATCCTGAGATTATGAACACGATATCTCACAATTTGCCCTCAGGGCATGAAAAAATCACTTTTTTGCACGACCATTTCATGGACATCCATAACTTTACGGAAATGTTTAGTAAAAATCTGTTTTTTATCTGGTAATGTTCAAAATGTATGGAAGAACCGAATTCCTTTTTTTAGAGCGATTGGATATATTTCCTACCCGCGGTGTGTGTTTTTAGGAGGTATAATAGGGTCGGGAAACACCCTGTTTATGCACTCTCTCGCCCATAGGGGTAAACAAGGTGTTTCCCGACCCTATTATACCTCCTAAAAACGCACACCGCGGGTAGGAACGATATCCAATCGTTCTAAAAAGTTGGAATTCGGTTCTTCCATACATTTTGAACATTACCAGATAAAAAACAGATTTTTACTAAACTTTTCCGTAAAGTTATGGATGTCCATGAAATGGTCGTGCAAAAAAGTGATTTTTTCATGCCCTGAGGGCAAATTGTGAGATATCGTGTTCATATTCTCAGGATCATGTGTACACATGATGGCGATCATTTTGATGCCTTGTACGGTTCTCTAGCTACTCTAGAAGCCGAGTTCAGAATTTCGGATCCGGTTTTTGCAGCTTCGCTGCAGCAAATGTGCGTACGAGCAGCACCTTCAAAAATTTATTCTGGGTAGGCCTCGGTCATATCTCCAATCATAGAAAGTATGGCGAACAGGAAAAAATCTATGTAAGAATAATGCCGTTTTGAAAAAGTGCAGATTGATTGCGTCATTACTACGCAATAACTATGCGATGACGTCACACCATAATACCAAGATCATAATCTCCGACGGATTTGGTACATCATACCTGAGTGCCATAATGATGGATTTCCTGGGCAAAAAGATACAACAAATTCAAAAAGTGTACGGTGGCTTTCCGGCGCGACTGTATATAAGCAAAATTTGTATTTTGAATTACTTCTTTTCAGTTTTTCTGATATCAAATGAGTGATAAAATCTACAAAGGTGGCTGAATTTGATTGAACACGTATCGTATTTCACTTGAAATTAAAATTTTGCATCCACGAGATAGCAATTTCAAGCAAAAATATTTCCGAAACCGTGGAGGATAGCGGATGCCAAATATATGTTTCCTACTAACGTTGGTGAGTACTACACATTTAGCTTGAAAGGTGTTGTATTTACGGGGGGACGACATTTGCGCAAACGACATTTGCGCAACTAAAAACCTCTCGCTTGGAGGAAGTACTAGAAAGTTGGGAGTTGTTGCATTGTAATCAGTATGTGCTCCGAAATATTTTCATATATAAATTTCGTTACCAAGCGATATTGAGTTTTACTCCAAATCAACGACCCGGGGTTCATGGAATGTGGATTTCCACGACCCCATATACGTTGAAATTCAATATCGCCTGGTAATGAAATTTATATCTGAAAATGTTTCGGAGCACATACTGGTTACAATGCAACAACTCCCAACTTTCTAGTACTTATTCCAAGCGAGATGTTCTTAGTTGCGCAAATGTCGTCCCCCAGTATTTACCTCGGCAATGGATAGTTAGACATTCACAAATATAGGCCCAGTCGCGGTGCTGAAAACCGATTTTTCAGAAATAAGTCAAGCCTCGAGTTTTAGAACATTTTAAAATTCCTCGGGTGCAGACTAGTCATAAACAACTCATAACCATTCGGAGTTCATCGTGGTGTTACAGAAAAATCGATTTATGTTCTAAAATTCGAAATTGTAGCATCTTCAGCGCAGAGAATAAATGCAATTCATCACGCATATTAAAGCGAAAATTTGGCTCCTGAGGTAACTTTTTATGGGGAATTTAATAAACATAGTTAAAAATACACGCCTTTTGAAAAAATTTTCAGGGTGGCAAATTTGAAAATTTAAACGGGCATAATTTTCTTCAGAGACAAGCTAACCTTTTACTTCCAACAGTAAAAATGCTTATCTCGTCGAAATATTTCAGCATTTAAATATGTATGGGGTTTTGAAACTGCCGTTTAAAAGTTTCAAAAACCGACCACCAAACTTTGGTGCACCGCGCGAAATCAGGGGTTTGAGATATGGCTTTCTAAGGTCGATTTTCGAACTCTACATGAAAAGTTACCCCTAAGGACATCTTAAAATGAGCACTTTATTTTTCGCTGTACGGCCTCTGGTCAGTTCTCTCAGATAGTCACTCATATAGACAAAACTGGCTAATATATACACAAAAAATATCAAAAAGCGATATTATATTGAGCTGGGGATAAATTGATTTCGATCAATAAACGTCGATAAATTCAAATTTCAGTTAACCTACGACGAAATTTACCGTAATCGCTAATATTCTGCTTTATTTTTAAAAACAAGGTTCGCGAATATCGACCAATTTTCTCCCAAACGCTGTATTCGATATCAACGAATATATCAGCAAAGAACTGGAGAGCGGCACTTCGTAAGACGTCCGTTTGATAATTATTTCTGAAATTCCATAAAAATGAGAGCACAATGCGGCATGTTCGCGAATATAGAATTTGCTCAAATTTTCGCAATAGTTGCCTCCCGAGATGCTCTTGCTAATGACTGAAAACTGGAAAGCGGCACCTCAAAAGAATCGATATATATTTTTATAACGGAATTATAACGGCTATTTGAATTTTCGGGTGAGTAGAAAGTCTCCCCCGATCAGACACTTTCGCATACACCACGAGCTGAAAAATTTACTTGGTGGTCCCTATTTTGCATCTGGCTATGATGTAACGCTAAACCCAGGTAAACTAATTATATCACGCGTCTTCTGCTAGATTGCATGAACCGGAGGAACTAGCTGCAAAAGTTCGAGCAATATCCAAAAGAAAATTATGGTAGAGTCCAGTGGAGACGGGAAAACTTTTGCACCAGCGATTTGTCCCGGAACCGGATTTTAGGCATTTTCCGGACTTACCGGCTCTGACGTAACATGGTTCATTTTTGAGCTACAGTGTCCAGCTTGTGCTCAAAATGCGCGGAAAATTATTTTAAGAAACTTTCATGTTCACACCAAAGCCGGGTGAGTGCGAAATCACGTTGAAAATATCGAAAAACCGGGTCGAGATTCATAAAAAAAAATCATATCTCGCTTGGAACCCCACCTTTTAGTGGTTTTTGATTGCAGTTTCAGAATCTACCCATATTATTTTTTTTTTCAGAATCTACCATATTTACATACCCATATTAGTCAAGGAAAAATGCGAGTGAGAGTCCCTAGGGGTGTGAATATGTTACGCTAATGCAAAATATGTGCTCAATTCGCTAATTCGTGATTTTCAATTTCTTATGCCTAAGCCATAATCGCTCAGATATATCTTTTCTTTCATAATTTGATTGTTTCTAACCTAGATATGCGGTATTCCGTTGAAAAAACAAAGATTTCCACATTTCTTGAAAATCATATTTTTCACCTCGATATTTCTCAAATTTACAGGTTTCAAACTCAACATTTCGAGGATCTTACACGTGTTCACTATACGGATCTTATAGAATGCTAAACTATGAGTAATATCGGTTGGTATGGGCCTGCTCGACGATTTTTAAAACCTACTTTTTGACACTTGAAAACGCCCGATCGAGCTTGTTATAAATTTTAAAAAAATCGATAATGATGTTAATTTTGTGAATTATGGTTGTGAATAAGTCGTAAAAATGTTTTCTTAACCTCGGGCTTAAAATACTGGGGAAAGGCAACAATTTTCAGGTTTTTTTTTCGGAAATGTCATTTTCTCACTCGAATAATTCGCAAATTTAGAAACAAAAACAATGGCGAATTTCGAATATGTTATTGATTGCATAGTTCAAGAGAACATTTTTACAACTTATACACAACCGTAATTCACAAAATTAACCCCACTATCGAATTTTAAATATTTCCGACACACTCGATCGGGCGTTTTCAAGTGTCAAGAAGTAGATTTTAAAAATCGTCTAGCAGGTCCATACCAACCAATATTACTCATGGTTTAGTATTCTATAAGAAGCGTATAGTGAACACGTGTAAGATCATCGACATGTTGAGTTTGAAACCTGTAAATTTGAGAAATATCGAGGTGAAAAATATGATTTTCAAGAATGTGGAAATCTTTGTTTTTTTCAACGGAATACCGCATATCTAGGTTAGAAACAATCAAATTATAAAAGAAAAGATATATCTGAGCGATTATGGCTTAAGCATAAGAAATTGAAAATCACGAATTAGCGAATTGAGCACATATTTTGCATTAGCGTAACATATTCACACCCCTAGGGACTCTCACTCGCATTTTTCCTTGACTAATATGGGTACGTAGATTCTGAAACTGCAATCAAAAACCACTAAAAGGTGGGGTTCCAAGCGAGATATGATTTTTTTTATGAATCTCGACCCGGTTTTTCGATATTTTAAACGTGATTTCGCACTCACCCGGCTTTGGTGTGAACATGAAAGTTTCTTAAAATAATTTTCCGCGCATTTTGAGCACAACCTGGACACTGTAGATCAAAAATGAACAATGTTACGCCAGAAACGGTACCAAGTCCGGAAAATGCCTAAAAGCCGGTTCCAGGATAAATCGCTGGTGCAAAAGTTTTCCCGTCTCCACTGGACTCTACCATAATTTTCTTTTGGATATTGCTCAAACTTTTGCAGCTAGTTCCTCAGGTGGGTCATTTTCATGCATTCTCTCAGAAGACGCGTGATATAAAGTCGGGCTGCGTTTTTTTTTAAATGAACAATGGGACACGGTAGGAAGCGGAGTGTATTAGGGAGTCCCATAAGTTCTCGGACTTTTTTTTACAAATTCTTTCATGGCTCAGGAGTCCGAATTTGTATCTGATTGCCGTCTCTTCCTACTGAAAAGTAAGCACCTTAACATCAATGATAATGCCGTCCGAAAGTACAGGACGCGCCAAAATTTCCCGGACAAATTTATTAATTCTGAAGCCCCTCAGTCCAATCGATATGTGCGATCCCTATTGCATCATCATGACGACTGACCATTTGTCTCTCCCAATGCAAGGTTTCATGCCACCTAGTCAAGCCTCCTAGTAATGGTGAAGTCTAGTCGCATCCAAACAGCATTATCAAGCTGTACGAGGATGGTGTGACATCGACTCGGCTTTCACACAACTCGGCTGCTTCCGATGCCGTTATTATGTACCAAAGGTTTGATACTGAACAGGGTCGTCCGGGCTGTGGGAATCGTCCTCTGTTTCCACCACCAGGAACCGAGAGCGCATCCGAAAGAGGAGTGCTTTGAAACCACATTCAGATGGATAGGAATCTCGATAGCTCGAACGTATCCGTTCGTGGTATTCTCATGTCCCAGTTGACTCTTCGCCCTTATTGTTACATGCGCATTAAGTGGCACGGACTAGAGGAACGTCCGATTAAGGTCCGCAGAGAACGATACCGTAGACTGTTGTTGCATTTTGCTAGGTCCGCGTACTTTTGTACGTGCTAATATATTTACCATCAAGGGTTACCTTAATATCCAAATTGGCATAATCACTGACCCTGATCCTGAAGAATCATACAATAGCTGTGGAATCCCCTTTAGATCAGGAGTTGGACTGTTATTTGCCCAACAGTCAAGTTCCCACTCGTTTTCAGTGATGTGCTCGGAAAGGGTACGGGTCCGTAAATCCGTGAACCCGCTAGGTGGGATTCCCGTGACCCCGGCGTACCCTGCATGAGAAAGGTACGGCACCCCGAGAAGTACGTGAACCCCCATCCTGTCCGATAGCCGGGGGGGGGAGGTCGGTGGACGTAAAAAACCTCCCGGAAGCCCCAGAAATGGTCCAAGCGGCTACCGCCGGCCTCCCTCCCTCGCCGGCAGCACTTACTACCTGCCATACCGGCTTCCCGAAGCGCCAACCCAACGAAATTCCGGCCTACCCCCTTCTACGCAAAGCCTATTTTCCGTGAAACTGACACCTATTTCCCGTAGCACCCCCACCCATACCCTTTCGAGCACATCACTGCTCGTTTTTGTTACTCCGGGCGTCAAGATCAATAAGGAGTATTACATGAAGCACATCCTCTGAGATGCGCTTCTACCCTGGGTCCATTCCCACTTCGATCTGGGCCACTAGACCTTTCAACAATATTCTACTATCATTTAAATGACAAAGTACTCACTGGAGACGCATGCACTCTGACGATTGACCCCCCTAACTCCCCCGATATAAATCTGTCGACTACAGTGTTTGGGCACGTTTGTGGGGGTGTTGTCAGCGTTTGGGGGGGTGTTGTAGGTCAAGATGTCCTCTATCAAGAACTCGACAATAATCTCCCTCAAGGTTGCTCTTCTCAAAGCATAGGGCTAAATCTATGAAAATTTCCTGCGGGAATCGACAGCCGGATCTGAGAAGATATCAAATGTCGTTGTCAAAGCCATATTAGGTCTCATCAAAATTAGGGAGTATGTTATTATTGCCCATATTACAGACAAACTTTGATCTGAACCAGATCGTTCAAGTCCCATACTAAAGCTGGGAATCTTATGAAAACAGTTGTCCGGGTAATTATGGCGCACTCTGTATATCCCTGAAAACGGGATTGAGTGCCGAAATAAAATCTAAGCAGATTATCCTTTCCGTTTTTTTTTCTTAGTGAAGGGATGGGTTTCCGGTTTTTCGACGCAGGATGCGCGCCAATTTTGCGAAGCGGCGCCGCCACGCACTCCTCTTTCTCTCTGAGTATCCACGACGAGAGAGTATGTGAAACGAGAAGTGTGTTTCCGCGCCGCTTTGCAAAAGTGGCGCGCATTCTGCGTTGAAATACCGGAGGTCTTAAAATCGGAATGGAACCACAGCAACATCGAGTAGAGAAGGTGATTCACTTCTCATTCACAGCGAGGACGAAAATGGGCCATCAAAGATTCGATCCGCGGCTAAGCATTTTATAGAATGCACCGGCCCCCTCTTTCATTTCAAACGCGGTAAAATCGAGAAAAATCGAATGAGGGAGTTACGAGACCTCCTCGTGAGGGCCCGGGCAACCGTTGAATTTAGAGAAATAATCTCCATCTCCAAATGTGCATACCCTACTCGGGATTCCTTTCTTTGGCGTTGACACCGAAGAAGAAGGCAAGTAGTAAAACTGACAGTGTGTCTACAGTAGTACTCATCGACAATACCCATGTAATGACTACTTGCCTGCAGCAATCAACTTCCTCTTATGTTCGAAAAATTACGCAATGCAATGTTCACCAATTGCAAATTTTCACCAAAGAAGTAAAGAATGTGATCGACCATACTGTAGCTTTTCGTATTTAAAACGCTGTCTCCCTAAGAACGTCAGATTCCGGAGGAGAAGTGGCACAATCGTTCAAAGTCTTCACGGGAAGCTCAAACTTTGTGGTCAGAGTGCCCATGGGTGGGATACACTTCAGCCAAAAAATTGGACCCAAAAGTTGGTCTTTGAACTTTGAGATCGAAAAATTTCATCTTCATTTTAACCCTGCATGTTATATACCATTCGAAAGAGCATAAAAAGTTATGTGCAAATCCAAATTTTCGTAGCCGAGGATCAATATTTGCTCAAGATATTTGAAAAAATGTGAAAAATTTGCAAATCGTTTACATTCAAAAAATTATTTGACCATGTTCCAATGAGGGGTAGCCCCTGGAAAGTTAGTATGTTGTGTGAAATTACATGCTGAATCCAGAAAAAAATACTTCATTTCGCTCCGACATACCAGGCATTGACTTTTCTTCGAATATCTAGCACGCAATCGTCGACGCGGGTTCGAATCCTCCCGGCAGCACTAATGTTTTGCAAACTTTTATTTTGAATTAAATGGTATGTTTTCGACATTTATTGAATTCCAATGTATTTTAAGTAATTTTGAGTGACATGACGTCTTGTATTGGCTTTATTCAGCAAAGAACAATGTGAGATAAAGTATTACAATAGTTATCATAATATTGCTCGTTCACTTCGCATTGCTGTTGATTGAGTCTACATCTTTCAATTCTGGTGCAATCTCACCATTTTATTTCGCTTTATTGTATGTGAAAATAATTCAATTATTAGTAAGATTTTTATTCTACGGATAAACAATTTAGCCAATTATCAATCACGAACGTTCAAATGCCTCTCTCCATAAGTTCTGTGAGCTCGCGTTCTTCTGTTTCGAACTTCGTTCATCTCCTCCTCGAGCATTGCAAAAACTCTCTCATCCCCTGTCTCTTGCAAGTCCTCCAGGGAAACTTGGTCATGGTTCTCTTTGGGAACATAATTCGGCATCTCCACGGGAATTCCTAGTACTTGGCCCAGACTAGAAACAACGGCAGATATCGGCTCCTCAGGAAATCTGCCTTCTCTACTCACTTCTTGAGAATCCTCATCTTTTTTTATTAACGTTTGAAATGTAATTTTGATCTTCCAGTTCGGAAATGAGGGTATTCACACCATACGGAGAAGCAACCACTTCTTCGAAGGAAGCAAACGGTGAAAGGAAATCAAAGATGTAGACTCAATCAACAGCAATGCGAAGTGAACGAGCAATACTATGATAACTAATACTTTATCTCACATTGTTCTTTGCTGAATAAAGCCAATACAAGACGTCATGTCACTCAAAATGACTTAAAATACATTGGAATTCAATAAATGTCGAAAACATACCATTTAATTCAAAATAAAAGTTTGCAAAACATTAGTGCTGCCGGGAGGATTCGAACCCGCGTCGACGATTGCGTGCTAGATATTCGAAGAAAAGTCAATGCCTGGTATGTCGGAGCGAAATGAGGTATTTTTTTCTGGATTCAGCATGTAATTTCACACAACATACTAACTTTCCAGGGGCTACCCCTCATTGGAACATGGTCAAATAATTTTTTGAATGTAAACGATTTGCAAATTTTTCACATTTTTTTCAAATATCTTGAGCAAATATTGATCTTCGGCTACGAAAATTTGGATTTACAAATAACTTTTTATGCTCTCTCGAATGGTATATAACATGCAGGGTTAAAATGAAGATGAAATTTTTCGATCTCAAAGTTCAAAGATCAACTTTTGGGTCCATTTTTTTGGCTGAAGTGTATCCCACCCATAGGCACTCTGACCACAAAGTTTGAGCTTCCGGTGATGACATTGAACGATTGTGCCACATACCCCTCCGTTCTAAGGGAGACAGCGTTTTAAAATAGAATGTGCGGGAACTTATGAGACACTATCATACAAGGGGGAGTAAGGACCCATTCGAGAAACAACGAACTAGTTCAAATTTTGTAATAATTGAACTTTGTTATAATTACGAGTAATATTTGGTCGCTCATTCGATTATTACAAAAAAAGATACCTTTAACATGCTTAAAAAATCATTTTAAAACATGTTTAAAGGTATCAAAAAATGTAATAATCGAACAAGTTACCAAATATTACAGTGTAAATATTGAATAAAGTTAAATTATTATAACTTGAAAAAAACTTGAAAAAAACTCACAAACTAGTTCGTTATTTCTCGAATGAGTCCTTACCCCCCTCCTCTTATATCATCTCTCAATTTCGCATGATCTTTCGCCGGTTAGTGAAAGCGAGAGCATGCGAGTATCATGCAGGGAATGGGAAGCTGTCAAAAAAGCGCGTGCTCTAGTTTCACCGGGTGAGACAAAGCCAGAGGAGGGGGAAGAGAGGGAGCGATAGAGCATCACCCGAAGCCTCTACACCTTTAAAGTTGCCTAACAAGGACGAAATTGACCCATTATTTTTTGTCCTCCATCGAATAGCCGATGGTTGAATTAGTATATAATGAAAATTCAAAAATGCTAAAATCAATAATAGCCTCAAGGGAAAGCCGGAAATTATCAGCGTAATCCCGCTCTCTCTCACTTTTGCATACTCTCTCGTACACGCGACGGGATCAGGGTGAGATCAGGGTTTCGTCCTTGTTGGGTAACTTTAATGCGCCAAGGTCGCGGCACGGCCCCCGGAGACATAAGGAAAGGAAAAACTTTTTTTGAACACTCTCTTCTTCTCCTTGATGCCTTTTATTTTTTCCCTAAGTATGTTCTCGGGGGGCCGTGTCGCGGTATTGAGCCCTCGTGATATGAGTGGTGATGAAAAGTACCAATAGTCTCACGCGACGCGCGCTGCCCGCGCGTCGTGTGAGAGAGAGTGCAAAAGTGAGAGAGCGCTGGATCATGCAACTTCAACCTGATCCTTTCCGGCCATCCTATTGTCTTTTGTTCGCATTTTTGGCTATTCTATCACAGCTTATATGGGCATCTATCCGATGGTAAATTAATAATAGGGGGTCAATATCGTCCTCGGCTGGTAACTTTAAGGTCTAGGGTAGAATTTGAAAATTTCTGAGGCATATTTCGATTTTATGGTCGGCATCTATATAGATTTCAAACCCGTTGTAGGTATAATAAGCAGTGAAAGAATGGTTACTTCTGCAATGCCTTGGTGCTCTTGAAGAGTGCAGCCCCCCCCGATTGTAAAGCCATCTTGAGATTGAGAGGAGAGAGAACGAGGGAGCTATCTGATCCCACCTGTTTAGACACCTGCAGAGAGGATGAAAGGAGTATGCGTAGGGAAGAATGGAATACCTCTGTCTGGATGTGATCGATCACGTGATCAGGGAATAGTTCGAGGAACAGTCGAAGGGCAGCTCGAGAGAGGGAGAACGCCTCCCTCCATCCATCGAATCCCGCCACCATCCGCATGTGATGAACGATCTCAACACAAATGACGAATCTTCACTATTTACCCCTATCACACGGTGAAACTCTGTAAGAGAAAAATTCCAGCACACCACATCAGCTCACGGCCCCTAACTCATCGACAATCGTGACCACCGGTCCGCCTAACTCCGCCCACTAGGAAAAGACCGTAATTTTTGACCATTTCTTTGTTTAGTGTCCTGAAATTTGAATTTGCGTTTATTATGATGTGCAAAAGCCATTTTAACGCTGTTCAAATTCAAAAATATTGCCTGATTAAGGTCAACATGATGCCTGATGTTTGAATTTGAATATTTCTGCATGAGACCCATTAGGCGGACAGGTAGTCACTAATGTCGACGAATTAGGGGCCGTGCATGACTGTTGTAGAATTTTCAAACAATTTCCCTGGTTTTATTGTAAGATTCAAATGCTCAGCTTTTGTAACTCTCTGTTTAGCATGCTCCGCCTCCAATCGGCCCAAATTGTTTATTACCGGACCGCTTTATCAGTGGGTCGCAATTTCGACGAGCGATTTTTTTCATTCTCGCAATTTACGTAATTTACTAAGCTATTGTTTAAAATAGTATCTAACACGGGTCTTCTGAGAGATTGCATGAAAACGGACCCCCTGCGGCAGTAGGAGCCCCAACTTTCAGCAGTATTCGCGAGATAATTATGCTAGAGTATTTTGGGGACGAGAAATTTTTTGACGTCAGCCGTTTTTCAGAGAACCGGCTTTTAGGCATTTTCCGGTTCCGGGTCCTGCAATATCATAGAACAGCTCCCAGATGAGCTAGAACGCTGGCATTGGTCTCACAATGTGCGGAAAATTATTTAAAACAACTTTTATGTTGACGTGAAATTATGAGGACGATAATCTCATGTCGAAAAAAATCAAAAAGTGATTTCAAAACGAGGAAATAAATTTTAGCGGCTAGGGGACCCCACCTTTCCTTGTATTCTAAAATCATTTTTAAAATCTACGTACCTTATTATATCAGGAAAAAAATCAAGCCGAAATTGCTCGCCAAGTTGAATATTTCAAGTTTTCAAAATTTCCATTCCTTGCGATACACGCTCCATTTTTCATACTTTCACTGTTTTATTACATTTACTTATATAATATATCAAATATCGTCGAAAAAACCGAAGAAATCAGTATTTTCGAAAAATCATATTTTTCGCCTCGAAATTGCTCAAATTTGCTTGCATAAAAATCTATATTTCGAAACCACTTGACGCGTTCACTAGTCTTGTTCAATAGTACGCTTTGACATGAGTAAGATGTGTTGAAATAGGTTTCCTCAAAGATTTCAATCCTCATGTTTTTTCACTCCCGATAATGGAAGATCCGCTGTGTCGGACATATCAAAAAATCATTTTTGCTGTTAATCTCGAGAAATCTGTTTAGATTTTTGTGTGGAAAGTATTTGCGTAAGCTTATGAATCGGATACGCATAGGATTGTGACAATATCGTCGAATTTTCCAAAATCGAATTTTTCAAATCTCAACAATTTCGCAAATTTAGAAATGAGAAGATTGGCACGGCAATCACAGCCTTAAGGAAACGCAGAGCCAAGAACTTGTAAGAGTGAACCTTATCAGTAAGGATATTCGCGGTAGGAGTCCCAAGCGACCGAAACCTACGTGTTCCCGCCAATAAATTTTTAACGTGGAATTCAAATTTCAAACCGCCCTAGCATCCATATTTTTTAATATTTTTACATTCTGCAACCTTTCGCACAAATGGCACGCCATAAGCTTATTTATCATCTAAAAAATAAACCCAAAAATGGCCAGGAACCTTGTGTGGATGCGCCTTTTTATAAACGCGTTCACTTTTAATTTTTAGAAATCTGACCTACCGAAACTTCTATTATATATATTTTTTTAAATAATTCTAATTTGCTTTCATGAAATCGGGCATGCTGAACTACCCTAAGCCAAAAGGAACATCAATTTAGACGAGTTTGAGAAACATAGGCAATGACCGCGACGCGTCACGCGACGCATGAGCCTCACACTGCGGCGTGGCACTCGTGATTGGTGGATTTTGCATGGATACACGGTCTTCCACTCGCTCCCTTCAAGGGCACTTTTCCGGGAAAAACATACGGCTCTCTTTTCCGTACGAGACACATTGAATCAGGGAATTTCTTGTAGTTTGTAGTCAACGGCGACGCGTGACCGCGTTGCGTATGACTTTTTCGTGAGCATTTATGGAGGCGCTTGTTTACAAATTGCGCAATTTACATTTAATAACATTACACAGATTTATGATAAATGTAAATCATCGATTTAAACTAACAAAAATCATCGTGACGCAATATGATGGTATCGCTCCGCCCATTATTCAAATGTCCCGCGAAAAAGCGCACACATTTTTGGGAAATGTGCGTGCTTTTGCAGAAGTAGACATGCGAACAAAAGCGAGGTGAGGAATTCCGAACAATGAATGGCCGTGTGGATATCGGATTCATAAGCTTACGCAAATATTTTCCACATAAAAATATAATCAGATTTCTCGAGATTAACAGCAAAAATGATTTTTTGAAATGTCCGACACAGCGGATCTTCCATTTTCAGGAGTGAAAAAACAGTATGATTGAAATCTTGGAGGAGACCTTTTTTAACACATCTTACTCATTTCAAAGCGTACTACTGAACAAGACTAGTGAACGCGTCAAGTTGTCTCGAAATATAGATTTTTATGCAAGCAAATTTGAGCTATTTCGAGGCGAAAAATATTATTTTTCGAAAATACTGATTTCTTCGGTTTTTTCGACGATATTTGATATATTCTAAAGTAAATGTAATAAAACAGTGAAAGTATGAAAAATGGAGCGTGTATCGCAAGGAATGGAAATTTTGAAAATTTGAAATGTTCAACTTGGAGAGCAATTTCACTGCACTAAGGCCAATTCCCACCCCTACATGGCTCGGCTCGATTTTTTTCCTGATAGAATAAGGTAAGTAGATTCTAAAAATGATGTTAGAATATGCGGAAAGGTGGGGTCCCCGAGCCGCTAGAATTTATTTTCTCGTTTTGAAATCACTTTTTGATTTTTTTCGACATGAGATTATCGCCATGATAACTTCACGTCAACATAAAAGTTCTTTGAAATAATTTTCCGCACATTTTGAGACCACTGCCAGCGTTCTAGCTCATCTGGGAGCTGTTATATGGTATTGCCGGACCCGGAACCGGAAAATGCCTACAAGCCGGTTCTGTGAAAAACGGCCTACGTCAAAAATTTTCTCGTCCCTAATAATATTGGATTAGAAATGTATGTCCTACACCATGCCGAGTACGCGACTAAACAAGCGGAACGAAAAATTAGAAAGTTATTTCCCATAATCTTTTCAGCCGCATATTTTCTTCAAACCCTATAGCCTGACATATGGTGATGATTGAACGCAAGAATTGAAATTAAAAAGACTTTTAAGAGTATAATAATTAAAGTACTAAAAGCCGGCTCAGAGATTTAGCGGCTTAGGAGGCCAACTAGCATTGTCGGAACGTTTTAATAGTGCTATATACTCTTGCATAATTATCTCGGGAATACTGCTGAAAGTTGGGGATCCTAGTGCCGCAGGGGGTCCTTTTTCATTCAATCTCTCAGAAGACGCGTGCTAAATCGATGTAAGACGAATTTCAAATGTGCCAACACAACACGAAAGCACGGCCCCCGGTGCATCGACATAAGGAAAAATAAAACGTCCGCAAGCATCAAGGAAAAGTAGGGACGGCAACCCGAATATTTGAGTACGGAATAATGGGTGCCTCCTTCCGACGCTTTTGCTTTCAAACTACCGTACTTTTCAAGCCAAATTCTTTCAATATTTTAAAACATTAAAAAAAATATTTAATGTGATTTTTAAGCTATTTTATTGATTGGAATGAATATGAACACATATTGAAAGAACACCAAGCATGGCAAGAAGAGACATGTTGCAGAATTGGAGAAGCACGAAGCGATCAAAAATACATGTGTTTTCAGAACTAAGTGTTGAAGCTTCTTTTTCTCAGTATTTGTAGATTATGAAGCACAAAAAATGGTTTTCAACATAAAAATAAATATAAATATCAAATAAAAGAGAATGAGGCCATCAAAATTGAGCATTTTACCGTTACGAAAATGAACTTTCAATGTTTCCTCGGAGGACGACATTCGTATATCTGAGATTTTTAAGTATGTATTTCAGGACATCGATGCGCATCTTATATTACATAATTAGAAATATACGAATGTCGTCCTCAGAGAAAATGAACGTCGAATTTGCAACTACCGTAATCTATGGTTGTCAGTGTGGCTTCAAGGTGCCTAGAATAATTTCTTTCCGAATTTGTACTTATAATTTGTACTTATAACCGGTACCGGCTTCCTGGTGGACAAACAATGGGCGAACTCAAGCATCTTCCACCCTATCAATCCTCGTCTCTCGTACCTGGATATCCCATCAATCGGGTTGCGTATTATCAACGCCTACGCACCTACCTCTTCTTACCCGGATCACGTCTTCACTACCTTTCTAAACGAGCTAAGCACACTAATTGCAACCTCTACCCGTCGTGTTCGACTACCGGGGGGTGGAAGGGGGCATATAGTGGTGCTCGGTGACTTCAACTCGAAGATCGGGTCCAGAGAGGCGATTGAGGAGCGATTTATCGGAAGACATGGACTGGGAGAAAGAAACGAAAGAGGGCAAAGCTTGGTCGACTTCTGCATGGAAGCAAAGATGTTCGTACACAACACTCGCTTTCAAAAACGCGATACTCGGAAGTGGACGTGGCTCAGCCCGAACATGCAATACCGTAATGCAATCGATTATGTCATGACGACCAATCCAAAAATAGTGCAAGACGTCTTTATTGTCGGGAGCTTTGATTTCGCAACTGACCATAGGCTTTTGATGGCCACAGTCAAAATAACGTCAGAAGTGAAACGTCGTTTCCACAAGTCTCGGCCAAAAGTGCAACTTGATAAGAACAAATTTGTGTCCGGAATATTGTCTCTAACGCGAACCGATGTGAATAGTTACGAAAGGATGACTTCTGCAATCCAATCAATTGCTGACGAATCCACGACACAGGTTCCATCTGAAGATCGATTTTCACCACAAACCAAGAAACTGTTTGCTGAAAGACGAAGATTAAGAGATCAAAATCCTACGCCGATCATTCGAATGCAGTTTTCAGTCACTAGTAAAGCACTGCGTTTCTCGATTCAAAACGACATAAGAAAGCGTCATCTGGAAATAGTTCGACAAGCAGTGGAATATGGATATATTGGGGTGTCCGGAAAGTTCGTATAATTTTTTGTTTTTATTTTTTATTCAATGCTTTACAATTCTCAGTGACCAATGTATGCCCCCTTCTTTCTCACTACCTCCCTCCAGCGATTGGGCAGGGTCTCGATTCCTCTCTTCCAGAAAGCGGGTTTCTTCGAGACCGCCCAGTTCACGAAAGCACTCAACTTCATCTCGATTCTTGAACTTCTATCCTTTGCAGAAGTCAGAGAGAGAGCGGAAGCAGTGGTAGTCGCATGGGGAGAGATCCGGGGACTACGGTGGATGGGGAATCCTCTCGATCTTCAGCTCGTCCATTTTCTTCTGGGTCATCTTCGCTCGATGTGGGCGAGCATTGTCCATCAGAAGAAGAATTTTGCCCTGGTTCAGGAGTCTGGGAGGGACTCTGATCGCGACATCTTCCAGTTGTTCAGAGAAGAGGTCGGCATTGATGCTGGTGCCAGGGGCGAGGATCT
This sequence comes from Pristionchus mayeri, assembly GCA_036245805.1. Taxonomy (NCBI): domain Eukaryota; kingdom Metazoa; phylum Nematoda; class Chromadorea; order Rhabditida; family Neodiplogasteridae; genus Pristionchus; species Pristionchus mayeri. Next base: position 24,096,012 of record BTRK01000004.1, on the reverse strand, counting down.
CCCAGTAGATGGGACCGAGCACTGAGAAGAAGAAGCAGAGGAGTTCCTTCTTTCCGTGCTCTTCCTTCTTCGGGACGGGCGTGGGCTTCTCATCTGCATCCACCCATTGCAGTCTCCTCACAGGGTTATCGTACGTGATCCACTTCTCATCTGTAGCGATGATGGAATTGACCCATCGAAGATTGGTTCTACGATGGAGTAATTCCCGACAGACTTGAACACGATTTTTCAGCTGTTCGGGGGAGAGGTCATGGGGAATCACTTGTGGGAGTTTCGGCTTCTTCCCAGATCGATGGAGGATATCGGACACCGTTGATCTGGGAGTACCAGTATCCTTCTTCAACTCACGCACACTGGCCATGGGCTTGCGCTTCAGTGTGCGGAGAACGAGAGGCTGATCGAGGGAGGGAGGGCGTCCAGAGCGGGGTTGATCATCGAGACCAAACTCCCCTTTCTTGAAGCGGGAGAACCACTTATAGCAGAAGGGTATGGAGGGGGCGTCAGCTCCTTCCGACTGGGCCAGGGCAGAGTGGGCCTCCTTCACGGATCGGCCAAGACGGTAGTAATGAAGTAAAACTGCTCGGAGGTAGAGATGGGAGTCCATCACAAGAATCAATGTAGCAACTAGGAGACTGATTAAATCCTCTCACTACTCAACGTTAGAATGATGCAATACATTGTTGACAAACAGATTGCGCAATCACTGCATTTGATCGCGAACTGACTTTTTTCCGAAGCATTATACGAACTTTCCGGACACCCCAATAGTACGAAAAAGGCTCTAAGGAGTTCACAAAGAGGACAGACAAAACTATTCCAACTCGAACGAGAAGATGGCACAATTGCGAACACGAAGAATGAACTGGATACTGTAGTCAAGAATTATTACGATGACTTATTCCGAAGAACGAGACGGCCGAAACGAGAAAAATTTCTGACAAATGACTTCTTCCCACCAATTATCGAAAGTGAAGTATGGCACGCGATTTACAAACTGAAAAACGGAAAGTCCCCTGGCCCGGACAAGGTAATAGCAGAGATGTTGAAGTACGGTAGTGACATCCTTGTCAAACCCCTTTGCTCTCTGTTCAACAAATGGATACTGGAGGAGACTGTTCCCGATACTCTGCCAAACTCACTGATATCACTCATTTATAAGAAAGGAAATCAACTCGACATTTCAAACTACCGTCCAATTGCACTCTTAAATCTGATATACAAAACATTCACCTCGGCCATCGATAATCGAATGGAACAAACGTTGTCCACGAGTCAACCACCGGAGCAAGCCGGCTTTCGCAAGAACTATGCAACAACGGACCACATGTTTACTCTCCACGAACTGATGAGCAAGTCGTTTCATTGATTTTGCAAAAGCTTTTGATCCGGTAGAATTCAGTGGCTTGTGGAGTGCATTATTTCAACAAGGAATCCACTCGAAGATCGTGAACACCTTGCGACAAGTATACCAAAAGGCCAATGTTTTCGTAAGAGTTGGATCGAGCAAAGTGCCCATTGATGTCGACTTCTGCATGGAAGCAAAGATGTTCGTACACAACACTCGCTTTCAAAAACGCGATACTCGGAAGTGGACGTGGCTCAGCCCGAACATGCAATACCGTAATGCAATCGATTATGTCATGACGACCAATCCAAAAATAGTGCAAGACGTCTTTATTGTCGGGAGCTTTGATTTCGCAACTGACCATAGGCTTTTGATGGCCACAGTTAAAATAACGTCAGAAGTGAAACGTCGTTTCCACAAGTCTCGGCCAAAAGTGCAACTTGATAAGAACAAATTTGTGTCCGGAATATTGTCTCTAACGCGAACCGATGTGAATAGTTACGAAAGGATGACTTCTGCAATCCAATCAATTGCTGACGAATCCACGGCACAGGTTCCATCTGAAGATCGATTTTCACCACAAACCAAGAAACTGTTTGCTGAAAGACGAAGATTAAGAGATCAAAATCCTACGCCGATCATTCGAATGCAGTTTTCAGTCACTAGTAAAGCACTGCGTTTCTCGATTCAAAACGACATAAGAAAGCGTCATCTGGAAATAGTTCGACAAGCAGTGGAATATGGATATATTGGGGTGTCCGGAAAGTTCGTATAATTTTTTGTTTTTATTTTTTATTCAATGCTTTACAATTCTCAGTGACCAATGTATGCCCCCTTCTTTCTCACTACCTCCCTCCAGCGATTGGGCAGGGTCTCGATTCCTCTCTTCCAGAATGCGGGTTTCTTCGAGACCGCCCAGTTCACGAAAGCCCTCACAACTTCATCTCGATTCTTGAACTTCTTTCCTTTGCAGAAGTCAGAGAGAGAGCGGAAGCAGTGGTAGTCGCATGGGCAGAGATCCGGGGAATACGGTGGATGGGGAATCCTCTCGATCTTCAGCTCGTCCATTTTCTTCTGGGTCATCTTCGCTCGATGTGGGCGAGCATTGTCCATCAGAAGAAGAATTTTGCCCTGGTTCAGGAGTCTCGGAGGGACTCTGATCGCGACTTCTTCCAGTTGTTCAGAGATGAGGTCGGCATTGATGGCGGTTCCAGTAGAAAGGATCTCTTATTAGATCGGAACAAGTAATGATAGAAAGAATCAGTGAATTTCCTCATTTTCTTCAAGGGAACGGGTTTGTGCTTCGCATCGGTGTCGAAACACTGTTGTCTCTTCGCTGGGTTATTATACATGATTCACTCCTCGCACATGTCTATTATGGAATCTGTCCATCGAAGATCCGATCTACGATGGAGCGATTTCCGACAGTAATTCAACACAACTGTATCAAAATATCGGCTATACTTCACCACTTCAATAAGTGTAGAAACTACGAGACTGATCCAACCCACATCCCACTTAACGTCAGAGTGACGCAATACATTGTTGACAAACAGATTGCGCAATCACTGCATTTGATCGCGAACTGACTTTTTTCCGAAGCATTATACGAACTTTCCGGACACCCCAATAGAAAGAGGCGTCCGTCAAGGAGATCCGTTGTCTCCCCACCTCTTTAACAGTGTACTGGAAGGTGTATTTCGTGAAATGAATTGGGATGATTTTGGAATAAGGATCGACGGAAGAAATCTGACCCATTTACGATACGCAGATGACATCGTCCTAATTTCACATGACCCCAAAGAAGTTTCAAGTATGTTGTGTGAATTGGTGAATGCGAGCAAAAAAGTTGGATTAAAAATAAACCAAAAGAAAACTGTCGCCATGACGAACCGTACTCAAGTATCACTTCACATCGAACAAGATTCTTTGAGCTATGTCAGCAGTTTTGTCTACCTTGGCGTCCGAGTATCATTCGACAACAACTTATTGCTTGAACTAAACAGAAGGATCGGAAGTGCATGGAAAGCATTCAACAAATTTCACGATTTTCTTACCAACCGGGCTGTCGCAATGGGACTGAAAGCTAGAGTTTACCGTATGTGCATAGAGCCTGCTCTACTGTATGGCAGTGAAATCTGGAGCTCAACGAAGAAAGCAAGAACGAGATTGATCGTGGCACAGCGTTTGATGATGAGAAAAATGGCCGGAGTAACGAGAATGGATAGGAAGAGCAATGAGTGGTTAGCAAACAAAGTACCGATACAAGATGTTCGAGTCCGAGCTATGCACAAGAAATGGACTTGGGCACGACGAATTGCATCACTGGACGACGATAGATGGACGCAGAGAATTGTTTTCTGGACACCGTGGGATAAGGAAAGACCGATTGGACGACCAAGAACGAGATGGCGGGATGAAATAGTGGAGCGAGTAGGAATAAACTGGGCTGATATTTGCAGAAGATACCCCGATAAATGGACCGACGGCATGATTCAACAGGCCCATGCCCTGAAGTTTGAATAAATTGATTTGATTTGATTTATGTCGATGCTCCGGGGGCCGTGCGAAATAACGAGTTTGGCGCAGTTTGCACTGCAGCGCACAAATCGCACTCGCACGCGCGATTATTGAATTCAGGCTCCGCCTATTTACACGATGCGTAATCTTGAGAAATGCTCGGAATGGTTTATTTTCTTACAGTTAGGGACCGCGGCTGCCCTTTGAAAGAGGTTTCATAAAAAAATGTTTACGCACTACGAACCTACACAATTGGCCATGGCGAAACGTTTAGAATTGAAAACAAAATAATAAAAAAATAATTTTAACAAATTCAGTCACTTTTAAAATTTCCCCTTGGGTCACTAGACTACCGTATGATGGTTAGAGTTGGAGCGCATCACGAGTCAGGATTTTCGCATTATTTTGTGTTTTTATTGATTTGTATATTTTTACTATTTGTATTTTTGTATTATTTATGTGTGAACTGCTTTAAGTGAGTAGTGCTAGCTTCTGAACTTATAGTTGACCGGAAAACGAAGTGCATCAAATATGGACATTGGCCCTTGTTTCCGGTGTATGGAGGGCGAGGATGTGAGTAACTCAAAGGTTTATCAACAAGGAATAAATAGACTAAAATAGAGAGCGGAGACCGGTCACTATCCGGCGCTAGAGCTAAGGAACAGAATGAATAGACGGTGCGAGGGGAGAGCGAACGAGAGAGTACGTGGAATAGAGAGAGAGAGCGCGCGTGAGTTAGACGCGTTGCACGGCCCCCGGAGAAAATACATAAGGAAAACGAAAACGTCCGCAGGCATCAATAAAAAGGCGCGCGCGTTCAAAAAAAGTACAGTCAGATTCCCTGATTATCACTTCAAAATGCCTGATTGTCACTTCGAATTGCCTGATTATCACTTCACGCGCGGTGCAAAATTTGGTTTTTCCACTGCGTTTTTTTTAAGTTTGTTATTGTGAATTTCGATGCTTTTAGTTTTATTTTGATTGTTCTATATTGTTTTAATAGGTTTGTTTAGTTTATCCCTACCAATTATCAATATTTATGTGACAGCGCGAGTTCAGAATAATGTTTGATAGCTACTGATATGATATTACTTACACGGGTTAACATGTGCGCGGATTTGATTTGTTAACGATTCTACTTTCCCCATTATTCGATACTAGTTGAAACCCCGTTCTTGCAGTCTAACTTCTTCTTCTCCATTTGATGGAAGACGACAACGTTAAGCCGAAGAAGAAGACCTCAAATGCTGTCCTCCCAGCGAGCATTTTTAACGCTCTGTGTTTAAAAGTGTCGGTTTGTGTTTTTTAATTATCTCCACTTCTTCCTTATACTGCCTCCGCAAATGTGTTCGCATGTGTGTTTACGCATCTGGGTCCCACCGTCTCTGTCAGGGTTACGTTTATCGTTCACTCGGCGGAGGGTGGCAACCGACTCATGTGCTTCACGCACCGCTTCGGGCTCAATTAATATCAATCCCATATAACCTCCCGTGTATAAATGCCCTCCCTGCACCTCTCCCCGTTTCATCAGCTAAGAAAGCTAATATGCACATTTCAGGTATCAACGAGTCGTTTGGAAGTTTCTCCGGTTTTCCAACGCAGGATGCGCGAAGCTGTGTGGTATACTTGAAAGCCCAGCAAAGTGGTGAAACACAAAGTTCCTTCCTCCAGAGCCGTGCTGTCAATCGGTTTCCCGATTGAGTGTAGTAAATCCCGGTCTTCCCTTGTGTACAAACTCGCAAGTTTATAGGATGAGCCGTTATTTATTACTGTCTAAACGAGGTAAATTAGACATAGATACGCGGAACTAATTACTAGCACGCAAACAAACATAAATACGACAGGAAACTAGGAGAAAATAGAGAGAAATTGCGGGGACGAAAACCTAATAGGCGTAACGATTTATTACTACAAAAATCCTACTTGGACGCTAAACTTAGGGAAAAAGTACAATCGAGAATTGACTTTAATTTACGATAATTTTACAGTTTAATTATGATACGATTAATTATTTCTTCCTTTCATATCTTCCTTCTCTCGTTCATAGGCCGATTCCCTTACATTTCCCCCGCCTTTCGAATTAGAGGCGTCCTCGTCTCTATGCTCTCCTCTTCTTCTTCTTCCATCTTTCCCTCTTCTACTCCTTCCAGGTCCATCGTTGATCGAGCCGTAGTACTTCTCAGGACAATCCATGACCATATGCTCCTTAGATCTGCACACGAAACACTTCCTCTTTCTCTTCCTCCTCTTCCTTTTCCTTGGCTTTCCCTCATTCTCATAAGAGCCGTTGTTCATTCCCAATTTCAGCTCCTCTGCTTCCTTCAATTCCTCCTTCCAGTCTTTCATGACCTCCATTTGATTCATCTCTTCATTCCTCTTATTGATGGGTGCATTTCCACTTCTATACAATGCACATCTCCTCCATCTTCCCACTGACTGATGTTTCTTGAACACCATTTCCTTATCGGTAGTATTCACCACCACAATCGGAACAACCGATTCATCCACTGAGATCCCCTCGACGACTCCGTCTATCGATGAATCCAGTCTCACAGTGCTTCCGGGCACTCCATTGATCCACACCGTTTCCGTTTTTCCTTTGGGGATCACACAGTATCTCAGCACTTTAGCCTCCACTGGATCCTCCACAGTTTCTTGTTTCTTCTCGACCGTCTTCTCTTCAGCGGCCTTCTTATCTTCTGGTGCAGTCGACGTGTTCTCCTGTTCCACTGGCAGAGCAGTCGCACTCACCTTATCTTCTGATCGAACCGTCGTGCTCTCTCGAAGCTCCACTCCGATGGCATCCAACCCGGCTCCTCCAATTATGACACCGACTCGAATTCGTGTCACATAAAATCCAATCTTGGCCATCCTTCCGATCTGCAGTTTTACTTCCAGCTCTGCCATCCCACTCACATAGATGGGTCTCTGATTGGCATCGCGAAGAACTGTCTGATCATTTCTCATAATCTCGACTCCTCTCATCCCTCTAAGCAGCCTCTCTTCAATGAGAGATACTTCAGCTCCAGTATCCAGCATCACATTCCTCTCCTTTCCATTGATTACTCCCTTCACTGTTCGAGACTTCTTGACAGCGAAGATACTCTCTCTACTCTCCTTAGACTGTCCTTCAACCTTGTTAACTCCTCCACTTGAATTCCTTTCCAGAACGTTCTCCGAGTTTGGAGCCGTAAATTGAGGAGATTCTGGATTCAGATGGTTCTTATACCGAGTGGGAAATCCAACTAAGAAGTAGCAGTTGGCCGTGGTATGGCCAGGCTTCTCACACCTCTCGCACCATCAGGGTACCGTATCCATCGAACCGTATGAATGCTGCTCAACGCAGTCTCTCGGTTCATCCACGCTTCTAAAACCATCTCTCCTGATTTCCTCGAGATACTCGATCTGTAGCAGCTTTTCTTTCATCTTCTCATATGACTCTCCAGCTGCATACAACTCGATCAACTTCTCGTGCTGCTCTTTCCCCTCGTAGAGTATAATGAGATTTTTCTTCGTCATCACCTCCTTCTGATCCTTATCTAACTGCATCTTCCCTATGAGCCTCTCCAATTCATCGCATACAGAAGAGACTTTCCTTCTATGAACTGGGATGCTCCTCAGTTTCTTCTCGTCTTCAATTATCTCGAAAGGAGTCTCCACTGACAGCCTCTTTTTCATCCATCTCATCACTGCTTCCAATCCATCTTCTTTCACCGTCTTCGGTGTATCCCAGAATACATCAGCAGCTTTGCCGGTGACAATCTCAGCCATCATCCCAAGAGCCATGTCGTCATCCATGTAGTCGTGACGGATCATGAATGCATTGTAGAATCGATTCCAGTCCTCGATCTTTCCTCCATATTTATCCATTCGAGGTAGTCGACTAGCCGTGAGCTCGCTCTCATCCATCTTCCCTTTACTTTGTCGATTTCCACGACCACTAGACTCCGCGGGTGCGTTCTGACACTCGAGCCGTGAGATGCTTGCTTGCTTCTCCTTAGATATGCTTCCAGATGCACACGATTGCATCAATTCTCGCAATTCTGCTATTTGGCGCATGATCTCCTTGCCATCAAATTCCTTCCTTGCACTCTCTTGCTCCTTGCTTCCATTTCCATCAAGATCATCTCCATTTTCGTTCTTCATTCTGTTGAGGATTTCCTCCATTTCAGAGAGCCGTGAGGTGAGATCCGTGATTTTCTGTTCACTCTCGATCTGCTTCGCTTCCATCTCCAATTTCAGCCTTTCTGCAGCTTCCAATTTATAGACGAGTTCCACAAGTGTCTCCACTCCCGCACGCTTTTGCGCTGCCTCAATCAACTTCCAGCATCCTGTGTTCTGCTTCTCCAACTCTTCATTAGCGGCTTCCAGCCTCTCTATCTTCTGAGCCGGAGTCGCCTCCATTTCCTCCACTTATCGATCCGTTCGAGTCTTCCTCCAAAACGTGTCGAAACGTGTCAACCGCGACGCGCGTACGCAACGCGTGGGCAGTCAACAGCGGTCTGTTTTCGAATCAGTTGAGAAAACTAGCAACACTTTGCCACCTATTTTCCAACTAACAGCGGAGCGAATCGCAAGTGACAACGAGCCTCTGCCCGATTCAGTCACAAGCGATGTGAATCACAAGTGACAACGAGCCTCTGCCCGATTTCAGTCACTGTGAGACAGGAAACGCAACTGCAGGTTTATCGAGCTCTCGCCCAACACCGCCTGAGTCACAACGAAAACGGCTGACGAAATAGCAAGAAAACCCAGGATTTCTCCCAGTTTCGCTTACTTGTTTCGGTGGCGTCCTCTAGCACTGGCTCTCAGCCCCCATGAAAGCCCAGCAAAGTGGTGAAACACAAAGTTCCTTCCTCCAGAGCCGTGCTGTCAATCGGTTTCCCGATTGAGTGCAGTAAATCCCGGTCTTCCCTTGTGTACAAACTCGCAAGTTTATAGGATGACCCGTTATTTATTACTGTCTAAACGAGGTAAATTAGACATAGATACGCGGAACAAATTACTAGCACGCAAACAAACATAAATACGACAGGAAACTAGGAGAAAATAGAGAGAAATTGCGGGGACGAAAACCTAATAGGCGGAACGATTTATTACTACAAAAATCCTACTTGGACGCTAAACGTAGGGAAAAAGTACAATCGAGAATTGACTTTAATTTACGATAATTTTACAGTTTAATTATGATACGATTAATTATTTCTTCCTTTCATATCTTCCTTCTCTCGTTCATAGGCCGATTCCCTTACATACTTTCGCGAGGTGACGTTGTAAGGTGTCCGCACCGCTTCGCAAAAGTGTCGCGCATCCTGCGTTAGAAAGCCGGAGTTATTGTTTGCTAACCAAATTTCAGCGCATAAAGAATTGTATTCCCCTGTTGCGTTTCACATTGTATTCGAAATAGTATCGATTGGATGGATGAAGATTAGCCATGGAAATATCACAACAGTTCAATAGTGCTGGTGTCGAATTCAGGAAGAAATATTATCATAAAAGAGAAGAAAAAATACTGCACATTTGAAAAAATAAGTGTTTATTTTCGGAGGAAACACAAAGGCGTGGTTCGGTAAATTCAAATTTCCCGCCTTTGCTGAGCATCGACTTGCGATACTCAGTTCAGCCTGGCACTCACCGGGCTCAACCAATCAATCTCATTCTAGGTTGCTTTATCGGGATATGATCCCTATTTTGTTTTTATTGGTTTCAAAACCTGTTTTTTATTCGTTTTTCACTTCCCTGTGTGTCCCCATCCCCTCTCTCAGCCAACGCCCTCGTTGGGTCCTAATCTACGGCGGCGGTTAGGTATCGCTCTTTTCCCCACCTCTTCCAAGGTTTTCTCTCTCTCCGTCTTACCCCTCCATTCCACCCACTCTACGCTCCTTTCATTATCTCCTCTATCCCCCCTTTCTCTCTTTCTCCCCCACCCATTCCCTTCCCTCCCTCTTCCTTTCCTCGTCTCCCCTTTCTCTCCCTATTTATCTCATCTTCCCGCTCTCCTTTCATTCCCCCTAAGGACCTTTCCCTACCCTTCACCTCCTTAGTCGGCCCTCCTGTTCCTTCTGTGAGCGGTGTTGGGCCAGGCCCAGCGGTGTTGGGCCAGGCCCAGTCCCAGAGCCTCTGTTCTTTTTGTTTTTTTGAAGAATTCGGACCAGTGCCGTCTATCCTAACTAGCCCGTGGCTATACACCCCCCTTCCAGGAATGGGGAAGATTGACCAGGTCAATTTGCTATTTCCAGGAAATAGAAAGTCGTGCGTCGCGCACGCGGTCTGCCTCCATGAGGCAATGCAAGAGTGTCGTATAATGAGCCCGCTGCTCGCCTTAGGCTTACGTCCACTGCGGAGTCCGGTAGTAGTAGAGGCTGCCTCTACTTTTCTCTTGGTTTTTTTGTCCTTCTCACCTTAAGAGTTTACTTTCCTTTTCTCACCGGGCGGTTTGCGGTCTCCCCATTTCCTTCCATGTTTTCCGCCCTACCTTTCACAAAGGTGTTTATACGATTCTAGCAGTGAATCCGAATTCCCCGGGAATTCAACTGTCCTGCAAGTAACTCACGTCTTTCTATTCCCGCGGGGAAAAGCGAACCGGTTCCTCTCCGATATTTTTCTATTCCGAGCTAAGGCTCTGGTCCTCTCTTTCAAGGAGTTCCTCTTCTTGCCGGGCGGTTTGCGGTCTCCTAGTTCCTTCCCCGTTTTCCACCCCTACCTTTCACAAAGGTGCTTTTCTATCCTAGCAGCGAATCGGAATTCCCCTGGGAATCCAACAGCCTTTAAGTACCTCGCGTCTTTCTTTTCCCATTGAGAAAGCTGAGCGTCTCGCTAATGCTATCTTTATATCCCGAGTGAAGGCTCTGGCCTTCCCTATCAAGGAGTATATTTACTGAGCTTCGGAGCACCTCCTAGTCCTCTGTCTCGTCTTGCACCCTCGCTAAAAGTTTATATGATTTTTTTCCCGCCGAGCGGTGTCTTTTGTTGTCGGTCTATTGTCCGCCTTCAGGAGGAGTCAAGAGAGTGCTGTAGTGGGACCGCAGCTCCAGCGGTACCTCTGCCGAGGCCGAGTCAGGTCGTAATAGAGGTCGCCCCTCCCAAGTCTTTGTGTCTCCTTCCACTCCAAAGTGTCCTTTCCGTCCTCGCTCTCCGCCCCTTTCCTTATTCAAAACATGGTTTCTTACTTGAGTAGTGAATCGGAGTTCCCCGGGAATCCATATACTCTAGTTTTCCCATTTTTCGCTTCAACTGAGGCCCGGGAGGATATAGTGGCGCGGCTCGCGCCCGTTTCCGTGGGCTCCAGCCACAGTTTTACCTTAAGACATCTGTCTAAGGTATATGCGGTTCTCTTCAGAGCCGTTTTAGCCCAGGGTTTTAACTAAGGACACTGTGAGCAGTCTCTTGCCATTCCCCGGGGCGCAGCCTTGGCTGTCTGCGATAGCGCAGGTTCCTTCTCCCCTTCTTCTTTCGGTTCAGGGCAGTCCAAATAGGATGAGACAGGCTGGTTCTGTTTCTTCATCTCTCCGGAGATATCCCCATAAAGGAGTTTCTCCTTTTTCAGGCGGTAGAGAACTGCTTCATCCCCTTTCCGTCGGCCTCAGTCCGCTTCCCTCCCTTTCTTTTTTGAAGGATGGGGGCCCATTTTTCGCGGGTATCACACAAGCCTTTTTCGTCCGGGCGTGCAGTCCTTTTCTCTGAAAACTTGCCTGGCACGAAGGTCCTTGGCCGCCCTTCCATTGTTTTGGTGGGCGCCCCGCCCCTGGTGCCCCGAGTGCTTAATTCTTCTCCCTTCACCCAATTAAATTTTTATTTTCGCTTTAACCTTTTTCTACGATAAAGCATTCACGCCTTTGTGATGTTTCCGAAAATCACATTATGTTGGATACGGACGGAACGTAGTGACGGGAGGAGTAGACATAATGTTTATTTTCGAAGGAAACACAAAGGCGTGGTGCGGTAAATTCAAATTTCCCGCCTTTGCTGAGCATCGACTTGCGATACTCAGTTCAGCCTGGCACTCTTCTAGGTTGCTTTATCGGGATATGATCCCTATTCCCTCCCACCCTCCCTGAGACTTTCTAAGCTTGATCGGCAAGAGTGTTTTGGGTCGTTCCGCTCAGTCTACTCGCGACCAGGTCTTGCAGTTCCCAGGGGTGTTAGTTGCCTCGGGGACGGAGTTCTCGCGCCTTGAGATCTTTCGTCAGAGGCAAGGGTCCGAATTGATCCTCTTCTTGCTCCCCCCCCCCCTCCCTTCCTCGGTTGTCATCTCTTTGTCTCCCTTCCGCCAGGGGGCTCGTCCTCTGTTTCTCCGAGGTAGCTCGGTCCCCTCGGCTTCTTTGATGAGCTCCTGTTGCTTTTCTCGAGGCATATTACAAGGTTAGCCTCGACTAGGGTTAGGCTCTCAGCCCCCCCCCCCTCGGGGCGCCTGGCCAAGAGTCGCTTTCCCTTTTCGATCCTCAAGCCCTAGGTCGCAGTTCCTTCCTTCGGCAGGCCAAGGTCTCGAGTAGCCCTGGGCTTGTTATGGTCCTGGAGAGAGGCGCTTCAGCTCCCTTCCTCCCCGGCTGCAAGCCGCTCCCCCCCCCCCCCCCCCCTCCTTCTGCTCTCTATTTTCAGGTTCTTCTTCGTCTCGGGCGGCTCCCCCTCCCACTGCCGCAGCTAAGACTAGAGTTTTTCTGCCCCTCTGAGTCTCCCTGTTTAAGGTTCGCGAGGTGTCGGCCATCGTCGAGGGGAGGAGGAGCACCTTCGTCTCCGTTGGCGCCGAGGGCGCGGTCCGGTCCGGTCGCACAGGCCTCCCTTCCCTTCCTTTCCCCTTTTTCTTCCCCCTCCTTCGTTTTTTAGTCCCATACCCCGTGGGTCCCTGGGTCGTTGGTCGTTTGGGTTGTTGGTTTTGGTACGATAAAGCATCCACGCCTTTGTGATGTTTCCGAAAATCACATTATGTTGGATACGGAGGGAACGTAGTGACGGGAGGAGTAGACATAATTTATTTTTATTTTGTTTTAACTTCTAAACGTTTCAGCACATCCGGTAGACTAGGTTCACAAAATAGCTGCCGCGGTCCCTAAGTAAAGTACTCAAAAATTCACGCCTCCGTCCCACGGCCCCCGGAGAAAATACATAGAGAAAAATATAACGTCCGCAGGCATCAAGGAAAACGAGCGCGAGTTTAAAAAAGTACAGTCTGAATTGCCTGATTCCTCACGTTACCGTATTTTTTAGCCTGATTCATCACGTTACCGTAACATTTTTGAAATACTTCGAGGCGATGTCCCTGAATTTCACGTCATTAGCGCAGAATTACTTTCATTACCTACAGATGCTGCCGATTTAAATTTTACAGCTTAGGTTATTTTGAAGATAGCTCCAGGGCATTTTTCCTTTCCTTACGTCGACGCTCCGGGGGCACGGCCCCCGGTGCATCGACATAAGGAAAAATAAAACGTCCGCAAGCATCAAGGAAAAGGAGCGCGCGTTCAAATAATGCACAGTCAGTATTGCCTGATTTATCACTAATATTGCCTGATCGTCACTAATGTTGAATGTTTCTCGTAGCGATGTCTAGGGATCGCAGGCGGGTTTCTTCAAAATGCTTCTAAAATAAAAAGCGCGTAGAATCCAATGGTTTATGAGCTGCCGATACGATTTCGACAACAAAAAAATAAAAAATTCGCAAAATAACTTAATTATCCGAATTAACAAAATTAACGCCGAGGCTAATATACCGTACCCCTTCGAATCGACTGACTTTTTTCTCTCAATATTTTTATTAATTATTTGTTCTTCATTTTTTCTATAAAAAATATGTTTTCGAATTGATCTAAATGCCATTCTGGGAAATAGAGACTGAGAAAATATTTTATCACTGATATTTAATGAAGATTCGGGAAGAGCAGGGTCGCAGGTTGTCAGCTTTCCGATCGATACAACGCAATTGCGCCAAGTGCCAGATGGATGGGAAAGGTGTGATTATGTGCTCTAGTGTCATTAGAATGGACTCACGAACATAAATAGCATCTGGAAGTTGGCGCAAAGCAAATATCGATCGAGAAAAATGAACATCTAAAAAAATCGCGGTTTTCCAGGCTAAAACTCGACGTAACTTCAATGCTCCCTCTGCCAGATTAACGCGCTTGGCCGTAACGTGTACGCTATAGTCTCTAAATTGTATACATAACGAAATATAAGGTCTGGCAATGGGAGCAAATCAATTATCGGTCGAAAGAGTGCAAACTGGAAACATACTTTTCTTAATTTGACTATGAAACGCAATATACTGGCCTCAAAGTGATCAAGATGATGTGGAAAGATAATTGGCACAGGTAGAATTCATTTGGCTAGGAAAAAAATAATCTTTATTAAAAATAAAGTATTGAAAACAACCGGAAAAAGATTGGAAAAAAAACTGAGCGCTGGCGTTGTGTGCATGTTAGACCTGTTATTTCGAGTAACTCGTCACTCAGGAGTGAAAATGATTAAATTACTCGCGAAACAATAGCACTCGCGAGCGTCTTTGTTCAAAATGCTCGAGAGCAAAAACAACTCGCGAGTGTTTTCGTTCAAAACACTCGCGAGCAAAACAACAACTCGCGAGTGTCACTCGCGAGTTAATTCATCCCCTTTTTCGCTGGTCCTGAGTGTTGATCGGTATCTTCTCAATGATAGAGTGGGTTCAATAACACTTTCGAACAATGACACTCGCGAGTGTCCCCTCAGAACAAAGGCACTCGCGAGTGTTTACTCGCGAGTGCCTTTGTTCTGCAAACAGGACTAGTGCATGTGTCGAGATATTTGGTATACTGTACCTTTGAAACCTAAAATAACCGCACTCTGCTGTCCCTAGCGATGTCCCTGAAATTTCCCCAACCAAACTGCAAACTCAGTTTGCGATCAACAAAAACCCTGAATTTCAGGCATTTTTTCTATGTTTAACGGTAATTCTGCAGCATATTTTTATACAGCTCAAGCAATTTCATGGACAGCCCCTGGACGTTTTCCCTTTCCTTATGTCGATGCTCCGGGGGCCGTGCCGTCCCTAAACGGTGAATAGGGTGACAAATTTTTTTCGAAAATTTCTCAAAAAAAATTAGAAAATTAGACGAAAATAGTTTCGCTTTCATAGGCGAAGCTAGTAAATGATCTCTCCGTGATTAAGTTTATGCCGCTGAGAAAGAGAAAGAGAGGGTGAGCAAGATAAGAAATGGGTAAAGAACGGGACATTCTCCATCCACCACCCACATTCGCCTTTGATCCACTCTGAGGGCCGTGCCTCCCTTCCTTACGTTCACAATACTCATGTTATTGATCTCGGTTGTGATCCCCCACTCGAAATCTCTTTTCGCCCCCACTCTCCAATCTCTTTTCAGGAATAATTCAGTGAAAGGAGAGAAACTTATACTCGCACATCGCAATTTCTAAATCTACTGAGATAAAATAATTGATTCTTCGAAAAGCTTGAGAGTAATGGCATCGAATGGATTGCCAGGAATGGAGAATAATGCGTACAAATGTCTAATGGGAACAGTCCATGTACACGTGAGTATCATCTACCCTTCTCCCCTCCCTCCTCTCCTCTTCCTCCCTTTCTCCATCCCTCCGCTTCCCCCTTCTACCATCCCCCCTGTCTCCCCCTCCCCTCTCATCTTCCTCTCCTCTTCCGCCTCTCCCTCTTCCTTTCCCCTTTCTCCATCCCTCCGCTTCCCCCTTCTACCATCCCCCCCTCTCCCCCCCTCCCCTATCATCTTCATCTCCTCTTCCGCCTCTCCCTCTTCCTTCCCCCTTTCTCCATCCCTCCGCTTCCCCCTTCTACCATCCCCCCTGTCTCCCCCTCCCCTCTCATCTTCCTCTCCTCAGTCCAAATAGGATGAGACAGGCTGGTTCTGTTTCTTCATCTCTCCGGAGATATCCCCATAAAGGAGTTTCACCTTTTCAGGCGGTAGAGAACTGCTTCATCCCCTTTCCGTCGGCCTCAGTCCGCTTCCCTCCCTTTCTTTTTTGAAGGATGGGGGCCCATTTTTCGCGGGTATCACACAAGCCTTTTTCGTCCGGGCGTGCAGTCCTTTTCTCTGAAAACTTGCCTGGCACGAAGGTCCTTGGCCGCCCTTCCATTGTTTTGGTGGGCGCCCCGCCCCTGGTGCCCCGAGTGCTTAATTCTTCTCCCTTCACCCAATTAAATTTTTATTTTCGCTTTAACCTTTTTCTACGATAAAGCATTCACGCCTTTGTGATGTTTCCGAAAATCACATTATGTTGGATACGGACGGAACGTAGTGACGGGAGGAGTAGACATAATGTTTATTTTCGGAGGAAACACAAAGGCGTGGTGCGGTAAATTCAAATTTCCCGCCTTTGCTGAGCATCGACTTGCGATACTCAGTTCAGCCTGGCACTCTTCTAGGTTGCTTTATCGGGATATGATCCCTATTCCCTCCCACCCTCCCTGAGACTTTCTAAGCTTGATCGGCAAGAGTGTTTTGGGTCGTTCCGCTCAGTCTACTCGCGACCAGGTCTTGCAGTTCCCAGGGGTGTTAGTTGCCTCGGGGACGGAGTTCTCGCGCCTTGAGATCTTTCGTCAGAGGCAAGGGTCCGAATTGATCCTCTTCTTGCTCCCCCCCCCTCCCTTCCTCGGTTGTCATCTCTTTGTCTCCCTTCCGCCAGGGGGCTCGTCCTCTGTTTCTCCGAGGTAGCTCGGTCCCCTCGGCTTCTTTGATGAGCTCCTGTTGCTTTTCTCGAGGCATATTACAAGGTTAGCCTCGACTAGGGTTAGGCTCTCAGCCCCCCCCCTCGGGGCGCCTGGCCAAGAGTCGCTTTCCCTTTTCGATCCTCAAGCCCTAGGTCGCAGTTCCTTCCTTCGGCAGGCCAAGGTCTCGAGTAGCCCTGGGCTTGTTATGGTCCTGGACAGAGGCGCTTCAGCTCCCTTCCTCCCCGGCTGCAAGCCGCTCCCCCCCCCCCCTCCTTCTGCTCTCTATTTTCAGGTTCTTCTTCGTCTCGGGCGGCTCCCCCTCCCACTGCCGCAGCTAAGACTAGAGTTTTTCTGCCCCTCTGAGTCTCCCTGTTTAAGGTTCGCGAGGTGTCGGCCATCGTCGAGGGGAGGAGGAGCACCTTCGTCTCCGTTGGCGCCGAGGGCGCGGTCCGGTCCGGTCGCCCAGGCCTCCCTTCCCTTCCTTTCCCCTTTTTCTTTCCCCCTCCTTCGTTTTTTAGTCCCATACCCCGTGGGTCCCTGGGTCGTTGGTCGTTTGGGTTGTTGGTTTTGGTACGATAAAGCATCCACGCCTTTGTGATGTTTCCGAAAATCACATTATGTTGGATACGGACGGAACGTAGTGACGGGAGGAGTAGACATAAGGAATTCCAGTGAGAAAGGAGGCTACAAACTACAGAACATTGAAAAGTTAATTTCTAATTCATAGCCGGGAACTAACTAGAAAAAACCGGTATCGTCCTCGGTAGAAACCGCTGGAAAATCATCACTATAGAAACCGCTGGAAAATCATCACGATAAAGAAAAATATTGACCAGCGCGAAAAAACCTTATAAAGGTACGGTAGTCGGGCACACCATAAATAGTGGTGTGCCCGAGTGATGGACGGCAGAAACGACGGGCCTCCGCGGACCCTACTTACAGTACTGTTTTTAAAAATGAAAAGCGCAGGAATATTTTTTCCAAAATTCTCGCGAATCGTCCGAACGAAAATGGGGCGTGACCCGTGCGTAATATAGGTAAAGTAATGTTTGTTGCATGTACTGGACTCAAGAAAATATAGGGGGCACTCAAAAATAATGAGGAAACGGGGAAAGAAACGACGTCGTGAAATTGCACAAAACGGTTTAGGTCCGCTAAAAATTTTCTCCCTAAACCATAAGCGGCGAATCAGTGGCAAATCCATTTAGAATGAGTCTTTCTAGCTATTGAATGGTATGAATGACTTGAGAAATGGAAAAATCAAGCAAAATCGATAAAGAAAAATATTGACCAGCGCGAAAAAACCTTATAAAGGTACGGTAGTCGGGCACACCATAAATAGTGGTGTGCCCGAGTGATGGACGCACGGCCCCCGGAGCATCGACATAGGGCTTTGGAGAAGGTCCGTGCGCTGTGCTCACTAACCACAGTAGTGGAGCTTTTTCAGTGGTTTTTTTGCCGACCTTTCCGGGTTTTAGGTCGCAGAGTGATCGTGATTCTCCCTGCAAATTCAGTGATTTTCAGGATTTTGCACGCACAATCAGGCAATCTGACTGTACTTTTTTTGAACGCGCGCGCTTTTTTCTTGATGCCTGCTGACGTTTTCATTTTCCTTATGTATTTTCTCCGGGGGCCGTGTGGACGGCAGAAACGACGGGCCTCTACTTACAGTACTGTTCCCTACTTACAGTACTGTTTTTAAAAATGAAAAGCGCAGGAATATTTTTTCCAAAATTCTCGCGAATTCTCGCGTGCCCTTCTCACAGTATATATGAGAAGAATCGCGAGAGAATCGACCATTTAAGGGGGGTGAGCGGCGGTAGGAATCAAGTTTGTCCTATATTGAAACAAATTTGGTGACAAGTACTTCAAATGATGCTCTTTCAAAAGGCATCGTCAGCATTTCGATAGCTGTCGTCATCGTCGAGATTCAGAACGCCAAAGATGGTACCATCAATTTTCGACAGTCAAATCGCGCTCACTTAAATGATCATAAATCCCTTTACAATAAAGACAGAAGGCCGTTCTTTTTTTAGAAAGAAAGCTACCATCATGCACTACAACTTTTATGTTGACGTCATCATTCCCGGATCTCTCCCTGGTGCGGGGCGGTCGGGTGCACCAAAACGTTCGTAACTTTGGAAATCGGAAATTAGTTTTGAGTTATCATGCTTAAGTTGTAGTACATGTATGTGCCTCACTTCTCGCCAAAAATGAGTAAAATCGGGTTATGTAAAAAAAAGGGGGGCGCACTTTCGTGATGCGACCCCAAAATTAGTTCCGGACTACAGTACTTCCGTAGCTTCAATTGCTATTATTTGTGCTCAAATAGTCTAAAAACATTCGAAACAACATTAGAAATTGTTTCCTCCCAGGATATAACATTGTCATTGGCCATAAATGGTCACATGACCCAAAACATGAAAATCGATATTTTGACATATTTCAACTTGGGGAGTAGGCCCTAACACACTAAATGGGTTTCACACAATGTAGAAATGTCCCTCTAATCAAGTCAAAGAAAGGGGGGGCATAGAAATATGATTTTTCATCTGAGGAATTCAATGAAGAGCGCCAAATTGCACTTTAGGCCTAAGTAGTCGTAGAGATTCGGCTTATGGCTGGAAATGTAGAGAAGAAAGAGCTAAACATTTCATCTGTTGAAAGTGAGTCTCTATCTTCTCGTTGAAGCGTGTTACAGCGCTTTAGAAGATGGCAGAAAACGACGAAAGAGGCGCGCGGAGGAGCGGTAAATAGAGGGGAGGGAGAGGGAGGTCAAGCGGCGAGATCGCCAGACGGTTAGAGTGCGCGCTCGGGGGATTTTAGCACCTTTCTAGCCATCTTCTAAGCGCTGTAACACGCTTCAACGAGAAGATAGAGACTCACTTCCAACAGATGAAATGTTTAGCTCTTTCTTCTCTACATTTCCAGCCATAAGCCGAATCTCTACGACTACTTTGACCTAAAGTGCAGTTTTGCGCTTTTCATTGAATTCCTCAGATGAAAAATCATATTTCTAGGTCCCCCCTTTCATTGACTTGTTTAGAGGGACATTTCTACATCGTGTGAAACCCATTTAGTGTGTAAGGGCCTACCCCCCAAGTTGAAATATGTCAAAATATCGATTTTCAGGTTTTGGGTCATGTGACCATTTATGGCCAATGACAATGGGAGGAAACAATTTCTAATGTTGTTTCGAATGTTTTTGGACTATTATGTACACAAATAAGAGCAATTGAAGCTACGGAAATACTGTAGTCCGGAACCCATTTTGGGGTCGCCACGAGTCCCACGCCGCAGTGTGAGAGCCCTAGGCTTTTCATGCGTCGCGTGACGCGTCGCGATCATTGTCTATGTTTCTCACTCGTCTAAATTGATGTTCCTTTTGGCTTAGGGTAGTTCAGCATACCCGATTTCATGAAAGCAAATTAGAATTATTTTTAAAAAATATATAATAGAAGTTTCGGTAGGTCAGATTTCTAAAAATTAAAAGTGAACGCGTTTATAAAAAGGCGCATCCGCACAATGTTCCTGGCCATTTTTGGGTTTATTTTTTAGATGATAAATAAGCTTATGGCATGCCATTATATTTAAAAATATTTAAAAATATTGATGCTATGGCGGATTGAAATTTGAATTCAACGTTGAAAATGTATTGGCGGGAACAAGTAGGTTTCGGTCGCTTGGGACTCCTACCGCGAATATCTTTACTGATAAGGTTCACTCTTACAAGTTCTTGGCTCTGCGTTTCCTTAAGGCTGTGATTGCCGTGGTTGCATCACGAAAGTGCGCCCCCTTTTTTTTACATAACTCGATTTTGCTCATTTTTTGGCGAGAAGTGAGACACATACATGTACTACAACTTAAGCATGATAACTCAAAACTAATTTCCGATTTCCAAAGTTACGAACGTTTTGGTGCACCCGACCGCCCCGCACCAGGGAGAGATCCGGGAATGATGACGTCAACATAAAAGTTGTAGTGCATGATGGTAGCTTTCTTTGGAAAAAAAAGAACGGCCTTCTATCTTTATTTTATTTTCATTTAAGTGAACGCGATTTGACTGTCGAAAATTGATGGTACCATCTTTGGCCTTCTGAATCTCGACGATGACGACAGCTATCGAAATGCTGACGACGCCTTTTGAAAGAGCATCATTTGAAGTACTTGTCACCAAATTTGATTCCTACCGCCGCTCACCCCCGCTCAAATGGTCGATTCTCTCGCGATTCCTCTCATATGAAGGCGGTCGCGTAAGAATCGAACAACGATCTGAAGGACCTGGCACAGCGATTTTTCGAAAATTTGTGGAAAGGGGTTCTCGAGGGTGCTGATCATCGTGGTCCGCTTCATTTTGCACCAACTCGACCGATTGAGCCAGGCTGCATGTAGGCTGCATGTACATTTCTGTTCATATCTCCGAAACCGATTGTGCTATCACCTTCAAATTTGTGCAGAGGTACTATAAGCTATTGTGAGAACAGAATGCGTAGTCCGTGGTGTGGTGTGCGAGAGTTATCACATTTTGTTGTATTACTCGCGGAACGCGGGAGAAAAAAGTTCCGCGAGTAATACAACAAAATGTGATAGCTCTCGCCCACCACACCACGGACTACGCATTCTGTTCTCACAGTACCTGTGAGCGTGTCGAAGCACGCTCACAGGTACTGTGAGATGAGAAATGGAAGGCTCCAAATGTCGCTTACATAAACACTACAGCTATGGAAAACTTGCATTAACGCAAAATTGTCACTTCGTATCCTGGCGTTTCACCCCTACCCTAACTCGACTCTCTCGATGACCTCGAGCGCGCGCTCTACCTGTCTGGCACTCTTGCCGCCTCGCTCGTCCTTTTCTGTCCCCTCCATTTGGCGCTCTCTCGCGCGCGTTCTCGAGGGATTCTTGCCCGTTTGTTGCCCACTTCTACACGATGTAGCGCGTGTAAATGAAAAGATACAAGCTTACTTTCAACAGATAAAATGTTTAGCTCGCTATTCTTTACATTTCTAGCCATGAGACGAGTTGCTACGCCTATTATGGCATGATATACAGTTCTGCGCATTTTCCAGGATCCTTCTTTCGAAACATCATATTTCCAGATGCCCGCTTTTGCAGAGCCGTTTCGAGGAATGTTTTTACATGATTTGAAACAACTTTAGTCTATTTGAGCCCATCCCGCAAGTTTCAGAATTGCAAAATATCGATTTTGAAAATTTCGTTCAGATGACCATTTATGGCCAATGAAAGTGTAATAATGTGGAGGGAAACAGTTTCAAGTATTGTTTTGGATGATTTTGGATGATTTTGAGCCTAGATGAGGGCAATTGAAGATAGGGAAGGACTGTTCTCCGGAACTCATTTTGAGGTCGGTTCATGATATTGAGCCCGCTTTTTTTTTTCTATACTCCGATTTGCCTAATTTTTGGCGAGAAGTGAGGCACATATCACGCCTCTCACGAGAGAATCGAGTTGACCCAGTGATTGGGAGGAAAATCGTGAAATTGGTTCTTGCCAGTTTTGACCATCCCTGGGCATGCCTGAGACCGCCAAAGTCTCGATTTGCATACTTCACTTTGGAGCTCCCTACACCGGGTCGGTTCTAGGCTGCTCCCAGTTTGAAAACGATTTTAACGATTCTAGTGACGGATATGCAAAAATTGTCCTCTGAGTGATCCCAACTCATTTTTCGAGCTCTATCGATCTATCAAAACCAATTTATCTAAAACCCATTTTTAACAGTGCTACATTACAAGTCGATTTTCTCAAAAGTGTAGGTAAAGGCGCAAACAAAATTTCCGCAGCGCACGCAACTCATAACGAGCTTTCGAATGATATACTGGCGCCACAAATCCGCTTATTATACATCACTTATGCTCATATTAAGATTTTCGATCATTTGAAGTCACTTCATTTAGCTCCACACCGCTTGTTTTCGAGAGCGAGGAATGAAATGATTCCATTATCCCTTTGCATTGCTCTGTTCTAGCACTTTCACGAGCGGTGTGGGACTGAATGCCCCTTAAGGGACGCACATCTACATGAAATATTTCATTTGCATCTCATTCCTTGTCTCATCTGACTCACAGTCACAATGGGAGCAATGGCAATATCTCGGAAGTCGACCCCCTTTCTCAGATCACCACGAGAGAGAAGAATCTGAATACATGCTATGCAAATTACCTACCAGTTCTTACCATTCTGACTAAATCTGAGGGTAAAGGGTCATCCCGTCCTCCTTCATTGAGTCTCATCGTACGCAAACTTCTCCAGAGACTCTCTGCCTGTAACTCCGTCTCTCTGTCCCTGCTCCTCTCCTCCCCCCCCCCCTCCTCCCTCTTCTCCTCCTCGCCCACCTCATCATTCCTGTGCCTGTCGATGGTTGCTCTTATCTCTGGATGTCCACTGCTCACTCCTAGAAGAAGTCTCCACACTTCGAATCGTTGCTTGTCTGGCAGGGAGTACTTCCACACGAATTGTCTCAACCATATATATATATATATATATATATATATATAGTCGCGAGCATAAGTCACCGGACACTTTTGGAATGGGTTTGAAATTTTTAACCAGGAAAATTTCAATTCTGCTAGTAGGACGATATGCATAGCAAGGGCAATGGGTATTTTACAAAGACTGTAAATAAATGTTTCCTTTAAATGCACTTATGTAATCGACGATGCTGAAACGATCTAGAAAAAGAAAATATAACAATTATTAAAAATAACAAAAATAGAGCGATTTTTCAAAATTGCAAAAGGAATGTTGAGCTGTGTTGGTAAGTTGGGTCATGCAAGTGATCGATTCAGGTAAATTATGTATACATTTAGTTTTCTAACTTTTTATTGAATTTTATAGCATAAAAACATGCGCATATGCGTTTTAAACAGAATAGATTTGATTTTAATGCTCTTTGCGCAGATAACACAAGACTAATTCATGATTTGCGAACTTTGAGATTAGGTCATTCAAGTGGAAATATCACCATTTCCAACTGCTGTCAAGGCTAGTGTTATACACTGCGTGATAGCTCAGTGAATTTCCGATACGAGACAAGTGATTTTGTTAGGTGGGAAAGTCCATGGTCACGGAGAGGCAAAAATAACCTCGATTTCAGCTGGTTTTAGTTATTCAAACTAAAATATCACAATTTCCAACGACTTCCAATTCTAGTGTTATGCACCTGGTGAAAGGTAAGGATATGACTGGTATTATAGGATTGGTTTGGTTTGGTGGGAAAGCCCGGGAAGGTGGATATAGGTCATAGAAGTCAGATGAACTTCGATCGTTTCTAAAACATGCCGCAACTTAGCTATATCACTAATACATTTAAAGAGATGCATTCTAGCTGATAGATAAATAGATTCTGTATATCGTGGTATAACTAAAATAATATTTTGATATAAATACAAGCTAAAAATCAATATAAAAATTGCGTCTGCAAATTCATCCGGGAAATAGTATAGAAAAAAGCGGCCAATTTGCATTTTTGCACGCTCGGCACCGTGCAACCCACAATACCTATGCTAGATATGGAAACCACTGTGCAAGGTGGGGCCCCGAGCGAGATACGAATTATTTTATGAATCTCGACTGAGTTTTTCGATATTTTATCCATGATATAAGGAGTGCTTGTAACTCATTTCCACAATTAACAACTAGTTTGCTCGTTTTGCAAAAATTTTCGCTTCGTTCAATTTTTGCACAATTTTTAAAAATTCATAACAATTCAATAAAAAATATGAGAGCAGCTATTGCGACTTACATTGGTCAATGAAAGCCAATAGTAGCCCACGACAGTCGTAAAAACAGATTTAAATATATATATATATATATATATATATATATATATATATATTTGTATATTCTTTATCAACTAATTCAGTCATCGGCTATTCGATGGAGGATAAAAAAATAGGGGCTCAATTTCGTCCTGGTTGGGTAACTTTAAAAAATACCCAACACCCTTGAAATTATGTTGAATTTGCTCGCATGCCGGATCACACCCGCTCCATTGTTTTTTCTCGATAATCTCTCACTTTTGCCGTGATCAGGCACGCGTGGAAGGTCAAATAAATGCAACCGGTCCGTAACGGACGGAGTGGTCATTTTTCTCCGACCCCCTCTCCCTAAGCGAGAGAGCGAAGAGACGCAGACAGGTAGACAGTCGTTTTTACCCCGGCGCGTGCAGAGAGCATCGCGCATTCGAGTCCGGCCCATCGCCCCGGTTTAATAACCTATGTTTGAGATAAAGTTTCGAGCAATTTGTTCTAGGTGTTAGGGTCGGCCATTCGCGCGCGTGTTTGTATTGGTATCGCTACGGGTTTTCCTCGCGCGATCGCATTCTCCCCTGGCTCTTCTCCTAGCCGCGCGCACTAGTCACGCCGGGTTAGAGATAGACGAGAAACGGGGAGATCAAGTGGGCGGAGTTAGCGCGGAGAAAAAACGACAGAGAGAGAAAGCGATGTCGTTACCGTTTGGCCAATCCTACTAGGCGTGTGTATCCAACTAGACCGCTAGCGGATTAGTTGGATGGTCTCACGGCGCTCGTATGGCTGACGATTCTTTCTAGAAATTTCTTTGATGAGAGTTGGCTGGTGTAACCGGGGTATGACAAAATCGCAAATGACGAAATTGCAAATCGAAATAGCTCAGTCCGGAGAGATGATGCAACCTCGTGGCTGGTATCAACTGATTACTAATGGTGAGCATTATCTGTCATAAGGCCTTAAAATTGACGTCATTGTTAAAAATTTACAGAATCCATTTTTTTTGCTTTTTTCGTTATCGATTAGCGCGGCACATATTTTAAAAGCTCCATACCTTGCTCATCATGCTGCCTAAATTTTAAAGTTACCCAACACCCTTGAAATTGCCTTTCTATATTATTTAACAATGTAGTAGAACGTGTTCTAATCAGTTAAACTGGAATAATGAAAATAATAGAAAATCAATATTAGCCTCAACGTAGAGCCGCAAAGTTGGGTCTGAGTTGCCTGATCACGCCCGCACTCTCTCTTTTACACACTCTCTCGCTCGTTTTGTCGTGATCAGGGTACTCCCGCCAGTTCAAATTATTTTCATGGGTGTTGGGAAAGTTTAAGTTATTTTCAGGATTTTTCACGCACAATCAGGTCAATCTCACTGTACTATTTTTGCGCGTTTTGATTGATGCCTGCGGACGTTTTCATTTTCCTTATGTCGATGCTCCGGGGGCCGTGGTACGGCGGATCTTTTAAAATATGCGTCGCCCCAATCGATAACGAAAAAAGGAAAAATGGATACTGTGAGAATAGAAAACGTAGCAAGTTGGTGTGCCTCGGTGCACAAAGGAATCAGCAGAACGGAACGGAACGCTAAATGTACGGTAGCTGCCTGTCGTGCTGTGCGTGCAGGCACAGCAGGACAGGCAGCTACCGTACATATATGCTTTCTATTCTCACAGTACCGTATTTTTTTGAAAATGACGTCACTTATAAGCCCTCACTGCAGATAGTGATCATCATTCATATATACCTTCATCTCAATAACGGCGACCCGCGAAGCGGGGACCCCCCCCCCCCCCCCCCCCAATAAACCGGCTCACGAAATTTTTTTCTCCGGAGAAAAATGACCACTCCGTCGGTTAAGGACGCGTATAAATTCATGTGTGTTGGGTAACTTTAACTGGCGAGAGCGTCAGACAACCATTTTGTCACAAAAAAACCGACTGTGCTGAAATTGTTTCCTTTGCTAGTGTTACCGTGGGTATCTACACGCATCCATCATTCCATCAACTGTTGTCTCAATATCATCATCCGTATTGTTCTTTTTCATTGTCTGATTATGTATGCATAGAGAAAGTGGACGAATTCACGTTTGCAAACCTGTTCGTAATGCTCATTTTCACCCTTTTTTATTTCCCAGAATCTCACTTCAACTGAAATAGTTCGATGTCTCTCTCTCCACTTAGAATCTCCTCCAATTTCGCGCTTTCGTCCACCTTTGATACCACTTTTGATATGAGGGACTGCCGGAAGTTATTTGAGGGAACGGATGCCATGGATGTCATATCTAATCTGAAGAAATCATCTTCTTTTCGCGATATTTCGTGAACGAGATAACTTCAGTCACGAATCGAGAACATGTAAGTGGAAGAGGGAAGAAGTAACTCTTATTCTTTATCTCGGTCGATCGAGAACCGTAGTGGATGTTGAATGAGACGGAGAAGAGATGGGCATCGACCGACTACTGAGAAAGGAAACAGGGCATCTGATTGAGATGACTCAGAAACACGAAAGATACACCGAGAGACAATTAGTATACCTTCCTTCGACTGACTTGATCTTATAAATACTGCGATAGACGGATTATCGGATAAAAGGTGAAGTATCAACAGGGACGATGTACATCTTGTGTGCCAAGAATAAGAATTAGAAATGTACAGTAATCAACAGGGCGAAGTTAGGTAGACCAATTAATAATTTTTGCAAGAAAGGGAATTCCATAATAAAGAAAAGGAGGAACCCACGAATGTACGCATTAGTTAGAATAGGAGATAATGGGGGGGCAGATACAATTGAGGGGTGTATCTAATTCGTCGGTTCTTCTTCATCACAGACCCGATCCAGAGGGGGCGTCATCATTCGATGCAATCGTTTCCGCTTCTCGCTTAGTCTCCATTTCTCCCTCGTTCTCGCCGAAGTTCAACCACGACTAAAATATTATTCAATTTTTATCGAAACCGTATAATTGTAAAGTAATTTTGGTGTTTGATTTTGGTGTCCCCTTCCACACTTTCTCAATGTAAGGCTACTTAAGGTATGGTTTAGATTGCTTGGGGATCTGCTTACCCTGTTTAGACTTGTATTTTGGCTGATTAACAAGAGAATGGTTCATAATTTAAATTTATGGGAAATGAGGAATATACGATGAAATGGTGTCGTAATGGTAGAGCGGATAACGCTCCTGACTGTACTGTTTGCAGTCGTGGGTTCAAATCTCCACTAGTTCAAGTGTTCAGCATAATTTCGGATGCACAGAAGTTCGAATTACATATTAATTGCGTAAAATTCGACTCTTTTGAAGCTTTCGTTTTGTTTGTTTCATTCCGATTCTCCTCGCTACCATTCCGCAGCACATGAAGACGACGGCTACACCTACTGGCGCGCGAGATAGTGATATTATCACATTCGTGTATGGTAAATTGCGTGTTCAAAAGTAGGTCAAAATTCCTCACTACTGGGAGCTCCTTTGCACTTTCTGAAAAATGATATGGATATCCATGAGATACCATTTCATCGTATATCACTCATTTTTTTCCCCTGAGTAGATCCCCTCCCCCTGACCCCATTGTCCCGTTATTCATTCGTCATTTAATCCTCATTAATTTCCTGTTCTATTACAGTTTTCTCACACGTTATTTCGAACGAAATAGCATAAATAAATAAATAAATATATGCAGCAGGGACCAAGGTGGCGGCTCTTGGTAGGCTTCAATGAACGTTCCGTGTACACAATAAGGTCGGTAAAACGATAGCGACATTGCAATCCCGTAACAGGCGAGGAAGAGATAGCGAGCTCGCTAATCCTCGTTACGTTCGCTTTCGCGCACCACCAGACCACTGAATTTCACCTCGCCGCGCACTCTCACTTCGCCGGGTTTGAGAGAGCGGGAGGAGGCGGGGGAGAAAGGGATTGGAGTTGCAAGTGATAACGAAGGGTAGAGACCCTCACAGTTCATGAGACTCCGCCCACAGCACTCCGCCCATAACACATCAGTCACGGGGAATGGAGCCGAAATCGTGAAATGAGTTAACACCGATTTTGGTCATCTCTTGGGATGTCTTTCGATCACCCAAAGTGTTGTTGCTCAATTCATTCTTAAGGTCACTGCACTGGGCACTCTACTTCAGTCCTTAACTTTGACCGAGTATATCTCGCTCCTGGTGCATATTTAAGGGAAAATGTGTCCTGAGATACTCCGGATGATTTTTTGAGCTATATCGATTTATAAAAACTAAAAGTCGTGAAAATGATTTTGAACCGAGTTACGGTTAAGGTAGGTTAAGTCAAAAGTGTAGGAAAAGATTCTCTAGCTTTTGGATATGTGATAGTTCTCGTCGAGCTCTTTCGAATAAGGTATTTGCCGTTGCTAAAAGTGCTGTATCCAGGGTGTGTTTTGCACCTTGAAATGTTTGAATTGATTTGAAGTTACTTTTCAACAGAAAATAATGAGTTGAACTGATCATTCCTGAAGCCGCGCGCAGGAGAGCTTTCTGACAGTGAATGAACTCTTCATTACCCATTGTCTCTCGCTATTTGAGCGCGGTGAGAGATGGAATGAAATGAGTTCAAATCAACTTAAAAATTTCAAGGGGCAAAACACACCCTGGATACAGCACAGGAAGGTCTGCACGAGTTATGTGCTTGTAAAGATTTCTGAGCGTTTGAAGTCATTTTATTCCACTCCTCACCGCGCGATTTCGAGCGCGCAGAGTGGAATGATCTCTTCTCATTCCATTGTATTCTCGGAGTGGAGTGGAATAAAATGACTTCAAACTATCAGAAATCTTTACAAGCACATAACTCGTGCAGACCTTCCTGTATTTTTGGCGCAAACCTCATTCGACAGCTCTCGGTCAGCTCTACAAAACTGCAATGAAAAAATCATACGTGTTTGTGTACAATTTTGAGATAGCTGGGTGGGAATGATGCATGCTTAAAATTGAAATTTATGGGAAATGAACAAAATAGATCGATAGAGCTCGAAAAATGTGTGGGGGTCACTCAGAGATCAATTTTGCTATATCTCTCACCAATTAGGATTAGATTCCCTTGAAAAGCGTAGGGAAACAATAGATTTGAAAACAGCCAGTAACCTTCTTAGAGGCAAATACCGTATCTCAAACTACAAAGCCCATTACTTCAACGTGTACGTTACACGACATGGGCTTAAAGTTACCCAACAAGGACGAAACCCTGATCTCACCCTGATCCCGTCGCGTGCACGAGAGTATGCAAAATTGAGAGAGCGCGGATAATTTCCGGCTTTCCCTCTCTCTCTCTCTCTCTCTCTCTCTCTTGTTATCGCGTTTTTCTTTTAGATCGATTCTCTCGTGAGAGGCGTGATATTATGTGGTTTCCTGTATAGAATTTCATACTGATTACGCCTATCCACTTGATTTGTAACGAATTATTAAAACTCATTTTCAATATTAATCTTTTCTCAGAGGCAAAAGTGGCCTGAGCAAGTTGCATGATTAGAACCGGAGGGACGTGATGATTTAGAATCTGCATTTTCGTAAGATTTCATGCATAAAGTTTTAAAATAGCCAAATTTTACTGCTTTCAGAATGTGGGGAAACGTAGCGGCTTCGCCCCTCCTCTCCTTTCCCTCCCTTGTCTGTTGTTTACCCCCTGGCAGTTCTCTCCACTCCACACTCTCTCGCTTCAGACGAGGGATAGAAGGGAGAGGTGAGGTGAAGCTGATACGTTTCCCCACATCACGGCCCGTTAAACAGTGGAAAAAGAGTCCGGTCAGACAACTGCGTTGCGGCCGTGACGCATAAAATTCGCGATAGAAATATTTTGTTAGGAGTGCAATAAATACGGTAGAATTTTTAAGCATTTTACCAAAAACGTGTGCCGGCTCTGCACCTGGATTTCACGTGTTATGCAAGTTTTCGATTTTTAGTAAAATAACCAAGCATTATTTTTAATTTTAAAAACTTACAATCGATAGACGCTTTTATTCTGAATCCAATTCTGTACACGATTCTGGTCAAATCGGGCCGTGAATGTTTTTATCACGTGTTTTACATTTCTGTAAAATCGACCCAAAACGGCATTTTAAATTACTTTCTTAACGTATTTCAACATTTTGCTTATATTTAAAACCTACAAATTATAAGGCAAGTCTGTGAGAATGCATGCATAGCATATTTATGACCTGATTGGTTTAACGAATCTACTTATCACGGTTTTAAGACAGTGAGTTGAACTTATCAAAAATTGGTTTTGGCTAATTTATTTCGCGTGAATGGCGTTTTGCATTACTTCTTTGTAATAATTATATTCTCTGTCATTCTCCAGAGTAGATCATGTAAAGAAATAATATTTTTAAACCCAAAATTTAACACTCGCAGAATATTCATTCAGACATTTTTATTGTCTCGCTCCAGCGAACGCATTGCGCATTTCTTGCGCGTTGCGACTCTGACCCCGGATTTTTCATCCCCAATTTCGACAATAGTGGGCAAAAAATATTAACGATATTGCGAAACATATTTGTTTTCTTTGTTTTAGGCAACATTTCTATAAAATCAGAAAATACTGGCATTATTGATTGCTGAAACACAGTTAAAACACAACCTAATCAAAGGGCTGCAACATTGGTTATTCTGCTTTTGCTAAAACACAAATGAAAGCAGTGACAAATTGCGATGAAGCGGCAGTTCAGCTCAGTCTAAAGCTATCAACTCAAAAGCGAATAAAGTTATGGATATGGCGTTTTGTGTAAGAAATTACACAAATGCTTCCCGCACAATTTGTGGTTTTTAGATTTTCGAATTTCGATCTGATTTTTGAGTAGTGTGCAAAAAGAAGCCAAAAACAGCCAAAAACTGATGTTTTCCCTACTCCAGAGCTATCACCTCAAAGGGGAGTGAAGCTATCGAGATGGCGTTTGGGCAGAAAGTTGCCTAATCCCTTTGCGCACAATTTGTGGTTTTCAGTTTTTCCGATTTCGATCTTATTCAGGAGTAGCACACACAAATGTACTTAAAATCCTGCATTTTTCACCGCTCTCTCCTCTTTTTGATCCCCGAATGAAAGGGATGGCCCTGCCACGCAAATTAGCTTTCGTCCCCCCTTTGAAATGCCGTGGGAGGCTTTAACGGGCCGTGCACATTCTGGAATCAGTAAAAATTGGCTCTTTTAAAACTTTATGCATGAAATCGTGCTAAAATACAGATACTGAATCCTGTCGTCACGCCGGTTCTGACCATGTTACTTGCTAAGGTCATTTTTTGATTCTGAAAAAAAAGATTAATTTTTCAAATGTATTTTAATAACTAATGAAAAATGAAGTGGATAGGTGTAATCGGCATGAAATTCTACCCCGGAAACCCTACTCACGTAATTTTAGCACATTAGAGAGCAAAGTCATACTAGACTATGCGTTTCCCACGTGACGTCGTCTGGAGCCAACGACGACTCTGATGGCAAAACGGATGTGCCTATCGTTTTCAGCACCCCAACCCACTGAGTTACGGAGAATCGTGATTTTTGAGCTGTGCCGGCACTGGCACTTAGGCAAACAGCCTCATATGAAAGCGATACTTGAAACACTCTCCATAATCCCACATCTAGAAGCACACATATATTTCATGCATTCACAGGCCTGTCGCAAATGTTAATGCATAAAATGTTCACACCTGTTCCACAATTTGCTGTACTCTCTTCTCGTACTCTCTGCGGTTCTCTTGATACAATTGCGCAGCATGGGAGTTAGCGGGGGAGTTAGGATTGGGCTCATCGAGAAGTGATTGAATGGACGTGAGAATGGCAGCAACGTCGTAAGTTGGAGACCATCGGTTCTGAGAGAAACACTATTCCTTTAGATCGATATATCTATTCGAGTAGGCATGTTTCCGGATACTCGCCATCGTGCGAACAAATCGATTTGTCTTGAACAAATTACGGAACGAGTATGAATAAATGGAACCGAGGGCACCTGCAATATGTCGAGACAGATGCTCCCATCAGCATACACCTGAGAGAATTACGTGATAAAATTTCGGGAGGAATTATTCAAATGTTGAGGAAAAGCAAAGCGATAAAAGTGAGGAGTCAGGTGTGGGCACACAAGCTGCAAACAAGAAAAAAGCGCTCGAAGATGTTTTTACAAGTTGTAAACCAGAAGCTGCCTCGACTGTCGAGAGCAGTGTGCATCCAGCCTACGATTTCGGCTCATCTCGCAATACTTCGGTTGAACTACTAAACCCGAGGGCAGGCCCCGTAAGATGATCTGACGGCACTTGCGTTTTGAACAGTGATGGGCTTGGAAGGTTAGATGGTCCGGGGCCGCGTATTTTTGCTCACCGGGGCCGCGTATATTCGGCTATGGGCCGAACCGTTTTGCTAGTGGGAGGGTTGTGAGGGTTAGCGGGGTTACGGAGGGGTTACGCGTTTGGGAAAGGCGCGGGGTCGCGTACCCCCGGGGCCGGTGACCGGGGGGGGGGAGTTCGCCTGCTGGGGGCCAGAGGGTGGTTTTTTTAGGGGCATTTAGGGGTCTTTAGGGGTACTTAGGGGCTTTAAGCAGGCTTGAGGGCATGTTTAGGAGGCTATACAGCTAGCGCAACCCCCCCCCCCCCCGGTCGTCAACTTGTTGGCTACCGGGGCCGCGCAGATTCCTAACCGGGGGGTGCGGGTTTTGAAAAGCTTAACCTTTCACAGCACAATACTGGTTTTGAATGTTCACTGTGGAGAGGAGCTGTGGCTTCGGAGCCTCCACGGTGCACCACCTTTGGTATGGGTGTAGAATCCACACCACAAGCTGGGATAATCTAGGTATCTTCACCTTGAATCGCGACAACAATCACACTGCCTCTATTGGCTCCTCTCAGATACTTGTATACAACTTGTAAATTCACCTTTTGGGCAACGTTTACATCTTGCGCACATACTGTTTCCATCCATGTAAAATCACTTGTTTACAACTTGTGCGCCCACACCAGTGACACTTGTATAAACACGGATTTCCTCTAAAAATGTACCAAAACGACACTTTTGCGAAAGAAAAAAAAATTGATCATGGATTTCCGTGGATATTGAGACTGGGTAACGTGAGGAAGAGGGCAATCCGCTTCGGTTATCGAAATTAACATGTTTACGGGTAGTAATGACTTACTGCTTCCAATAACCATATCGCGGTCAGTTTTGACATACAGCGAGCTCTTTTTTTCCAATCAGTGCGTAATGAGCACCCGATTTTTTTTTATTTTGTTAAGCATATTTCTGTGCGTCTCTCCCCTCTGAATAAAGCAAATCAGCAAAGTTGGACCAGAATTCGAAAGATTCTCGTTGGCTGCCGATTTCTGGTCTTACTTTGCTGATTTGCATAATTCGGAGGGGAGAGAAGCACTCAATACTGAGGATGGTGCTCCCATCCTGAGGAACTGTACGAAGAAGCACGATTCCAGACAAATGAAATAAACAGGTGCCTCGATTCGACTGCGGGGAATCGGAAATTCCAATAAAAATCACACTTCCAAGGGAACAATTAAAAATTTGAATGCTACCGTATCCATTCACGTTGCGTAAGGGATGTCGGCATAGGACAAAAAAATCGATATTTTCAATCGATATCAGAGTTTCTATAACAATTTTTTCCGGCTCCGTTTTTGTGCACTGCGGCCAGGTGCGCGCACCGTGCCAAAACTTCTTGGTTTTGCGTGTACACGAAATGCCGTGTTTTGTGACAGGTATAGGAAAGTGGAACTTTTTGCGTATTGTAAGAGAACATGATTATATGAGAGACATCACGAGAAAATCACCCATTTGAGGGGGGGTCAGCGGCGGTAAAACACAAAGTCAAGCAATCCTGATTTAAACGTGATGTAAGGTATTTCAAATGATGCTCTTTCAAACTGCGTTGTCAGAATTTTGATAACTGTCGTAATCTTCGAGATTCAGAAGGCCAAACATGGGACATTCACTTTTGGGGTCAAATCGAGCCCACTTAAACGACCATAAGTTCGTTTAAAATGGAGATAGAAACTCGTTCTTTGCTCAGAAAGAAAGCTGAGAACATTCTCTACAACTTTTATGTTGAAAATTTCATTCCCTGTGTACGTACTAGTGCGGGGTGGTCGGGTGGACCAAAAATGACAGAATTCTTGAAATCGGAAAAAGTACCCGGCATAATTATGCGCGATTGATAGGCACTATGAGTGACTAACTTGACGCCAAAAATTAGCCAAATTAAACTATGCGAACAAAAACGGCGTAACTTTTCGTCAGGCGGTGTCTAAATGAGTATCAGACCCAAACACTCCCTTAGCTCTAACTGGCAACTATTAGCCTCAAATAGGTCCAAAATCATCCAAAACAACATTTAGAATTGTTTCCGACCTCAATACAGTACTCTCATTGGGTAAAAGTTACGACCTGACCTGAAAAATGAAATTCGATTTTCATACCCTTATCAACCTGTGAGCTTGGCCCATATGTGCTAAATCACTTTCAAATAACGTATAAATGTCCCTCTACACTATTCCAAGAAAGGGTTTCAGGTCAGGTCGTAACTTTTACCCAATGAGAGTACTGTATTGAGGTCGGAAACAATTCTAAATGTTGTTTTGGATGATTTTGGACCTATTTGAGGCTAATTGTTGCCAGTTAGAGCTAAGGGAGTGTTTGGGTCTGATACTCATTTAGACACCGCCTGACGAAAAGTTACGCCGTTTTTGTTCGCATAGTTTAATTTGGCTAATTTTTGGCGTCAAGTTAGTCACTCATAGTGCCTATCAATCGCGCATAATTATGCCGGGTACTTTTTCCGATTTCAAGAATTCTGTCATTTTTGGTCCACCCGACCACCCCGCACTAGTACGTACACAGGGAATGAAATTTTCAACATAAAAGTTGTAGAGAATGTTCTCAGCTTTCTTTCTGAGCAAAGAACGAGTTTCTATCTCCATTTTAAACGAACTTATGGTCGTTTAAGTGGGCTCAATTTGACCCCTAAAAAGTGAATGTCCCATGTTTAGCCTTCTGAATCTCGAAGATTACGACAGTTATCAAAATTCTGACAACGCAGTTTGAAAGAGCATCATTTGAAATACCTTACACCTTATTTAGATCTGTATGGGATGATTTTGTGTTTTCCGCCGCAGAGAAGGTGATTCTCTCGTGATGTCTCTCATATACGAGTTCATTACGAATCGATTGGAAAAAATCGCTCGCTGTAGGTCATAAGCTAACCGAAATGGCCATTTGAAGCAGTAGATCAATACTACTCGTAAGCATGCAAATTTCGATAAATGAAGTGGAGTGGCGTTGTCCTCGCCTTCACATTAACCAGTCTCAACAACTTCACCGAAATCCACGATCAATTTTTTTCTGTCGCACGGGGCCAATCTTACAGGAGATCTGTGTTAATCGAACTATTAGATTAAATTAAAAATTTCCGAATTCCGTGATAAAATTACATGAGGAATTGTTAAAGTGGCTAATCTCTTTATAAACTCGGGCGCAGAAATATATTTGACCCCCCCCCCCCCCCATCATTCTCATTCTCTCTCCGTCTCAAAGGGGTTGTGTTGCCGAAAACCAGGGAAAGTTACCTAGAAATGAGTGGGCTAGGGGGGGGGGGTGCCAATACAATATATATTATTTAAAAAACTCACGTTCGGGTGAAACATTTTTGATATAAAGCGCACAACGGGAGGCTTGTTTGGATACTCTTCGGTAAATTCAAGGGACAGTTTGAATGTTCCATCCTCGAAAGGAGTATCCTAAGTGTGGCGGTAAATATTACGTGTATTATTAATTCGAAATATACCTGCGGGCCGAAGATGATAGCTTCCCATGCTAATATATTGTCTTCTGTAGGTGCCCCCGATACTCCCGCTGGCGGATCCTCCTGCATTTGTACTCCATTGTACTTTCTCTTACATGGAATGGTCTGAGGACAACCAGAACTTCTCCAAGATTTGTGGATATAATAAATCGACCGTTCTGATTTCAAATTCGTTGCTAAAATCTTCTAACAAGGGAATGGCCACTTCATACCGAAAGATTGGGGTATGTGACATATACCATTTTGAAGAGCATCAAGTTGTCCCGATTCGACTTGTCACAACCTGCTAATGCTCTCTGTGGTGGCCGTGAGGAGCCTCGGAAAAAAAGACAGGGATTCGGCGCGTTTGTACCCTCGACAGGTGTACCCCTCTCGCCAGCTCCACTCACGTGTCCAGCTGGCATAGTGGGTAGTGCTATGATTGCTTTTGCAACTGCCGGGGGTTCGATTCCAGTCTGGTGTATACAGCTTTGCCGAATTTTTGTTGCTAGTATATGCAATTATAGCCAGTTTATTGTGACAAGAGCCATGATATCAGCAAAATAACAACGTCAAAATTCGAAGACAGCATTAGTTACTCAATAGCCTATGGACAACGAGAAAGAAGAATTGCAGCAGAAAGGTGGTACATCGGTATTTTGCTGATATCACGGTATCAAAAAAATTGGCAATTTTTTCTTCGACATACTTAGGGACCGCAGAGCATGGTGTTTTCAGAATTCCAACTTACAGTATACCCCATTCCTTTTCAGTTTGCGATTCTAAATCGCTTCTGAACTTTCGAAAACTTTTTCGGTTGTTTTCAAAACGTTTTTGATTAAAAAAAAATTTTTCTTGTCCGATTGCATTTTCCCCGTACCAATTATCTTCCCACATCATTTTGACCACTTTGAGGCCCGTATAATGTAATTCATAGCCAATTTATGAAAGTATGTTCTAGTGTGCACTCTTTCGATCGATAATTGATTTGCTCCTTTTGCCATACCTTATATTTCGTTACTAATACAATTTGTGGACTCTATAGTACATGTTACAGCGAAGTGCGTTAATATGGCAGAGGGAGCAATGAAGTTGCATCGAGTTTTACCCTGAAAACCCGCGATGACCACTTTCCTTCGATCGGTAATGCACTTCCGTCCTTTGACACGCCTTATATTCGTATTCCAAATCAATCTACTGATCCTAAATAACATCTTTTCACGTAGTAAGGCCATGTATCATCGAACGGAATGTTACTTTTTCGATGTGAAAGCCGAACAAGCGACGTTCCTATGACAAACAATCTCAATGATAAATTTTTTTCCCGGTCCGTGATTCCCAGAATCACATGTATATCAATTCGAAAACATATTTTCATATAATTTTAATTTTAAAATGAAGAAAAAAATAACGGAAAATATGAAGATAAAAAGTGAGTTAGTGATTAGGCCGTTGGCAGACGGAGGGGTACTGTACATTAGCCTCGGCGTTAACTTTGTTAATTCGGATAAATAAGTTATTTCGCAAAAATTTTAATTTTTTGTTGTCGAAATCGTATCGGCAGCTCATAAACCATCGGATTCTAGGCGCATTTTATTTTAGAAGCATTTTGAAGAAACTCGTCTGTGGTCCCTAGACACTAGTTTAAAAATGGCCACCCCTGTTATGGAAGGTGTACTGTAAAATTCATTGCACAGCCCATGATGGTTTCCTGCGGTACAGTAATTTTTTGAAAATCTTGCCTGATAGTCTGTAGCTTTTCTGCCGCTTCTGTCAAAGTACGGTATTTTGATTGATTCGTGTGAACATGCGATGTTTACGAAACAAGCACATCACGACATTTATAGCCGTGAAATACAAAGCCGTAAATAAGAGGTGTAAACCTTGCCGTTAAGCATAGAAATGATCGCATCTTTTTTTATCTGAAAAGGGCCCATGACTTTTCACGGGATGTCGAGAAAAAAATTGCCGGGAATGGGTGGGTCCCACGACCTCCCGCTCCTCCGCATCGACATGAGCCCAAAGGTTGAGCTTTTTAAGTGTTTTTCCGTATGAGACATATCAGGCCTTTTTTTCTGCAAGCGTCACGTCAGGTGTACGGCCCCCGGAACATCGACATAGGACTTTGGAAAACGTCCGTGTGCTGTGCTCATTAACCTGTGTGGAGCTTTTTCAGTGTTTTTTCGCCGACCTTTCCGGGTTTTAGGTTTATAGAATCGCAAAGTGATCGTGATTCTCCAGGAAAATTAGTGATTTTCAGGATTTTGCACGCCAAATCAGGCAATCTGACTGTATTTTTTGAATGTTCGCGCCTTCTCCTTTTCCTTATATATTTTCTCTGGGGGCCGTGTAGGTGGGAATATGTTTTGTTCTGAAAAGGAGCTATTTGTTTCGGGGTATTGGGAAAAAATTGCCGTGACAATTTTCTTCCTGTGCGTTGGTGAAAAAATAGCCCCGGAACAGTCCACAAAAATTTTTTTCTCTTGGCCAAGTCTCATTCAAACAAAACAGAATGAGACTTGGCCGAGAGAAAAAAATCCCGCATCCACCCCCATTCCTCCATCACATCTATACAAGAGGTGCCGAATAATCTCAATTTTCCACGATTTTCCACTCTTTTAACAGATTTTGAAAATGAATGTGAGATCAGCACAGTCGATTTATCTAGTATCCCCTCAAATATTGGTAAAGATCGTTAAGTGTCGTCCGACCATTCGCATGTTAGTATAATTCACAAATTATAATTACGAGCTTCATAATATCCAACAAATATCCATCTCCCTGCTGCAACACTTCAAACCTGTAGTTTCTTGAAGTCTCTCATGAGACGGCGTCTAGAAGGGGTAGTCATGATAATGGATTGATGCAATGACGAGAAAGAAAGAGAAGGACTGGATTGAGTAGTGAGAAGAGGGCGATCAAGGTGTCTGTAATCATTGATTCATCAGAGATCACAAGCATACAACACGCGGAATAGACGCGCCGCGCCAAGACTCATTACATGGATAACTGTGGAAAGGAATTGAATGATGACGCAAGAGCATATAACAGAAAAGAGTAATCAGAGATTACTCGATACTCGGGTGAGGCGACAAAACGCATTTCATCAGATTGAATCATAACAAAGTATAAATTACTTTATGAACAAATTTATATGTGAATGTGAGAACCCAACCTGCAGAAAGATATATTATCCTAGCAGATGAGAAAAGAGGTATCGGAAAAACGATGATAAAAAGTACTCAATAATCAATAACAAAATCACTTTAAAAGCTCTCTCAGGTTGTTCTCTCTCCCTCTGATTCGCTCTGTATAAAATTCCTTCGATTCGATCCTCCGTCTGCTAACCATCGACCTGTATATATGATATCTATTTGGCAGAACATCAATATTACCTAGTGCCTAGACCCAAGGAAAAATAGCATTTCTTTTCCAAAATAAGTCTCCTTTGGAGCAACTCTTCACTAGTCGTGGTCCGATATTTTTACTCGAGATTAGAACAAAGACGCTGGCTATTCCTCAGCGTTGCTTTTAGGATGCTTAAAATCATTGCTTAGAAGTGTCGTCCTCGCCATAACATATCTCAGACTCGACATCTTCACCGAAAACCACGACCACAAATTGTTTCTGTCGCAAAAGGGCTCCGTTCTGCTACAAAAACATTTAGGGCGGAATTTTGCATTTCAGGGTCCATACTTTTTCGCATATGATCTAGTAATTCATTTCCAACTTTAATACAAAAATTCTTTCGTTGAGCTAATTTTTTACTCGGAAAAAATATTCAAGACAACATTTGGTAAATTTTGAAAGTGATTTCCTGGTCGCGCTGAATTGTATGAGAATTTTTCATGAGTTTTGGGATATGCGAGTTCCGGTCGGTTCCATGTCACAAGGGAGACGCAAAAGTGGGCCGCTCAATACCGTAATTTCATGGTCGGCATTCGAACATGACCATAATGGGAAGCCTAATGCGTATCTAAGTTGATTGGATATAGGTTTCCTAAGGGCCAACAATCGAGTCCGAAAAATATCGAGATTTTAGACGAAATTTTTGCTCGCGCAGCTAAGGGATATATAAGATTCTACATCCCCATCTCTCCACCTACCTCAGTGGTTAAAGTTACCCAACAAAAGATTTGACAATAGATTTGAAAACAGCCAGTAACCTTCTTAGAGGCAAATACCGTATCTCAAACTACAAAGCCCATTACTTCAACGTGTACGTTACACGACATGGGCTTAAAGTTACCCAACAAGGACGAAACCCTGATCTCACCCTGATCCCGTCGCGTGTACGAGAGAGTATGCAAAAGTGAGAGAGCGCGGGATTACGCTGATCATTTCCGGCTTTCCCTTGAAGCTATTATCGATTTTTAACATTTTTGTATATTAATTCTATACTAATTCAACCATCGGCTATTCGATGGAGGACAAAAAATAATGGGTCAATTTCGTCCTTATTGGATAACTTTAAGGCTCCAGTTGTTTTTGCCGAAAGTCAGGGGTTTGAGTAGTACCCTAAAATTGTAAGAAGTATGATGGGCACTATCCGAAAACCGGGAAGGTCTCTCCAATGAGGGCTTGTAAGAGATGAGAGACTTTCTAAGGTCAAGATTTTCGAACTCAACTTAATTGTAAACCAATTCGAAAACAATAATAATTAAGTCAAAGGGGGGTCTTTGTGCTAGTATCAATTTCTTTAATACCGTTATTTCCGTTTCTCCTGCTTATTCATCCAACCGCCTTCCTCTCTTTCCATATCCTCCCTTTCCATGCCTACGCCTTCTCCACTCACTTGCATAATCTACAAAGAGATATTGATGAACTAAGCACTGCTCAGCACTAGATTCTACATTATGACATTTACCTCTTCATATCTGTTTGCAATCGTTTCGAATCTTGTGAGAAGAGCTCCAAATCTTTCATAGTTTTGTGATTCTTTTCTGATTGTCAATTGACGTAGTTCAGAATATGATAAAGAATCAACGCTAGCTTCAACTGAAATATTATCTAAGTTGTTATTTGTTGAACATTAAACAAAAGTAGGAAAGACACGTACAGTTTAAAGTGTTCCGTTTTCTTCTAAGACTTCCCCTCTGCTTCGAATGGATCTGCGCGATCATTTTATTTTTTTGTTGTGGAATTTAAATGGTAGTATCATTAATGCTTTGTATCAGGTTGATTCATAAGTTTCGCTCCAAGACTTTTCCAAGACAGTTTACTCCCTTGTGGTTCACTTGTGTTCAGGATTACTTTGGCATTATTTGAGTGACAATAGGCGCACGTAAATTATTTGTTTAATGTGAATCAATTCCACTTCGTTCCGCAGTAAAAAATATTTTTCGAAAAGTTACGAATTGACTGGTATTTGAGTGGTGTGTTCAAGCCGTCGCTTAAACAAAACGAGAGTGATTCATGCGCTGTATTTTTGTGAAGTCAGTAAGTAAGGATCAATGTTTCCGATAAACACTTGAAAGCGGAATTTCAGACTCTCTCGAAGAGTGAGTGAAGTAAAAATTAACAAAACCGGCCACCAAATTTCGATTTTTCGAATATTCCAAATGTGGCTTTTGAATGGAATGCTAAATCTCCACAATTATTTAATGGTAGCACCCACATGATATGCTCTTCCACTTAAGATATCACGCCTCTCATGAGAGAATCGGGACAAATCGGCGTTTTCAGTTGACATTCAAATTTTCGAAAATCTTGTTTATTATGGTTCCATTTAGTACTTGTATAGACTAGACTAAAACTGAAGTTTCAGATTTTTGTCATGCTTCGCAGCTGCAGCAGGCTGCCGCAAAGTTGGATCGTTTAGACATAGTTTTCAATGTTTTTTATCAATAAAAGTGGTAATTTTTGAACACGAATGTGTTTTTATGATCAGATGAACCATTTTAGTGCAACTTGTTAATTTTTCACTTTTGCGACCTTTGCAGCAGAGGCAATTCATACAGGTTTTTAATTTCTTTCTCGCAAACAGATTTCCCCCCCCCCCACTCCAAACTTTCCCAGTTTGTAGAGCTCGAAATTCTGTACCTATATGATTTTTCTCGGAATTTATCTCGACGGGTAAGGTACTTTCCCAGAGCCTTGAATACCTTTTAATGGGCTGCACGAGTCACTATCTGGGAATTCGCAATCTCAGGTCCGCCAGTTCGAATCCCGGCAAGTACACAGCTGTTTTTGCTGTACTCGAAACAACTCGAATATGTTGAGGAAGTAAGTATGGAACAAAAATGCATGAAAAATCAGTGGAAAGCAAATGGCAAAAACAGCTGTGTACTTGCCGGGATTCGAACTGGCGGTCCTGAGATTACGAATTCAAAGATGGTGACTCGTGCAGCCCATTAGAATGTATTTAAGGCTCTGGGAAAGTACCTTACCCGTCGAGATAAATTCCGAAAAAAATCATGTAGGTACATAATTTCGAGCTCTACAAACTGGGAAAGTTTGGAGTGGGGGGAAAAATCTGTGTGCGAATAAGAAATTAAAAACCTTTATGACTGCCTCTGCTGCAAAGGTCGCAAAAGTGAAAAATGAACAAGTTGCACTAAAATGGTTCATCTGATCATAAAAACACATTCGCGTTCAAAAATCACCACTTTTATTAGTGAAAACCTCAAAAACCACTTCCACACATCCCAGCTTTGCAGCAGCCTGCTGCAGCTGCGGAATCCAATAGGGTCGAAACAATTTTGGGGGGTCTTCTTCGACCCAATACCGATGTAAAAAACAAAAGAACTTGAAAATTTTATTTTTTCAATGTCAACTCGTTGTCCCGATTCTCTCATGAGAGGCATGATATATTTAAGACGATTAGCTCGTTCATCAGAAATGCGCAGCTCCAAGAAACAAATTCCGCAATATTCAAGAACTCAGAACTATGAAATTCTTGGCTATCTGGTCAGGCATTTTCAAGGCTGATCCGATGCCAATCTACTATAAGAATGTCTATTCAAAATACTTTACGAAAAAAGTGTTGTTGTGGTGCTATCATGATTACGCAATGAGTACTATTCCATCAAATTGGCTGTGCCAAATTTCAAGTTTGTGTCATTTCGGTCCTTGACATTCAAGTAGAATCGATTGATCATGTATGAGTATAGGTGCGCTATGGAGAGCGCACATGTACTAATATCACGCAAAAAAGGAATGAGAGAATTGATAAAGTTCAAAGCAAATAATAGTTCAAAAACTTCAAGCGTGAAAATGGAGCGAAACTTATGAATCAACCTAATACTACGGAATTGCATGGGAAGTAGAGTGG
This sequence comes from Pristionchus mayeri, assembly GCA_036245805.1. Classification (NCBI taxonomy): domain Eukaryota; kingdom Metazoa; phylum Nematoda; class Chromadorea; order Rhabditida; family Neodiplogasteridae; genus Pristionchus; species Pristionchus mayeri. The sequence continues at coordinate 24,052,670 of BTRK01000004.1, read as the reverse complement.
GAAGTTCATTATATCCTCCCTTTTTGTTATCTTATCCACTACAATGGCTTTATATCACGCGTGTCGCGTAAGAATCGAATAAACGCTGGCACAATGAAAATATCGAAACCGGGATTGAACCGTTTTTTGATAGCCCTTAGGGTCCCACACAAGATAGCGTCGAGCTTTGTACCGAATTTCGACCTTCAACGATGTGAGACGTCGTCCAAAATTCTGGGAGTCGAAATCTGCCCACTTTGTAGACATATATCTCCTTACCGAGTGATTTTTGAGCTTAGCTCATGGAGTGATGAATGGTGTGAAATTTCTAGGAGAATACGTCTATCAAGTTGCGGGGTCATAATTGTGATCTACAAATTTGTAAATCGATAAAATTGAATGTTTTTCACCACAATTTCGTCCCAAAGTTAATTCGTGGCTAGATGACTCGAGCTCGAATAGACGATTCGAATGATATGCTGAATGACCACTTTTTAGGGGTGCGGCACTGAGAAAATTGCATATTACAGAATGTCGAGATCGATAAAATTTTCTCGTCTAACGAGATTCCTAGCCTCACGTTCTCGAGTAGGAACTTGTATAGCTGATCTCATGTCTCACCTGTGGTGTAGTGGTTAAGACATTTGCTTTGTGATCATACATTTTTGGGGGTGTTGGTTCAATTCTAATACTGTTAGAACTTTTGCATTATTTTTTGCAAGAAGTTTGTGTGAATGTGGTTGATTATTAGTGAAATAAAAAACTACGGACAAATGATGTATGCCGGTGTGAGAGCCGTGCAAAGTGGTTCCGTGTTTTATCTCCGGCTCTCATCGCCCCGCCTCTTTCACGTACGCGCGCGTTTATATTTTTCCGCTCCTGGCTCAACTATTGGTGCTGTTTTCTGTATAGGGAAGCGTTTATCAAGCGTCGGAGTGTTTATCAAGCGTCCCTGATTAAAAAAAATATGAAATGCGCAACAAAAACGGCGGAGACAAGGCTTTACAGTAATCAACTCTACTAATTTAAATTAGGGTCTAATGGGAGTGCATCATTTCGTTCTGCAGTTTCCACGTTCGGGTATTTTTTTGCTCCGCGCGGTGTGTGACAAAATTTTTTATTTCTATGATATTTGGATCAATCCGCTATTATTCTAATTAGATAATATGTTCTTCATAACATTAATAATTCATTTTCTAGTGTATAAGTAAAATCAATTACTACCAAGCTAAAACAATCAGAACATCATAAATAATAGATGAATTCCACAGAAACATCAAACAAAAAATAATGCAAAAATTCTACCGATATTAGAATTGAACCAACATCCCCAAAAATGCATGATCACAAAGCAAATGCCTTAACCACTACACCACAGGTGAGACATGAGATCAGCTATTCAAGTTCCTACAAAGTTGGCAGATTTCGACTCCCAGAATTTTGGACGACGTTTCACATCGTTGAAGGTCGAAATTCGGTACAAAGCTCGGCGCTATCTTGTGTGGGACCCTCAAGAGTGCTAATATACGTATTTAGAAATAGGGGTCAGAAAATGTGCCAGCCACCCCAGGATTATATTCGATTCTTACACGACACGCGTGATATACGAGTGACAATTCTAACTAACAAACACTCACCTCTGTTATTTCTCCAGATATAAAATATATTATGTTTTTCTATTAAAATCCCATACATTCCGTTGAACTCTCTTTCACAACCTCTCACACACCTGAGTTCCTCCTTTCACATCTTTCCATGAGAAAGTGATCACTGCCAGAGAGGAATGCGCTGTTTCCACATCTGAAATCGGCGTCATTATAACCCCACTCATCTTCAACAAGACACCTTACCATCTCTTTTTTCCCTGACGAGAAATATTTTCCGCGATAGGCCAGCATGACTCTCCGATTCGTATCTCTTCGAGATTATCTAGAAAATATATTATACTTAATACACACTATTTGATTCTTATTTCACCTGCACGTCCCACTCTTCTCCCTCTTCCCCCCTTCCCTTATCAACTCTAATCCAGTGGCCACTCTCGGCATCGGCACGGAAAAAACTGCAAGTGTCATCCAAGACGATGGCAAGATTAAAGTTACCGGACGAGGACAAAATTGACTCCCTATTTTTTGTCCTCCATCGAATAGCCCATGGCTGAATTAGTAGAGAATGAATATACAAAAATGCTAAAAAATCTATAATAGCCTCAAGGGAAAGCCTGAAATGATCATCGTAATCCCGCGCTCTCTCACTTTTGCATACTCTCTCGTACACGCAACCAGATCAGGGTTTCGTCCTCGTCCGGTAACTTTAATGGAAATAAAGATACCGACTAGCACCAGAGGGCTTTGTCCATTTCCCCCCTCCTGCAGTGTGAAGAATCTTCTCGCCCCCCGCTTTGTCAATGTTCACCAGAAATGTGCCCGTACCACAAAATGAATCAGGCAAAGCTTCACAAATTCTAAATATAATTATAAATTATTTTAGTTGCGTATCTATAATAAATATATATAAAGCACTGTATATCCCTCACGACCGACCAGATTGCGAAATTGGTCGTGAGGGGTAGTGCGCGTAAACAAGTTTCGCCACGGTGGCAAAGGGGCGAAGAGGACGCGGCACAACCGGGTTAGTAAAATAATGAAAAATGAAGACAGTAGAATCGAGTGGTCTATTGGAAAAAAATATTCGAGATAAACATATATTAGCAATATCCAGAGAAATTAAGAAACACAAAATTAGAGCCAGTACGTATTGAGAACATAATAAAAACTAAATTATGTGTGATAAACGTGGAAGTATATGGAGAAAGAAAAATAAAGATGTCGAATCGCAAAGAAAAAACGAAGAAATGGGAAGAAAAGAGTAGAGAGGAGACCGATCGATATGAACTGGAAAAGAGCGAGAGACAGACAGGGAGATAGAAAGATGGAGACAGACACTGAGGCACTTGAGTAGTGGACAAATGGGTTCGAGATCGTGAGGGGGAGGTAATGACGCATGAATCAATTTATGTAACAGACAACTTGGAAAAGACATAACGGAAAAAACCAATGAATAAAATGAAAACATACCTATCTGAGTCGACAAGAAAAGATCCGAGAAGAATTCGAGAAACAGTGTCAAAGTCTGCCGGAGAATGAGAATACATAGGGAAGGTGCCCCATGATAATCCACTCGTAACGTCCTGAGTGAGATCGAGCTGTTAATAACAACCACTCGATATTCGGACATTCCAATTATTCTGAAGGATATACTCCGGTACCGTATGGTTCGCAATAGTAAGCTTCAGACACTGTCAGACAGTTTTGAAGAGGAAAATGTTATGCGCACAATTTTATAACTATGTTTTAGAAAAGAAATGTGAAACAACAAGAAACTTCTGACAAGAAATTTGACGGAATCCTGTACTGAAATTGCATGAGGCTGTCCTTCCCATTCATAACTGAGCACAATTAATGGGTAAGACTCTCCTGATCGCGATACACCACTATAAACCTATAATACAAAGCGGTTGTGGGCATCCATTTATCGATAACTCACAAATTTGTTAAAATTGCCGCAATGTGATGTTCCTGGATGTTTGTATCTCTCGCACACCACCTGAACGCGTACGTGCAGAATATATAGAATATTCTCTTCTCCCACCTTGGTTCCCCAGTTCACAGAAGCTTCATTCACTCTCTCCACATTGCTTGAGTAGAAGGTGCATGTTGTATGCGGGACTCCCCAGAGACCTACAGTGCACTGGTGCGACCACTAGTGAGATAAGCTCCACTTTACAAGAACACACGTCAGCGCCAAGCGATACGCGCTCACGAGAGTTCAGATAACGCAGACAAATTTGAACCTCATTTTCTAACGAAAAATGGATGGTACGCATGACCTAATGTTTATTGTTTTTTTCGTAATCAGTCAGCTCTCATCGCCTCTGTGATTGCAAAGTAATATTGTCGTAAGTACAAAGTAATATTGCCGCAAGTTGAAAAAGTTAGTTGCCAGCTATTTACTGGTAAATTTACTTCGTTCTTACGACAATATTACTTTGTGCTTACTTTGAGTTTCGCAACTTACTGACAAATTACTTTTTTATTACCCAAAATTTACCGTTTTCTTATATTTTGCTTACTTTTTATTACTTTAAAATGTTTTGTTGCTTCATGCTTACTTTAGACCAGTTGCTTTCCAGCTGCTTTTTTCAATTCAAATTTCAATTTTTATTTACTTTTCAACAATCTAACAATCATGACATGTCTCGACTTATGAATATTACAAAAGGGTTTCGATATTGCTTGACACAGGGAAGATAGATACTCAATATTCGGCGATAACGTCTTGTTCCTGAACCCTGCAAGAGATATAGTAACTCAGTTTAATCGTCAAATTTTCCAGTGTATTCACAAGTCGTTCAATTTTCTGCTGCGGATTCGATTGAATGAACAATTCAAATTCAGTGGAATGCACCTGGAAAATGTATCTGTATAAAATACTGATATTCAAAATTTACATGCGAGACAGCATCTTGAGTCTTGAGTACTTAGAGCATACTTAGTGATCGAATTGCGAGACTCATAAAACAACTGCAATTATCGCTCTTACTATTATTAGAAGATATCTTCCGGGATTCCTTACTCAGGGCCAATTTCGAAAACTGGCTCTTCCATTGAAACGGATAGTATCCGTAGACATAGCTTCATTGCCATTTGAATTCTGATCAGCACCTTCAAAAGTTGGCGGAACAAATGTAGTGTTTAAACTATTACCTGATGGCACTATCGAGGTGGTTAAGCGGGATCTTCATCTATGGAAAACATAAACCACCATAGTCAAACGAAATATTGGATAAGTGCATTGAGAGTTAATAAAATATGTAAAAAAAGAGAAGCGGATCCCCGCTTGTTGTATCTTGAAAAAAGTAAATAGTAAAATACTTACCAGTTACTTACAAATTAGTTGCCAAAAAAAGTAACTCAAAGGTTATTAACCAGTAAATTTGAAATGAGTTGCTTTCGCGACAAGGCAAAGGTAAGTTACCAGAAAATAATAGCGAATTGGAGCATAATTTTCATTTTTTGGGCAATGAAAAAGTAAGTTGCCAGTAAATTACTCGAATGGTCTTAGTTGAAGCAATATTATTATGCAATCACAGAGGAGAGATCGAGAGAAAAAAAATATAGGATAGTAGAAATGTAACTGCTTAACGTTACACAGCGTTTCGGGCGCACTCAAAATCGGACATTAAGTAACTGATTACGAAGTTAAGGGTTACGGTCGCCCGGGAACTTAAATTTTAAAAATTATTATCATGAATTGATTGTATTTTCTTCCTTTATTTTTGTTGTGACGTTTTTATCAAGTTGATTGACTAGTTTTACGTTCTAATGTTAATTTATGACGCTAAATGTTCTCAAAAGTATGAACCGGTGCTTCGGAGCTGTGATTACTAACATAAAGCTCAGAAATCCTATCGCGCGTGCTTTTTTACTTTTCGTTTCAATGGAGTTACGTTTTCGCTTATTTTTCTTTGCGTATTTCACATTTTATTTATTTTAGGGGTTCGCTTACTGGTCCGCCGTGAACTAAAGGCCGAGCAGAGGACGTCTCCTTCAGCAGAGACTAAGGTTTGTAATTTTTATTAAGAGCTTATTGCGCACGACATTCTCAACGAGTTACGCGTAGTGCCTGTAGCCCACACGCTGTATATTTATGCCAATATATTATTTTAAATGCCCATTCTGCTAGGACAATGTCGCGCCCAACTTTATAAACCTTCTAAATACTCAGTTTTATCCTTGTAGAGGCTACGACGATCTACAACGCGCGCTGTCCGCGCTGAGGAATAGCTCCTCTCCTGAGAGAAGAACGAAGACGAAGAAGAAGTGAGAAACCTTTATCTCTCCCCCATTCTCCATTTGTAAAATTATTTAAATAATTCGTGTTTTATGGCCAGAAGATTAGCAATCGATAACAGAAACTATCTGAGTGAGAACATTTTTGTGGAGACACTTCGCACAAGCGAAAAATCGAATTCATCCAAAATTGGCATACACGTAGTACTCAGTGAGTATTTAGTGTTCTAGATCATCCATTGAGAAATGCGCGACACTTTTGTCAAAAATGTCAATTTTCCAAAATGTGTAGCTCCGTGCCCTGGCCTACCGTAACCCAAAACAGAACTGGAAGGCAGGTGTTCTAGAGTTACCCTACACGGAGTACTCGATGAGGGAAATCTCCCAGAATCAATTGATTTTCGAAAGGCATACGCGCGCGCCAGAGCGCAGATGTTGAAAAACTACCGTAATATCTCGCATTTCTTACACATGAGCGCTCTGGCTCGCGCGGATGCCTTTCAATTGATTCTGGGAGATTTCCCTCATCGAGTACTCCGTGTAGGGTAACTCTAGAACACCTGCCTTCCAGTTCTGTTTTGGGTTACGGTAGGCCAGGGCCCAGAGCTACATATTTTCCAAAATTGTCATTTTTGTACAAAAGTGTCGCGCATTTCTCAATGGATGATCTAGAACACTAAATAAGCCACGCCTGAGCTATACTCACTGAGTACTACATGTATTCCAATTTTGGATAAATTCGATTTTTCGCTAGTGCCAAGGGTATTTTCATTCACTCAGATAGTCTCACATAACTGATAATAATTTGTAAATATCCCCCAAATTTGTTTTACTATGAGGTAGATAGAATTGAAGAACACTTCGATTTTTGCGATGTGTATAGATCATTGATTGAGATTTCTTTCCTTTGCAATAACGCAACTATTGTATTTGTTGTAAATAGAGCTGAATTTAATGTACATAGCACGTAATATGTTCCATTGTTTCTCGTTGAGAAGATTTCTGGCACTTTCCTGCTACAGAGCCAGGCCCCGCCCCTTATCTCCTGCCACCTGCCTTCTCTAGATCCTTTCTTTCCGTAACTCTTTTCGCAAAGCTTATGCGTTGACTCAGGCTAAATTACTTGGAAGGGCTGGTTTCCATCCATCTAAGATCATTCTAGGCCACACCCCTGATCTGAGGGCGGGGGTAGGGGCGTGATCTGGCGCGGAACAAGGAAAGTCCCAGATTTCTTGTTGTTCCATCAAAATAACCACGTGACTGAATTGTTCATAGCGGAATTGATGCTGTTTCGAAAATTACTGTGAGCAACTGAATGTAGTTGATAAAGAAGAAGTTGTATCCACTTTGTAATGCTTTTTGTACAATAAGCAATACAGGGAATGTCGGCAAAAGGGAAATGCACGCTCCGGGATTCGAACCCGCGACATCCCGTTTCTAAAGCAGTGATGTTGCCACTCGACTACGCGAGGCGAGGGGGGGCGCCCTCCTCAAATCGCGCGCTCTCTCGTTTTCCTCTTTTTCTCTAGCCACTGGATGCTCTCTCGCCCAAATGTCCGCGCCCGAAACGCTGTGCGTTACCCAACAAGGGCGAGATTGACCCCTATTTCTATCCTCCCTCGAATAGACGACGGCTGAATTAGTTGAAAAAGAATATACAAAAAATGCGAAAACTGAATAATAGCCCAAGAGGAAGGCCGGAAAAGATCAGGTTAAAGTGGCCTGATCCCGCGCTCTCACTTTTACATACTCTCTCATGCACGCGACGCGCGAACAATGCTTCGCGTGTTGGGATCAGGGCTTCGTCCTTGTTGGGTAACTTTAAGCTTCAGTGCGATCTGGTATTGTAAAGTAATGCCATGGAAAGCACCCCGCGCAGATTTATTGAAATTTCGAGAAGATAACATAACGAACCTAGCCCATCACTGAGTGGACAGGAATAACTGTTCAATGGACGGACGTCAAGAATGAACACTCCAGTTTCAGTAAACTCTTGTGGAGGTGTTGAACAGATACGATCAACTGGTACCTGTATAAAATTATGTTTACAACGCAAGAAAGGCCAAATAACAGAAGATCCGTTTGAGATAATAACCATCGCAGCATCACATTCTCTAATTGTATCTTTTAAATAAATAGGCCAGTCAAAATGCATATCCGATCCATCGTCGTCCACGAAGACACTTCTTAGGGAAGCACATGAAAGAACATTTTACCTCAATATAACAGAAATGAAGTACCTGACATTTCATTATTATGCCCACGGCATTCAAGCGCTGTATTGAGTCGAGGATTTGAGATATGCATGATTCTTGAAGGATAAATTACTTATAGTTACGTATCAATCACTTACTCTGTCACACGCTTTCGCCCTCGTTTCTTCTTCAAACAATCGTATGTATCCCATACTGAATTATCTCCCACGATACGTGGTCCAAACGATATCTCGTTACCTTACAATTTCAAATGGAAATTGTATGAAATTGTCACCCCCGCGAGCACAGTACCTTTCCCGTTACCAAAACCGTGTTCTAATCACCTACCTCGTATTTTCACGAGACTGTCAGGAAATGATTCATCAAGACTTCCTTCCATATGTATCGAAGGGCTTCTCCGAAGCTTCGAAAAAAATTTTACCTAAAATTTAGGCGAACTCAAAAGAACTCGCACTCGCACTCGCAACTCGCAACGTTGACTCGCATGACTCGCACGGTATTTTTATTTTATTTTTTCTCACTCGCAACTCGCAATTTCGACTCGCATGACCTCATATATTTTCGATACATTTATTATGATTAGGAATGGTCGGGAGTGCATAACGGTCTTCAAGAAAGTGCTCGAGCTTTATAATTCATTTTCCCTCCGTAATCATTGACAATCAGATTCCATGAAATTGCGACATGACCGCCTCTGTACACTTAACTCATAAGTTTGGCCCAAAAAAATCAATAGAGTCGAGTTAAAGTTCCCAGTATAGACGGACACGAAGACATCCCTTCTTTCACAAGGTAATCCAGATATAATTGAGGTAAACAACTGAAATGGGTTTTGGTCATCCTGGTGAATGCCTGCTGCCTCCCCAAGATCACTGAAATAGAAGCCCAAATTGGGAGTATCCATAGAACTACTGGGGACAGACCACAAGCAAGTATTTAGAACATCATGATACTATCAGAAACTCAATCAGTTTTTTTTTTAAATTTAGATTGAACATAAGGTATTCTTACAATACCGATCTTACATCTAATGGTAACCAAATCTGGTTTTACACAACAACTCTCGTTGTGTATGCTGTCTTTCAAATCCTTCGTTGTGCGTTGAAAAGTGGAGTGGTAATGTCTTTTTTGTTCCAATCAAAAGCATTTCTTCTTCATACGCTATAATTATAGCTAAAAATGGGTCAAGAATAAAAAAATAATGAGGGGCAAACTCCGGTGGAGCAATCATAAAAATTATCTGACAATAGCCTATAAAGAACTCATTGTGCAAATGATTAGCAAAAGTAGTCAAGCATATCACTCTCTTGAAATTACCTTCGAGCATTCCGTCTACGGTCATCATGCCCAATATTGGGCGGGGTTTAGGGCTCACTGTCAAGGAATAATTGAACAAAAGCTTAGAATAACATTATTATTACGAGTCGAAATTGCGAGTTGCGAGTGAGAAAAAATAAAATCAAAATACCGTGCGAGTCATGCGAGTCAACGTTGCGAGTTGCGAGTTGCGAGTGCGAGTGTGAGTTCTTTTGAGTTCGCCTAAAATTTATGCAGAAAGAGCTAGGGACCACCGAACCGGAAATAGGGACCACCGAACCGGAAAATTAAAAAGGCTTTCCGGAAAAAGGTCAAATGTTGGTTAGGAAATTGCTCCGTGCGGGATTTTAAATCTGCGTTTTCTTTTATTGTATTGGCTCGTATTTACTTATAAAGAAGTGCCGGCTCTAAAATTGTATAAAATCCGAAAGGCCTTTCTCTATAATATCTTCCATAAACAATATAAAGAAATTGTAAAGGGCAAACATGTTTTATTTAAGGCTTGAATTTTTACAATTTTTGATATTATCATTTTGCGACCGATTTACGCGATGCCGCCCTCTATTTTGAAGTACATATTGTGCAATGTTCGATGAAGAAGCTATGTGCAAAAAAATAGAAAAATCGAAAAGGGCAAACCCTATCAAAACTAATTTCTACCATTCTGGCAAACCAGGAGATATATTCTCTAAATTTGAACTTTTCGATTGTTTTCACTTTTTTAATCGTTAAAATGAGCCAAATCACGTATCTTAGGAATGATTTAGCTACGAATAACGAAAGCTAGCGGTTCTTGGGACGTATTTCAATCAGATACCTTATACCTTCAATCGAAAATGCCCAATAACTAATCTCGCAAGCATTCTACCAGGATAATAGTATTCAATTAATGTTTCTGTAGAAATGTCTTTACTAAATAATCTATAAAATAAATAATTTAAAAAATGTTAAATTTTAAACAAATGACCTGATGAACAGTCATGACCCAATGAACCGACATCACACCACGATGGGCGGAGCTTACATGTGCCTGTGAATCCTCACCGTAGACGAAATATTACAAAATTCTAAGTGTAATTATTGAATCCTGTACCCTCGAATACCCCAGGCTTTATATAAAATACCTTAAAGTCTTAAAGTAAAATTTTCATGGTGCCCCCTAAACCGGAAAATCAAAAAAGAAAACCGGTAAAAATTCTCTGCACTTTCGATGTTTCCTAATAGCCCGCGAATTCAAATTTTAAACGCAAAAGTCGCTTGTTCTCCGGTTTTTCAGCGCAGGAAGCGCGCCACTTTTGCGAAGCGGCGCGGCCACGCACTCCTCGTTTCACATGCTCTCTCGTCCTGGATACTCAGAGAGAAAGAGTGTGCAAACGAGGAGTGCGTGGCCGCGCCGCTTCGCAAAATTGGCGCGCTTCCTGCGCTGAAAAACCGGAGTTGTCGATTGCACGGCGTATCACGGAAGAAGGAAAAGTCGCGCCACTATGAGGGTGTCATAGAGGAGTGATTTTTATCATTTACTGTGGTTAGCAGCACACACAGCCAGAACCGTAGCTCGATCGTCCGGAACCGCAGCTTGGCCGACCAGAACCGGTATTTAGGTTGCGCAGATTGCCCAAACCTACTGTAGTTTATGGGCAACAGCCACATTCAAACGTTCCCGCTTTGCCTGATTGTCAAGGTGCCTGAACCGTGTACCCGCGCGGAATTTTTTTGGCGTCTACTGTAATTACTTTCTTCAACCTTCGGGGCAGAATGAAGCGGTGCCGTGATATGCCGTGCGATTGTCACTCCGGTTTTTCAGCGCAGGAAGCGCGCCACTTTTGCGAAGCGGTGCGGACACCTTACAACACCACCTCGCAAACGTATTCCGCGCAGCTTCGTGAAAGTTGCGGCGCCGCTTCATGTAAGTAACGCCGCAGCTTCGCGAAAGTGGCGCGGACTAATTAAATAACCCTGCGCAACTTTCACGAAGCTGAGCGGAATACGTTTGCGAGGTGGTGTTGTAAGGTGTCCGCACCGCTTCGCAAAAGTGGCGCGCATCCTGGATCGGAAAACCGGAGCATAGGAACAGCAGCCGTGTTTATGAATGAGCAGAACAATTAACAAATTGGTGTGCAAATGGAAGCTTACCCTACCCCATTTCGAGTTTTCACACTAGTTTTTCAAAAATAATGTAAAATAATAAGAAAAACAATAATGAATGTGGATGAAGAAGCCGACGTTTTGAGTCCAAGTGGAGCGCATCACAAGTCACTATTATACTCAATTTATCGCGAACTGAAAATATTTCAGCACAGTCCATATGAATTAATTAATTTCTTATTAATGTTTAACCCGCTCTAAAAAAGCGATATATCACCAATCATAACCAAAAACACCCATAAATATCTCGGTGTTTCAGAAGCGTCAAGCAAGTGCAAGGATTACGGTAATATCGAAATAAAATAACATTTTCTATAAAACCGCTAATAGTATTTTTTTTTTCTAGTATGCGGTGTAAAACAGGGTTAATCGCAATATAACCAAAAATCTCGAATGTACTATTAGCGGTTTTAAAGAAAAAGCAAAAAATGCACTTTCACAACGGTAAAATGCTCAACTTTGACGGCCTCATTCTCTAATATCTTATATTTTTATTTATTTTTATTGTGAAAATAATTTTTTGTGATTGATAATCTACATAAACTGAGGGAATGAAGCTTCAACACTTAGTTCTGAAAACACATCTATTTTCGATCGCTTCGTCCTTCTCCAATTCTCCAATATGTCTCTTCTTGCCATGCTTGGTGTTCTTTCAATATGTGTTAATATTCATTCCAATCAATAAAATAGTTCAAAAATCGCATTAAATATTTTTAAAAATCTATCTATACCTATATATAAAGCGCGGTGTGTGTCCGTATGTCCGGATTGCGAAACAGTTGCGAAACGATTACGAAATGGGGAGGGAGAGAGATCGCGCGTCAACAAATTGCGAAACGAGTGATTGCGAAACCTACTCCGCTAGGACGGGGCCCCGGACTAGCGTTTTAAAATATTGAAAGAATTTGGCTTGAAAAGTACGGTAGTTTGAAGGAAAAGCGTCGGAAGGAATCATCCATTATTCCGTACTCAAAAATTTCCGCTGCCGTCGCTACGATTGTCTGAAAAAGTGAAGGATGCCGCTCCTCATTTTTTCCTGAATAAGAAGTTCATTCAATAACGCACAGATTCTGGGAAAATAAAAAAAATCTGGTTCGGCAAACATATTCAATTTTGGTTCACAAATTCGGAACTACGTCATTTCACACAATTAATTCGATATCTCTAAAAGGCAAGGATGCCGTTTCACAGTTTTTATTGATTGTGATCTCCCTCTCATCGCGTGCCAGCAGCTTGAAAAAATAAAAATCTGGTTCGGCAAACATGGTCAACTGCATGCACATCTATTCGATAGTATTGTAATAAACAGTTTGAACACAGAAATGTACTGTAATCATAGTTGCCCACGCCGCCGGCGACCCCCATGACCCCCCATTCATGGATGAGCGCTGCCTCACTATTTAAGTGAGGCAGCGCTCATAGACGCTCATAGACGGTCATGATCTAAAAATCGATGGTAGGTCATGGCTAGGTCAAGATTAAGTACTGTACCAATCGATAGTACAGTACTTCCTGACACCGTATATAGCTACCGTAACCCCTATTACCGCAAACTGATTTTTTTCAAAAATTGAATATATCGTACCCTAATTAAAAAGTCAAAGTACCGTAACCAATCGATAGTAAAGTACCACCAGATACCGTATCCCACTACCGTAACCCCGACTATCGCGAACTAACTTTATTTTTAAGATGCCCTGATAACGTGCAGAATCAGTCTGGTGTCGTGAACGATCGATTGCACAGTACCCAACTGACTACCGTAACCCAGTTCCTTGGGTCAAACATTTTTCTAAAAATCCTAACTCGATAATAAAATTGTTTTGAAGTATCATACCGTAAGGCTAATTACTGTAGAACCATTTTTCGATCGATTTAGGATTTTTAGAAAAATGTTTGACCCAAGGAACTAGATCTGAACCAAGGAACTGGGTTATGGTAGTCAGTTGGTTACTGTACAATCGATCGTTCACGTCAACAGACCGATTGTGCACGTTACCAGGACATTTTAAAAATAAAGTTAGTTCGCGATAGTCCGGGTTACGGTAGTGGGATACGGTATCTGGTGGTACTGTACTATCGATTGGTTACGGTACTTTGACTTTTTAATTTATGTACGATATTTTCAATTTTTGAAAAAAATCATTTTGCGGTAATCGGGGTTACGGTAGCTAGATACAGTATCAGGAAGTACTGTACTATCGAATGGTACAGTACTTATTCTTGACCTTCCCATGACCTACCATCGATTTTTCGACCATGACCCCCTATACGTCTATGAGCGCTGCCTCACTTTTCACCATGAATAGGGGGGTCATGGATGAGCGGTGCCTCACTTGCCGCCGTCAGTGGTGGGCAACTATGACTGTAATGTATCGAATCAATTTTTTCTTCAGTTTTTGAATAGCCAGCAGGACTTTAAAGTTACCGGACGAGGACGAAACCCTGATCTGGTCGCGTGTACGAGAGAGTATGCAAAAGTGAGAGAGCGCGGGATTACGCTGATTATTTCCGGCTTTCCCTTGAGGCTATTATTGATTTTTAGCATTTTTGTATATTCATTCTCAACTAATTCAGCCATCGGCTATTCGAAGGAGGACAAAAAATAGGGGGTCAATTTTGTCCTCGTCCGGTAACTTTAATCTTGCCATCGTCTTGGATGACACTTGCAGTTTTTTTCCGTGCCCACGACAATCACAGCCTTAAGGAAACGCAGACTCAAGAACCTTATCAGTAAGGATATTCGCGGTAGGAGTCCCAAGCGACCGAAACCTACGTGTTCCCGCCAATAAATTTTTAACGTGGAATTCAAATTTCAAACCGCCCTAGCATCCATTTTTTTAAATATTTTTACATTCTGCAGCTTTTCGCACAAATGGCATGCCATAAGCTTATTTATCACCTAAAAAATAAACCCAAAAATGGGCGGGAACCTTGTGCGGATGCGCCTTTTTATAAACGCGTTCACTTTTAATTTTTAGAAATCTGACCTACCGAAACTTCTATTATATATTTTTTAAAAATAATTCTAATTTGCTTTCATGAAATCGGACATGCTGAACTACCCTAAGCCAAAAGGAACATCAATTTAGACGAGTTTGAGAAACATAGGCAATGACCGCGACGCATGAGCCTCACACTGCGGCGTGGCACTCGTGGTGCCGATGCCACTTTTTTATGTTATACTAGTCCGGTCTCTCTCCCTCCACATTTCGTAATCGTTTCGCAACTGTTTCGCAATCCGGACAAACGTACGGACACTGCGCTTTATATATAGGTATAGATAGTTTTTTCTCAACGAAGTATTTGCAGCTTTGTTTTTATCAACTTAGAAGCATGCACGCGACAGCTGCGCAATGATTTTTGAGAAAAACAGTAAGAATGATTCAACAGAAAATACATCATATCACGTGTCTTCTGAGAGATTGCAGGTGGCGTTTGACAAAATGTTCAAACTGCTCCTATCTCCAACCAAACATCATGGTAGACTTACCTGAAGGTGAAATACTTTCAGTTGAAGTTTCGAAGCCGTAATATCAAAACTGTCTAAAAGCCGGCTCTCGCGTTTTCTAAAATTCAAAAAATCGTATTTCCTTTCAACTTTAAGCTAAAATGCTTAAAAAAGAAAAATATCAGCGTTCAGAGCTGAACAACTTTTATGTTGACAAATTTTGGATGGGACAACAAGTGACAGGTGAAAAACGAGAAAATTCGATTTTGACCCTCGAAAAAGTAATCTTAACTCTTAACGATGTCGTGAAATGCCTCTTAACGATGTCGTGAAAAAAAAATCCTCTTAACGTCCACGAGATTTCTACATATTTGAAATCTACGTGTTTTTTTACCCCGGATAAAACCATTTTCATTTGAATCGTGAATGGTAGTCATTCTCATTTTTCGCCTTGAATATGCGAAATCTCAACTTTTCTTGTCATTTCCAAAATGTCGTTTGATTCTAAATGATGTTTACAGCCTCCAATCGCTCTCAAATTTGGCTTGGGAGTCGTACTGCAGCATATAAACGTATCTCATATCAAAATATGCCAAATTGCAAAATTTTAAAAATTTCGATTTTTTCGTTCAAAATGGTCGAAAAATCGAAATTTTAAAAATTTTGCATTTTGGAATATTTTTATATGAGACACGTTTATATGCTGCAGTACGACTCCCAGGCCAAATTTGAGAGCGATTGGAGGCTGTAAACATCATTTAGAATTAAACAAAATTTGGAAATGACAAGAAAAGTTGAGATTTCGCATATTCAAGGCGAAAAATGAGAATCACTACCATTCAAGATTCAAATGAAAAGGGTTTTATCCGGGGTATAAAAACACGTAGATTTCAAATATGTAGAAATCTCGTGGACGTTAAGAGGATTTTTTTTCACGACATCAAGTTTTTAATACTTTTTTGAGGGTCAAAAACGAATTTTCTCGTTTTTCACCTGTGACTTGTTGTCCCATCCAAAAGTCGTCAACATAAAAGTTGTTCAGCTCTGAACGCTGATTATTTTTTTCTTTTTTAAAATACATTTTAGCTTAAAGTTGAAAGGAAATACGATTTTTTGAATTTTCGAAAACGCGAGAGCCGGCTTTTATGCAGTTTTGATATTACGGCTTCGAAACTTCAACTGAAAGTATTTCACCTTCAGTTAAGTCTACCATGATGTTTGGTTGGAGATAGGAGCAGTTTGAACATTTTGTCAAAGGGGGCCTCTATTTCATGCAATCTCTCAGAAGACGTGTGATATACCATTTCCTGGAACACTGCCGAATTTACTGGAGCAACAACCGTGGTTCCTGCCCATGAAACGCTTGGTACGGATTTGAACCAATAATGAAGAACTTGCAAGAAAAATACGGAATCGACCGCCTGATTTAACGTCTCATATGTGCCCATTGTCGTTAATATTGCTTCTTCCTTATTTTTTTCGAAGAGGGAGAGGTCAAAGATCATTTATGGGATGATCTGAGGAGCTAGAGAAAACCAACCATATCTGGCATTGAGATGAGCATGCTACGTATTGATTTACCAATGGTGAGTGTATGATGAGAGTCAGAGATCAAAGATCAACTATTATAAAGAAAAACAAGTCATGATCATTCGAATGGTGCCAATCCTGTTGTTCTAGAATGAGAACAGATTTTAGTTGAAAAAAGTGCAGACGTCCAACGATCAAGCCCGTTTTGAAGAATTATTGAAGAAATAGTGAAGAATTATTCTGATTCCTTTGTTCTACCCTCCTCGAACGAGAAAGTTAATGAAATTCATCATCACTTTTCACTCTCACCCACAAAGTTGGCGGCATAGAGCTTCAAAATTCATCATAAAACTGCTTGTAGCGAAAAAGATCCGAATTTGTATACCCAACATAGCATACGAAAAATGATCCCCAGAACAAGGCGCATCTTAGCATGTAGTTCTTGGTTTTAGCTTTTGCTTTATATTCGAGAACGTCGAAATCTTAATGTTATCATGCAAACACATGTGGAATTTTGATTTCAGCGGCTTCGTAGTGACATTAATTATCTCCTGTTAAAATTTCAAGACGTTTCTAAATTCGGTTTCCGACTTATCGCTACAAATATAGATGAAGCCCACATGGAGCCTGGCTTAACCAATCGATATGGAGCAAAATGAAGTTGCCCACGATGATCAGCACCCTTGACTACCCCAAAAGGCATAATTTCGAAATTTCGGTGTGCCAGACCCAACAGCAATTTGTTTGCATCTTACGCGAACGGGCTCTTATAACAGAAGAACAGCATAAAACAGCATCCTGCGACGACGACCGAGACCAGAAGTGAGTGAAAACACGAATTGCACAGGAAACGTGGCTGCGTTGCAAACGGAGTACCGTATGCTAACAATCGTGGTAAGATGCTATGTCACGCGAGCAAACGAACGGAAAAGTATTACGGTAGGTTAGTTGAAACGGCGAGTCAAACTGGTCACATTTATGAATTATTGTACGAAAAATAAATATTATGACGGATATTGGGAGTAATTGGGGATTATTGGGGTTTATTCTAGCGAGGAAACCCCTTCCGAGTACAGACGCGATCTCAAGAGGTCAACGAGGCACAGGGTGTGATCTACCCTTCAGTTCTCCGTTGTTTCTTCAACTATTTCATTGTTTTCGATTGATTGTTGTTTTAGACGATACTATACAATGCATTCAATACTAATATGTGGATGCACTGTTTTCATTATTCAAGAAAAACGATATTAGATAATAATTGTTCAAATAAGAAAGAATAGCGGTTCCACGTGGGCTCAGCCTAGTACAAAAAGTCTGGACAGCTTGGACCATTCAAAAGTTTTTGCGGGAAAAAACGTATAATTTCTGCAAAGTTACTTGCACACCATTTACTAGAATAGTTCGCGATAAGTGGTGTGACTGCGTAGGTGGCTAGCACGGACGCGAGTCGATACTCAGGCAAGAGATTTATCACATTGTGATTTATCACTTTATGCATGACTAACTCTAGCAACGATTTTCATAACTGTCAATTGCTGAAACGGTGGCCAATTTTCCCGCCCGAGGCCCGCTCTAGTTATACTTTTCTTGTTCAGTGAGATTTATTCTGACCCCACGTGGGTTCTAGGAGTAGTATTATTATCTATACACAGCAGAATCACTGCACTGTTCACTCTCACAATTTTCATGCGTTGCGCTACAGTATCTCATGCGTCGCGGAAGCCGTTGTTTTTGCATCAACATTTCAAACTAAATTTTAAAATATTTTCTTAGTGTTTTTAGATTCTTAGGCGTGCCCAGTTTACTGAAATCAATACAAAATTGACCAAACAGTGCTCAATTTATCAATAACAAGAGGGAGTGTAAACATTAAGGGGGGTCGATCTTCCGAAGGAATGGTATCGTTTTGACACTATTTATTTATTGTATACAATTAGTTACGGTCTAAATCGCAAGAATGATCCTTGTTACTAATGAAAACGCCACAAATAAAAATACAGCAGCTCATTTTATAAAACACGCCGATGAAAAATTACGGTAGTCTTGAAATAAAGTCAGTTCCAGTTTTTTTGAATTTACTAGGCTCCTGGCACGGCATGATTGGGACTTTTTTACGGAAATCATCTCGTGATAGCATTTTCCGGAAGTGCATTATTACGGTCTTGATGTTGCTGTGCTATAATTGTGTATAGCAATATTAAAACGTTCCGAAATTTTAGAATTGACGAATTAGACACAGCGCGCAGAAATATGGGCGGAGCCTAGTAATTCAACCGCGCATCAAACGCGTAAAATAATAAAG
Organism: Pristionchus mayeri; assembly: GCA_036245805.1. Classification (NCBI taxonomy): domain Eukaryota; kingdom Metazoa; phylum Nematoda; class Chromadorea; order Rhabditida; family Neodiplogasteridae; genus Pristionchus; species Pristionchus mayeri. The sequence continues at coordinate 24,033,878 of BTRK01000004.1, read as the reverse complement.
TTTGCTTAATTCTTTTGTTATTTGAATTAAGTTAGTGTGCATACGCCTTGTTTTAACATTAAAAATTAGAGACCCTCATGTGAAACACTAATTGGGCTTCTGAATTTTTGTTTTTGTCAAACCCGGGGCAATTGAGGGTGTAGAATTCATGTTAAATATATAAAATTGCATGAAATTCTCAATTCGCATTGTGAACAGTGCATTTAGTTTGCATGCGTTGGCTCCGCCCCTTTGGTGTAGTTAGTAGTTCATCGTGTCAACTAATTTTCAGTATGTCATATTCCTTATGAGCCGACATCTTATCTTTATTTTCATTTTATTTGATATCTATCACTTACTGAAGAAAAATATAAATATAAGGAAACAACAAATTATAACATCATTGCATTAATACTTAATTTATTATACTCATTTTTAAACTTCGGTAGTTTTCCGGCTCTACGTAACGGCTCTGTGTTTTGACGGATATTATGAAAAATCTCAATGATAAATTCTTCTCGTTTTCTGAATATAGATCAGGCGCCTTGCAATCTTCGTTATTCTAGAAGGCCATGAATGAGCACTCTCTTGTTCATTCGCAAATAATTATTGTGTCAAGAAAACGAAATTTCCAGGAATTTCGAAAGGCGTTTACAAAAAATCCCATTGATAGAAACGTCTCATTTTTGACAATTTTTGCTGACTCATCCTTATTTATTCGCTGCCGGAAATGCTAAGATGAACACTCTTTAGAAAGCAAGAAAATCGAGAAAAATGAAATTTCAACGTGACGATGTTTACTAATTTGTCAACAACCTTTTTGCCGGTTTTGATTTTGTAATTCCCGGTTCGGTGGTCCCTAATTAAAAATATGAAAAACGAAATAATAACAAATTGGTTTGAAATTATGAGTTGTGACGCGTAATTTATTGTTCCGGGGCGTGGTGTAGGCACAGCAACATCAAGACCGTAATAATGCACTTCGGGAAAATGCTATCACGAGATGATTTCCGTAAAAAAGTCCCAATCATGCCGTGCCAGGAGCCTAGTAAATTCAAAAAAACTGGAACTGACTTTATTTCAAGACCACCGTAATTTTTCATCGGTGTGTTTTATAAAATGAGTTGCTGTATTTTTATTTGTGGCGTTTTCATTAGTAACAAGGATCATTCTTGCGATTTAGACCGTAACTAATTGTATACAATAAATAAATAGTGTCAAAACGATACCATTCCTTCGGAAGATCGACCCCCCTTAATGTTTACACTCCCTCTTGTTATTGATAAATTGAGCACTGTTTGGTCAATTTTGTATTGATTTCAGTAAACTGGGCACGCCTAAGAATCTAAAAACAATAAGAAAATATTTTAAAATTTAGTTTGAAATTTTGATGCAAAAACAACGGCTTCCGCGACGCATGAGATACTGTAGCGCAACGCATGAAAATTGTGAGAGTGAACAGTGCAGTGATTCTGCTGTGCTACGTAGGACATACATTTCTAATCCAATATTATTGTATGTTCTATTTGGATGGTAAATACTTTTTACGTGGTGTTATTAATGAAAACGCTTAGCTAAAAATATAGCAAAAAGGGTGTGCTGGTTAGGGAACGAACCTGTGTCGAAATTTTGCAAAATATTCCGGCGTGTTATCCACTACACCAAGGACGCAGACAAGCTCGAGGCAATTGAACAAGACTAGGCGAGGCAAGGCGTTGTATTGTACGCATACAATTCAACAAGATTCGAATAATTCGAAATACAATTATTTCAGAGGCGCAACCAAATAAAGTATGAGTTCAGCATACCATTCGATTCCTCTCATCGAGATCTAGCGATTGAGCTATAGTTTGCCTTGGGCCCGAAATTATGGTAAAAATCAACAATTTTAATCGATTTATGAAAATGTGAATTAAAAAATCAAAGGCCCAATTGTACAGGCGTATTCTCCTGGAAATTCTGGTCAGACTGCATTTTTTTCCGAGCATCAGACATCAGGCTCCAAAGAAGCGAGATTTTAGCCTCCGAGAAGTTTGACGACGTATCACATCGTTGAAAACGAAAATTTGCGACAAAGCTCGACGCTATCTTGTGAGGTACCATAAGGGCTGCCCAAAAACAACAATACAAGGGAGGGTCAATAAATGTGCCAAGACCACCCTTATTTTAGTGGATTCTTACGTGACACGCGTGCTAGGGTTGGCAATACGAGGCGAGGTCACGAGCTCGTTATCCTCCCCCTACTCTTATTTCGCAATCCGAGGAGGGGGAGGCGTTACGAGCTCATAACCTCCCCTCGTATTGCCAACTCTAACGCGTGCTATGCTGGATGAAATTGAAATCTTATTAAATTCTGCCGAGAGCATTTTGATTCTGTATAGCCAATAACCTATTCCTATCAAAATGGTGAATTTAGGAAAAGTTTGAAATTTTGCTTGAGGGGCCCTAAATAAAACGGAACAAACCACTCCGGTTTTTCGACGCAGGATGCGCGCTACTTTTGCGAAGAGGCGCCGCCACACACTCCTCGTTTGCACACTCTTTCTCTATGAGTATCCACGACGAGAGAGTATGTGAAACGAGGAGTGCGTTTCCGCGCCGCTTCGCAAAAGTGGCGCGCTTCCTGCGCTAAAAAACCGAGTGAGTTGAGTAATAAGTAATTTGAATCACGGCGTATCACGGCACCGCATCATTCTGCCCCGAAGGTTGAAGAAAGTAATTACAGTAGACGCCAAAAAATTCCGCGCGGGTACACGGTTCAGGCACCTTGACAATCAGGCAAAGCGGGAACGTTTGAATGTGGCTATTGCCCATAAACTACGGTAGGTTTGGGCAATCTGCGCAACCTAAATACCGGTTCTGGTCGGCCAAGCTGCGGTTCCGGACGACCGTGCTACGGTTCTGGCTGTGTGTGCTGCTAACCACAGTAAATGATAAAACTCACTCCTCTATGACACCCCCATAGTGTGGCGCGACTTTTCCTTCTTCCGTGATACGCCGTGATTGAATTTCAAAACATTTAAATGTTTATTATAAAAAGTATTTGTGACTTTGATGTCTATCGTCGACAATGCAATGTGTCGCATTGTTGTTTCCCGCTTTTTATGATGCATTAACAGTTTATTACTTATACTATATTGCACTTTGCAGCCAGTTCTTTTCGTAAAGGATTGTGCATCGATAATGCATGATGAGCTTTTGGATTTTGAAGCAATCGAGGTAATGCACCTTCGGAATTAAATTACATCCTTTGTTCCAGCGAAATCGATATGAAAATATGAGCTTCGCGAAACGTGCCGTACTCTGTTCTTTCACAGAGATTATGTTTCAGAGAAAGCTTTTACCAGATTCTGCTTTCAAAGCAGTACGCCTGAACGGTATTAATTGAATTATTTATTCTCTGACGTTTTCTCAATTGTGTGAAATTTAGAGAGGAAAATCATGTTTAAAAAAAATAATATTGACCTGGAAGAGGTTTTATATTAAAGTAGTCGTTGTCCTCAAATATTGTGGCCTAATAAATATTCTTGTTGAGGCGTGAGGTTATTTGTATTTGATGCCGATCATGATGATGCCTACGAAAACCTGGTTAAGTTGAGTCAAATCTGCGAAGAAATTGAGAATGAAGCTGTTAAGGTAGGCTTTCATTATATTCAAGTCCGAGCTCCTCCACCCACCCCCCCCCCTCCTTCCGCATGTAGATCACGGCCCTCTACTCGTTCCCTTCCAGGGCACTTTTCCGGAAACTAAATACGGCTCTCGATTCCGTGTGAGACTCAGATCACTGAGGGTAGAATGTAGTTTGTAGTCGTTTTCAAGCGTCGCGACGCGTGACCGCCTCGCTTCTCTCACGAAATTCGAGAGCAAATTTAGCCGCTTTTGTTTAATACTTTCGCTATTTTAGTTAAATTTTAATATTAATATTTATCTCCGGGAGAAACACTCCCCGGAAGTCCCGGAAGAATAGGTTTGGCACCTCCCCAGATGTAATGATATACTTAGCACTGAATTATTTATTTTTAAAAGGAATAAAAAATAGATCAATAAATGAAAATTATCGATGTAAAAATAATAGAAACGAAATATTTCGAAAAGTGCTCCGCCCATTTTTTAAATCCCCGCGAAAACAGCGCTCGCATTTTTGGGAAAAGTCGCACAAGTGCACGCCCGAAGAAAAGCGAGGTGAGAATTTCTCCACTGTGAATGGCCGTGATGTAGACTCCAACAGAGACCGTACGCATGAAACATTGCCGACAAATGGATTAGTCCGACAAACGTTTGTCGGGCAAACATCATTTGCCGGCAAAAATGTTTGTCGGATGCACGAATAAATTTTTGCCGGGCAAACGTTTGCCCTGACTCTTTGTTGACCATTTCAATAAAACTATCAATCGCACTGAAGTGTATTTGACTCCAAAATCATGCTTGAATTACTACTACTTTACCTTACCCCGTAAGAATCGGCTTCCCCGAGAAGCTAAAATTTTGCAAGCGTGTGCCTACATTGTATTTAATCAGCAGACACAAAAAGAGGCACCTCAATTTAAGAAAAATAAAGATATTCACGAAAAGCAGGTGTTGGTAATTCCGTCCGGCCGTAAATTTCGGTAGTTTTGGGCTTTTTCCCACTCCTTTTTCCGTTTGCATTCCCGTGAGAATTTCGTGCATTTTTTTGCAATCTTAGTGCTTGCCCCATATGTGTACTGTCCGTACACACTCTCCGACCACATTTGACGTGAACACGGCCCCTTATTCGTCGACATTAGAAAACCTAATCCGCTTAATTTTTCTCGAACGGAAATCGTTCAAATGTGCCTAAATTGACCCTGCATCAGGAAATCAGGAAATTGCGGGTCATTTAAGCTTCAAATTTTACAGTATTTATACCTCTCCTCTGCGTCTTGCCAAATTTCAGTTTGCAATTCACTGCTAAATAGAGAATTGGAGAAAAGGGTCAAGTGGGCGGAGTTAGGCGGTCCGATTTTCCGAATGTCGACGGGCAAGGGACCGTGCGTGAATTAATTGATTATTCGCTTCTTGCTGTGTACGAGGCTAGATCATAAGTCTGACACAGCCGCACTCACTTACACGGCAATTTTTTTCTCAACACCCCGTTAAGAGAAATGGTCCCATTTCAGATCAAAATAACCACAGAAAGATTTATTAAGCATTGAAAGTATACCAATTCTGTGTTTAGTGACTAGGCTGCATATTCCACATACGCTAGAATAGAAGGCGCACTTGGTTAATTGATGGTTAGATGATGTTCCGGAAGGCAGAAAATGGCAACTAAACATTAATTAGTGATTAAATAATAATTTATGAGTAAATCAATATAATAAACCGAAAACCGTATAGCTAAAGTTGCCTGACAATTTGAAAAGTACCAGTTTCAGGCAACATTTTTTAAAAATGCACCGTTCCTCAGGAAAAAAACATTGCACCGTGCCACAGTACTTAGTTCATTTTAGCGGACCATTTTTTCCAGGTGTGTTGGTGAAAATATTGCCGTGACTTACCGTAGTCATCTATTACCCGTTTCGCAAGTAATATGATTCCGCCTGGCTGGGAATAGCTTGCCTTATTCCCGCGCCCTTCTAGAGAGACCTGTCTAGTCTCTCCCCGTCATATTAGATGGTTGTTAGTCCAGTCGCTCCCCATTAGCCGTCTAGGTGACCCGTGTAGTCTAGGGATGCGACACTACCTTTCTACAACCACCTCTCTCCTATTTACTACTCTTTATCTTCCATAATTAACATTGTCCCGTATTGTAATAAACTCTCTTTATTACTCCCACTCTCACCACGCTCATACATAACACTTCTTTACGCCCATTTTTCTGTTTATGGGGTGGGGCGAGTTCGTTACCAGCAATTTATTCGCTTTTGCACAAAAATGCTGATTTTGTGGTGTTTCTTATTTCAATAGTTACTAATAAAATTAACATTAATTGCTTTCATATAATTAAATGCAAAATTAATATCTAATTAATATCTAAGGGTAAGCATAATCGAGTATGCAAAAAGAAACTAACAGAATATGTCGAATATAAAAAAATACGGAAATTAAAGTAGCATAGGCATTGTGGGTTGCACGGTGCCGAGCGTGTAAAAATGCAAATTGGCCGCTTTTTCTATACTATACTGATATTTCCACTTGAATGACCAACACTAAACTTTTGCAAATCGCTAATTAATCTTTTCTCTTCTGTGAAAAGAACATTAGAATCAAATCTATCCTATTGAAAGTGCATGTGTGCATATTCATAAGAAATAAAATTCAATAGAAACGTAGAAAAATAAATATGAACATTATTTTGCTAAGTCGATTGCATGTACGACCCAACTCACCGACACAACTCATCATTCCCAATTCAGTTTTGAAAGATCGCCGTATTTTTGTTATTTTAAATAGTTTTTATATTTAATTTTCCTAGATCGTTTCAGCATAACTGAGACGATGAATAGTGTTAGCGCCTCCATTGCCCTTGCTAGATTAAAGTTACCGGACGAAGACGAAATTGACCCCCTATTTTTTGTCCTCCATCGAATAGCCGATGGCTGAATTAGTTGAGAATGAATATACAAAAATGCTAAAAATCAATAATAGCCTCAAGGGAAAGCCGGAAATGATCAGCGTAATCCCGCGCTCTCTCACTTTTGCATACTCTCTCGTACACGCGACGAGATCAGGGTGAGATCAGGGTTTTTCGTACTCGTCCCGTAACTTTAATACAAAATGAGTAATGTTCTCGGAACTACAGTTATCAAATTTTTGAGTTGGAGCGCATCGTCTGTCGCATTGTATTATCTTTGTAGTACTGTTATTAAAATATTAATATTTTACTTTTAAATCGTTTCCAGTGATGCATGGGGGTACCATGCATCACTCGTGAAAATGAATAGGCACGGCAAGTACCGACAACTAATAGGTAGGCTACGATTATGCCGAAAATCGCAGGTTCATTATGTTCAAGTGACGATAATTTTATTTCGATCATTTCCGACCTCCCAGGTTTTGGCAGAACAATGCTCAAGGGTTCACTATTGCCCTGTAAAAGCGAATAAAGACGGTAACTGCCGGCAAAAGTGATAGGTCCAACGATAGGATGACCATGCTTTTATCTCTGCTCGAAAGACAAAGTTTCAAGTCTGTGCAGCAAGCTGCTGCAGCTGCCGATCGAGATAGGCTGCAGATCGACCCGGAATCGAATTCAGAGCCATAGATTACCCCAAGAACTGCCAAAACCTCAAAACCGACTTTTTCGATTGTACCATGATAAGGGCGTTTTGTCCTGATTCTCTCGTGAGAGGCGTGATATTAGACCGATTTTAGAAAGCGCTTCCTCCGTCTTCAACCCGTACCAGCATAAGGACAAAAAAGAACTCGAAAAAGTGCAGAACTACTTCACAAGACGTTTATTTATGCGCTGTTTTAATCATACTTGGGAAAACATGCCCACCGCTCTCGATCGCAACCAGAAACTAGGCATTGAGTCCCTAGAGAAGCGTAGAATAGCGATTGATATGAGAGTAGCCACAAATCTCATCCGATGCTAATTTTTTTATATTTTTTAAAAATTTCCAACCGAAAACTGCATTATTTCAAAATTTATTACACTCGAAACGGCATTAACTTTAATAATCCTGGATCGAACCACAACTGCAGACACAATAGCTTTTTGCCAAGAGCGACAAGGCTTTTAGTAAATTCCGAGAATCAAACCAGTTCCCCTGAGTAGATCCCCTGACCCTATTGTCCCATTATTCACTCGTCATTCTAATCTTCATTATTTCAATTTTGTTAACGTTTTTTCGGATGAAATAGCATCTATACCATGCTAGGGAAACATTGACCCGACAAACGGTTTATCGAGCGATTTGCCGGGGGTAATGGCCGGGAAAACGTTTTGGCCGAGGTAAACGCGTTTGTCGCAAATTAAATTTTCATGCATCCCTACAAACGGTTTCGGCAAACGCTGACAAACCAAAAACAGATTCTGATCACTCGCCCAAGTCTGCCCTTTTGAGTTCGCACCGAGACCGCGATACTGCATGTTTAGACCAAAATTAAATTGCGTTTTTGGGTATTCAAGCACTCATCAATAGCGTGGAACCATATTATTGTGAGTTTAAAAGAATGGTCAGGGATTGCGAGAAAAAAAAGAAAATTGGAAGAAAAAAACTTGCGCATAAACCTGATAGTATGATAACATAGATATTTTTCAGACCCTCCGATTCTTAATTAATGTATCTGATGATGGTGAAGATCGTGTTGGAGAGTTGTTCGAAATTAATTTCACATATGGAAAGAGCATCTGCATAAGTCTGAAGTGAGATTACTTTAATATTATATTATCAGGCTGAGCAATGAGTTCATTCAAACCTATGTTATATCTAATTTTCTTCATAGTTCTCCATTTGTTTAATGAATTATGTTACTGTTTGAGGGCTGTGAGGCTTTTCATAGTGCACATTGCCTGAGACTCGGCCAGTAGATACTACAGATGCAGTAGAAATTCACAATGAGGGATGATTACGATTGATATTCATCGTGCCATAATTCCGTGGATATGAGTAATAGCATCGTTGCTCAAAGCCATAGCAAAAATTTGACGGGGATCGAACCCACACCCCGAGCATGCGGAGCAAATGTCTACCCAATTGAGCCATGGGCACTGGTATAGAAGCCCGGACCAGTCTGTAAAAGGATCTTTATAGAGGCAGGGTAGCCGTCCGGCCTCCCTCCAAGAGAGGAATGATCTGTCCTAGCACTGCCATAAAAGTTTCCGATTGGGGTACTGATGAAGGCATCAGGGGTATCCCCAGTCCAGTAAAACCTACCTTTAGGCTATCATATCCCTTAAAATAAGAATATCTATGGTCTTAATTAAAAATTAAATGAATTCATTCAATCTAAAAGCATCAGCCTATTATCTACCAGTACCCCAATCTGGATTCTAGGACAGTCTCTTTTCAGAGGGGGATAGAGCCTTTGCAAGTGGTCCGGGCTTCTATACCAGTGCCGCTCGGAGCCATGAACGCTTGTTGGTTAGATCCAGCGAGAAGGCTCTTGTTCGTTTGAAAGCAAGCAAGACACTACGAGGTTTTGGACCTTGAAACTTTGAAAGATTATATCTCAAAATACCAGACTCAGAATTGCACACATTGTTTTCTGGTCTACTGACCGTATGACATGCATACCTTAATTTTGGCTTATAGCACTTTTGAGTTTTAAGCATGCATTTTATCCATAACGCTATGAAGATGCTATTTTAAAGTGACGATTTCAATCCCATCGTGAAGAGAAGAGAATGAAAAAGTACCCCGTGAAAAAAGTTCATATTTTTTGAACCACTATTATTCACGCTTAGGGAGGGCAACGGTGTTTACGAATGAGGAAAACAATTCACAAATTGGTGTGCAAATGGAAGTTTATCCTACCCCATTTCGACTTTTCACTTTAATAAAATTAATATTAAAATATCAAGAAAACAATAATGAAAGAAAGCCAAATTGGCGACGCTTTGAGTTCAAATGGAGCGCATCACAAGTAATTTCCTTTACCGAATTATCGCAAACTGAAACACCTTAAAATATGCAAACACCGTCCAATTGATGTAATCTACTGTTCTTAGAAAGGAAAGGCTCTCTCATAGCTGGAAACCATTATTCTCTGATAAAAACTAAAACAATAAAATAGAATGTGCGACATCGACTCCCAATGATTACGGTATTGTCAAATTAAATAATTATTTTATCAAAAACCGGGAATCGTATTTTTCTAGTTTTGGCATATGTTGTGCGCAATGTGATTTAGCAGCAAATAATGAAAAATCTCAAAAATACGATTCCCGGATTTAGAGAAATTAAAGCGTGACTATTTTCATAATGGTAAAACGCTCAACTTTGGCGGCCTCTTTCTCTAATATCTTATATTTATTTTTATTGTGAAAACACTTTTTTGTGATTGACAATCTACTTAAACTCAAGAAATGAAGCTTCAACACTTAATTTTGAAAACACGTATATTTTCTATCGCATCGTGCTTCTCCAGTTCTGTAATATGTCTCTTCTTGCCATGCTTGGTGTTCTTTCAATATGTGTTCTTCTTCATTCTAGCTTATAAAATTGTCGAATAATTACATTAAATATATTTAAAAAATGTTTTAAAGTATTGAAAGAATTTGGCTTGAAAAGTACGGTTCAAGCCAAATTCTTTCAATAAACAGTTTGAAAGCAAAAGCGCCGGAAGGAGGCAACCAATATTCCGTACTCAAAAATTCCCGTTGCCGTCCCTATTCACGCTTAGGGACGGCAGCCCGAATTTTTGAGTACGGAATAATGGGTGCCTCCTTTTGTTTTCAAACTACCGTACTTTTCAAGCCAAATTCTTTCAATATTTTAAAACATTTTTTCAAAATAATTAATGTGATTTTTAAAATAGTTTATTGATTGGAATGAATATGAAGACATATTGAAAGAACTCAAAGCATGACAAGAAGAGACATTTTGCAGAAATGAAGACGCACGAAACATTCGAAAATATACGTGTTTTGAGAATTAAGTGTTGAAGCTTCATTTTCTCAGTATTTGTAGATTATGAGGCACAAAAAATTGTTTTCAAAATAAAAATAAATGATATTAGAGAATGAGACCGTCAAAGTTGAGCGTTTTACCGTTGTGAAAATGCATAATTTGTGTTTCCTTGGAAGGCGCAAACCGTATATTCGAGATTTTTGGGTATTTATTTCAGCACACTATTCCGCGTATCATACGTAAAAACTAAAAATATACTGTCTGCGCCTTTTTAAAAAACAGACTTCAAAGTTGCGACTACCGTAATCCACGCATGTTTACGTTTCTGTGGAACGTATGTTTAATGTTTGGTGCGTGTTTCTAGCAAAAAAAATATATTTAGTCCTTGCTTGTACGCGGCAAATATGTAGACACAATACTCTACGCGATTTAAACACAAATCAGGCAAAAATGATTGTTTCAGTTTACGATAGGTAGGAGTAAAGGAGTGACTTGAGATGCGCTCCACTTGGACTGAAAGCGTCGGCATTTTGACTTATGTTTATTATTGTTTTTCTCTTTTTTTTGGTCATTTTTATTGAAAACTAAAGTGAAAAGTCGAAATGGGGTAGGCATAGCTTTCAATTGCTTACCAATTTGTGAATTGTTTTGCTTGTTCGTTAACACCGTTGCAGTCCCTATTCACGCTCGATCAAATAAACCGGAAATTCCGTCATTTAAATGGGCGCCATTGTGCGCAATTGGAGGCAAATTATGCAAATTGAAACTCACCATCGTCATCAGCATGGAAACTACCCCGGTTAACAAATTTTCGAAAAATTGCTGTGCCAGGACCTCCCCGAATTGTCCGTTCCTTAGGAATACGGCGTCATAAATTCATCATATCTACCCAAAAAAGGTGTTCACATGGAATTGCGCGAAACATGAAACTCCGATATTTTCAGTACTCCAAACGTATGTTTCCACTTCGTGGTTGCACCCCGGTTAATTACCATCTATATTCAGTATTAAAACGAAATCATGAAACGACCCAATTCACCTTGGAATCGCACGAGAAATTCTTTCTAAGAAATGCATAAAGATCCAATCATCAAGATCGACTGTTCTTTTATTCCACGAGAGAAGGAAGGCCCGCCGATCTTTCTTTTTTTTCGCACAAACATCCTTTCACGGCCCGTTAAACAGTGAAAAAAGAGTCCGGTCAGACAACCGTTTTGCGACCGTGACGCATAAAATTCGCGATAGAAATATTTTAGGAGTGCAGTAAATACGGTAGAATTTTAAAGCATTTTACCAAAACGTGTGCCGGCTCTGCACCTGGATTTCACGTGTTTTGCAAGTTTTCGATTTTTAGTAAAATAACCAAGCATTATTTTTAATTTTAAAAACCTACAATCGATAGACGCTTTTATTCTGAATCCAATTGTATACACGATTCTGGTCAAATCGGGCCGTGAATGTTTTTATCACGTGTTTTACATTTCTGTAAAATCGACCCAAAACGACATTTTAAATTACTTTCTTAAAGTATTTTAACATTTTGCTTATATTTAAAACCTACAAATTATAAGGCAAGTCTGTGAGAATGCATAGCATATTTATGACCTGATTGGTTTAACGAATCTACTTATCACGGTTTTAAGACAGTGAGTTGAACTTATCTAAATTGGTTTTGGCCAATTTATTTCGCGTGAATGGCGTTTTGCATTACTTCTTTGTAATAATTATATTCTCTGTCATTCTCCAGAGTAGATCATATAAAGAAATAATATTTTCAAACCGAAAATTTAACACTCGCAGAATATTCATTCTGACATTTTTATTGTCTCGCTCCAGCGAACGCATTGCGCATTTCTTGCGCGTTGCGGCTCTGACCCCGGAGGCTTTAACGGGCCGTGCCTTTACCATATCATTCACCGAAAGGAGTTAGTAAGAGTAAGAGGAAATTTGCCGTTTGAGGAGATCAGCTCAAAACGAAATATATGAAAGTCTAATTTATGACTTGTGACAAATGAGGATAATTTTAATAATTTTCTGGCCTGTATAGCGTGGATGAACCTTGAGTTGCATATGAGGCCGTTTGCCTAAGAATCGAACAGAGGCTGGCACAGCAAAATTTTTCATTTTTATGATTTCATGTGATTTGAGGTTATCAAAGGTGCTGAAGACGATGGGGATATTCATTTTGCACGAGGAGGCCCCGTTGGCTCCAGACGACGTTGCGTTGAAATCAGATTTCTTTAGAAATCTCGCACACCAATTGTGCTAAAATTAACATAATTTTATTCCTGGTGCAGAATAAGATGGATAACACGCCTGTCTAATTCATTTATCATAATTTTCAAAAATAATTTTTTAATGAGCTAAAAAGGTAAACTTTGCGCGGAATAGGAATAGAGTATCAAGAAATACATAGATTTGACCGGCTTCGTGAGACGAGTCCAAATCTAAATTTATAGCCAATTTCCGCATAGACATTTTGAGAAAACATTAATAGAGTGAAGCATTTCTGCGAGAAAAGCGCTTGAAAAGCGTCAGCTCTTCCCATCTGTCTCTCCCTCTGCCTCCCCTGTACTCTCTCCATTTCACACGATCTCTCTCCTCAGCCAGGGGGAAGGCAGCGCTCGAGAGGGGATAATCGCCTCTTTTACGGTCAAAGTTCTTCACTTTATTAATGTTTTCTCAAAATGTCTATGCGGAAATTGGCTACAAATTTAGATTTGGACTCCTCTCACCAAGTCGGTCAGATCTATGTATTTCTTGATACTCTATCTCTACTCCGCGCAAAGTTTCTATTTTAAGCTCATAAAAAAATTATTTTTGAAAATTATGATAAATGAATTAGACAGGCGTGTTCTCCATCTTATTCTGCATCAGGGAACATTTTCTGTTAATTTTAGCACAATTGGTGTGCGAGATTTGTAAAGAAATCTGATCTCAACGCAACGTCGTCTGAAGCCAATGGGGCCTCCTCGTGCAAAATGCATATCCCCATCGTCTTCAGCACCTTTGACAACCCCAAAACACATGGAATCAGAAAATGGAAAAATTTTGCTGTGCCAAACCTCTTCAGATCTGCTCGATTCTTAGGCAAACGGCCTCATATCATGAAGATGATCAAGCATTGCTAAATGCACCATATTGGAGGTGGATGATATCGGATTGAGAGAAGTGAGAACGAGCAAAATATCACATAGTCGAGGTCGCGCAGAACTTATTGCTCAACCGAATATATAAAAAATATGAAAATTATTTTGTTTAATTTATTTTCCTACAGATTTTGTGATTCTACCGAAAATCTCAGATACGACGTTAAAACGCATAAAAAAGACTTCCAGGTATTCATAATGTGAGTAATATTTTCTTTATTAATTTTATCGAAACTCACTCAGGCGACTGCGCCAATTCTGCGGAACATTGCAAGATCTCCCGACAGGAAGCTACGGTAGATATCATGTGGTATACAATAATGGTGAGCATCATAATCATGATGTTGTTGGCTCCGCTATCGCGGAAAAAAATGGTGATAAGACATCTCGGAAAACGACATTTTGGAAATTTCATTTCGGAAAAGGACATCTCGGAAATTTTGGCAAAATTCGAAGAGCGCGCACAAGACTTTTAAAGCTATTTTCTCCTAATTAAAATATTATTTTTGTTTTTCTTTTCTTCAACTAGCGGGCAACTACGCTACGCTAAAAGATATACTTCATGGTTCTACTTCACTTCCTGGAGCTCTCCGAAAAACGGCAAACACGTTTGACTCTGAAGTGAATCGAACCTTCGGTTTTCAAATCCACAGCTTTAGCCACTTGGCCATGGAAATACAGTGTCGGAAAGTCAGTGGACACTTTTTGAATCTTTTATAACTTTTCGTCCAGGAAAGACATTATTCTAATAGCATGGCATATTGTACCAAATGTATTGGAGATTATGATCATGGTATTGGGATATTACGAAATTCCATAGTTATTGCGTAGTGATGACGCAATCAAAATACACTTTTTCAAATTGGCATTATTCTTACATACATTTTTCCCTTCTCACCAAAATTTCGGAGATTGGAGAAGTGACCGAGGCCTAAGCAGAATAAATTTTTGAAAGTGCTGCTCGGTCGCACATCGGCTGCAGCCGAGCTGCAAAATAGAGCTCAAAAATTCAGATATCGGCTCCTAGTCAAGCTAAAGAATGGTTCAAGGCATTAAAATGATCGACATCGTTAGTACAGATGATCCTGACAATATCAAAACAAAATGTCGATATTTGCCCTCAGGGCATGAAAAAATCACTTTTGCATGACCATTTTTTGAACATCCATAACTTTGTGGGAAATGCAGGTAAAAATCTGGTTTTTGCACAGGAATGTTCAAAATGTATTAAAGATCTGAATCCCCACTTTTTAGAGCGATTGGATATCTTTCCTGCCCGCGGCGGGCGTTTTTCGGAGGTATACTAGGGTCGGGAAACACCCCTATGGGCGAGAGAGTACAGGCGACGAGAGTGCGTAAACACGGTGTTTTCCGACCTTAGTATACCTCCGAAAAACGCACGCCGCGGGCAGGAAATATATCCAATCGCTCTAAAAAGTGGGATATCAGTCCTTTAATACATGTTGAACATTCCTATGCAAAAACCAGATCCTTAACTGCATTTCCCCTAAAGTAATGGATGTTCAAAAAATGGTCATGCAAAAAAGTGAGTTGTTTATGCCCTGAGGGCAAATATCAACATTTTGTGTTCATATTCGCAGGATCATATGTATTAACGATGGCGATCATTTTGATGCCTTGAACCATTCTTTAGCTTGACTAGGAGCCGATATCTGAATTTTTGAGCTCTATTTTGCAGCTCGGCTGCAGCCGAAGTGCGACCGAGCAGCACTTTCAAAAATTTATTATGGTTAGGCCTCGGTCACTTCTCCAATCTCAGAAAATTTGGCGAGAAGGGAAAAATGTATGTAAGAATAACGCCATTTTGAAAAAGTCTCTTTTGATTGCGTCATCACTACGCATTAACTATGGAATTTCGTAATATCCTAATATCATGATCATAATCTCCAATACATTTGGTACAATATGCCATGCTATTAGAATAATGCCTTTCCTGGGCAAAAAGTTATAAAAGATTCAAAAAATGTCCACTGACTTTCCGACGGTACTGTAGGTCAATAAGACTTTCATAAATCATCATAAATCATCATAAATCGAGTTATGAATTATTCAACAAAGAAGCAACGCAAAATTAAAATTTTAAAATAAATTGCAAAAAAAGTCATTTCCCGATTCTTCAAAGGTATCATTTCAGCTAATTAGCAATTTAATGAAGCAATGAATTAATTCTGAAATGTTTTCTAATATTTTAACCTAATAAACAGCTCAAATTCAGCGTTTTGTTACGTTCAGCAAACATCCGAGGTAATGGATTCGCCCCAACGCCATTTTGCAATTCTTCATGCGCCTAATTTAAGATAATTAGCTATCAATTATCGGTAAAATGAATATAGTATTTTTTAAATATGCCTAATAATGATTCAAACTAAGAAACACCGAAAAATAAGCGTTTTGATGCACTCGCAAATAGCGTGGGAAAATCGAACAAAACTACCGTAGTTTGAACGGACGGAACACGGACACATGTTTTTCGCGAATATCTTGATTTTTATCGATTAAGGTGGTTGTTTTTTGTGCGTGAATATTAAGTTTAGTGTGTGCGCGCTCGCTCACAAATTTTCAACCTCCCAGCTCCTCCAGGTCGAAAAATCGTAATTTTGCGATTTTTGAAACCCATAATTTAAGCTAATTAACTATTGTCTTTGCATTTTATAGTGAAAACAATTAATTTTAATTTAATTAGTAATTATTGAAACAAAGAAACACCACAAATTCAGCATTTTTGCACAAACCCGCATAAAAATATTTGCGAATTCGCCCCACCGAACCTACAGTACCGAACAGACAGACACCACTTTTTCGTGAATATCTCTATTTTTATCAATTAAAGTGCCGGTTTTTAGTGCGTGTACATTTAGTATAGCCCGTGCCATCACGATTCCAGAATTTCAGCCTCCCAGCTGCTCGGGGACGGAAATTGCTACGGGTTATAGTAAAGTAGTAATTTGTAATGTAAATCAAGTAGAAGTATCTGATAATAACAAGAAAATTGAGCGAAAATGGATTTTACGTGTAAAGTTTCCGAGATGTCCTTATCCGAAATGGAATTTCCGAGATGTCTTTTCCGAAACGTTTTTTCCGAGATGTCTTATCATCAAAAAATTTGGTTGATAGTTCGAAGGCGCCTTTTCCACTAAGTGCACGCCAGATCACTGTGCGTTCTCCCTTTCAGGATACTAGAAAAGCAATCTGAAAAAATATACCGAAAATTTATGTTTATCTACACCCTCGTAATATTTTATGTTGTAGGTAAACGAATGCGAGAGGGTGCATGCGAATACTTCACGAAAGTTGTCCGTGCACCACTTGTGTGGAATGGACCTAAGCAAGAAATCTGTGGAATTGTTGGAGTATTCAATAGCAAAGAGATTGGGTGGGCACAAATACTGTCTAGTTACATGGGAAGTTCCTACTTCCGCGCCAGGCCCCGCTCCCTCCCATCCCCCGCTCTATCTTTAGCCCACCCCTTGCCCCTTCCCTCGCCTCCCCTATCCCTCCCTCGCGTCTCACGCTTTTTCTTTTTTTCCAAGCGCTATCTCCTCTTCCCGCATACTCTCACCCGGCGTGACTAGAGAGCGTCCGCACCATAGCTGCCCTACATTAGGCCTTCTCGTGGAACCATGGCGTGGGGGGAACCCCTGGACGCATTTTTGGAGGTTGACTCCATCCCTTTTTAGGGGTGGCGTCTGGCACCCCCCTCCCCCCATGGGGGCGGGATCAAGGGGGTGGTCGTGATATTATCGCTGAAGCTCACTCCTCCTCGCCTGTCCCTTCTCCCACTCTCTCGCTATCAGTGATGTGCTCGAAAGGGTATGGACACGGCAATTTATTTCTCGACATCCTGTTGAAAGCCATGGTCCCTTTTGTGATCAAAAAATGGTGCGGTACGTGTGGTCATTTCTATGCTTAACGGCACGGTTTACACTAGGGTGGTAAAAACGTATCAACGGGTCGCCTTTTGATCCGCACCGGCGGTTCAGTAACGGGTAGTAGATGACCCTCCGGATTCGGGTCGAAACGGGTCAAGCGTGAGAGCAAGAAAGGAAGAGGGAGAACGAGAGATCATGTTGAACAGAGAGAGAGGGCAGAGAGACGAGTAGCTCTGCACTCTCTCGGGCTTCCTCTTCCTTTCTCGCCCGGGAGCGAGAGGGAGAGAGCCACTTCTAACCCGCAATTACGGCTCAGAAACGGGTCAGGGTCATAAAATCGGGTGACTCGACAGACTCGTCAACAACACGGGTAACCCGTGATGTTGTTCTTGCCGCCCTAGTTTACACCCCTTATACGGTTCTGTATTTCACGGCTATAATGTAGTGATGCACGGCAATTTTTTTATCAACACTTAAAAGAAATGGTCCCTTTCGGAATCATTTTTAAACACAGAAAGACATGCTAAAAATAGAAATAAATAGGGTTTTTACAGTAAACATACACTATCTCTACAGTATATATTGCTACCTGCTAAACATGTAGGCATAGGTTGCCTGAGATACGGTATATTTAATTTGAAAAGTTACCGTTCTGCAGGATCGTATAATGCACCGCACTACCCTGATTGCCAATTTTTAGCGGACCATTTTCTTCTGGTGTGTTGATGAAAAAAATGCCGTGTGATGTGCTTGGTTCGTAAACATCGCACGTTCACACAAATTAATCAAAATTTCCGAAAACCGTATAGGGGTGCCCATTTTTTACCTAGTATGTCGATGGAAAAATTGCCGTGTATGGGTGGGGGGTGTTACGGTAAATAGGCCCAGACGGTTTTTACGCCCTGGAGCCGTAAATTTAATAGCCGGCGCCTTCTAGCAGCAAAACCCTCCCTGTTTTGGATAGCGCCGATCATCCATAAACCCTACCGGTTTTGTCGCTGAAATATTGGGCACCCTCCCGGTTTTTAAAACTGTTCAGCAATCCCTGCCCACGTATGTGGAGAGGCATCAACTACCAGAGGGTTCGGATATCTCGACCAACCAGCCAACCCGATTACGATCCACTGAGGCTCCCTCACTGTTTCCCGGTGACCCGTTCTCGCCACTCTTCTCCTCATGTATCTGGAACGCTGTTCCCTGCTCTCCACAAATGGGCACTAGTAGAGTTGGCAATACGAGGGGAGGTTACGAGCTCGTAACGCCTCCCCCTCCTCGGATTGCGAAATAAGAGTAGGGGGAGGATAACGAGCTCGTGACCTCGCCTCGTATTGCCAACCCTAGGCACTAGGTGGGATGAGGACTATTTCGTAATGCTACCTTTGATATATCAAAAGCGCGTGTTATTATCGGGCCTAGCTCCCACTGACGTTAGTAACTGCAGATATGCTCTTTGGTACGCTGATTTCAAAAAACTGATCTTGTAGTTTTCAGATTGAAGATGAGTGTGGGGACTTTGTTTGGCACTGGAGCTACAGCCCCTGTGGTATTAGCAGAGCGACTGAAGGAGGAGAATTGGACTAAAGGAAGATGGGAAGAACAGAGAGAGAACACACATAGAAGATTTGAGAAGGAAAACGAAGGAAAGGTGTGTTGTCTGCTTATGAGAACGTGAACGTTCCTATATAAAGAAATATCGTGTCTGTCTGTCAGTGGTCGAAAGGGTAGGTCACAAAAATTGTAAAAAGTAGGCACATTTCTAATATTTTCATAAGAAATCGTTGAAAATTAGGGATGGCAACGGTGTTTACGAATGAGCAAAACAATTCACAAAATGGCACGCAACTGAAAGCTATGCCTGCCCCATTCCGACTTTTCACTTTAGTTTTGTTAAAAATGTTTAATAAATTGGAAAAACATTAACGA
This sequence comes from Pristionchus mayeri, assembly GCA_036245805.1. NCBI lineage: Eukaryota > Metazoa > Nematoda > Chromadorea > Rhabditida > Neodiplogasteridae > Pristionchus > Pristionchus mayeri. The sequence goes on along the minus strand of BTRK01000004.1, from coordinate 24,014,399 downwards.
ATGATAAGCAAAAGGCCGACGCTTTCAGTCCAAGTGGAGCACATCGCAAGTCACGTTTTTTTACTAAAATTATCGCAAACTGAAATTCGGTTGCGTTGTAAAACTTTATGAACGAGGTTCAATAATTTTTTTTCTCATGTTAACGGTACTCCGACAGCAATAAAACATCGCTTAAAAATGGAAAAAAAAGTTTAATTTTGGTAGAACTTCAGAATCAGTTGGTTACGATAGCGGGAACTTTAAAATTCATTTCCACCCAGGGCGACATTAGTATATTTCAGGTTTTTTTGCAGAGCATGCGTGATGGGATGATGGACCAAATATCACAAAATCTCGAACATACTATGTCGCCCTTCAAGAAAACGAAAAAAAGACATTTTCACAACGGTAAAATGCTCAACTTTGACGGCCTCATTCTCTAATATTTTATATTTTTATTTATTTTTATTGTGAAAACAATTTTTTGTGATTGATAATCTACCAAAACTGAGAAAATGAAGCTTCAACACTTAATTCTGAAAACACGTATATTTTTTATCACGTCGTGCTTCTTCAGTTATGCAATATATCTCTTCTTGCCATGCTTAGTGTTCTTTCAATATGTGTTCATATTCATTCCAATCAATAAAATAGTTTAAAAATCACATTAATTATTTTGAAAAAATGTTTTAAAATATTGAAAGAATTTGGCTTGAAAAGTACGGTAGTTTGAAAGCAAAAGCGTCGGAAGGAGGCAACCAATATTCCGTACTCAAATATTCGGGCTGCGGTCCCTATTGAAAATGGGCACGTTTTGCTACAATTTTAACAAAAAATACTAAAAAATGGGTATGTTTTCTACTTTTGAATTGTTTCGAACTGCAAAAAGCGGGCACCGTTTGTCTGTCACGTTTTTTTCTTCAAATCGCTCTAATTCGTTTCAAAATTATCCGGCACTTTCCTACTTCCGCGCCAGGCTCCTCCCCCTTCTCTTCCTTCGCGATCTCTGACCCGCCTCTCGCCCCTCCCCCCTTGCGCGCCCCTCGTCCCTCCTCCTCCCTCTTCCCGCGCCCCTCCCTCCCCTGCCTGAGAGGAGAGCACTCCCCTCTCTCCCTCTCTCGTTCCTCCCAGCGCTGTCTGACCCGGCGTGACTAGAGAGCGCGCGCGGCTGACCTTATCTCGCTTCTCCTCACTCCTTGGAGCATCCCGTTCCTAAGTTCGAGGGGGAAACCTCCCGGCAAATTTTTGGAGAGAGCCAGACTCCACCCCCCTCGGGGTGCAGCCTGGCTCCACCTCCCCCCTGGGGGCGGGATCAAGGGGCGGTGCCTGGCGCGGAGCTAGGAAAGCCCCAATTATCCTATGTGTCTAACACCTTGAATATGGATCACCTTGGTAAGCACTTTCAAAATCTGGACTTTGATCTTTGATCTTTTCCTTAAATCGCTCTAACTCGGCTCAAACGCATCAATGTGCCTCATACGTGGGCAGGCAACGGCCCACAATTTTTTCGAAGTTGTTCAGCTCCTCCAGTCCTTTGGCTCAAAGTAGCCTGGCAATCAGTGATTCTAAAAATGTAATACCTTTGATTCTAATCAAATGCCCCCATGAGAAAATCTAATGCCCGTGGATGGGGCATAATTTTCAAAATTTTAGAAGTTGTTCAAATCTTCCAGAATTGTGGCTCAAAGTAGGCTATGTAACGGTCGTTCTAAAAATCTAATGCCTTTGGTCCTAATCAAATGCCCGTATGAGATGATCTAATGCACCCAAGTTTGGGCCGGACCGTGCCCACCACTGGTGTGCCTTCGGACCTGGACGGTTGACATTTTAGTACTTTCAGCTCAACATGCCTGGGTGCCATAAATTTGCCTATATATATATATATATATATACTTGCTAAGTCAACGGTAGAAAAAGTTATATGAAAAATTCAAATCGTTTCAATACTTTTTGGCGGGTGGGAGAAACAAGCAGAGGCTAAAGCCACGCACCTTTCTGGGCATATCGCTGGCCTAAGCTGGCCTAATATCCAAAGCGGTAAGCAACGACCTATTGTTGCTTACAGGGCTCCCCGATTCGCGGGTCGCCGTTATCAGGAAAAAGGTATAGAGTGTGTACTGAAAGGCCTTTGCGGCATGTAATAAAGTTGTTTACTAGAGCGTGGGGATAGTTGTTTACTGGCGAGAGCGTCAGAGGGAAGGGATAGGGATAGAGACAGAGTGTGTCAGAGGCGCAGAGTGGGAGTGGGCGGTGTTACCCCCTAAAGTAAACTAGTGCCCAGGGATTATATCAGGTTGGTGAGAAAGTAATGCTAGATTATCAAATTCGTGGTTATCTGATTCCCTCGTCTTTTGCGTACGCCTGATTATCATATTTTTTTTCATGCTCATTGAGTGCATGGATACTCTTTCTATCGCACATTGGTCAAAGCCTATCTAATTGGTATTGAGGTCACATAATGATGACAAAGGTACATCAAGAGAGTGGACCTGATTACGTTTTTGCCCAGCAATACATGGAGCGATAGGGCAAATATTATGCCACAGCCGATGATAGGACAAATATTATGCCACAGCCGCAAAGTGCGACATGAGCATATCACAATACAACATTTGAATCAGGTCTGCTGCGAAAGGTCTGTTAGAAAATACACTCCTTTGTGAACTTGACAATAACTGAACATCAAAAATGCTGGCGTGGGCCTGAAAATAATAATGCTGGTGTGGGCCTGAAACGTAACTCGAGAAATGAAACCGGACAATTCGTAACTATACTCTCGTAACCTCTCATTCGTCACTGACGGCGAGAAATGGGCCGGTCGGTCAGCCGGATTCGTGTAAAATACAACTTGTAAATGACATTGGCGGAGACAATAGAGTACAAAGGAATGAGTGGATAAAGAGACTGGAATTGAATTGAATTTTACATTATCACAGTTACGAAATGTCCGATTTTGATAATGGAGTTTTGGGGAGATGAGTTTCGAATTGATCATTCCAGAGTGAGAATGACAAGTTGGTCGGTTTCATTTCTCGAGTTATGTTTCACGCCCACACCATAATGCTTGTTTTTACCGTCTATCCGTAACAATTGATGTATCGATTTTAAATATAGTAAAATGAAAACCACCTTCCACTGTTAACTTAAAATTATATTTACGATGGCATACAATGATTCTACCAAAAACATGTACAATTCATCGTCCTGACAATGAAATTTGATCATCGAAATTCGAATATTTCAAAACTCTGTTTCCAGCATTGCTAAAAAGATTTTGTGGTTAACTGTTAAAGCTACTCTTTATATATCAGTATTCGGTTGGGCTAGGTCAGGGGTTGTGAGAAAATGCATTCATTCATTGTCACCGTACACCAAAAGTCAACATTTTGACTATGTTGACCTTAATTCTACGATATTTAAAATCTAATTTTTCTAGAAGTAGAAAAGACATGAGTACTCACTCTCTCATGAGTTAAAATATTTTCACGCAATATGTAGCAACATAGTGTACAATACAAGCGCACGTATTTACAAGCCAGTCTGAATAATCCTCGAGGCAGGAATTCTTATAATTTGTGAAGTGTTACCTTGGCCGGTTTCGGATTCAATGGTGTGTAAATCCTGTTATATTGAGGCTTAAACCTGTTTTTCGAAAGAACTGCCTATGGGCTTCACGGTTCACTATGTAAGAATGAATTGCTATTTTTTCCCTCAAAATACGAGAGCCAACAAATTGTTTTAGAGAAGTGCGAAAATTTCATTTGACAAACCTTCATTTTCCAGGATACCCAAAAAGCATTATGCGATTCGAACATATGCGTTCTTTGGCCAAGTCACCCCCTAATATATGCCATCGAGCTAGCTTAAGATCTTTAACGAAAATTATTTTATGGGGGAACCATGATCCGAATCTAACATTAATTTCTCACCAACCTAATATATGCAAATACGGGGGACCACATACTGGTAATAATGCAACAACTTCCATGTTGCTACTCCTTCTGTCAGTGCTCCGTTGCGGAAATATCCGCCCCCCCCCCCCTGCCACACCATCCTAACTTGCTCTCATGCCCACGAATTGCCGCACCCATTTCCGAAGCACTTGAAATCATTTTTAGGAACTCCTACCAATCTGGAACGGTCTCCTCCCATTGGCGACATTCAATAGGAACCCCTGTTAAGAAATCGCCTCCTTTCTCCAATCCCTTAAACTACAGGCCCATCTCAATTACATCTTTCCTCTGCCGAGTTTTTGAGCGCATTTTGTGCAAATCCATTATCACCCATTGTGAACAATTACAAATTTTCCCCATGAGCTGTACGGATTCCGTAAGAAACGATCGCGAGAGCTCCAAATGCTCTTTGCTTTTCCTTATTTACACCTCAGAAATCCCTACTCTAGTGCAAAATCATGGAGTCGTTGCAAGAATGTATGCCGACGATATAAAAATATATCGGTCATTTAGGAAGTGAAACACCATAAACAGCGTTTAAGCCGGCTCTCAACAGTCGCTTTCAATTATTTTGAAGTCAAAAACAAGTACTAAGTATGGTTGAGTGTCATTCCCTGCTGTACTTAAGCAAAAATGCTCTCATCCCAGGGCGTAGCGAGCGCAGCCCCGTCAGCAACTTTTTCGGATCGCCCGAGGCCTCACGAGCCTTTCACAACGTTTTAAGCCGGCTCTCAACTGTCGGGTCCAGAAAATATTCTTTACACAAAACCTAACGTAGCCCAGCGACCGAAGGTCGCTAGTTGCTATCTATAGAATGTTTTCAATGTTATAACACACTATCACGGCTCCAGTTTTGCGGATGGTCTGTTGAGAGAAAAGGTTCCCACAAGGAGCATTTTGGGGGCGGGGTTTGGCTGTTGTGTGCTCTGCTACGATGTTCATCGTTCTTTATTTTCTGAATCTTTTTTGCAGTTTTGTATTTATGGATGCATTTTTGTACCGCTGTTATCACTCGTCCTAACCTCAGTACCGTAATTCTAACTGTGAATTTGAAAATTCTACAGGAATCATGGTGTTTTGACACAGATCGAAAATTACTCATTAGGTGAGTTTCCAATAATTCCTTCTGACCACAAGTAGGTAGGTAGAATTCGACGAGGGAAATCGACGACCATCGGTAGAATTTCGATCCGCATCCACACTGGCGCGGATTTTGAAAAAAATATTGTAATCTCGAAATTTGTTAAGTCGATTCCGATCGCTTTCGCGGTAGGGGCGCTGCATTACTTTACAGATCCTAAGGCTGTTTTACTGGATATTTTTTCGAACAGATTCCATCAAAGCCGGAAATCAAGAATTTCATTTTTACTTCCGACATAGGGCCCCAAACGATAACGATATTGCAATATCGCTAAGGGAGAGAAGATGGTAACGAATCGCTATCCTCGTAACGATATCACTACCTCTCCCGGGAGAACGCGCGCAGGGAAATCGTAGCGATATCGTTACAAAAACGATGGACAGACTCATTTTGCTCGTAGGCTCCCCGTTGAGGCCAGACGACGTTGCGTCGTTATCGGGTTTTCTGGAATATCTCTTTGCCAGATATCGCTAAAAATATCGAAAAAAATTTCTAGTACAGTTTTTGATGGGGATCAAGCCTATATAGTTCATTTTTGATGATTTCTAAAAATAAAAATTTAAAACAAGTACAACAAAAGTAGTACATATCGGACCGGACTGACGAGATACAAATTAAGGTACTAAGATAAATTAAGGTAAATTTTACTTCGCGCCTTTCGACTGAAGTATCGATCGGCTCAGAAGCCAGATCTGAAATATTTTTTACGGAAGCTCTTGAAAAATTTTCCGTGAATTTGCAAAAGTGTTGGAAGTAAAACTTTGACTGTAAAGGTGTAACCGTAAAAGTAAAATTACTTTTCCGGCGTTATATGGAATCTAATCGAAAAAAATTGCCCGAGCCCGTATGGATGCCAATCGAAATTCTGGCGCTGCTCATCGATTTCCCTCGTCGAGTACTACTTATTTGTGATGTTAGAATGAATCCGAATTTTCGGCTGAAGAAATATTTTGATTTTCTCAAATAATCTGTTCTTTATTTCATATTTTATAGAATATCCACGTCTCATATAAGCGAGATATCGTAAAAGAAAGACGGGAGGAAGAAGATGATGGAGGGAGGAGAAGGAGCGAGTACAATTTCGGTATTCATTTATCCCATTCTTTTTTCAGTGCTTCCCCCCCAATAATTGATTAAGTTATTTGCAGTGGAATTAGATAAATCTCTGGCTAGCGTTTGCGTAGTGTGAATGAACCAGAGACCAACCAAACCTCACTCTTCTTATCATGTTTCCAAAAATGCAAGCGCTTCAAATCGGTTGGAAGAAGTTATGAATTTTCGATTTTTGGACTCCAAAAACCGGCTTCTAGGTTCATTAATTTTTACAGCTTCAAAAATCGAACGGAAAAAAGGTTCCCTGACCTTTGATGTAGCAAATCTGGTTGCATGAAAGGAATTGAATTTTTTTGAATTTCTTTACATCGCGGGTTTCTGATATTTTATTTAATAATTAGAAGATGTTCGTAAATATGGAAATCATTTATCACACGTCTTCTGAGAGATGGCAGGTGGCGTTTGACAAAATGTTCAAAGTGCTCGGATCTCTTTGCGATTTTCGTGGTAGGTGTCCCTAAGGTCCAGGATCTTTTTGTACATAAAACTGCCTAAAAGCCGGCTCTTGAAATTTCGAAAATTCATAAAATGCTTCAAAATTGAGTTAGAGTTTCGTTCAAAAAACCAAAATGACCATCTTGTTAGGTAGAATAACTTTTATGTTGGCAAGATTAGTGTAGCGAAAAGTTTCGAAAAGTGCACAAAATCATTTTTTCCTCATAATTGTTTCTCATTTTTTCGCCGTCGTGGAAAAAAAAGTGCCGTTGCACCCTGAGATTTTATCAGAATCGTAATCTACAACCTTTTTTACCCCAGGAAAAAATTTTCAAGAAAATCGAAGATATAGTATTGATCGATTTTTCGCCTCAAACATGGCGAACCTCGTGTTTTCAAGCAAAAACGAAAATTTGATGATGTCATATTTAAGTAATTATCGCACATGGATATCTTTTCTTGCCGTTTTCGATGTTTTCTGACCTATTTATGTCGATTTCCATTGAAAAAACCGAAGATTAAACTTTCCTGTGAGAGATGCTCCCAAGCCGGCTTGGGCGCTTCCCTCCCCCTTCTCAAGCCGGCTTGAGCGCGAAATCGCCTCCCTGAAGACAACTCTGCCGACTTCCGTGCCGTTTTGGCATCACTAATCGCGAACTAACTTTATTTTTAAGAAGTCCTGGTGCCGTGCCCAATCGATTGTACTGTACCCTACTGTCTACCGTAACCCGGTTCCGTGGGTTCCTTGTTCCTTGTTCCTTGTTCCTTGGGTCAAACATTTTTCTAAAAATACTAAATCGATAATAAAAATATGTTGAAGTATTCTACCATAACTCTAATTAGTGTAGGACCAATTTATGGACCAATTTATGATCGATTTAGGATTTTTAGAAAAATGTTTGTCCCAGGGACTAGATCTGACCCACGGAACTGGGTTACGGTAGTCAGTTGGGTACTGTACAATCGATCGTTCACGACACCAGACCGATTGTGCACGTTAGCAGGACATCTTAAAAATAAAGTTAGTTCGCGATAGTCGGGGTTACGGTAGTGGGATACGGTATCTGGTGGCATTGTACTATGGATTGGTTACTTAGACTTTTTAATTAGGGTACGGTATTTTCAATTTTTGAAAAAAATCAGTTCGCGGTAATCAGGGTTACGGTAGCTATATACGGTATCAGGAAGTACTGTACTATCGATTGGTACAGTACTTAATCTTGACCTACCCATAACCTACCATCAATTTTTTGACCTTGACCAGGGGTTCATGGTAGGACGGGGGGTGGGCAAAAGGGGGGGGGGGGGTGACAACTGGTAAAACGACAACTGGTAAACTCGTCGCCGTTCACTTGCAATTTGGCGCAGCGACTTGGGAGTTGTTTCATTGTAATCAGTATGTGCTCCCCTACATTTGTATATGCAAGTCCTACTAAAAGGCGTTCATGAGTTTTACTCCAAATCAACGACCCGGGGTTCATGGAAAGTGCATTTCCATGACCCCCTATACGTTGAAACTCATGATCGCCTGGTAACACTAATACATGCAAATGTATGGGATCGCATACTGATTACAATGAAACAACTCCCAAGTCGCTGCGCCAAATTGCAAGTGAACGGCGACGAGTTTACCAGTTGTCGTTTTACCAGTTGTCACCACCCCGGCAAAAGACCATGACCCAGGGTTCATGGGTGGCAGGGGGGTGGGCAAGCCGCGCTAGCTCTGGGCAACTATGCCCCCCCCCCCCCCCCGAACCGTTCCTTGGACAGCTATGCCCCTAACTATGGTATCGACTGGGATGCCTGACAGTTTCAAATTGGAAGGTGGAATTTTTAGACCATTAGTGTCATTACAAGGGGCAAAGTAAGAGTATGTATATATTTCTCCAAGATTATATCTTTGGCATTACAATACCGATCTCCCATGGGCTGCAGACTAAATGAGAATCAATAAAGAAAGTTATAACTATATAGTCAACTAAGTCCACCTCCTTTAAAATCGACCAAGTGAAAAGAATTTTAAATTCTGAACAAACATGATGTGTGGGGCGAAAATGGTCAGAGACTTTTTGTCTCAGTGAACATATGCTTGGCAAAGTGCGAAAAATCGAAATCGCTCTAAATGTGCCCACATGTAGTACTCGACGAGCGTAGCTCGGGTGCCACATCCGGAGTGTTCTAGATCATTCTCTGCAAAATGTGGCACACTTATTTCCGAAAATTGAAATTTCGAATTTTGCCATTTCGAAACCGGTTTGAATAACTGATGTCTCAAAAAAACACTAATATTCCATGGATTATATGTGACAAATTACTGCATGAAGAAATATCGTAACGTCTGTCTGTCCGTCCCTTTGTTTGTTTGTTTGTATGCCACACTTTTTCTTCAAATCGCTCTAATTCGCTTCAAAATCATCATATGTGCCTAAGACCTCGACCATATGAATTCCCTTTGTGAGCACTTTCAAAATTTGATCTTTGATCTTTTTCTTCAAATCGCTCTAACTAGGCTCAAACGTATCCATGCAACTTCGGACCTTGACCATTGGCATCCCCACGATGAACGTATTTAAATTTTGATACTTGATCTTTGATATTTTTTCTTCAAATTACTCTAACTCGGCTCAAACACGTCCGTTTGACGTCGGACCTTGACCGTTGGCATTCCCTTGGCATTCCCTTGGCGAGCACTTTCCGCACACCACACACAATGGTGCATTTTACCAAACCGCAGAAAACTCAAATGCACCCTGAACACCACCCTAACCTGTCCCCACTCCCGAAAGCGTACGCGTTGTGAAAGGATCGTGAGGCCGAGGGCGATCCGAAAAAGTTGGGATGGGGCGAAGCCCACTTTTGAAGAAACAACGAAAAATTTTTTAAATTCATTCCGATGGGTGGGAGATACGTTTGCAAGCTATTCATATAAAAAATAAAAAGAAATAAAAAATAGTTTGAGAAATCATCAAAAAATGAAAAAAACCAGTTTTCGATCAGCTAAATCTACCGTAATCTAGGCAGCCGAGTGTGTGTGTATTTCGTGTCCTAGTTTTGGGAAATTTTTAGGTGGTCATGCCCGTGGAGGGTGGTGCATTGGTTTGATCCAATATCCACCCTCCAACCCAACTGGAGCATGACCACTTAAAAATGTTTCAAAACTAGGACACGAAATACACTTCCGGCTGCCTAGATTACGGTAGTTTTAGTTGATCGAAAACTGGCTTTTTACACTTTTTTGATGATTTCTCACAAAATTTATTTTTAATTTATTTTTATTTTTTATATGAATATCTTGCATGCCACTCTATATAATAACATTTCGGATGTATCACCCGAGCTACGCTCGTCGAGTACTACATGTGGGCACTTTCAGGGCGTATTCGATTTTTCGCACATTGCCAAGCATATGTTCACTGACTGAAAAAGTTTCTCTTATGTATTATAGTTACTATCGAGACGAAGAGGAAGACACTGTCTAAGAAAAATAGAGATGGTCCTTCTACAAAAGGAGGACTTAAAAGGATTAATGATACGAGCACGGTGCCAGAATCTGAAGGAAAAAAAGCAAAGGAAATTAAATATGCTGATAAGGAAAAGACGAAATTTCATAAACCTGAAAAGAAGAGCATTCAAGCGAATGATAGTGAGTTCGCGTTTGATGTTTCAAGCGAATGATAGTGAGTTCGCGTTTGATGTTTCCAAATTTTAGTGATGGCCCAAATTGGAACTTCAAATTTGGAACCGGCGTTTTGGGAACCAGCTATGGGAAACCAGCTATGGGAAACCGCCAAATGGGAACTGCTTTTTGGGATCTATTCTTTTCGGAACCTCTATTTCATAACTGCGTTTGGCGAAGTCACCATATCGATAAACCTGTGGAGAAGTAGATCAAAGATCACGTAACTCCCCCAAGAGGGAAATGGGTGAAATTGTAAGAGAGTAAAAAATTCCACTTTACACAGTACTCTTCCAAAACCTTTTCCCAAAATTGCGGTTCCATTTTTCCAGTTCCAACTTGGGTCATCACCAGTTTTTTATGTATGCAGTAAACAAATATATATTTGAGGATTGGGAGATGTGGATGTTTCATCGAATGATACGGCCCAGAGAGGATCTGATATCGACACGAGTACTGTTGTGGCAGTAAATGAAGAGGCGATTGAGAAAGAGGGAAGAATGGAGATAAGGAGGAAAAGAAGGAGGAGAATGGTGGAGAAGCAAGAAGAGAGCAACGTCACGGTACGTTTTGACTCTTTGAGGAAAGTGTTTCTCATCTCGTCATAGGACAATTAGTCAGGATAAAGTCAAAAAAGTAAGGGCTGACCACCTTTCCCACACTTATTTGCTTGCGTGATCTAGTCACGACAACCAATTCCTCGTCCCCAATGGGTAGGCGGCGCCTAGTAGGCGCCTTGGATAGTAACAATTGGGGGGGTGACAAAATGAATGGCAAAGCACAAATGGCACGCAGCAGCCAATTGCACCATATATTAGGTTGGTCATAAAGTTTTTGCCGATTTTGACCATCAAGCATTTTTGGCACTCCCATCGTTCGTTGTTGTGCAATCGGCTCGAGTCTCACGAGGGTTTAAAATAAAATTTTCACGACATAACATGTTACCCACACACGGGCCACAGATTAGGCAATTTGCAATCTTCATTCCGTCACATCCGCTAGGTATTGCATTGAAGTTTATGAATTTCCGCATGAGACCTAACGCCCGGTGAAATAACGGCAATGTGATATTTAAACAACAGCATGAGTAGGTATATATCTGCACGGCAATTTTATCATCGACATACTAGTTAAAAAATGGCCACCCCTGTGAAGAAGATGTACTGTAAAATTCATTTGCACAGCCCATGATGGTTTCCTGTGGTACTGTAATTTTTTTGAAAATCTTGCCAGATAGTCTGTAGCTTTTCTACCGTTTCTTTCAAAGTACTGTACTAGAGCTATACGGTTTTCGGTATTTTGATTGATTTGTGTGAACGGGCGATGTTTACGAACCAAGCACATCACTACATTTATAGCCTTGAAATACAGAACCGTAAATAAGGGGTGCAAACCGTGCCGCTAAGCATAGAAATGACCGCACGTGCCACACCATTTTTTGATCAGAAAAGGGACCATGACTTTCAACGGGATGTCGAGAAATAAATTGCCGTGTATCTGTTGCAAACTGGAGAGCCGTATGGGAATAACCGGTGAATGGTGACAGTACTGTACAGTACAGTACGCAGAACTAGTAGGCGGGCGAAATCATTCAAATTTATTTTCTGGGTACGACTTTTTATACATGGTTAAGCCCACGTGAGTCTTTTAGTGATAGATAGGGACATTTATACTCTCCTTAGCGCATGGTATCATAGATCTGTCCAACCAAGAAAACAAATACAGTAATGTCGTAAACTGAATGGGGCTGACCAAAACCATGTCTTTTTAAATGCTCAGCATTCCATTGTGAATAGAGATGGGGTTAAATATAGAGCACAGATGTAAAGTACGATGGAGTTACACCGCACTGGTACCGTTGAGACTGATCAGCCACAAGATGCCTATTATAGATGAGTGAGTAATCCGAGTTTGGGTTTTCATGATGGTGTTCCAGTTGAGATTTTGGCATACGGTATCTATACCAATGCGTCTCGCGATTTCAATTATCCACCAATGTAAACTACCTTGCCAGTATGTGCCATAATTATCTTCGAGAGAGGATGCGGCTCTTAATTCAGGAGCATGGTTCTTCAGCATTTAGGTAACCAATTTTGAACGTCGAAATTCATATTTTGGCATTTTTGCGATAGTCCGGTGGCTTTAAGGGCAGTAATTTCATGCGCAAATTAGTGAACAACTCTTGCCCTATCACTCACTAATTGGAAAGATTTTGGAAATCGCTGCTTTTTCTAGAGCAGGATGTGCCCGAAACCCCTCAATGTCAGTTTTTTTCGTAATTTCCGTCGAAACATAGTTTTTCGACAAATATCTCTTTTTAGGTAAGAAAGCCGTTTCGGATCTAACATATCGATGTAATCGAAAGTCCAGTAGGTATTGATTATAACGCCCTTAGGTAGGTGTCAGCCTCGTGAATCCCCGAAACAGGAAATTTGGTCACGTGAGTCCGGATTCATCCGTCTGTACGAAGGAAATAACGAATTCAGCAGCTCTCTATTTTTGCTACTAGGGAAAGCACTCCACGGGTTACTTAATAAAATTAGTGAGCTTCCTCTCAAAAAATCAACCATGAAGTACCGCTATTTTAAAGAAAATCTTATTTTTTCTGAAAAGCACTCTTACGCTTAACTCGATTTCTCCTATATTAGACAGCCTTGCCCCCCTATAACCCTAATGCTGTAAACGTTGAACATGCCCCTATATACTACTAGAGGGATAACAGGAGTCGATTTGAGACAAGCAAAATATGCGAGCTGAAAGTTGGGGTCCGAAATCGGCAAAAACTTTCTGACCAACCTAATATATAAAAAAAGTTCGAAAGTGGTCGGCAACATTGTGCAGATGCGCCCTCGTGAGGGTTGAGATAGTGTACAAAATATTCCCCCCCCCCCCCCCCCCACTTTGGGATGCCGTATTATATCGTCTCTCTTTTCCGCATGATCTCTCGCTGGTCAGACACGGCCCCCGGAGCATCGGCATAACACGGATCTCCTGTAAAAATGCAGGAACCCGAGCGACAGAAAAAAATTGTTGCCTCAGATTCAGCTGGAACTGTTAGGATAGGGTAAAGTGAGGCCGAAGAGAACGATTATTCCCTTCGTTTTGCGAAATTTACATGTTTATGGGTAGTACTGACCTACCACTAAAAATTTTTATTGCAGAATCTGATTCTCCATGGTCGAATTGTGATTTGACTGAACAAGATTATAGAAGAAAAAAATAGTATATTCGATATATCTCAAAAACGGGTAGTTTTAGCGAGTAGGGCCCCAGAATCGATTGTGTTCGTCTCGAGTATCCGTCTAGGTCAACGCAAAAGCAGATTTTTGACTGGAATTAATCCAAATATCACCAGATACACTCAAGTGACCCAATAAGAGTCAAATTAGTGCAAAAATATGAAATATTGAAAAATCGAAATTTTTCGATTTTTCGAGTCATGAAAAATCGAAATTTCAGAATTGAGGTTTTTGCAGGTTATTTCTTCATCATTGTATGAAAATGAGTTCTAAACATTGTAAAATCACAGAATTGTGGGAAATGGAGATTGTAAACATGTATGTTTATCGATATCTATGTCATGGTTTCGGTTATTTTCGAGATTTCCGGCCATATAACTCAAACCATCACGGGTTTGGACCTTAGCTCTGAGTAGCGCTAGTCTAAATCGATATCGTAGAACTCGAATCTGATCTCAAAAAGTGGTTAAGAGGGGGGTCCCCGAGCCGGTACGATTTATTTTTCTATTTGAATTTCAGTTTTTCAATTTTTGCGTAGCGAAGATTCGGAGATAGCGTTTAGTTGTCAACATAAAAGTTGTTCACAATAATTTTCCGCGCATTTTGAGCTCTTTGCCAGCTCTCTAGCTCACCTGGGAGCTATAATATGACAGAGAGCAGAACCGGAAATTCCCTAAATGCCGGTTCTGAGAAAAATGGCCAACGCCAAAAATTTTCTCGTCCGCAATGTACTCTGGAATAAATTTGGCTAGGATACTGCTGAAAGTTGGGGCTCCTAGTTCCGCGGGTGGTTCGGTTTCATGCAATCTCTCAGAAGATGCGTGATATATTGTTATAGTTGCCTGAAGCTGAGGATCAAGCAGGAATTTCACTCGGGGAGATACAGAAGAAGGTGGATAGATCTCCTGGAGATTCAACGTCAGCCACTCCATCATCCGAGAATGAGATTAGAACCCCCGGAGAATGTGTAAAGAGATCTGTGCAATCTAAGTAATTTCCTCGATCAATCGGGAAAATTTTCTATTTATGCTTTGCTAGAAAATAGTTTTGTTATATCATCGCTGTCTGTAAATTTAAGTTTTGTTGTGCTCTCATTTGTTAACCTCAGTTACGGAGGGCTGTTCTTATCTGTGCAAAAAGGGATTGAAGTCAGATATACCTGTGAATTGTTGTTTTTTTGCCGTTTTTTTAATGAAGTATTTTCTTCTATATGCATGTTTTCATAATTACAAATAATCGTTCACGTCGGTGAAATATTTTCTTAGTTAAAGGATTCCGTGTTAAACAATATTTCTAATAATGAGAGACGTTTCAGATGACAGACACTCATATGGACTCTGACTCTGGTGCAGAGGAGGATGTTAACCAAGAAATGAGTGCTGTGGAAGAAGCAGTGGCCGCGAGAAAGAGGAGACTCATGGAAATGAAGAGTAGGATGCATGGAGTGGAAATGAATGAGGAAGATTACGACAAGGAAGAAAGTATCACAAAGAAGAGTAAGAATTCGGAGAAGACATTCAGGTCATATCAAGTGAGTGCTGCATTCTCTGGCAATTTTCGTCTTCTGTGAACAATTTCAGCATATTATGGCAGAATTAGATTAAAACAATTCTCACTCCCTTCCAACCCGCACGGCAGGTTTTGATGAACAAGCTCCTTGATATGCAGGGAATTATGGTGACATGCATTACGGTGTAGGCAATAATATAAACCTCACTACGAGCTACACCAGCTCGTGTCTAAAACCCGGGCTTGATATGTTTTGCTCATATTTCGCTCGAATCTAGATCCAGTCCTGATTTTCCAGTTACAGTAATCTTGATTGCTCGAACAAACTGATTTTATTTTTATTATTTATTTTACTTATTTTAAAATATTATTAAAAGCATTTATAATGATAGTATATTCTCGAATATAATCTAATTTGATGAATTAGCTTGTTTCATGAAAGAAAACCTGCTGTAACATCATATATTCGATGTGGTTAGATGTCAATCACTGCTTTGTCGGAAGAGTTCCCCCGAAGATCATCATCTCTCAAATAATACATAATATTTGGATCTAGGCAAAAAATAGGTTGACGGATAGCGTGAGTCTCGTCGAATCGCTTGAGTAGCTGATAGTTGGCTCTGAAGCTCCATGAAGATGGTTGATCGAAACCGATGATCGGGGTAAGGACAATATACTCTTCTTCTTGAGAGTACTTCCGATGCTTGATATCTACCTTGACCCATGTATTCAATAGTATGATCATTTGCACTGAGAGTCCGATCGGTGACCATAATTATCCAGAAACTCTTATTTGCGAGAGACAGAGAGAGCGAGTGCACTGATGAGCACTGAAGACTGAAGGGTTGCAGTAAAAGCTATAATGAAATTGTTCGGTTGGAAACTATGCGTAAGATTCAGATTGGTCAGACCGGTCGTCGATTGGTTACAGTTGTAACTTACAGTTGTAACGAACTAGGGACTATTCGGTCCCAGGTCGACTCGCGGAGGAAGAGGGGAGACAGGCCAAGGACGAGGTAGGGAGAGATGGTTTCGTTGAGACGAATCGAAGAAGGAGAGCAGAGCTCTCCTTTTTTGCTAATGGATAATCCACTATCCGAACCGCACTGCTCTCAATGGATACAATGGACAATGGAATTCTACATATGAACACGTAGTCATATTGCGAGATTAGTAGTTATTGGAAAGGCAGATGAGGGATTAGAATTATGTATTGGTTCTCGTTGTTCTCCTCGGTATTCTCATTACCCGGATCTCAACTGTTGCCCAGCAGAAAATTTAAGTAGTTGAATTTAAGTAGTTTGATTCGATATCCTGAATGTAGAGATAAATACCCGATGAAAGTAGTGGAATAACATTGTCCTCTATTTTTGATACAGATTTCGTCGATACATATGAGATCCTTGACAAGTTAATTTTAATCGTCTAAATTACTGTTTACGGTGGGGAGATTCAAACACTGACGATTACCTTCGGGAGAACCCTTCTGATAAAGAATCTAATTAGAACTAAAGTGGTTGGCATCTATACACATCGAATATATGATGTTACAGCAGGTTTTCTTTCATGAAACAAGCTAATTCATCAAATTAGATTATATTCGATAATATACTATCATTATAAATGCTTTTAATAATATTTTAAAATAAGTAAAATAAATAATAAAAATAAAATCAGTTTGTTCGAGAAATCAAGATTACTGTAACTGGAAAATCAGGACTGGATCTAGATTCGAGTTCATATTTCATGTTTGGTATAGTTTGTGTGTTAATGAATGTGCTTCAAAAGGTGGGGACATATCATCAATGAATCTATAGGCAATACAGAAATAAATAATGAAGAGCATTAATTAAGGAAATAACTCGTAAAGCTGTTCAAACTTTTCAAGGCTCATTTTGGCTTGCCTATCGATTATTTTCGCGATAAATAATGATATTTCGTGAAATCCAGCGTGCTGAACAACACTAAAGCAGTTTTAAAAATTATATTAAAACGTCTTTTAACGTATCGACCCATTCCCAGCTGTCTGGCTGCTCTGATTTTTTTGCAGGCTCCCACACAGACCTCTTTACGCGCTATTTTTGAACACCTCATTTCGCAACACGCTGTGCCCGTCGTTTTCCCCGCGGGATTCGAACCCGCGTCATCATTCAAAAGCTGTAAAGCTCGATTGAAAAAGAGTTAGGTTAGGAAAACCGGAAATTTCGATCCGAAATTGGACATAAAGTGCCATGCGCCAAGGCTTTTAGTAAATTCCGATAATCAAACCACACAGTGAAACCTCAGTGACGGAGTACAAAAGACAGAACTGAGAAATGTGCGGGAACTCAAACCATAAGTATCGCAAACTGGAAGAAAAGTCGGCTGCAGAAGAAATACAGTTTGGTGTGCTCACCACGTCTGTTTCGGGATAGTCGTGGTGAGATATTACGCCAACTGAAATTTGGCAATTTGCCATGGCCATTTCCAGTTGTTTTGAAAATTAGCTGGGTATGCTAAGTTGATATGTAGGAGATAACTAGGTTGTAAGCTAATTATTGAAATTTTACAAAATTAAATAATGAAAGCCGTGGTTTGTCGTTCTGTCCAGGGCACGGCATTTTACGGTGGCGGCCAGGTGTGCGAACCATGCCGCTACATGGCGATGGTGTAGTGGGCGGAGTCTTGATTTTGTGTGTACGCAAAATGCCGTGCAGGGCCATGTCAATGTTTTAGTAAAGTTAGTTAGTGATCGGAAGTGACAATGGGCGAGAGCGACAGAGAAGCGGGGTACTCCGACAGATACTTGTAGAGCTTTTCGTTAGCTTTCGAATTCTGGTCTTGCTTTGCTGATTTGCATAATTAGAAGGGGAGAGACACATCGAAATGTATTTTTATCAAAAAAATGAACAAGTCCGGGTAGCATTCTCCCTACTGAGTAGCAGTATGAAGAAGCACGATCGAAGACAGATGAAATATTCTATTACCTCAAATCGAGTTGGAGAATCCGAATCTGAAATAAAAATTGTCAAGAGAAAAATTTTGAGAAACTGAAATTTTAAAGTGTTTTTTCATGATTACTGTAGGAAGATGACACTTTTTATAGTATTGTAAGCGAACCTGCTTGTAGACAATTTCATTACGCACCGATTGGAAAAAATTCGCTCGCTGTAGGTCAAAAACTGTCCGAGAGACTGCCATTTGAAGCAGTAGGTCATTACTACCCGTAAACATGCAAATTTCGATAAATGAAGCGGATTGGCGTTGTCCTCGCCCTCACGTTGCCTAGTCTCAACATATTCACCGAAATCCACGATCAAAAATTTTTTACTGTCGCAAGAGGGTATCGTTTTGCTACATTTTTAGAGGAGATCCGTGATAATATCAACGACTTGGAATAGTGATAGTACAAGAATTTATTTGATTGCAGCCAGTGGACTCGAAAGTGGGTGAGATGGACAAGAGCGTGAAGACGAATCTGAGGGCAGTGGAGGAGGAAATCGAGGAACAACTCAGATTAGCCAATGATACTACCCATGTTGACAAAATCGATCTGCAGGCACTAGCACCCAAGAAGGTCAGTTGGTCACGGGGCACATTTGTTTCAACACTTGTCTAGGAGGGGTATAATTCTGATAGTGACACTTATAAGGTATGATGCTCCAAATTAGATTTTGAATGTTGGAGCAACTGGCTATAACACTCGGTAGAGTTTCAAAAAATATTGTCTAACACACACGGAATGTGATTACGGTATTTTGCAATATAGAGGTAAGTAACCCACGGCAATTTTTTTATCAACACCCTGTTAAAAGAAATGGTCCCTTTCGGAATCATTTTTAAACACAGAAAGACATGCTAAAAATAGAAAGAAATAGGTTTTTACAGTAAACATACAGTATCTCTACAGTATATATTGCTACTTGCTAAACAGCTAGGCATAGGTTGCCTGAGATACGGTATGTTTAATTTGAAAAGTTACCGTTGTGCAGGATCGTTTAATGCACTGCACTACCCTGATTAGCAATTTTTAGCGGACCATTTTCTTCTGGTGTGTTGATGAAAAAATTGCCGTGTAACCATGTATGGTATCACCAGGGACTGCGGAGCTCCGTCCTTTCTGCCGTTCACCATTTTTTTGCATTGGGAAAACTCACACACCATCACACCACCATTTTATTTATTTATTTTCTCAGGTTTAATTTATTTTAATTAATTACTTTTTGCGTACAATCGATAGAGCATCATCTGAAGATACAAATTCTTAACTGAATTAAGTAATTTAGTTTATGTAAAACGTAAATAAATGCATTATTAGAAAATTGCGCTTCACATTTTTTAAATTATTTTTATTTTTCTTTTTAAATCGGAGTGCCCAGTTTTAGTGCTCTATTCAGTTGATTGCTCTAAGCATCCCTGCACTCTACAGAGGCACTGGCCATGCTCGGGTTTCGTTCGGAAGCATGGTTTATGGCCTATTTTTGAGACAATGTTGACATTTTTCTCGGTTAACCTTGATTTTCTCCACTTTTCTGAGTGCCCAGTTTAATTTGAACATTTAAACACATGCAGCAACCTCCCCTCTGTCTTAACACGGGTCTCCTGTAAAAGTGTAGGAAAACGATGCGCTTTTGCTACTAGAAAATATTTTGTGTCTCCGATTTCGTTTTAACTTGGTTGGTGGCCACTATTGGGGGTTAGACTAAGGTCCATCCACTTGATTTGGTAGAATCTGCTCATTATCGATTTTTGTGATCTACCTTCTACAAGAAGCATAAGTTGCTCAATTTTGATCGTACAGCGAACTTTTTTTTTGAATTTTACTCGTCTTGATATGTTCTACAAAAGTCTCAATATCTACAAAGATGAAGGAAGCCGTCTTCATGGTCATTTCATCGAAAATCCGATTTTTCGATCAATAAATCGATTGTTTGACCATCACATATGTGAAATACAATGGTTTTTATTTCAAATATGGATTCTACGCATCAAATTAGGGGGTGTCTATGTTGATCAATTTTCATATCTCTGTCCTTGCACTATCGATTTACTGTAGGCGATTCTCGACTTTCCCGGACTTGGTTATTTTTTGAATGATTTCGTTTTTTGATCATATTTCAGTTCAACGTGGTCCAATCGACCATTCAAAAAATGCAATCGGTAGCTCTCAACAAGGCCTACAACTTCCTTACAATCGTTACAATTCTTCGTTTTCAAGTTATTTTTCGAAAACTGTCGAAATCATGACAATTTGAGATATTTCTGCAACAAACATCGCATGAACAGCAATTCCATACTTGTACTTTATCTCAACAATGTTTTGGGACATTTCTGGTCATGTTTCATGCTTTGCAGCTCAAATTATTGTATATTTCTTTCTATACATCTCTCTTTTGTTCCAAAATGGTGGAATGCTCATCACAGCTCAAGTTTTATGGGATAACGTAAGAGTTTCTTCGGGTCTGTCCCTCGGTAAATGGCTTCAAACATGATCAGAAATGTCCCAAAACATTGTTGAGATAAAGTACAAGTATGGAATTGCTTTTCATGCGATGTTTGTTGCAGAAATATCTCAAATTGTCATGATTTCGACAGTTTTCGTAAAATAACTTGAAAACGAAGAATTGTAACGATTGTAAGGACTAAGTCGAAGTTGTAGGCCTTGTTGAGAGCTACCGATTGCATTTTTTTGAATGGTCGATTGGACCACGTTGAACTGAAATATGATCAAAAAACGAAATCATTCAAAAAATAACCAAGTCCGGGAAAGTCGAGAATCGCCCACAGTAAATCGCCCACAGTCCAAGGACAGAGATATGAAAATTGATCAACATAGACACCCCCTAATTTGATGCGTAGAATCCATATTTGAAATAAAAACCATTGTATATCACATATGTGATGGTCAAACAATCGATTTCTTGATCGAAAAATCGGATTTTCGAGGAAATGACCATGAAGACGGCTTCCTTCATCTTTGTAGATATTGAGACTTTTGTAGAACATATCAAGACGAGTAAAATTCAAAAAAAAAGTTCACTGTACGATCAAAATTGAGCAACTTATGCTTCTTGTAGAAGGTAGATCACAAAAATCGATAATGAGCAGATTCTACCAAATCAAGTGGATGGACCTTAGTCTAACCCCCAATAGTGGCCACCAACCAAGTTAAAACGAAATCGGAGACACAAAATATTTCTAGTCGCTAGCATTCCTGCATTCTTACAGGAGACCCGTATACAGGAGACAGGACATGTACAAAAAATGACGGTTCGTCGTTCGGAGACCTTGTTTATAGCAGCAAGTCAAAATGAGCGATTGTTCGATTATCGGGCTATGAAGCAGTAGAGTGCGATAAATTGACCTTGAGCTCACCGTTCGCATATTTTATCAAAATAAAACAGAAAAATTTAAAAATTAAAAATTCACACAATGCGTTAATTAAATTTTGAAAACAACCATGTCTCAGAAGTAACAAATTCGCCCCACTCTCTATCAAAAATTACGGTAGATTTTTTAGAAATAGTTTTATTATCGTTATGATTTTTTTCGGTGACTATTTTTGTTCATAATCGATTCTGCAATCCCTATTTCATAAGATAAGAATTTCGGAATTGATATAGGGTGCATTCTTAAACACCCCTCCGCGGACCCTAGGTATGACTACATTCTCGTGAGATTTATCTATTAAATGCTCCAAACCGTAGGTCTCTATCTTAATGTTGAAGAAAGATATGACATCGATTAGTTGCGAAACTTTTGACCGGTACTGTAAATGCAAGCGCCTCAGACCACTCGGCCATGAATCCAGCGATACCCTTTTCATCTCTGGTTCTAGCTGGAGACCCTTCAATACTTCAAATTGATCATCATCTTGAATTCAGATGATCCAGAAAAACATATATCATAATTTGCGATCATGGCATGAAAAAAAGCAATTTTTTGCATGACAATTTTTGGACTTTTTTATTATTATTTATGATAGTTGTTGTATAAACGGGGATTGTCCCATGGAGAAGAATGTAAAATCTATTGATAATAGTTTGGTTGTGCAGGTGGACTGGGATTTGAAACGAGATCTCTCGACGAAGCTGGACAAATTGGAACGACGAACACAAGCGGGAATAGCCCATCTTATCAGAGAGAGATTGGCTGATGGAAAGATAACTGATCTTGCTGAAGCAGTTGCCTCTGCCCAATGATTTCTTGTTTGTTCATTTATATTTACATCAATTCTGGATTGATTGTATTTATACACCAATATTCAATCTTTTTGTGTACTCTCAATAACAGTTATATCTGAATATCACTTGATCATGTGCATAAAGAATTGCTGAGAATGTATAAATGATCGATAAATGCCGATGAGGTATATGGTGTTACATATCACCCTATATATTGCATGTCGCTTTGATCTGTACTATACATTTATTTAGGATGGAATTGAATGTAAAACAAAGTGGAATCGAATGTCGATCCTTCTTCACTCGGTACTACAAGAACAGGGGAGGGAGAGTGTTAAAGGTAAGTATATTTTGGGGTTTACTTTCGAAGAAGTTGTGATAGGTTTCGCTCCGTCTTTACTAATCCAAAGATGCAATTTTTAGAACTGCAATTTCGCTACTATTCCGAAAGAGGTCGTCCACCAGAGAACGTAACAGATAGGGACGGAGGCGCGAATTTTCTAGTACGCTTTTTCGGGCTCCTACCTGCGAACTCGCTACCGTACTTTTGAAAGGCAATAGTTCTAGTTGATTTTCAATTGAAATGCGATATTATTTACAATTATTTTGAGAGAAACATATGAAGAGAAGTAAGTATAAAGAATTGATCGAGACAAAAGAAGAAAGCAAATGCTTCAAAAGCATTCAATGGAGTCCTTCACAAACTCGAGCACATCGAAAATGCATATCAGCTATTTCTATTATAATCAGAGTTAAATTAGGTCTCGGAGAACAAGAATATGTCAAAATTATGAAAAATAAACCCGCCCAAAGTAGTTTTTATGGGCCCCGAAAATCGCTATTTTTCAACGGTAAACTGAGGCGAATCAGCACTTGGAGTTCCTACAACCACGAAACCGCGTATCTGGATTTTTCCTTTTCAGGATAAATTGTATGCATCCTGATCATGTTATATTGAACGGAATTTTTGAAGCCGCCCAATTACCTTAATTATAATTTTAAACATTGAAATCACGTATGTAACCAGGTGTTCCACATGGAGCTATCACTGTAAGAGCGAGAGTTCAAACTTTTCTGATCCCAATCAGGTCGTTTAACCAGTGTTTTGAGCTTTTTGTTGATTATTTAGTGCTGATATTTCGCGTTGATCTCATAACACGGGTCTCCAGTAAAAGTGTAGGAATGCTGGCTACTAGAAATATTTTACATCACAGATTTTCATAAAACTTTGTTGGTGTACCCTATTGGAGGTCAGACTAAGGTCAATTTTCATTGTACAGCGAACGTTTTGTTCTTATTTTGCTCGTTTTCGCGAGATCTACAACTTCGTTAACGCAGCACAAATGGGCAAATCACGTCTTCATAGCGAAAATTGCGAAAAACTGAATTTCGTGATGAGAATATCGATTTTCTGGCTTCGTATGCCATAAACACAATCGTTTTTATTCTTCCTATGGAATCTCCACGCAAAATTAGGGGGTGTCTACGTTGACCATTTCTCATATTTCGTGCTTCCCAATATCGATTTAGTAAGAGAGGGCATGCCTCGTTCTGGACTTGGTCGATTTTATGAAGATTCAGTTTTTTGGTCATATCTTGGTTCAAGCTGATGCTATCGAGCTCTCAAAAACAGAATTCGAAAGCTCTCGAGAAGCCGAAAAAGTTTGCTTTAGTGCATCTAAGTGAATAAATTCGTCGTTTTCTCGTTATTGAAGAAAAATTGCCTAAAAACTATGATTTTCACTGCTCAGATCGAACGGTTGACCATCATTGAAGTAGTCTTGAACTTTTTTATATATTTTAGGCATCCAGTAACTACATTGTTCGCAATAAGTACACAAAAATATTGACCATTCTCCATTAGGCGAGATGACTCCATCCTACATCTCTACATAATTGGAAAAAATATAACGGACAATATTACTATCATGTGTATTCAACATTCCAACTAAAAACGTACAATTGGATAGCATTAAGAGGCCGGATCGGTAAAAATCTACCATATTGGCCACCCCCCGGACATGCGCCCCCCTCCCCCCGGAATGAGAACTGCGCGCCCCCGCTTTGTGCATGGGTACCCCTTGGTACCCTGATACTCAATATACAAGTCATTACTCGATTCCCCTTTTCAACGAGAAATTATAAGGTCCCAAAAAAAAATTTGAAAAATCGAAATTTCGTATTTTTCGAACGCGAAGATATCGACTCAAAATCTCGTTTGCGTTCTATTAGGGGTGGCCAATAACCAAAAAATAAAGATCCTGATCTAATCTGTCTCGATTGGAAAGTCGATTTCATCTCCTAATTTTTCAGTTTTTCGAGGTTAAATTTCGAATAGGAGAAGAACGCACGATCTCGTTAAGCCTAAATTGTAGCCCAGTGAATTCTACATCGAATCCATCCAAAAAGTAACAAATTCGGAGTTTCCTTTTTCCTCATACCGAGGTCCGAATACATCGCAATTTTCAGATTTTTTTCAATTACTTCTCCTAATCGAAATTTAACATCGAGAAACTGAAAAATTAGGAGATGAAATCGACTTTCCAATCGAAACAGATTAGATCATGATCATTATTTTTTGGTTATGGGCCACCCCTAATAGAACGCAAACGAGATTTAAATTAAGACGGTTCATAAATTAATTAGTTATCTCGGGTTTTGTCACTTTTTGAGCAGTTTTTCGGACCTAGCATTTTTCAATCGCATTTTCTCGAGTTCTAACATTGAAATTCGTTTTCTACGAGTGAAAATACGCCAGAAAAACTATAAAAAAATTATTTTTGAGATATCTCATTTTTTCAACCCCAAAATCGATATGTTGCGGTAACTTTTTCAAAATCGATATCTGGCCATTTTCATGTGCCCTGTCAATCAGCATTTGGGAGTACCACTCCAGGAAAAAAGTTTGAGAATTATTTGAATTTCGACCATCCGTGACTTTTTCCGTTCTCTCGTGGATGGTCTCTTAATATGTCTCAAATTGGGTAATAGCCGTATGATTAATTAGCAAATGTTTATCCCGACCGGTTCGTCAGATTAAATCTCACGGCGTTCTAAAGGGGGATAGCGAGAGAAAGAGAGGACAGAGAAAGAGAGAGAACTACAAGAGAACGGTATTTTAATTTCAGCGCCTGGCAATTTGCCAACCCTGCATACGCGGTGGAAACGGGGCTGTTTCCCAGCAATAATGTTTCAAACGTTTTGGCGGTAAAACGACGTGAATCTAAAATCAATTATATTTTGTCAATGTAGGATCACCAAGCAAAATTTCAAACTTTAAAGTTGCCCAACAAGGACGAGAGCCTGATCCCAAGATGCGACGAATTGTGCACGCGTCGCGTGTATGAGAGAGTATGCAAAAGTGAGAGAGTGTTGGATCAGGCAATATCGCCCTGATCCTTTCCGGCCTTCGCCTGTGGCTATTATTTTTTTTTTCATTTTTGTATATTCTTTCTCAACTAATTCAGCTATCGGCTATTGAATGGAAGACAAAAAACAGGGGGCCAATTTCGTCCTTGTTGGGTAATTTTAATAAATAAACGTGAAATGTAATAAGATAAGCAAATTTCCCAAAGCATGAGATTTTTTCTTAGTAATTTTCCGTACGAGACATATCTGGCCTATTTTCACAAGGTCAGGTCACACGGCCCCCCGGATCATCGACATAGGTTAAGGAAAAACGTCCATGAGCAATCTTGAAAATGATCTAAGCTCTAAAATTTAAATCGACAGCAAGTGCAGGTAGTAAAAGGAATTTGCGTTAAAGGACGAAATCCTGATCCTGAGGCACGGTGTGACATGCGTTCCGGTTTGAATGTATAAAAACGCGCAGTGAATAGCTTTCAAATTGTTTACCATTTCCTCAAATTCGAAAGGGTTTTCCGTGTAAGATATAATTTTTGGACTTTTGCCAAGTTTATATCACGATAATTCAGGCAATTTTTGCATGTTTTTAAATTTCGCGCGCGGAACCTATAAACATATTTACTGTAGCGGAACGATGAATATTTTTAAAATAGTCCGGGCGACTCTGGACATTCCGGGGGGGGGGGGGGTGTCACACTGTATGAGGTTGTACGCGCTGCACGCGCGTCGCATGCATAAGCGTGCATAAGTGAGAGAGCGCTGGATCGAGCAACTTCAACCTGATCCTTTCTCTAATTGAATTGAATTTCCGGTCATCCCCTGGGGCTATGATTGGGTTTTCGAATTTTTCAATATCGTGTCATTGCTTATTCGGGGGGAAATTAATAATAGGGGGTCAATTTCGTCCTCGGCTGGTAACTTTAATAACGTGAAATTCTGGTACATCGCTGTGAAACAATGGTTTAAAAATACTATGTAGAAAAAGAAATATCTGTCTCTCTGAGGGTCTGTGTGTCTGTCACGCTCGTTTTTCGCGAATAACTCGGTTCAAAGACATCGCCCAGACCCCGCACAGGCTCTCGCCACTCTCTTCATGCAGAGACAACACGCGCGTGTCTCCGTAGATCGACCACCGCTGCCCGGGTGGTCGATCTACGGTTTCATTTTTCATGTTGTTCCAAGTGTGACCCATTTCGCCCGCTCTAGAATACTAAATAGGCAACACCTGAGCTATAGCCATAGCAACACCTGAGCTATAGCCTCTATATAGAACACTTCACGCTTAATATTTTTCGAATTTTTCAACTTCGCCAAGCATATGAGACCGTTTGTCCTAAAATCGAGCAAATTCAAAGATGTTTGGCACAGCAAAGAACCTCAATTTTCTGAATTTATGCGATTTGGGGTTTTCAAGGGTGCTGATGACGATAGGCATATGACGCCGTATTTGTGAGGGCCTGACAATTCGAGGGGAGTCTGGAACAGCGATTTTTCGAAAACATAGTATCCGGGGTAGTTTTCCATGCTGATGACGATGGTAGACTTCATTTTGCATAATTGACCCCAAATTATGATCTACGGAGGTATCAAAAATATCGATATTTTCGGTTTATTTGATCGATTTAAGCAGAAAGTTCATCTAGAATCATGAAATTGATTTCCTGGGGTTGTTTTTCATTCTCTTCACAATGGGATAGAAATCAGAAACCTTCGATAACGTCTTCATCGAGTTCATGATAACCTATATAATAATATTTCGAGCGTGACAGACACACAGACCCTCAGAGAGACAGATATTTCTTTTTCTACATAGTATTTTTAAACCATTGTTTCGCAACGATGTACCTGAATTTCAATAATATTTTTAAACCATTGTTTATAAATATTTTTTTATATATATTATATAATAATATATTTTTTTAAATATGATTGCAAAATGTGGGATTCGAACCCACGGCAAAAGAGTGATGGGTGTATCCCACATCCACTGCACTAAACTGTTTTGCTCCAGAAAGCTCCAATTCACATCAAAGATCTCGTGGTACTCCTCATAGTAGCCAGACTATTTAATTCACGAAATTTCATCTGATCATAACTAAAAATACTGGACTTCGATTTGCACGAAAATCGTTTTATGGCCTTTTGAGAGTGTGACAGACATCCTCTCTAAATGTCGCAGAGCACTTTTGAGGTGCTTTCGATGAAACTTTTCGGAGAGTGAAAGTAGAGTTTGACAAAGCATACCGATCTGACCGTCGTGACGAGAGGATTCCAAATCTGTATTTTTAGACAATTTCCGACATTTTAGACATTTTGCGAAAACTTTAACAAAGTGAAGCACTTTGACAAAGGGAATGCCAACGGTCAAGGTCTGAGCCTTCTAGGATGATATTGAGCCGTTATAGCGATTCGAAGAAAAAGATCAAAGATCAAGTTTCAAATTCTAAAAGCTCTCGACGTAGGGATGTCAACGGTCAAGGTATTAGCGTTCTAGGATGATTTTAAGACGAGTTATAGCGTTTGCAATGAAAAGATCAAAGTTCAGATTTTGAAAGTGCTCACCATGGTCTTAGCCAAGGTCTTAGCCTTTTAGGATGATTTTGAAGCGAATTAGAGCGATTTGAAAAAAGCGTGACAGACAGACGGACGGACGGACAGACAGACAGATGTTACGATATTTATTTATCACGCGTTTTCTGAGAGATTGTATGAATCTAAGGCCTAGTGTTACAAAATATTTTTCATTTCAATTATCAATTTCATTTCAATTTCAATTATTTCAATTCAATTTCAATTAAATATAATTATGGATTTCAATTATCGAAAAATGGTTATTTTTCAAACTTGTTTTAAAATTATTATTTTGAGGGTTTTCTTTGCTAAATTATTAAAGTTACCCAACAAGGACGAAATTGACCCATTATTTTTGTCCTCCATCGAATAGCCGATGGTTGAATTAGTATAGAATGAATATACAAAAATGATAAAAATCAATAATTGCCTCAAGGGAAACCCGGAAATGATCCGCGCTCTCTCACTTTTGCATACTCTCTCGTGGACGCGACGGGATCAGGGTGAGATCAGGGTTTCGTCCTTGTTGGGTAACTTTAATTACTCGATTTATAATGATTTATACAATGCATATTAACTAAGTTCCATATCCGAGTGGCTAAAGCAGTGGATTTGAAAACCGAAGGTTGGTGGTAGGGACGGAAGGTTTGGTTTTCTAGTACGCTTTTTCGGGCTCCTACCTGCGAACTCGCTACCGTACTTTTGAAAGGCAATAGTTCTAGTTGATTTTCAATTGAAATGCGATATTATTTACAATTATTTTGAGAGAAACATATGAAGAGAAGTATAAAGAATTGATCTAGACAAAAGAAGAAAGCAAATGCTTCAAAAGCATTCAATGGAGTCCTTCACAAACTCGAGCACATCGAAAATGCATATCAGCTATTTCTATTATAATCAGAGTTAAATTAGGTCTCGGAGAACAAGAATATGTCAAAATTATGAAAAATAAACCCGCCCAAAGTAGTTTTTATGGGCTCCGAAAATCGGTATTTTTCAACGGTAAACTGAGGCGAATCAGCACTTGGAGTTCCTACAACCACGAAACGGCGTATCTGGATTTTTCCTTTTCAGGATAAATTGTATGCATCCTGATCATGTTATACTGAACGAAATAGAATTTTTGAAGCCGCCCAATTACCTAAATTATAATTTTAATCCTTGAAATCACGTATGTGACCAGGTGTTCCACATGGAGCTATCACTGTAAGAGCGAGAGTTCAAACTTTTCTGATCCAAATCAGGTCGTTTAACCAGTGTTTTGAGCTTTTTGTTGATTATTTAGTGCTGATATTTCGCATTGATCTCATAAATCAATCAAATCGATAAAACAAAAAATATTATGTGAGATATCAATTCGCAATCTCAGTTAAAGTCTGACCCACGACGCGCTCCAGCAAGACTGGCTGACTAAAAAAGTTCGCACATCTTTCTTACCTTCCATCGCATTTTGTTGCTTTGTGATTTATTTTTATGAAAAACTAATTATATTTGAGAAAACTCGACATCGTGAGCTATCCATTGGTAACAAAATAATAATTTATTGGTATAGTTCATTGACATCGCCTCCGTCCCTAGGTTCATGCCAGAATTTATAGTTTTTCGTGAAAATTCTGGAGCCGTAAAGTAAAAAATGCCTAAATTCCGGCTCTGAGAACTTCAAAAGTTATGTAATCAATAACTTGGTTCAAAATTATCGTAGAAGGTCGCTCAAAAAACAGAAATGATCATCTCAACGAGTTCTACAACTTTTATGTCGAAGTCATCGTGGAGAGGCTTCGAAATCACATGGAAAACTACGAAAAAACGAAAATGGGTGTTCAAATATTATCTGCCCTGAACAATATTTTGCCTTTTACAAGTTGGTTTATTGCATTTTCGAATTTTCCAGATCATTTTACATCGGATAGTTTTATTTCACAATTTTAAAATTTAATCCCGGACATTTATAGTTTTCAGAATACCAAAAACAGCCAATTTTTTGAAAATTTCGAAAAATCAAAGATAAATAATTCCCGAATATTTGCTTCCAAACGATAACTCTCGGGCTAAAATATCATTTCGGGGTCAGTACAATCAGTTTTGAGGTTTGGAGGCAAATTCGAGATAAAAAATTTCGGGATGAAAAAGGCCACTTTTTCCTCGCACACTTGAAAAGCGTCGAAACATTCGATAAAAAATTTTTTCTTCAAAACACTCACAAACCTCAAAACAGATTGTACTAACCCCGAAATGATATTTTAGCAAGAGAATGCCAGTTTGGAAGCAAGAATTCGGGACTTATTTATCTTTGATTTTTCGAAATTGTCGAAAAACCGGCTGTTTTGGTCATCTGAAAGCTATAAATGCCCAGGATTAAATTTTAGAATTGTGAAATAAAACTATCCGATGTAAAATGATCTGGAAAATTCGAAAATGCAATAAACCAACTTGTAAAAGGCAAAATATTTTTCAGGGCGGCTAATATTTAAAAACGCATTTTCGTTTTTTCGTAGTTTTCCATGTGATTTCGAAGCCTCTCCACGATGACTTCGACATAAAAGTTGTAGAACTCGTTGAGATTATCATTTCTGTTTTTTGAGCGACCTACGATAATTTTGAACCAAGTTATTGATTACAGAACTTTTGAAGTTCTCAGAGCCGGAATTTAGGCATTTTTTACTTTACGGCTCCAAACTTTTCATGAAAAACTATAAATCCTGGCATGAATCGTTGGTCCAAATTATGTTGAGATCGGAGCAGTGTGAATATTTTGTAACACTGCGTTCTATCAGAAAACATGCGTTCTATCAGAAAACGTGTGTTATACAGAAATTTGTGAATTCATACACTGATCTTTATAAATAGGGGTTTTTCTTGGCACTTCTTGGATATTTGGCCCACCCCCTCCCCTCCCCTATTATTTCTCATTCCCTTCCATCACAAAGGGGTTGTGCGACCGAAAATCAAGGAATGAGACCTAGAAATGAGCGGGTAGGGGAGGAAAAGGGGGGGGGGGGGTGGGCCAATTATCCAAGAATTCCCTTTTTCTTAATATCTCATTGGTGAGTAATTGTGACTTCAGACTGTGGATGAGAGATATCTTCGCAATGATATCTCTTGTGGCTCCTCCTTTTGTTCACCGTGCAAGTCGCTCGCCCTCCCCAGACTCGTCTCCAACAGTGGCAACCACACCCATACTACTTCTTCCCATGCAGGTCAGCTAACTTGTTCTTATAAGAGAAACTGTCTCAGAGGATTCACCATAGCCCGTACAAGGAAAAATAAAGTGATGGTCTTAAAATCTCCCTAGGGGTAACTTGTCACGTAGAGTTCGAAAATCAACCTTAGGAAGCCGTATCTCTAAGCCCTCATTTCCTGCGCTGCGCCGAAGTTGGGCTATCGGTTTTGGTAACTCAAGAACGACTCTTACAAACCTCATACGTGTACAGTTATTCTGAAAGAACTCGAAGAGATAAGCATTATAAGTGAAAGGCTATCTCATCTTTGGAAAAAAATATGACCATTTGAATTCTCAAAATTTCGGTCGCGTGACGTAAAATAACTGTTTTCAAAGTAATTCAGATGAAAATGTACCCCTAACAATAATTCTTTCATTTCGAGCAGCGTGCCTATTTCAGTAGTCATGATTAGCCGAATAGTCTGAACACCGGTTTATCCAATATTTCGAATCGCCTGTCCTCAAAAGTGCAGATGAGATAAGCACTTTTACTCTTGGAAGAGAAAGGCTATCTCGACGAGTTCTTTCAGAATAACTATACACGTATGAGGATTTTATACACGCATGAAGTTACCCCTAGCGACATTTTAGCATTTTAAAAACACCACTTTATTTTTCCTTGTGTTTCCTATAGGCACGGCCCGTTAAACAGTGAGAAAAGAGTCCGGTCAGAGAACCGCGTTGTGGCCGTGACGCAGACCAGTTTACGAATAGAATATTTCGTTAGTAGTGCAGTAAATACGGTAGATTTTGTAAGAATTTTTCCAAAACTTGTGCTGGCTCTGCACCTGGACTTCCCTTGTTTTGGAAGTTTTCGATTTTTCATTTAAAAACTAAATTGATTTTAAATGAATGCAAACCTAACTTTTATAGGCGCTTGCGTTATGTATCCATATATATACTCGATTCAGCGTAATTGTGGCAATCAAACAAGTTCTGGCGCTTTTTAAATTTCTTTTAAAACTATCCAAAACGACATTTTAAATTGTTTTACTAATGTATATCAAATTATATATATTTTTTCGAACCTAACTTTTATGAGGCATGTATGTAAGAATGTATAAATGCTCAATTCGCGACCAGGCATGTTTAATGAAGGGACTTCTGTCGGTTTCAAGACAGCGAGTACGAAGGCTAAGATAGAGTTTTGTCCATTTTTTCGCCTAAATGACGTATATGTATACATTTTTTGAAATATTAATATTCGTTGCGCTTCTACGGAATGGATTATATAAACAAATAATATTTTTAAAACCAAAATTGAAGACTCGTCCAATATTAATCCTAGGATTATTAATATTTCGCTCCAGCGAACTCATCGCGCATTTCTTACGCGTTGCGGCTCTGACCCCGGAAGTTTTAACGGGCCGTGATAGGTGGATTTGCTCAGTTTTATCAGGAAGTCTCACAACCTGAGATGATATATTTATTTTTTCTGAGCACCTCTTCCCCTTCTGAACGGTGGGCATTGGTTCAAAGCCTTCCAACATCCAGTATTTTATCAAGGAAGATATAGATAATAGTTTCAAAAATACTGATATTGTGCATTTTTATGCAAACATTATTTTCGTATTATTTTTTTGATTTTTTTTGGAATTTTTTATTAAGTTATGGAGTATATTCGAGACCTGTTTGATATGTGATCTTTAGTTCTAGTCGACGGAGATGTGATGTGCAGGTTCATGGATGTTTTCGATTCGGAGTCCATTTCGTGAGTAATTGTGCAGTGAGGAGAGAAAGGATGGGAATATTGACAGGAACTTAGTGATCACCCAATCTGTGTGGGATTATGTCAAGAAGAAGTCTCTATCTGCATACAAAAAGATGAATTCGTTAGTATACGAAGAAAAGAATCCCAGGTACGGGCTGAAATATCGGAGTCATGACAAAACGGCAAATGCGCATAACACGGATCCTCTGTGTGGATCGCTATTCAACAGAAATGTTTTATCACGATCTTGAGTTTCGTTCCCCACGACCGGAGAGCATGGCCCGAAACTGAAAAATGGAGGTTAGATCATGGTTTGATAAACAGAAAATATCGTGTCCAATCAATACTACAGTACCCAGTATCTACCGTCACCCACTTCCGTGGGTCAAATGCAGTTCCTTGGGTTAAACATTTATCTAAAAATCCAAAATCAAATGAAAAACTATTTTAAAGTAATTTACCATATATCTAATTATTGTTGAATGATTGTGTGATCGATATTGGATTTTTAGAAAAAATTCTGACCCAAGGAACTGGATCTGACTCACGGAACAAGGTTACGGTAGTTAGTAGGGAACTGCGCGGCATGATTTTTTTACGATACTCCGTTCGGAGCGATGGTCCCTTCGAAATAAAAATAAAAATAAAATGTATAAGTACTGCTTGAAATCTTCGTAAAGCCGAAATGGGGGACAGGAGAGGGGAAGCGCGTCAGCATTTATCGGCGAGACGTTTCGGGCCACAGCCCATCATCAGTCAGTAAAATCACATGAAAAGAGAACTATTAGGAGTGGACAATCGTCAATCGATATATCGAGAAAGAGCGCTAATCAATAAAGAAGTGTGAGAAATTGACAACTAGTAGAGTGAGTGAATGGGGAATAGCGAAGAGGAAGGGGGTAAAGAGAGAGTGTGTGAATTAGAGAGGGCAGAGAGAAAGAGAGGGAGGAGAGAGGAAGGGGGAAGCAAGGCAAGGGAGGAGAAGGGAAGAGGGTGAGAAGGTGAGTGAGAAGAGAGAATGGATTAGATGTTAAGAGTTTGAAGGGTAATAGGGGCACTCTCCTTGGAGAGTTCTACTCTGTTATTCAAAGCAGGATCTAATTTGACAATGTACATAGCCTCAGCAATTTTTTTTTTTTGCTGAGGCTATGTACATTGTCAAATTAGATCCTGCTTTGAATAACAGAGTAGAACTCTCCAAGGAGAGTGCCCCTATTACCCTTCAAACTCTTAACATCTAATCCATCTCTCTTTACCCCCTTCCTCTTCGCTATTCCCCATTCACTCACTCTACTAGTTGTCAATTTCTCACACTTCTTTATTGATTAACGCTCTTTCTTGATATACCGATTGACGATTGTCCACTCCTAATAGTTCTCTTTTCATGTGATTTTACTGACTGATGATGGGCTGTGGCCCGAAACGTCTCGCCGATAAATGCTGACGCGCTTCCCCTCTCCTGTCCCCCATTTCGGCTTTACGAAGATTTCAAGCAGTACTTCTACGCCATGACAGGAATCACCGAGTATCCCCTCCTAATAAAATGTATGAAATGTTGCAGCCACGAAAATCCCGGCTCCCTTAACGGCTGTCTCGAAGCTACCGTAATGCAAAGGAGATTTGCCATTCTTACTGTAATTTCAGGCCCTATTTTAAATTTTTACAAAAGCGCAGGGGCTACCGTAGTAAAATGTGCACTTTTTAAATTTGTACAGTAATTCAAGTACGTGATCCCTCCAGAGCAAATTACGATATTTTCGTTTCCCTGGAGTCACTTTTTTTCTTGTCGTCTGAAAAAATCATGCCGTGGTACTGTAATATCGACTTGATACGATAGTTTGTTTATCGAATTCAATGGCAAGTTGTATGAAAAATGTTTAACGTAGACATCCCCTAGTTTTGTGATGATAATCCACGGGTTGAATAACATTGTTTGCGTTCATAAGGGGAATCTCTCGCAACACGCAACACGTGCGCCCCATCGGCTTAAATGCATACAAACACGGTTTTGTTTTGCTGTGTGCAATTATGTGAGCTCCGGTGTAGTCGCACAAGTTGTAAACATGCTTGTTCTATACTTGTGCGCCCTCCAACTTGTTAACAAGTATGATTGACTTGGTGACAAGTTGGAAATTGGCTTGAGTATAGGGAGGGTGCACAAGTATAGAACAAGCATGTTTACAACTTGTGCGACTACACCAGAGATATTCAAGGAAAAAAATGCGGTGTAGACTGGCAAGGTATGCACATTTGTCCTTTCGTTGTTTGCCGTTTTGCCATGCCTCCTTTAACCTAGATACTGTCCAAATAACTGAACTTGTGTAATATCAGATTCTTCATTTTCTTCAACGAATTGCACTCGAAGACATTCTTGATTCCGGAAAAGGGCGACAATGAAGAAACAAGGTTTGAAAAAAATGTCCGAAAAGGAAGACAATGAAAAAAATAGTTAGAAAGTCGATTTGCCTAAAAGTCGATTTGTTAAAGTCAGTTTTTTTTTGTTATTAAGCGATTCTTCTCGATAAAGGTTATCTACGTTCAAGCGTAATAGTTTTTGAAGGAAAATTAGGGTCGTTGAGGATGGGAAAGTGTCTCGTCCGTACAGCAACATTTCTGGAAGAGCACTGGAAAGGAGATAACATAATCCCTCTCTTGGTTTTTGGAGACGAATTAAAAGCTGAAATGATGAAGAAGGAGTACGGACGGTGTATGAGTCTAAAGGAGTACATACTGGGTTCGTATTCTGGAATCCCCTTTCTATTTCTCTGCGTATCATGAGAGGGAGGGGACGACCGTAGGGTGAGAGTGCGCCCTAGTAGCCGCGGATTAGATAAAGGGGATCGAGGAGAGCAAGAGGAGCGAGAAAGTGTTCCAATTGGGATCTAATTCTGATCCCAAGATTCCGACTTAATTAGGATCCAATCTGATTCTAATTCTGGACCTAATTCCCAAGAAACGAACGATTGAAAGACCTATATTTTCTCGCGTATTTTTGAATTCATGTTCGTTCCAATGATCTCAGTGGTTACATACTAAGAGATGAGACTATCTAATTAACATGGTTGCATAGCTGTGAGGTGCTTTGGATAATTGTAGTAAATTCCTATTATTTCAGAGAATATATGATTTAGTGTGAATAGATGATTTTCAGGTCTAAAGTGTGAGGACAGAGATAAAATGCTGTCTCATATTTCAATCTACGATAAGTCGAGCGAGGAAGGC
The DNA here is from genome assembly GCA_036245805.1 of Pristionchus mayeri. Lineage (NCBI taxonomy): Eukaryota > Metazoa > Nematoda > Chromadorea > Rhabditida > Neodiplogasteridae > Pristionchus > Pristionchus mayeri. The sequence continues at coordinate 23,978,101 of BTRK01000004.1, read as the reverse complement.
AAATTGGTGAGAACTTTTTCTTGTTAACACGGATCTTCTGTAAAATCATAGGAAAATGAGACGGCAATGCGACAGAAAAAAATTGTTGGTCTCTGATTTCGATGTAATTGGCAAGACTGACCAAAGTGAGGTTGGGGAGAACGCCTATCCACTTCGTTTCTCAAAATTTGCATATTTTGACCTACCTCTTCAAAAGGCAGCATCTCAAAAAGTCCTTGACGTACAGTGCTCAATTTTTTTTTCAAAAGACGTGTATTGAACTAATCTACAATCCTATCAACTTTATTTGCATACATACGTGGATCTTCACCTACATATGCCCTAAAAACTGTTTGTTTTATGCCGCTCTCAAAAATTTTCTCTTATATGTACGAATTTTATTACAGATTCGGATTCTCCATGGTCGAATTGAGGTACTCAGATAGTTCGTTTGTCATATCTCGGGTATCCACATACTCACATGGGATTGGTCAGAACACATGGGATTGGTTCTTCTTCTCGGGGTATCATCTACTGTGGCATAGTATAAGAATAGGTAAATAAAATTTCACTAAATGTTTCTAGGAATTATGATATTTCATGTTTCAAGTTTTGCAAGGATCCGCCTGCGCGTCAATCGCTCCCTACTTCACGTGTCGTTTGTTGAACGGATTCCAACAGCAGCGTGGTCAAGTGGTAAGGTGTCATGTTAATAGGCGGGAGTGTGGGGTTCGAGTCCGCCAGATCGCCGCACTTTTTGCCATCTTGGGAAATGCTTTTGCAGAACGAAAATACAATAAAAGTCTATCAACAAGTATGGACGCCCATCACAAAGCACTTTAAACACCAGTTCTTATCCCAGCATACTATGAACAAGATACATCCAACAGTCGAACATTTCATAATGTAGACCGTACGGCGGAAGAGGAAGTGGTGTATTCGTCTAGCCCCCCCCCCCCCCCCCCATTCCATCCCACCGGTTCGATTCCCGGTCGTGACACCGTCTCCGCCTCATCAAGGCGCATATCCATTGGGGACGGGGAATTGGTAGTCGTGATCAATTGCCACCCTCCCTGAACACATCACAACACACGCATCTTAAATAAAACAGTGGTCAACCACACGGGTTAGGGAAAATTCCCGACTCTCATTTTGATAGAAAAAACAATTTCCTGTACGGTCTACATTATGATGTGTTCGACTGTTGGATGCATCTTGTTTCATATTATGCCCCAAATGCGAAAATATCTGGTGTTTAAAGTACTTTGTGATGGGCGTCCATACTTGTTGATAGACTTTTATTGTGTTTTCGTTCTGCAAAAGCATTTCCCAATATGGCAAAAAAGTGCAGCTATCTGGCGGACTCGAACCCCACACTCCTGCCTATTAACCTGACACCATACCACTTGACCACGCTGCTGTTGGATTCCGTTCTCCAAACGACACGTGAAGTAGGGAGCGATTGACGCGCAGGCGGATCCTTGCAAAACTTGAAACATGAAATATCATAATTCCTAGAAACATTTAGTGACATTTTATTTACCTATTCTTATACTATGCCACAGTAGATAATGGATCGAACCGTAATTTTTGGATGATACTTGATAATATCAGTGCGATCCATTGAGTTGAGTTTTTACGCTATATCTCTAAAACGGTCAACTTCAGCGTTTTTCACCCCTTAGTCATTGTTATTGAACTGTTCGAGAGCTATCCAAAAGTGGTCTTAGTTTACCAATTTGCATACGTTGAAGGATAGATACGTATCAAGATATGTTTCATTCAAAAATCGCATCCGAGTACCTCAATTCGACCATGGAAAAATCGCATCTCAAGTACCTCAATTCGACCATGGAGAATTCGAATCTGTAATAAAATTCGTACATATAAGAGAAAAATTTTGAGAGCGGCATAAAACAAACAGTTTTTAGGGCATATGTAGGTGAAGATCCACGTATGTATAAAGTTGATAGGATTGTAGATTAGTTCAATACACGTCTTTTGAAAAAAAATTGAGCACTGTACGTCAAGGACTTTTTGAGATGCTGCCTTTTGAAGAGGTAGGTCAAAATATGCAAATTTTGAGAAACGAAGTGGATAGGCGTTCTCCCCACCCTCACTTTGGTCAGTCTTGCCAATTACATCGAAATCAGAGACCAACAATTTTTTTCTGTCGCATGAGTTCCTGCGTTCTTACAGGAGACCCGTGTTAAAGTTACCCAACAAGGACAAAATTGACCCCCTATTTTTTGTCCTCCATCTAATAGCCGATGGCTGAATTAGTTGAGAAAGAATATACAAATATGCGAAAAATGAATAATAGCAACAGGGGAAGGCTAGAAAGGATCAGGATGAAGTTGCCTGATCCAGCGCTCTCTCACTTTTACACACTCTCTCATGCACGCGATACGCCCACAATGCGTCGCGTCTTGGGATCAGAGTTTCGTCCTTGTTGGGTAACTTTAGGAATGTTGCCTCCACTTGACTAAACTTCTGGAGTATGTGCGCTGTTGCGATGTTCACAATGGCACCGAAGTCAAAACGCGTCGAATTCAAATCGAAATTTTTAGGCAACTTGTCGAAAGATACTCCTATATTAAAGTTACCCAACAAGGACGAAACCCTGATCTCACCCTGATCCCGTCGCGTGTACGAGAGAGTATGCAAAAGTGAGAGAGCGCGGGATTACGCTGATCATTTCCGGCTTTCTCTTGAGGCTATTATTGATTTTTTTAGCATTTTTGTATATTCATTCTATACTAATTCAACCATCGGCTATTCGATGGAGGACAAAAAATAATGGGTCAATTTCGTCCTTGTTGGGTAACTTTAAGGGACCTCCAAAACATTTTTGAAACCTAATGCATATCCTTTATTAAAGTTACCAGTAGAGGACGAAATCCTGATCCTGAAGTTGTACGGATTGTCCGCGCATCGCGTGTATGAGAGAGTGCGCAAAAGACTGATTGGAGTGCGCCCCCTCTTTTGCTCTCTCTCACTGGTAATTTTAATAAAGGAAAACCTTTCTCAGCTTCGGGTTTGATAATAAATGTTCGCTGCATTTTCGGTTTCATCGGAAGTGCTAGTTGTGGAAACATTTCCAAAATTGGATTTTCCAAAATGTAAAATTACGAAATGAATTCTCCAATTATTTTCTTACCAATAAATATTTCACCATTTTTTTTCCATTTTTTTCTAAAATGTGAATTTGCGTAATAAAAAGAGAGTAATTTATATTTCGGGGTACTATCATTCTTGTCGCAGAGTTTTCAAAAATGTTTTGGACATCCCTTACCTTATGACTAGCAACCTCAAATTTTAATTTGAGTTTGGATGCGTTTTACGGTACCCACGTTCAGTAACTTTTGCGGGAGTATTGGCTGCTACAAACTGATACAAATTACAAATTAAGGAACGAACAGAATCTGGCGCTTTAAAGTTTTGAGTATTAATTGAGTATGGATTCTCTTTGAATGGACTCATTTGAGCTGTTCGAAGAGCATCTCTCTCACGAGGAAATGGTGAAGGGAATGGCAGAGGGACGCATCAAGAAAGCTCAGTTCACTGTATGTTTCTCCCCTTTCTCATTCATTCACTGTATCCCTTGACTCATCGGTGGTTGGTGTAGGTGTCTCGCGAGAATTATCGAGAAGCTAAAGTACTCATCGATGGAGATACAGAATGGTTCATCACAGGGCCTCACACCAATAGAGCCGTTAATGGAGGTGAGACAGATTATTCACAGCTTAAAAGTAGCACATGGTGGGGATGTTGCTGTGCACGCAAGTGTATAATTCCCTTATTTTTTAGCACCAATCTAGAAAAAATTGTTCTCACAGATGAAAAGGCACCTGTTCCCCTAACGTTAGGAGAGACTTTTTGGCACTACTGCAGAAGCCCAGATCGGGGGTAACAATAGTGGTGAATGGTATCGGGAGTAAAGCCCAAGCAGGTAAGTCGTACCCGCAGACTGCAGAACCCTCAAACATACTAAGGAAAATTTAAGCCTAAATGCTCAAGAATGTCGATTTATAGGGTATTTTTGAGTCCCTGCTGGAATTATGCCTAGCCTTATAAAGCGTCAGTTCACAGCTTCCCTCCGTGTGTAGGCTAAACAGTAGGACAATATAAACATGTCTAAGGGTTCGGCAGTCTCGAGGTACGACTTACCTATTCCTGACACCACTATTGTCACCCCGATCTGGGCTTCTGCAGTAGTGCCGACTTTTTGACTCAGTGAACATAATTGTGAAGACACTTGTCAAAGTGCGAAAAATCGAAATCGCCCAAGATGTGCCCACGTGTAGTACACAACGAGCATAGCTCGGGTGCCACATCTTTAGTGTTCTAGACCGCTCTCTGCGAAATGGGGCACACTTGTACCAGAAATTTGAAATTTAGAATTTTGCCATTTCGTAACCGATTTGATTGGCTGATGTCTCAAAAAATCACAAATATTCCACTGATTATATGTGACAAAATCAAGAATGGTTGGGAATCAACTCGTGAAGAAACAACGAAAAAATTCCTTTAATATTTTTTAATTAATTGGGATGGGTGGGTAGATACCTTTTTTATTTATCCATTATTTAGAGCTGTTTTGCTATTCACATTAATAAATAAAAGAAAATAAAAAAATAGGTTTTTGAGAAAATGTCAAAAATGTGATACAACAGTCAATTTTACAAGACTCGATTTTACTCTAATTGTTGCATCTCTAAACAAGGATCACCAAAGATAGGGTGATGATAGTTGTGCAGAAAATAAACTAGGCTCTCTGAATAGTAGAATAACATGCAAAACTGCGGGACTGCACCTCGTTAGGTCAAAATTTCTCTTGTCTGAAAATGCAAAATCAGTGGTGTCGACACAAAATTTTAGTCAGATATTTACACATTTCAATATAATTTGATCAGAGTCTGAAAATGCAAAATCAGTGGTGTCGACACAATATTTTAGCCAGATATTTACGCATTTCAATTTAATTTGATCAGTGAACACCATTTGGCCATCAATAACATAAATTTGCTTTAAAAAATTAAAATTTCTAAATTTCAGAAAAAATTTGTTGCTCAACTTCGATTTTTGTCAAGTTTGGGACTACCAAACGACGGATTAGTTAATGCTACCAAAATCTTCAGTCGCAAATCAAAGTAGACTAAAACATTTTCTAATTGATTTGCAGAAAATTCTCATCTAATGCTGCTGTTTCCTAAATATCTTTGATCAAATGATGAAGAAATTGAAAGTGTGATTATGTTTATTACGAATTTGATCAAAGATACTTAGGAAACAGCAGCATTAGATGAGAATTTTCTGCAATCAATTAGAAAATGTTTTAGTCTACTTTGATTTGCAACTGAAGATTTTGGTAGCATTAACTAATCCGTCGTTTGGTAGTAGCCCAAACATGGCAAAAATCGAAGTTGAGCAACACATTTTTTTCTGAAATTTAGAAACTTTAATTTTTTTAAGCAAATTTATGTTATTGATGGCCAAATGGTGTTAACTGATCAAATTAAATTGAAATGCGTAAATATCTGCCTAAAATGTTGTGTCGACACCACTGATTTTGCATTTTCAGACTAGTGAAATTTTGACCTAACGAGGTGCAGTCCCGCAGTTTTGCATGTTATTCTACTATTCAGAGAGCCTACTTTATTTTCTGCATAACTATCATCACCCTATCTTTGATGATCCTTGCTTGGAGATGCAACAATTAGAGTAAAATCGAGTCTTGTAAAATTGACTATGTTGTATCACATTTTTGACATTTTCTCAAAAACCTATTTTTTTATTTTCTTTTATTTATTAATGTGAATAGCAACACAGCTCTAAATAATGGATAAATAAAAAAGGTATCCCACCCATCCCAATTAATTAAAAAATATTAAAGGAATTTTTTCGTTGTTTCTTCACGAGTTGATTCCCAGCCATTCTTGATTTTGTCACATATAATCAGTGGAATATTTGTGATTTTTTGAGACATCAGCCAATCAAATCGGTTACGAAATAGCAAAATTCTAAATTACAAATTTCTGGTACAAGTGTGCCCCATTTCGCAGAGAGCGGTCTAGAACACTAATGATGTGGCACCCGAGCTATGCTCGTTGTGTACTACACGTGGGCACATCTTGGGCGATTTCGATTTTTCGCACTTTGCCAAGCATATGTTCACTGAGACAAAAAGTCTCTCTTAGAATTCATGGCCTAGTGATTTGAGAGAGACTATCTGAGTGGGTGAACATATTTGTGAAGAGGCTTGGCAAAATTGGAAAAATTTAATTCGTCCTAAATGTGTGTATATGTGTAATACTCAGTGACATATTTAGTGCTCTAGACGGCACGCTGAGAAGTACGTGGCACTTTAGTTCAAAAACGTTTTCAAACTTTGCCATTTCGTTATCGTTCAGAACGAACGATACCTCAAAAAAATAAAAATATTATTGAATGCATCGATACGCATTCGCGCGCATAAGCGCACTTATGGTAAAAACTACCGTAATCTTTCGATTGTTTTTTTTTCCATCAGCGGGGAAATGGCCGGAAGTCACATTTCCCAATCCTCCTCTGTTTCTCAGCATAACATCCTCCATGGTAGAGTTTACGAATCACTAAATACAATTTCACGTTTCTAGAATTTTTGATATGTGATCTTACGCATGTTGAAAACATCTTCTACGGCATCGATCGCTCATTACGTGCTTTGAGCGGACCATTCCCAACAGCAACGTAGTTGAGTGGGAAGGATTCAGGTTGAGAAGCATTCAGTCCTGTGTTCGAATCTGCCCAATTGCCGTTTTATTTTGCCGTTCTGGGGAATACTTCACCAGAACGAAAATACAGTAAAAATGGATCCACAAGTGCAGACGCCCATGACAATCCACTTGGAACATAATTTCGTATCACGTTAGGAAGCGGTATAATATCCAATCAACGGTCGAACATTTCATTATGTAGACTGCACGGTGTGAGTACTTCACGTATGAACATTTAGGGAAGCATATGTTCACTCACTCGGATAGTCTAAAGCGCTGTCAATTTCATACCATGGTATGGTGTCATAGATCGAAAAGTATGTAGATATCGACATGCCAAAAAACGTACCCTCCATTAGCAAACACATCGGACTTTCTTCATCACATTATCGGCCCCATTGAATGAATAAATAAAAACGTGGTCCTGTTCTGGGAAAACGTGCCGCAGCTGAGAAATATCCCACCGCAGTCTCAAAATACTATTTTCACGTTATGATTCGCGGGCAGGTTTATTTTTCCCAGCGATGAGCACAAGGTAAAAGTGCTACACCGTTGGATAGAGGACGTCGAGTATAATCAGAATCATCAAAAGCGGCTCCTTTTTTTCGTAAATAAAATTCTTAAAAATTTTAAAATATTTCGGCAGCATGACTTTTCGATCTCTGTATGGTGTGTTCGAATCTCGGCTTGAGTGTACAGTTTTGGCCTACTGTTGGATACTTCACTCGAAGCTTGTAAAAAGCGATTGTACAGGTTGGGATACGAACCCTACCTATTAGGATCTACCATAGGAAGACATGGTGACGATGGGTTTTGCATCTATGATTTTTCTCGTTGTGAATCAGACACGGTGGGAGTGGAACTGCTTCCGGAGAAGGAATGGTGTGCACCACTGAGAAATCTCGTGCTAAGGGATATCGAGGAAGCAAATATGAATGCTGACGAAGACTTTAATGGGCATAATGGTATGTTACGTCTAGATGTCGTTATTTAGAAAGAGTTGTCTTTGAAATGTGGACGCATTTGGAAAGTGAATGTTTCTCAGAAGAAGACGAACAAGAAGAAGAAGAACCAGTTACGAAGAAGCGAAAAGTGGGAGTTGTACCAACTGCAAAGGTAGTTGGAATAATTCGAAGGAACTGGAGACCCTATTGTGGGGTTCTCATACCCTCTATTCTGAAAGGTAAGGACTGATTGGGAAAGGGGTATAGTATGAGTGTGTTCATTGTGTTAAGGAGGACGCCGTCATCTTTTCTGTCCTTCGGAGAGGCTTATTCCTCGTATCAGAATTGAGACTGAGCAGGCGGAAGTCCTCTCTGGACAGGTATGCTCATTCCTCTCAACTTATCTTCTCTATTACTTTTCTACTAATGCTGCTAATATTGGATTATAAAAATATGTCCTACACCACACCAAGTGCGTGTCTAGCGAGATTTCTAAATTTAGGAAAACGCTCGCGCTCTTGATACACGCGGTTATTTTTTTCGCGCGTTTCGTGCGCGGAAGTCTGACACCGTCCATATTTATGTGCACTTCGTGCCTGAGTAGTCAATTGTTTCTTTCGTAACGTTTTAATAATGCTATAGCTAGTCACAACGTACAGTGAAAGAAGTTTCTGGATATATCGAACAAGTCGAACAAATAAGCAAAATAAGGCACTAGGTCTGATGAGAACTATACCGTCATGCCGCCTTTGATATATCAAAAACGGCATGATGTCATAGTTCTTATCCGATCTAGTGCCCATCATACACAATTAAATCTGTCACGCATGGTTCTCCTAAAATGTAGTTCAATTATCTGTTTTCATTAATTTACTAATGGTGTACTTGCATGCACGTAAATGCTAAATTCTCGACCATTGCAGAGAATAATCGTTTCGATCGATTCATGGCCTCGAGACAGTAAATACCCATTGGGTCATTATGTGAGGACGCTCGGAAATCTGGGAGATAGGGAAGTGGAGAATGAAGTGAGTGAGAGGGGATACGGCACTTATCCATGGATCTATAAGGACAACAAGAATCATGGTGACATGAGGGGGCTTCTTTTGCTAAATAAGGTGGAGAAAGCGTCTCTAACGGTTGTGGATAGTTGATAATGCTTGATAGAGTTAATCTATTTGGCGCTGTACACTCATTCTTCGTTTGAATATGCTTGAAGGTGCTACTTCTTGAGCATGATATCCCCCACTCTCCTTTCTCTCAAGCAGTTCTCGATTGTCTCCCCAAGGTAAGTACCCTCTGTATTATATCACTACTAGCTCGCTCACTCGCGAGTTTAGCAATCGCCAGTGACGAAAGTGGTTTGCATGCGCCGCAACGTCAAACTAGCTAACAACGGGAAAATATTCAACACCTTAATTGCCTGCTTTTAGCTGTACAAAAAGTTGCAATTTTATCAATTATTTTAATAATTAGGAAACGTCATCTGAAGCCAACGAAGGCTCTGGGGGCAAAATTAATATGTCCACCGTTTTCAGCATCACTGATTATCCCAAAATACGACGTTACAGAGAATTGATATTTTTTGCGTTGCTGAGCGATGTTCGATTCTTGGCCAAACGGGATCATATGAGGCCGTTTGCCTAAGAATCGAGCAGATCCGAATGGATTCGGCACAGCCAAAAAATGTAGACTCTAAAACTCTGGGGTTTCGGGTAATCGAATGTGCTGACACGAGGGCTCACAGGCGCGGCCTCAGTGTAACGCAATTGCACAGGGGACGGGCCACGCGCTCTCTCTCCCTCCCCCCCCCCCCCCCGCGTTTCTCTAACCCGCGGCGACTAGAGCGCGCCCTCTACCCTACGGTCTCGCTTCCTCCCTTCTATGTGCAAGCGCGCCACGTACTCTCTCACTTTCTCTGACCGACGAGAGTTCATGCGATCTAGAGAGACGATATACTACGGTAGCCCGCGTCTTACCGTGTCCCATTTTTCATTTGAAACATGAAGCCCGACTTTTTGTTCACCACCTGAACCCCCGTGGCTGAAAACGATGGCCAACTCATTTTGCCTCCAGAGCCTTCGTTGGCTCCAGACGTCGTCACGTCGAAGCCACTTTTTTTAGTATTTCGCCCCTGTGGAAAGTGCTAAAATTTGGTGAATAAGGTTTCCGGGTAGAATTTCATGCCGATTACGCCTATCTACTTTTTTTTAAAATCAACTTTTTTATATGCCCAAAATCGGCTTAATAAGATACATGGTTGGATTCGCCGCGACGAGAGGATTCAGAATCTGTATTTTTGTCCAATTTGGCACCAGGAAACTTAAAATTGAAAGCATTTAGTTCTGGGGAAAACGACACTTCCTCTCCCCTCCTACTTTGGGCATATAAAAAAGTTGATTTTTTTAATTTTAAAAATAATTCATGAAAAATGAAGTAGATTGGCGTAATCAGCATGAAATTTTTTTTCGCTTAATTTTTGCACTTTCCTGAGGCGAAATACTAAAAAAAATGTGGCTTTGACGTGATGACTTCTGGAGCCAACGAAGGCTCTGGGGCAAAATGAATGTGCCCGTCTTTTTCAGCACACTTGATTACCCCAAAACCAAGACTTTTAGAGTATTCCCAGCAAAATACTTTCCCATTACGCGAAGATTATTGTACTTTAAGTAGGGACCGCCACAGCAGAATCTCTGCACTGTTCGCTCTCAAAATTTTTATGCGTTGCGCTACAGTATCTCATGCGTCGCGGCAGCCGTTGTTTTTGCATCAAAATTTAAAACTAAATTTTAAAATATTTTCTATGTGTTTTCAGATTCTTAGGCATTCCCGGTTTACTGAAAGCAATACAAAATTGACCAAACAATGCTCAATTTATCAATAACAAGAGGGAGTGTAAACATTAAGGGGGTCGATCTTCCCAAGAAATGGTAGTGTTTTGACACTATTTATTTAGCAGAGGTCTGAGAGAATGTAGGAAATTGAGACCTTGATTTACAAAAAATTGAAACTGCTTTAATTGGGTACCCATTAACGGAATTGATGTATGTAAGGATAAGCAACTTTTGTTTTAAGTTGTGGAGCCGTAAATTGAAAACAACCTAAAAGCCGGCTGTCGAAATATCAAAAGTTTGACAGGTCATAATTCCTTACATTTTTGAGATAGAGAGTCGTTCAAAAAACAGAAAGAGATATCTCTAAGAGCTAAACAACTTTTATGTTCGAAGCAACACGATCTGACGAAAACGAAATATAGATAATGCTGAAAATGCGATTTTTGATAACTTTTTTTCGCAGTTTTTCGGGTGTCTCCGAATAAGAATCCCATGGACCGATGAGATATCTATGAATTCGTAATCTACGTACTTTTTAAACCCCTCTGTATTGTGTTGCCACAAATAAAAGTAATTGACAACATCGTCAAAACATGGGTTTTCATGGTAAAACACAAAAATTGTCTCGTCCAAAGTAAATGTAGATGTCTTTTCCAGCATCCAATGGCTTTCAAATTTTGCACGGGAGTCGTTCTGGGGCATACTAACAGGTTCCGATTCAAAAATACCCACAATTCAAAAATTTTGAAATTTCGATTTTTCGGTCAAAATGTTCGAAAAATCGAAATTTTAAAATTTTTCAATTTTGGCAATTTTAGAGTGCAAACACATTTATATGCCCCAGAACGACTCCCGAGTAAAATTTGAAGGTCATTGGAGGCTCGAAAAGACATCTACATTCACTTTGGACGAGACAATTTTTGTGTTTTACCATGAAAACCCATGTTTTGACGCATAAAAATATATGTTGTCAATTACTTTTCTTTGTGGCAACACAATACCCAGGGGTTAAAAAGTACGTAGATTACGAATTCATAGATATCTCATCGGTCCATGGGATACTTTTTTCGGAGACACCCGAAAATCTGCGAAAAAAAGTTATCAAAAATCGCATTTTCAGCATTATCTATATTTCGTTTTCTTCAGATCGTGTTGCTTCGAACATAAAAGTTGTTTAGCTCTTAGAGATGTTTCTTTCTGTTTTTTGAACGACCCTCTATCTCAAAAATGTAAGGAATTATGACCTGTCAAACTTTTGATATTTCGAGAGCCGTCTTTTAGGTTGTTTTCAATTTACGGCTCCACAACTTAAAACAAAAGTTGCTTATCCTTACATACATTAATTCCGTTAATGGGTACCCGATTAAAGCAGTTTCAATTTTTTGTAAATCACCTGTGATCTCTCAGAAGACCTCTGTTATTGCATAAAATTAGTTACGGTCTAAATCGCAAGAATGATCCTTGTTACTAATGAAAATGTCACAAATAAAAATACAGCAGCTCATTTTATAAAACATGCCGTGGAAAAATTACGGTAGTCCAGAAATAAAGTCAGTTCCAGTTTTTTTGAATGTACAGGCTCCTGGCACGGCATGATTGAGGCTTTTTACGGAAATCATCTCGTGATAGCATTTTCCGGAAGTGCATTATTACGGTCTTGATGTTGCAATGACCGCGGCAGCTATATTTAAAAAGTTTCGTAAAAATACTTTCGCTGTATGAACCTACTCTATCGGACCTCGAACACTGGACAGCATCTATTAGTGAAGGGAAACCAGTTGACGTCATCTATTTTGATTTTGCAAAAGCCTTTGATAGAGTCTCCCACCCCAAGCTAAAACTCAAGCTCACCACCATAGGTCTCTCCGATAATACAGTCAACTGGATAACAGGATATCTCACTCATAGATCATTCCAAGTGAGAGTAAAAGATGCGCTTTCTACCTCAATGCCTGTAACTAGCGGCGTTCCACAAGGCTCAGTCTTAGGCCCTCTGTTATTTCTTATTTACACCTCAGAAATCGCTTCCCTAGTTCAAAACCACGGAGTCGTTGCGAGAATGTATGCCGATGACATAAAAATATATCGATCCTTTAGAAAGGGAAATTCGCCTGCCCCACTACAAGCTGCGATTGACACTATCGTAAACTGGTCCGAAGAGTGGCAACTCCCCCTAAAGTGTAACTCACTGCACCTAGGCAGAGCAAATACAAAGCGAACATATGCTATTGGAACCACAACTCTGGAACAAAAAGAAAAAGTGAAAGACCTTGGCTTTGTTATCCAGAAAAACCTCTCATTCTCTGACCATTGTTCTACCGTATCCACTAAAGGCAAAACTGCATGTCACACTATCCTCAGAGCCTTACGAACCAAAAATATAGAAGTACTTCTCAAAACGTACTCAATGTATATTAGACCGATTTTAGAAAGCGCTTCCTCCGTCTTCAATCCGTACCAAAATAAAGATAAAAAAGAACTCGAAAAAGTACAGAACTACTTCACAAGACGTTTATTTATGCGCTGTTTTAATCATACCTGGGAAAACATGCCCACTGCTCTCGCTCGCAACAAGAAACTGGGCATTGAGTCCCTAGAGAAGCGTAGAATAGCGATTGATAATAAAGTAGCCACAAATCTCATCCGAGGCAAATATAGTATTTCCAACCGAAAACCACATTATTTCAAAATCTACTACACTCGAAACGGCATGAACTTCAATAATCCTGGATCGAACCACAACTACAGACACAATAGCTTCTTTCCAAGAGCGGCAAGGCTTTTAGTAAATACCGAGAATCAAACCAGTTCATCTGAGTAGATCCCCCCGACCCTATTATCCCAATAACCACTCGTCATTTTAACCTCATCAATTGCCTATTCTATTTCAATTCTGTGAACGTTATTTCGAACGAAATAGCATAAATATATATATATATATATGATTAAGAGACCCGCTCCGTAAGAATCGACCACCTCGCGGACACGTTTGAACTAGCAACGGGAACCGTGGGGTCCCCCTTGGGTGGGAGGAGTGTATGTGGCCCGCATTATGAAATTCGATACTAATTATATGTTACGGCCATTAAGCAGGGAGAAAATTGAAATAATAGGGGAAATGACGAAAAAATTTCTTTATGATGCGAAATTTGCTCAAAAGTCATAATGCATTTTACTCGTGGTGTCCGGAAGTTGATAAAAACGTGTTTAGTGCAAAATCCGATCGATTCTAAATATTTATTTTTGAACTAAAATTTGACTTTTTGCTGCATATCTAGTCCTTTTCGGACCGAATCCCTTAGCTTTTTGAATCACGTTGTACTCTGGGCAATGTTTCTTCATCAGTACATGGCAGCTAATCCCGGGAGATTTCCCATTTTCGAGAAATAATTTTCAAACCGTCTGTGAACAGTAACATAAAAATTCAAAAATTCATTTTTGCCAATCCATTGAGAATACTTATTAGATTTTAACACTTTCAGACAATACTTACCTAGACATTTTTTCTAGCACTATATTAGATCATAATTTCATTCGTTACAAAAATTCACTTTTCAGAACTTCGAATTTATCAATATTTGAACAGTATTTTCTCGTCCCACATAACCCCAATCCCACCAATTACGTATAGCAATTGTAAAATACCTTGACGTAATTGAGAAAATCACAAGGCGGTTCCCAATTCGATACATATAATTAGTATCGAATTTCATAATGCGGGCCACATACACTCCTCCCACCCAAGGGGGACCCCACGGTTCCCGTTGCTAGTTCAAACGTGTCCGCGAGGTGACCGAAATGGTCGAGCCTTACGGAGCGGGTATCTTAAACGTTTAGAAGCGAAAATATCGAAAAACAAATCAATTTAAGCAAATACTGACACCTTTAAGAGACCGTCCACGAGAGAACGTAACACCTGGGCAAGGGTCACGGATGGCCAAAAAATAGATATCCGCCATATTTTTTTTCTTGAAATAAGGTACCAAAGTTAGGAACGCAGGCACCATTGGCAATGGTCAGGGGTCAACTTTGAAAAAGTTACAGTAACCCCTCACTTTTGGGGTGAAAATATTTTTTTACCAAAGATTTTCGTTTTAATAGTTTTTCAGGTGTATTTTCTCGAGTAGATAACGAATTTCTATGTCAAAATGGTTAGAAATGCGATATAACAGAATTAGAGCCAAAAAATCGATTTTTTCGATCCAAAATGCCACATAACTGTACATAACTTTTTTTGAAAAAATAAGGCTTTGGGTTTTTTAGCATTTTTCGACACATCATCATATGCCACAACTATGGTAATTTTTTCAGAATTTTAAAAACACCCCATCTTGCTGAAAATTTGGCCTGAACTTGGGATCTTAGTTAAAAATCGTGAAAAGGGCTGAATATTTTGGATTGCAGATCCTGTCCGCAGCTTACAATGGCCTTCAAATTTGGTCTGGGACTCGTGGACGGTCATATAAACATGTTCAATATCAAAAATTAACAAAATTCGAAAATTTTGAAATTTCGATTTTTTGGCTCAAAATGGTCCAAAAATCGAAATTTCAAAATTTTCGAATTTTGCCAATTTTTGATATTAAACATGTTTATATGACCCACCACGAGTCCCAGACCAAATGTGAAGACAGTTGGAAGCTGCGGACAGGATTTGCAATCCAAAATAGTCCAAAATTTTCACGATTTTTTCCTAAGATCCCAAGTTCAGGCCAAATTTTCAGCAAGATGGGGTGTTTTTAAAATTCTGAAAAAATTACCATAGTTGTGACATATGATGATGTGTCGAAAAATGCAAAAAACCCAAAGTATTATTTTTTCAAAAAAAGTTGTGTACATTTATGTGGCATTTTGGATCGAAAAATTCGATTTTTTTGCTCTAATTTTGTTATATCGGATTTCTGACCATTTTGACATAGAAATTCGTTATCTACTCGAGAAAATACACCTGAAAAACTATTAAAACGACAATTTTTGGTAAAAAAATATTTTCACCCCAAAAGTGAGGGGTTACTGTAACTTTTTCAAAGTTGACCCCTGATCATTGCCAATGGTGCCTGCGTTCCTAACTTTGGTCCCTTACTTCAAGATAAAAATATGACGGATATCTATTTTTTAACCATCCGTGACCCTTTTCCGTTCTTTCGTGGATGGTCTCTTAAAATTTCGCTTTGGTCCTACCGTATACCGATTAGAGTTGGAGCGCATCATAAGGCATATTTTTACACAAACTTCGCATCATTTTTTGTTCTTATTTATTTATATGTTGTATTACTTTAAAGAGAGGGTGCTTGCTTCTGAACTCATTTTTGGCCGTAAAATAATGTATATCAGAAATGAACATATGAGTGACTGTCTGAGAGAATTCACCATCGGGCGTACAGTCTCCGTTTTCACTAATTCGAAGCAGAGTTGACGAAAAATATAAGTTTCAAGATTGGGGAATGTGAATTATCAGCGAAAAATCCATGTTTGAATCTTTCGAAAAATATCGGTTTTCGAATTCTTGATTTTGCTCAAATTTGGGCATCTGAAAGTGTGGATTTTCGATCATGTGAAGATGCGCATTCTTCATGAAGTAAAGAATACTTCCGCGTGAATAAGAAAATGTGCATATAAGCTTCTGTGCGCACTTCTAGGTTTGGGTTTTTGACATTGAACATTGCAAAATTGGTACTATCGACAAATATTTTACTATTGAAATCGACTGAAATCAAGTCAATTTGGTGATTTCACACCACAATGCAAATTTATAATGCAAAAAGAAAGTATAAAAAATGGCGGATATCTTATTTCGGTAAAAAACTATGACTCAAATTATCGATTTTCCCAACGTTTACCCACTGAAATTTCAGCCATTTCGCTCTGAAAACTATCGCAATTTATAGTGAGCTATATGAGAGTAGTTGATTAGTAACATTAAATAAAAATAAGTTCCACAGATGCATTGTGGTGTGAAATCACCAAATTGACTTGACTTCAGTCGATTTCAATCGTAAAATGTTTGTTGATAGTACCAATTTTGCAATGTTCAATGTCAAAAACCCGAACATAGAAGTGCGCACAGAAGCTTATATGCACATTTTCTTATTTACGCGGAAGTATTCTTTACTTCATGAAGAATGCGCATCTTCACATGATCGAAAATCCACAGATGCCCAAATTTGAGCAAAATCGAGAATTCAAAACCGATATTTTTCGAACGATTCAAACACGGATTTTTCGCTGATAATTCACATTCCCCAATCTTCAAACTTATTTTTTCGTCAACTCTGCTTCGAAATAGTGAAAACGGAGACGATAGAAACGAAAAACCTGAATTTCCTAACAATTGAGCCCTTTTCCTCTATTTGGGAAACCCCTCGCATGCGGCTTTTTTGGCGCCAAAATTTGCATCCAGGGGTAACTTTTCACGAGGAATTTAATGAACATACTTAAAAGTACGCTTCGCATGTAACATTTTTACGACGACCAATTTTATAATTTAGATGAGCAGCATAACAAATTTTTTTTATCGCAGAAGCGTATAAAGTAATTTGAATTATTTCTGAAACATAGTTGAAACTGAAATTGCTCCCCTCATTTTGCTTGGCGCCTGAAAAAGCGCGCGGTCTGCGTTGAATACATTGACTTCAAATCAACTCGGAGCTGGAAAATGACAGAGCACATTTTTGCCCACACGTATAAAAACCATAAACCACTCATTTTAAATCCCTCATTAAGCTCTTTTCTCTCTGAAAAATAAATTTGCGTCTTTACCTAAACTTTTGAGAAACACGGTCTTAATCATAGTGCTGTTAAAATTCACTTTGATTTTGCGAGATATCACAATGGCCGGGTGCTTTATCGTAGCATTAGGGAACTTTTCCCGGATAAAACATCTAGAATAACGTGGGAAACGCAGGAAAATTACACTGGCGAATTTCCTGAGTATCGACAATGACGCTCAGCGAGGCGGGAAATTTAAAAATTTTACCGCACCCTGCCTTTGTAACTTCTCGCAAAATTTACAAAGTCAAAGTACGTTCTCTCGTGGAACGTCTCTTAAGTATGAATCGACTCATGCAGAAACTTGTAAAATACAAATTATTATTTCGGGGTTCTTATCGTTCATAGTAAGCTAGACCGTGAAGTTAATTGTAGAATCTGATGAGCGGAATGTTCGATGCATATAACACGGGTCTCCTGTAAAAGTGTATGAAAATGGGCCCCTGTGACTAGAAATTATTTTGTATCTCAGATTTCGATTTAACTTACACTCAGTTCCGTGAAATCTGCACATTATCAATTTTTTGGTCTACCGCTTCAAATTGATGTATATCATTTCATTTTCATCGCAGAGAGAACTTTTTTTCTCCTTTTGCTCGAAATGACGAGCTCTACAAAAGTGTAAGGAACCTCCAAAAGGGTGGAAGCTGTTTTCATACTCATTTCACCTGAAAACCGATTTTCCAATCGAGAAATCGATCATATGAGAGACTGTCTGAGAGGATTCACCATACGCCGTACAGCGAAAAATAAAGTGTTGATTTTAAGCTCTCCCTAGAGGTAACTTTTGACGTAGAGTTCGAAAAATCGACCTTAGAAAGCCGTATCTCTGACTTCTGATTTCCGGTGACACGCCTCAACGGTGAGGTCGGTTTTTGTATCTTTTGAACGGATCCAAACCCCATACATATATGGTAATTCTGAAAGAACTCGATGAGATAAGCATTTTTACTATTGGAAGTTAAGGGCTAGCTCATCTATGGGAAAAGTTGTGGCCGTATAAATAATTTAAATTTCCGTCATGAAAAAATTTTCGGGGAATGGTAAAAAATAAACGTTTTCAGAAGATTCCTCATGCAAAAGTACCCCTAGAAATGTTGCTTTCACCCCAAAAAGTGTGCTTATAAGAGTAGTTATAATTAACGGAATGCTTGGAGCTGCAGTTTCTAGAATATTTCGAATCGGCTATCTTCAAAAGTAGAGTTCCGTATTTACTCCCAATACTGCAATATTTCACAAACACATTATTTGGAATGTTTTCGACACAGGAATACATCATGCAAGCTGATTATAATCAATAATGGTGGTCAGGGAACAACATTTTTTTACCATGCTTTGTTTCACACAATGTCAGTGTGTTTTCTCAACGATACCTCAGTAACAAACGATTACCCAGTTGAAACTTTGCAAATCTGGGGCAATTGTAGTATATTTAGGAAGATTAATTTATTTGGGAACCTTTACTACACTTTACAAGTTTGCAAAATTCGGATATTTGCAAATTTCATGATTTTTCACATGAATCATCCATGAAAGCAACCTCAAACGTAATTTTCGAGACCTCATAGATGAAAATTCGGATTCTGAGAATAGGGCGAACGTATGTAATAAATAGACGAGAATAGAGCTGGGGATTTTTGGAGACAAAAGTTCTTAGGGTGTAAGAGCAACGAGAGCGGGCCTTTGAAATCTTACTAGTTATGTGTGCACTATACTCTAGTTTATTGGAATAGGTGACTCCTAGATCAGTAAACTGGGATACGGTTGGAAGAGAGGTGCCATTAAGAGAAAATATGGAGGGAGGATGTGATCTTCCTATTAGCATAGTTTCGGTCTTGAGTGAGGGATACGGTAAGGCCCCAGTCGGTGGACCACTTAAACAGGATATCAAGAGAGGATTGGAGAGAAGCAGGGTCAGAGTAAGCCCAAAGTTTAACATCATCAGCATAGAGAATACAGTGAACGTTAGGAGGGAAGGAGGGTAAGTCACTGATGTACAGGGAAAAGAGAAGAGGCCCTATGACAGAGCCTTGGGGCACTCTTGAGGGGGCAGGGAATGAGGGGGAGGAAGAGGTATTGATTGAGACAGTTTGTGATCTACCGAGTAAGAACGAGCGAATCCATGATAAGAGGGATCCACAAATGCCTAGAAGTGAACATTTGTGGATGAGTAAGTCGATCTGGATAGAGTCAAAGGCACGTGAGAAATCGATAAATGCAACAGAAATGTAGTGGCCATCGTTAAGTGCAGAGTGCCATTGAGAGAAAGAGTTAAGAAGTGCGGAGGTGCACGATCTACGCGGGCGGAAACCGTGTTGGTAGGGGGAAATGAGATTGTTATCGGAAAGGTACTTCCAGAGAGTCTCGCCTACGATTTTCTCCATTACTTTGGAAGAGGAGCAAGTAAGTGAGATGGGTCGATAAGAGGTGGCAGAATTTTTGGGTCCTTTGCGCTTATAGATTGCCTTGACTTTGGCAGTTTTCCAAATGGAGGGAGAAGTGCCATGGAGTAAGAATCTATTGAACAAGATGGAGAAAGGGATGCAAATATGTGGGGCAATACGTTTAAGGAAGATGTAGGGGATGTGATCGGGAGAAGTGGATGAGCGGGGTGGGAGACGAGAGAGAAACTTCGCTACGAGGAGAGGGGAAATGTCGACGTAATCAATAGATGTGGGGGGACGAAAGAGTGCAAGAGGAAGGGACAGGCAGAGAGGAGCTATTATACGAAGCACTGAAATGTCGAGCTAGTTCACACGCCTTAGATATGTCAGAAACACAGAGAGAACCGTCGGGAGAGACTAGTGTAGGGATAGTATCGGATTGATCTTTAATACGTGTACTTGCATAAGAGAAGAAAGCTTTGAGGTTGTTTGATTTTACTAGACGGTTTTCTCTACGGTGTGCTTAATCGATTGTTTAAGTGAGCGACAGGTCGAGAAATAGTCAGTGAAGGATCGTCTCCTGTACGACTTCCTACATTTACGTAAAAAGCGAATAGAGCGAGAGGATTTTCGACCATAAATCCGATTGGTTGACAAAAAATAAAGACAATATCGATTTTCTGGCTTCGTATACCAAAAACCAATCGTTTTAATTCTTTCTATGGAATCTCCAGACAAAATTAGGGGGTGTCTATGTTGACTATTTTTCATATCTATGTCCTCCCACTAGGGATTTACTATGGGTGATTATTATGGACCAAAAAATAACCAAGTCCGGAAACGTCGATAATCACCCGTAGTAAATCCCTAGTGGGAGGACATAGGTATGAAAAATAGTCAACATAGACACCCCCTAATTTTGTGTGGAGATTCCATAGAAAGAATAAAAACGATTGGTTTTTTGGTATACGAAGCCAGAAAATCGATATTGTCTTTATTAATATAAACCAATTGGCTTTATGGTCGAATAACTCGAAAACAACTGATCTTAGAGCAAAATTGCTGAGAAACTCTTTTCACCGTCTCAAAAAGAGCTTTCGATTTCATTTTTTTAAAATTGCGCACGGCCATTCACAGTGGAGAAATTCTCACCTCGCTTTTCTTCGGGCGTGCACTTGTGCGACCTTTCCCAAAAATGCGAGCGCTGTTTTCGCGGGGATTTAAAAAATGGGCGGAGCACTTTTCGAAATATTTCGTTTCTATTATTTTTACATCGATAATTTTCATTTATTGATCTATTTTTTATTCCTTTTAAAAATAAATAATTCAGTGCTAAGTATATCATTACATCTTCATCTGGGGTGGTGCCAAACCTATTCTTCCGGGACTTCCGGGGAGTGTTTCTCCCGGAGATAAATATTAATATTAAAATTTAATTAAAATAGCGAAAGTATTAAACAAAAGCGGCTAAATTTGCTCTCGAATTTCGTGAGAGAAGCGAGGCGGTCACGCGTCGCGACGCTTGAAAACGACTACAAACTACATTCTACCCTCAGTGATCTGAGTCTCACACGGAATCGAGAGCCGTATTTAGCTTCCGGAAAAGTGCCCTGGAAGGGAACGAGTAGAGGGCCGTTATTGTGATTGGATTAGTTTGAAGTGAAATACAGCCAAAAAACCATTTTGGTGAAAATTAGGCATGTCCACGAACTTACATAGTAAATCGATATCGGGAGGATGGTTTTATGAAATACTGTCAACGTAGACCCCCACTAATTTTGTCCGTAGAATCCACAGAAGCAATAAAACTCATTGGAAGTTAGGGTACCGGTCGCTATATGATCGATTTCTCGATTGGAAAATCGGTTTTCAGGTGGATTGAGTATGAAAACAGCTTCCATCCTTTTGAACGTTGCTTACACTTTTGTAGAGCTCGTCATTTCGAGCAAAATGAGAAATAAGAGTTCTCTCTACGATGAAAATGAACTGATATACATCAATTTGAAGCGGTAGATCAAAAAATCGATAATGTGCAGATTTCGTCCATGTGTATAGCAATGGCAGTGTGTGCCGCACTTGGGCTGGGTGCAAAAATAAAAATTGGCGGCTTTTTCTAAAACTATTTCCCGGATGAATTTGCAGTCGCAATTTTTATATTAAATTTTTAGCTTGTATTTATATGAAAATATTATTTTAGTCATACCAGGATATACAGAACATGCCTATCTATCAACTAGAACGCATCTCTGTAGATTTATTACTAATATTGCTAAGAGGCGGCATGCTTTAGAAAATATCAAATTTCATCTGACTTCTATGACCTACCACCGCCTTCCCGGGCTTTCCCACCTAACCAAACCAATCCTATTATACCAGCCATGCACTTAGCTTTCACCCAGTGTATAACACTAGGGTTGGCAGCCGTTCGGAAGAGGTGATATTTAAGGTTGAATAACGAAAACCAGCTAAAATCGGAGTTATTCTTACCTCTCCGGGACCGTAGGCTTTCCCACCTAACCAAACCACTTGTTTCGAATCGGCCATGCACTGGGCTATCACGCAATGTATAACACCAGCCTTGATAGCCGTTCGGAAGTACTGCTATTTCCACTTGAATGACCAACACTAAACTTTTGTAAATCGCTAATTAATCTTTTCTCTTCTGTGAAAAGAACATTGGAATCAAATCTATCCTATTGAAAGTGCATGTGTGCATATTCATAAGAAATAAAATTCAATAGAAACGTAGAAAAATAAATATGAACATTATTTTGCTAAGTCGATTGCATGTATGACCCAACTCACCGATACAACTCATTATTCCCAATTCAGTTTTGAAAGATCGCTGTATTTTTGTTATTTTAAATAATTTTTATATTTCATTTTCCTAGATCGTTTCAGCATCACTGGTTACATACGTGTATTAAAAGAAAATTTTTATTTAGCGCCTTTGAATAATGTTCATTGCCCTTGCTACATGTGTACTGACATTTTCCCGAAGCTCTTATGTTTCCCTCATTGAGTACTACCTATTGGCGATGTTCGACTAAATTTTATTTTTCACCTGTGCCAAGAATATGGCGGTTTTATCAGATAGTGTGCTCTATGGTGTTGTTTAGGAGTGGCGTGGCCACAGGTGTATCTATTGGATGGTGATTGGTTGAGGGTGAGTGGAGTGCCTCGTTGTGTCCTCCTCGAGTGGATCTTCGTCATCTCTGCATCTGCTCAGTCGACCCTCAAGGATGCACTGACATCGACGATGCCCTGCATGCAAGGGAACTCCCGGATGGGAATGTGGAGGTCATGGGGGAGTTCTCCCTCATCTACATTTACTCTTCTCCTTCAGGTGGGGGTTCACATCGCTGACGTCACTCATTTCGTCCGACCTTCCACTGCGATGGACGAAGAAGCATCAGTTAGAGGAACAACTGTATATCTAGCTGATAGGAGAATAGATATGCTCCCTGAGATGCTCAGTAGCAATCTATGCTCCCTCAGGGGAAATGAAGAGAGGTAGAAGAACGGAGCGGAGAGAAGGAGAAGGAGAAGGAGGGAGGGGAGGGGAGATGGGTACATTGCAGATATGCTTTCTCTGTCGTGTGGACTCTTACTCAGAAGGGGGAGGTACTCAATATTAAGTTGCACAAGTCACTTATCAAGAGCAGAGCTGCACTCACTTACGAGAAAGCTCAGGAGATGATCGAGGATGAGAGTGATGTAAGAGAATGAAGGGATGGAGGAATGAGGGGAGAGAGGAGAGAGAGGCGAAGAAGTAACTTGAGATGACTGAGATAACCACTGGTCTACGACGACTCATGAGATTGTCCAAGCTGTTGACTGCACAACGAAGAGCGAATGGAAGTCTGATCCTCGCATCATCTGAAGTATCCCCCCCCCCCCTCCCCCTCCCCTCGTAATACTGCCTCATTCAAGGTTCGCTTTGACGTGGATTGGGCATCGAAGACTCCTAAGGGGGTGATGGTAAAAACCCATCTGGATACTCATTCAATGGTCGAGGAGTTCATGCTATTAGCCAATAGAGCTGTTGCGGAGAAGGTTGCACGGTGATTAGATGATGTGTGGGAGAGTCCTTGTGCAGATTCTCTCGTCTTATCCCGAGTGTGCTCTTCTCAGAAGACATCCCGTACCCTCTGAGATCAGCTACAAACCACTCATTGAGGTATGCACTCTTGCCTTTTCTTCTTTATTCAATAATGCTAATTTGGATCAGATTTTCGTATTCCGTGCCATCTCGATTAATTATATCAGTGCGTTCGCCTAAGAACCGCAGAATCCTCTGAAAAAAAGGGAGCAGGTAAAAGATGCACTTTGGGATTTTCCCAGCATCTGATACCCCTATGGGTCCTGCTTCGATTCCACAACTGCATTTGACCAGAAAAAAAATGATTTGCATAATTACGCGTGTGATAAGTTCGACCATTTCTATCGTTTATCGATCAGATCTCGGGTAAATGGAGCCCAAATCAAACGAAAACCTGGATTTAGACTAATCTCGATGTGCTGAATCCGGCTATGTTATTGTTGTATGCAAATTCAAAATATATTTTTTTCATCGTTTTTTCAACGATTTTTAAAAAAATTACAAAAAACGTATATTTTCAATTTTTTAGTATGTTGCACATGATGATAGATACCTCACAAAGAAATTTCGGCTCAAATTTCGGGGACCCTGATAGGCTAAGACCCTAAAAACTTGACATTTTTAGAGGGAAACCCTTCATTCCGACCTGCTCTCCCGGCCCGTGCGGTCAGAAATGAAGAGGTAAATTTGATTGTCGTTGTTGCCGTTCTTGTCCATTTCGAAATACTCTGCCATATTATCGTTCTTGGTAGAATGGATAAAGAATCTGTCAACTCTTTTGAAAGTAGCGAGTTCAATGTCGCATTTTGCCTGCTATGTTTCCCTTCCCTTTTCTGACTGAAAAATTTAAGTCACTTTTAAAATC
This sequence comes from Pristionchus mayeri, assembly GCA_036245805.1. NCBI lineage: Eukaryota > Metazoa > Nematoda > Chromadorea > Rhabditida > Neodiplogasteridae > Pristionchus > Pristionchus mayeri. Next base: position 23,953,467 of record BTRK01000004.1, on the reverse strand, counting down.
GAAATTAATGGAAAGTTAACAAGTGTCTAAAAATGTACATGAATGCAGCACGAGTGCCACGCCGCAGTGTGAGGCTCATGCGTCGCGTGACGCGTCGCGGTCATTGCCTATGTTTCTCAAACTCGTCTAAATTGAAGTTCCTTTTGGCTTAGGGTAGTTCAGCATGCCCGATTTCATGAAAGCAAATTAGAATTATTTTAAAAAAATATATAATAGAAATTTCCGCAGGTCAGATTTATAAAAATAAAATTTCAACGTGTTTAGAAAAAGCCTATCTTGCACAAGGTTGCCGACTATTTTTGACCTTTGTTTATACATGATAAAATTGTTCGATGCGTGTCATTTGTGCAAGATCGCAAAAAACATGTAAATATTCACAAATATTAGCGTAAGGGCGGTTTGAAATTTGAATTCAGCGGTGAAAATGTATTGGCGGGAACAAGTAGGTTTCGGTCGCTTGGGACTCCTACCGCGAATATCCTTACTGATAAGGTTCACTCTTACAAGTTCTTGACTCTGCGTTTCCTTAACGCTGTGATTGCCGTGTGCAGGTTTTAATTTGGACGCAAAGACATATTTAAGGACAGCATCACACTATGCATAGAAATATATTTTGCCGTATTACCTTCCCCAGATTGTTTCACGATCGACTGTAGTATGACAGTCATAACGCTCTGCATTGCAGCCTTTTCAGTCAGAAAAATGGAAGGGAACAAAACATAGCAGGCAAAATGCGACATTGAACTCGCTACTTTCAAAAAGATTGACAGATGCTTTATCCATTATACCAGTATTTCGAAATGGACAAGAACGGCAACAACGACAATCAAATTTACTTCTTCATTTCTGACCGCACGGGCCGGGAGAGCAGGTCGGAATGAAGGGTTTCCCTGTAAAGGAAATGTCCAGTTTTTAGGGTCTTAACCAAATTTTTTTGTGAGGTACCTATCATCATACTAAAAAAAAGTGCAACAACATACTAAAAAATTGAAAATATGTTTTTTTTTTAATTTTTTTAAAAATCGTTGAAAGAACGATGAAAAAAATATATTTTGAATTTGCATACAACAATAACATAGCCGGATTCAGCACATCGAGATTAGTCTAAATCCAGGTTTTCGTTTGATTTGGGCTCCATTTACCCGAGATCTGATCGATGAACGATAGAAATGGTCGAACTTATCACACGCGTAATTATGCAAATCATTTTTTTCTGGTCAAATACAGTTGTGGAATCGAAGCTGGACCCATAGGGGTATCAGATGCTGGGAAAATCCCAAAGTGCATCTTTTACCTGCTCCCTTTTTTTCAGAGGATTCTGCGGTTCTTAGGCGAACGCACTGATATAATTTCACTGCATTCCCCCCCCCCCTTCATCTTTCTCCTTTGGGTTCAATATCATATTGTAACAGAAGGATCAAAGAGGCGGCGACTGCAATGAATGCAATCATTTCATTTCCCTTTTTGCATTAGCTTTTTAGCCGAAATGTCGCTTTTGGCGCATCTCGAGTATGTATCATTCTTCCATTCTTCGTCTCCTCCTTACGATCGAATAGCATAGCTGTGAAACGAGAGATGATACTGAACGAATGGATTGTGCCATAGATTATCTGGGCGATGACAAGTCATAGTTGGTGGTGAAATCATCTATTTGACTCGTCTCATCCCTTCCGGTGTATTCAAAGGGAGGGAGAAAGTTGAAGGGAGGTCAATTGAGGTGGCATGAATCCCTCCCCTTATGCTCCTCTATTCCCCTTTTCTCCCATCTATCATAGGCCGTCTCTCTAATACAGAGTACCCTCCCCCCCCCCCCCTGTATCTATGAGCATCAAGAACCCTTCCGACTATTGAAATATACGGATGAAGGCGAAAAGGTAGCAATCACACGTTTACACCTCGTGAGTGCCCCTCTCTCCCCCTTTGGATGTGCAACACCACTATTCAATTGTATTGTTCGTTGTTGAGGGGTGTGGGAAGAAGGAGGATAGATTTGCCCATTACCCCATTCCCATCCAGCCATAAGGAGACCAAATACCGACTTTTTGTGTGTTGAGAGTGTGAGGACACGAGAGGTATTTAGAGATGAGTGGAAGGTCATCACAATGAAATGCGAGAGAAGAAAAGAAAGAGTGGACTGATAGCAAGAATACTGTTGGAATATCCGGCGCACCATTTGAGACATCAAATCGAGATTGAATCCCTTTGCTATATATGATGCGCGAGTCGGCTGAATTGTTGATTAGAATGAGGGTGGGTATGAATGAATAGATGAGTAAGAAGAGAGGTAGTTATGTTGTCAGTTGGTGAGTATGGGGGGGGACGGGGGGAGGGGGGGGGGGGTGTTATGATTGGAGTGAATAGAGTGACCTCCAGATATGACATCCATGGCTACATCAATCAAATGTATAGAAACATGAAGATTAGCGGATAGTGAGAGTGAATCCCCCTCTGTTCTCCTCTGTCCTCAATGAGGATGAGGACTCCTCATCCTCGATTCATGGATTGCAGGCTGCATCCAAGTGTGGATTCGAAGTGAATGTAGAGAGTGGAAAGGCACTGGGTGATTCATTGGAAACGTGCAGAGATAGTAAGAGACCGATGGTGAACACTCTACTCAGAATGACTGCCACTCGGTGCATGACACAGGCTGTCTACTTCAGTGCAGGTGAGAACACGATGACACTCCCTCTAGTGGAGTGGAGATGGAGGAGATGGAGAATGAGTTGAGGAACATTACCCGTCGAGAAGTATCAGCACTTCGGACTGGCCTGTCCCATCTACACTCACTTCACTTCTCCCATCCGAAGGTGCTCTCCCTTCTCTCCCCCTCCCCCTCCCCCCTCTCTCTCTCTCCCTCAGATACGCAGACGTGATCGTTCATCGTCTGCTAGCTGCGTGCATCGATGCAGACTCTATCCATCCGACTCTTCTCTCTCAGAACAACTGCAAGAAGATATCCGCCAATATCAACTACAGGTGCTCACTTGGATGCCGCCTTCTCCAGACGGATACCGGGGGGAGAGGGAAAAGGGACATGTATCAAATTGTAGACACAAGCAAGCTCAGTATGCGGGAAGAGCATCAGTGCAATTGATGACTATGGAGTATTTCAAGGGGAAAGAAGAGGAGGCGGATGGATACATTGCTGGAATCAGACACAATGGAGTACAGGTGGGGTGAAAGCAAATTACCCTCCCCCCCCCTCTGCCGCTGCCGTATGAGTCGGAATGGATGGAATCGTCTATCAGTACCACTCTGACCCATTTCCGGTTGCTGGAGAGAAGTGTTAGTCTCTCCCTTTGAATTGGCGAAAGGGAACAAAAAGAGAGAGAGAGAGAGAGAGAGAGAGAGAGAGAGAGAGAGAGAGAGACGTTGTGAGAGAATCCATTTCCAAGGTTACCGTAATCCTTATGATATAATACTTGGTTGGTTATTTGCACTGATTGTAGTTGTAAATAGAGTGGTTAATTGCAGATCTTCGTTCCTAAGTACGGTATCGAGGCAGTGGTCGTACTCGAGGGAGAAGGGACTGTTCTCAATGTCGACGAAGGGAAAATCATCAGTGGAAACACTATACTCCGAGAATTTGAGAAGGTCCGAGTGAAAATTCGAGTGGACGACAGTAATCTGCAGAGAAGAAGAATGGGAGTCGATCTGGTGAAGCCAATGCTTCCCGGATTAAGTGTGCTCTATGACTTGAGCAGTGAACAGGGAATCCCTAAGGAGTGAGCGTAGACATTCTTTATCCATTTTGTCAATCGTTATTGTTTGTTTATTGTTGATAAATTGAATGTGTTTGTGGGACCGGTGAAAGAGACAGAGCGAGGGGAGTGGAGAGAGAGAAGTCTTGGAGGGTGCCCATAAAAGAGAGGTGAGTGGATGGAGAGAAGCTTTCAGTTTGATTCCTCCTGGGAAAAGGAAAGAGACAGACAGTGGGGAGTCCATTTAGTGTCGCCTAGGCAAGCAGAGCTAATTCACTTATGACACCACTAGGAGGAAGAAGGGAGGTATTGAGAGGGCAGAGAGGGACGAGACCACTCCGGAGGGGAAATGTAACCAGGAGGGAAAAGAGAAAGATCCGATGAAGAGGGCGGTGAAACGACTGAGGAAGGTATGTTGAGTACTGTAGTAGATGGGAGGGGCAGTACTGTAGGACTCTTGCCCAATTGGAACGGATCTGTCTGCAATGGAATGAGTTAAGGAAATAATGATGGATGGAAGGAAACCTGTTTGGCGAGAAGCCATTCACATTGTTTCTGATCAATATTTAGAAGGTCGTTGATAGAATAAATGGGTGGGGAGAGAAGACGAGAGAATTCGGATGTGGAGGGATTCGAAGAAGAAGGGGGAGTCTTCAATGAGACAAGGATAAGGAGAACATGGATGGTCTTACCTGACTCACTTTGTTCCTCACAATTCGATTGATGCTGGAAACGGAAGGGACATTGTCTGCATCGCATACTCCATCCCGCAGTAGTTTTTCACTGCAACATTTCCATTCCCCTGCTTCCCATTGATCTCTCGCCATTCATTCTCTCATCCTACTTTTTTTACATGAAATCAGAATAGAACTGGAAAAAGGGAAGAATGGTTCTTCCGTCACTTACCGAATCTCCCATGCGAACATCGTCGGATTTACTCGTTTGTATGCTGCGATGCACTCGACAACTCGATTCGTCGCCACTTTCGGTTTACTCCCCCCGATGACACCTGAGCAGGTATTGAGTGAAGGAAAAGAATGATTACTGTGGGTGAGTGAAGAGGATGATTACTCACCTGGTCGGATGCTGCCTGTCTCATAGTATCTACCCAATATCTTGGATACGCATCCATGGGAGACTCGTAGTTGTCTCGAGATGTCACACGGTCTCACTCCCTCATGGGCAAGAGTCACAATACGGTTCCTATCCAAAGGAAATTGAATATGGAAATCTCATCCCGTGGATACCGTATCTGATCAGGAAGAGGTCGACCATTGACGAATACTCCTCCTAACTGATTGACTCCAGTGTGGCCACAATTTGAATCAGTGGATAGCCTCCATCTAACACTGTAAGGGACACCAATGGATAAACAGGGGAACGAGTAGGTAGTACGGTTATTCACGACCAATGAATAAATACTCAATTTCTACACCGGGAAAATTACCAACCTCAGATTTCAGAAAGAAAGGAGAATGATGGTCTAAATAAAAAGTGCGAATATGGTAAAAGTTGCCTCAAATACTGCTAATAGTATCCTGACCTGGGGGTAACGTAATTCGCTCCATATTCTCTCCACACATCCATCCTTTCCTCTCCGATTCACACAGCAGGACTCGCTTCGTTGATCGACCAAGACGAAGCCCCTCCCCAAAGGAGAGCCCCACCAATAGAGGAAAGTGGGCGGAGTTAAGGATTGAGGAGTGAGACCGTATTGAATGAAGGGGGAGGAGAATTGACAGCCGACTGGTTCCTTTCCGGTACCACTCTCTTTTCCACCATCCCACAACTTTCATATTTTCTTCCGTGCTCAGTATGACTTTCATCACTTCATCTGATCCTCTTGTAACATTCTACCGTACTCTCAGGATTCCCTTCCCTGAAAGATATACAGGAAAGATTGTTAGCAGATTTCTCTTTTTTATTTATGGCCTATAACACGGTATTTCGCGTACACACAAAACCAAGACTCCTCTCACTACATAACCGCCAAGTTGTGGCATGGTGCGCTCACCTCGCCGTGGTGCACAAAACCGGAGCCTGGAAAAGCTATTACAGTAACCCTGATGTCGATTGATTTTAGGCCCTATGCTGACATTCCTTGCTCAGCGTGCACGGATACAGTGTTGTTCAAATTTTTACTTATTCCCTCGCTAGTGTGGATAAATTTCGGCGTGTGCGATTTGGAGTCTGTAAGTCCTTTCGTCAACTGGCAATTCGGACCGTAAAATTCCGTGTATATAATAAATTAAATTATCTTCGTTCTAGTACTTCCATTCTACTATGTTAAAATAAACTAGTCTTACGACCAGTTTAAGATAGGAAATGTTTTCTATGTTGCATGGCGCCGAGAATATTGAGGGAGAGGAGAAGGGGAGGAGGTGGTCAAGGACAGTATCAGAAATGTTCATAAGTCATCCATTAGTCTGTAAAAGTCGAAAAGGAAAAGACAGATTCGAGAGGTCATATTCATCTCTGAAAACTCAGAATAGCTTCTGAATATCCCTTCTTTTTTCTATACTCGTCGAATGGTCCATGGCGCACCCTCCCATTCCATCCCACCCACCCGGGTTCGATTCCCGGCCGTGACACCGTCTCCGCCCCACCAAGGCGCCCACCCATTGGGGACGAGGAATTGGTAGTCGTGACTAGATCACGCAGGTAAATAGGTCTGGCGAAAAGGTGGGCACTCCAGACTGAATCAGCCCATATTAACACTGGCCTAGCAGTGTTCTCCCGCGAGCCCTGTCTCGAAGACGGGATGTACCTTTACCTTTATCGGAACTTTACTACGATCAAAAATTGGATGAAGATGGTATTTGTTTTATTGTTTTTGAATGAAGAACATAGAATATGCAATAGCAAACAAATAAATATGAATTAACGAGAAGAGAATGGTGAAATACAGGAGGAAGTGTGAAGTCTTCAGGATCCCCGCATGGGAGGACTCACAAGGATCACACAATCTCCTCTCACGAACACCATCGGGATGCTTCGTTTAGTCTGTCGATAGACCTGCTCGAATGACTCCTCGTCCATTTCCACACGCGTCACCGTCTCCTCTGCCTGCATATTCATCACTTACGCCATGCACCGACGTCATTTATGTACTTTCGTATATCAACATGTTTAAAATTCCACTTCATTCATTTTAGCACAACTATAGCGAGAGAATCGAGTTGCAGTTTCATTTCTTGGTAGCTGAACCAAAATATTGAAATAAGGTATCAGCGGCTTTGGGCCCTGCCTAGCGCTCTCGACGTATTCCGTAAGCATTTCGCAATCGGGGATCACTGATATGAAAAAGTACATAATGTCATACCTGTTACCTGTTTATGAAGAAGTGTTGCCCCAATATTTTTAAAACTCGTTAAGTAGCCATAAATGGAAGTGCCAGAAAAAAGAGTAAAGCTAGAGTCAAACAAGCAGGGTGCGTAGGGAGAGTGAAAGGGCTATGACGAAAGGGCTAAGACGCAGAGGAAAAATGAGCGGAGCTTCGTGTAAAGAAGTGCAAATTTCTTGCTATAATAATTGCGGGCTCGCAATCATGTAATCTACCCTGGAAACCGACCCACACCCCGACATCGTGGCTAAAAAAAGTTTACCTGCACAGATGAAAAGGGTATGGTCCTACCACAGGAACATACCATAGGAACTGTAGTTAAAAACGAATAATTAAATAGTTTTTATTGTTAATTAGACTCATGGGCCCGAAATTTATTTTCATCCAATATGCGATGTCTCAGGATTGTATCTTTCGGAATCCTATGGTATGATAAAAACCGTACCATGGTTGGCTAATTTCAGTCCTATGGTAGGTCGGATTTTTCCTGATTCAGCCAAATTAATTCGCTAACGTATGTTTGGCTGAAAAGGGTCATAACATCATAGAGAATACACCACATTAATTTTGTGTCAAAATCTATTGGGGTGTTCCGAAAGTTCGTGCACTACTTTTTCGAAAATATGTTTTTCATAAGCCATCATGATTGTAAGGTAGTAGTAAGCTGCACTAGATAGGCACTGTTCTTCAATTTCCATACTTCAGGGCTTGAATTCCTCGTGTTTTCACAAAAATAATAGAATTAATCCTGATCACTATAGAATCACCCCATCTCCATTTCTCTGATTTGAAGAGATATAAACCAGATTATCAGCTCCTGTGAGTTGATTCTAATCAAATTGCCCATCATCCCGATCCCCATATCGCAATGAAGAATCTCAACGAAACTCGCGATTTTCCACACAAAATTTTAAAAAGTTGCGAATTTCTTTCCAAACATGGTTCTAAACGATTACTAATAAATTAAAACTTATAATAATAATTTTTTTGAGTGGCTTGCCATTCGAAGAAAGATTACAAAATTTAATATTTTAAAAAATCGTCTTCCGTAAAATGAATGAAAGTTGAAAGTTTTGTTCTACTTCAGTTATCACTAAAGCTAGCTGATGACTGACTATTTTAAAAATAACCGTAAACCCATCTCCTTCTTTGGTTTGAATCTGGGTCTCACCCAATAGTCTTAATTTGTGTTAGAAATTTTTAAACCACATGACCGAAAATCGACTTTTCATCGAATTTCAGAGTAATTAGATAGCGTTTCCAGAATATTATCGCGGGATAATTTAGTATACGCACACATGCAATAAATACAACACAGTATTTAATATAGAAAATTATAGTTCGAAAGAGAAAAAATAAGTAAAAATAGTGCACGAACTTTCGGAACACCCCAATAATTCCCAAAATAGTGTTCCTATGGTAGGTCTATTGACCATGCTTTTTCATCTGTGTTTAGCTGACACGCAGCTATTATATACTCAGCTGGATTTAAACGTAAGGTTCATCTGCACTTCAGTTGCCTGAATATTGATAACTTGAATGCCTGATGTTTGAAATCACAGCTTTTTGAGGGAGTTATTTTGCGGTAAAATTAAATTTTTGATTTTTTTCGGACCACTGCACACGTGCTACTTGATTTATCAAAAAGGTGGGCGGAGTCTTGAGCAGGAAACTTCAAATTTTTAGCAATGGTGGGGCCTTTTCTTGTCGAATCTTGACAATCCCTAGGGTAAATTGTTTAGCCGGGTCGGTTTCCAGTCTGCCGTGGCGAATGGCGAGGGAGAGGGCTATGATCTACCCTCCCCTTATAATCTAAGGCAATCGATAGACCGATTGAGGTCATTGTGGGCACGCAATGAGAGGTCAGAGATAGAGCTCGCAATTTCGCATCCGTTTAGCCAACACTATTCCAAACTCTACAAATGTAGGGGGCACCACGAAAAATTTAAAATTCTTCTAAATATTACTTTTATGTTGTGTTTGGGGTAATCGGAGATGTGGAATTCCATAAATATGCTCAGGTTTCATTAAAATTTCAAATTCACAGCGCATGAGGCACCCTTTGTCGACCCCGTCTTTCGTGTAATTGCTGCCGCAACGCGTGAATTTCACGCGTACGGTCCAGTACGTTGGGTCAACTAATATTCGGGTTGTCATTTTATTCTCGACTTGGCTCATATTTTCATCAAAGACAGTCAAGAAGCATAACTTTCATCAAATAATTATCAAAGAGATACAGTTTTGACATATTTTAAATGAATTCAATAAGAAAACCGTGATAATGCGAAGATCGTGTTACAGTATCCTTTCACTGTTAGTATAATTTCATCCTCGATTTAAAAATTTTCTCAACTAACGATTTCGCCGATTATTTCACAGAACATTCCCATTGAATAGAAGAGCTATATGAACAAGAATATCCGAAGGCGGACATCGTAATTCAGCAGAGATGCAATTTAATATGGATTTGTCAAAGTTCATGCAGTGACTGCGAATTTTCTCAGCTAACAATATTTTTCTTATTTCGACATTTTATTTTTAGTGGAAAATGCTTTCCGTTTTTCAAAAAATGAAAAGGCGGAGCTTACTTAAATTATTCTATAGAACACGAATAAACAAAATGTCAACGTAGATTTAAATTTGCGCCGGCAGTGAGGTTTACCACTGAAAATTTGACCTTTTTTCGGATTCCAATTTTGACTTTCCGGTTTGGTGGTCCCTACTACAAATGTATGGAAATTCGGAAATATCTCGACGAAAGTTCTGTTAATGCGAGAAATGCTTGCTCATCTGCGTCTAGTCCATTTGAAAAAATAAAAATTTCAGAAATGAAAAAATAGGCGTTATTTTAGGTACAAAACAAATTGCTTTAACTGATGACTCGTCCAAAAATACCCCCCTTGTGCCCCAAGGCTATTGAAGTAGCAGTCTCAACAGGTTTCACTAAATGAACTGGAGAAATGGCAATGCGATAGTCCGATTCTTTTTTCACAGATTTCTCACTCCCCGTGAACTCCTTTATTTATTCCCCTGTCTTCTCAAGCGAAGGGAATGAAATACCTGAGCGAGGACCATGTTGAGATGCTGATCGAAGGCGTGCAATCGACCACGAATCTCCAAAATAATTATATAATTGAGAACCAAGGTTGAAATGAGAACTATTGCTTAGGGTTAAGGCCTTGTCATCCCTAACAAGGGAATGGTCTCTGGGCAGGGTAAAATTATCCAAAGTCACATACCTAGCCTTCATCTAGACCATGAGCGCGTCCAAATTGAGTTTGACAAAACTGCGCAAAAGTTTTTTGATCGATAAAAGTCGACTTGAACATTTCGCTCTTGTTCTATAAGGTTGACGCAAAAGATTCTTTGCAAAATTTAGCTTTGCGTTTCCGGGTTACCTCTTCCTTCTCTCTTGAACTATACTCATATGGGTTTTTCTATTTTATTAGTGGATGTGTACTCTCATTATCACACACTTATTCATACCTGATCAATCAAGTATACATACATGATAAGCTGCCAAAATCACGGGCCATGAGCAAACGAATTAAGCGACATTTCTCATTTTACGCATTGACGCGCGGTAGAATTTCTAGGCGACGCCCATACTTCTGTGCGCCGTGTGTAAGTAGTCAATTCTAAAATTTCGGAACGTTTTTTAATATTGCTATATTCGAATTTGCGGGCTCTTGGGAACAGTCGAAAGGCACTTTCCTAGAAGCCTACCAAGCCCCGCCCCCTCCGCCCCTTCTCATTATAAACTTGCTTAAAATCTGGCTTAGGCTGCTTAGGCTTAGAATAATGTTAATTAGAGGTGTGCTTATTCTGTTTAGGCTCGGATGTCGATTGCTTAGGGCTAGGTACTATACCACTCCCCCAAGGGGGTGGGGCCAAGAGGGCGGGGCTTGGTAGGCTTCTAGGAAAGTTCCGAAAGTTAAATCCACCTTCCGTGGGAAGGTGGCGTATCCTGGCTTTGCAAGCAAAGTCAACAGCTGAGTGAATTTTGGCAAAATATCAATTCAATAAAAGGAGTGAGATCCTATTACACAAAATAATCAGTTCAATAAAAGTCCCGGGATCAACAGCCAAAATTCGCTCACTATTTTTTTTCAAATTTCACTAACAAATCTGAATATTTTCCTTTTTCAAAATTCTTATTATGAGAGGAATCGCGAGAGAATCGACCACTCAGCGGCAGTAGAATTCAAGTTGGTCCAATCTGGCTAAAATTTTGCCTACCTGTACATCGGGTGATGCTCTTTCAAACTGCGTCGTCAGAATTTTGATATCTGTCGTCATCGTCGAGATTCAGAAGGCCAAACTTGACACTGTCACTTTTCGACAATCAAATCGAGCTCTCTTAAATGATCATAAGTCCGTTTGGAATAAAGATAGAAGGTCGTTCTTTTTTTCCAAAGAAAGCTACCATGCGCCACAACTTTTCTGTTGACGTGATCATTCCCCGTGTTCATCCCGGTGCGGCGCGGTCGGGTGAACCAAAAATGACAAAACTTTGGAAATCGGAAAAAACTTATTGGGTTATCATGCTTAAGTTGTAGTACATATATGTGCGTAACTTACCGCCAAAAATTGGAAAAATCGCAGAGGGTAAAAAAAGTGGCGCTCACTTTTGTTCCGTGACCCGGAAATAGGTACCTGACAGCAATACTTCTTAGCCTCCGATTGCCCATAATTGGGCTTGAATAGTTCGAAAATCATCCAAAACAACATTTTAACTCGTTTCCCCAATAGTTATACCATGTTCATTGGTCGAAAATTACGATAACACTTGAAAATTAAAAATCGATATTTTGACTTTTTTCAACCTGTGATATGGGCCCACATGGGCTAAACTGATTCCAAATAACGTAAAAATGACACTCTAAACTAGCCAAAGAAACGGCATGCCTGGAAATACCTTATTTCAGCTGAGGATTACATCAAAATGTGCAAAACTGTAATTTAGGGCAAAATTGTCCTAACCCTTAGCCATAGCACATAAATGTAGAAAATGATGAGCTAAACATTTTATCTGTTGAAAGTTAGTTTCTATCTTTTCGTTGAACCGCGCTACGGACCCTGGAATTAAGCAAACAACGGCTGGAAACGCGCCCGGGAGAACGCTACTTAGACGGGAGGGAGAGGGAGGTCAGACGGCGAGAGCGGCAGACGGTTAGAGCGCGCGCTCTCTGCACAGAAATGTAGAGAATGATGAGCTAAACATTTTATCTGTTTAAAGTTAGTTTCTATCTTTTCGTTGAGGCGCGCTACAGAGCCTAGAAGTTGGTTGGAATTGGTCTGGAATCCCCCGAGAGCGCGCGCTCTAACCGTCTGCCGCTCTCGCCGTCTGACCTCCCTCTCCCTCCCGTCTAATTAGCGCTCTCCCGGGCGCGTTTCCAGCCGTTGTTTGCTTAATTCCAGGGTCCGTAGCGCGGTTCAACGAAAAGATAGGAACTAACTTTCAACAGATAAAATGTTTAGCTCATCATTCTCTACATTTATGTGCTAGGGCTAAGGGTTAGGACAATTTTGCCCTAAATTACAGTTTTGCAGATTTTGGTGTAATCCTCAGCTGAAATAAGGTATTTCCAGGCATGCCGTTTCTTTGGCTAGTTTAGAGGGCCATTTTTACGTTATTTGGAATCAGTTTAGCCCATGTGGGACCATCTCACAGGTTGAAAAAAGTCAAAATATAGATTTTTAATTTTCAAGTGTTACCGTAATTTTCGACCAATGAACATGGTATAACTATTGGGGAAATGAGTTAAAATGTTGTTTTGGATGATTTTCGAACTATTTAAACCTAATTACGGGCAATCGGAGGCTTAAAAGTATTGCTGTCAGGTACCTATTTTCGGGTCACGGAACAAAAGTGAGCGCCACTTTTTTTACCCTCTGCGATTTGTCCAATTTTTGGCGATAAGTTACGCACATATATGCACTACAACTTAAGCATGATAACCCAACAAGTTTTTCCGATTTCCAAAGTTTTGTCATTTTTGGTTCACCCGACCGCGCCGCACCGGGATGAACATGGGGAATTATCACGTCAACATAAAAGTTGTAGCGCATGATGGTAGCTTTCTTTGGAAAAAAAGAACGACCTTTTATCTTTATTCCAAACGGACTTATGATCATTTAAGAGAGCTCGATTTGATTGTCGAAAAGTGACAGTGTCAAGTTTGGCCTTCTGAATCTCGACGATGACGACAGATATCAAAATTCTGACGACGCAGTTTGAAAGAGCATCACTCGAAGTACGTGTAGCATAGGTGGGCACCTTCGAAGCCAGCTGTGAAACACCCCCGGTTTTCGGATTTGACACCCCCCGGTTTTTGGAAAATGTTGTCACAAAAACGATCATTGACGATCACCCCCCCCCCCCCTTTAGACCCTAAACACCCCCGGTTTTCGATTTCCAGCTTCAACCCCCGCCCACGTCGTGTAGGCTAAATTCTAGCCAGATTGGACCAACTTGAATTCTACTGCCGCTGAACCCCCTCAAATGGTCGATTCTCTCGCGATTCCTCTCTTATGAGTGACTGTCTGAGAGAATTCACCATCGGCCGTACAGCGAAAAATAAAGTACTGATTTTAAGATCTCCCTAAGGTTAACTTTTCATGTAGAGTTCGAAAATCAACCCTAGAAAACCGTATCTCTGACCCATCATTTCGTGTGATGCGCTTGGGTGGTCGGTTTTTCAATCTTTTTAACGGCTCACCCAAAACCCAGAAATGTATAGTAATTCTGAAAGAGCTCGACGAGATAAGCATTTTTACTGTTAGAAGTTAAACGCTAGCTCATCTGGGAAAAAAACTTATCGTCATTTATATTATAAAATTGGTCGTCGTAAAAATGTTACATGCGAAGCGTACTTTTAAGTATGTTCATTAAATTCCTCGTGAAAAGTTACCCCTGGATGCAAATTTTGGCGCCAAAAAAGCCGCATGCGAGGGGTTTCCCAAAAAGAGGAAAAGGGCTCAATTGTTAGGAAATTCAGGTTTTTCGTTTCGCTGATAATTCACATTCCCCAATCTTTAAACTTATTTTTTCGTCAACTCTGCTTCGAAATAGTGAAAACGGAGACGATAGAAACGAAAAACCTGAATTTCCTAACAATTGAGCCCTTTTCCTCTATTTGCGAAACCCCTCGCATGCGGCTTTTGTGTACTCTCGCACAGAAGCTTATATGCACATTTTCTTATTTACGCGGAAGTATTCTTTACTTCATGAAGAATGCGCATCTTCACATGATCGAAAATCCACACTTTCAGATGCCCAAATTTGAGCAAAATCGAGAATTCACAACTGATATTTTTCGAACGATTCAAACACGGATTTTTCGCTGATAATTCACATTCCCCAATCTTGAAACTTATTTTTCGTCAACTCTGCTTCGAAATAGTGAAAACGGAGACGATAGAAACGAAAAACCTGAATTTCCTAACAATTGAGCCCTTTTCCTCTTTTTGGGAAACCCCTCGCATGCGGCTTTTTTGGCGCCAAAATTTGCATCCAGGGGTAACTTTTCACGAGGAATTTAATGAACATACTTAAAAGTACGCTTCGCATGTAACATTTTTACGACGACCAATTTTATAATTTAAATGACGATAAGTTTTTTCCCAGATGAGCTAGCGTTTCACTTCTAACAGTAAAAATGCTTATCTCATCGAGCTCTTTCAGAATTACTATACATTTCTGGGTTTTGGATGAGCCGTTCAAAAGATTGAAAAACCGACCACCCAACTTCAGCGCATCACACGAAATGATAGGTCAGAGATACGGCTTTCTAGGGTTGATTTTCTAACTCTACGCGAAAAGTTAACCCTAGGGAGATCTTAAAATCAGTACTTTATTTTTCGCTGTACGGCCTATAGGTGGAATTGCTCGGTTCTCTCAGATAGTCACTCTTATAACATTGTAATTGAGATCAAAAATAGTGAGAGAATTTTGGCTGTTGATCACGGTACTTTTATTGAACTGATTGTTTTCTGTAGTAGGATCTCACTCCTTTCATTGAATTGATATTTTGCCCAAAATTCGCTCAGCTGTTGACTTTGCTTGAAAGACAGGATACGCCACCTTCCCACGGAAGGTGGATCTCGGGACTTTTATTGGCGCGGAGCGATTAATGTGTTATCGTGATTAGCTTTTTCTACTTAGTGCATTGAATTGATAGGCAGGGGAATCTCTAATGGAATCGTATTTTCCATGTGGGTTATTTGAGAGTGCCTCAGATGGGAAGCTTTCAATTACCTCCTCCTCCCTTTCCACACCCAGAGGGGACAAGTCAGAAAGTGCCCGTTCGACCCCAACAAATCATGCTACCATGGGTAATTTATTTATTTTATTTATTTATTTATCGTACACCACAAGGGCGCTTCATCAAGTATAGAATGTTCGAGAATATAATTAGGGAAGAGGGAGGGGGGGGGGGGAGTATATCTTCCGAATCGTGTCGCGCAAGAAAGAGAGAGTGGCGAGGGGAGGGAGCCTCGTGAGCGGTAGGAGTTGCCGCTTGTCCAATGTATATCGTATTGGAGACTTGTGTGACAGGAGATCGGAGGAGATCGAGGGGGTGAGAATGGTTGGGGAAGGGTTGAGAAGAGAAAAAGGAGAGGAAAGGTGGGAGGGGGGGGGGTGGCGGTAAGGATAGATGCTAAAGATTTCTAATTTCAATTCCAAGAGTACGCAGAAGATTAGGGTGAATTAGCAAATAGTGCTTAATAGTCTCGATCGACAATAGAGGATTGCAAATTAAGTGGAGCTTATTTAGAAATATTTAGCACGCTGATTTCAAATATGGCACTTGTTTTGCCCTAGCTTCGAATTTGTATCTCGTTCCCGAATGTTGTTGACAACTTGAGACGACTCGCAGTGTTTACGACCTTTGACCTGTCCAAGAGAGGCGCGGGGAGGGAGAGAGAAGAAGGAGGCAGAGGGGCAAATTCGCTCGGGAAAATGTTTGACGTAGCACCTGGGTCCCTACCAAAATGCCCCCCCTCTCTAAAAGGCACTACCAAAATGTCCCCCCTCACCACTACCAAAATGTCCCCTCTCCTCTCCCCCGCCAGTGGGCATGAGAAGTAAACTCACTATCTCGCCTCTGATCGGATACCTCAAAAGATAAAGGGAGGTGCCGATCTTATCCTCACCCTCCACAAGATTACCGATTATCGAATTTGGGGAGTGTCTTGCACCGTGTCTAACAAGGAGAGGTCGCGCAATGTATATGGAGTTTCTAAACGAGACCTAGCGCATTCGAAAGAGGGGGAAATTCTAAGAACTTCTATTGTTTTCAAATTTGCGGAACGCTCATGTGGAGCTCTGGGAAGTATGTGAGTTTATGGGAGTTTAGGGACATAGGCTCAAAAATTGAATGTTCCCCACTATGAGCCCACATCACCACATGAACGTTCCGCAAATTTGAAAACAACAGAAGTTCTTAGAATTTTATCCTCTTTGCGTGGCATAGCTAGTCCCAATCATTCCCGGATTAGTGAGAGAAGGAGCGGTTTGAAATGCAGTGTTTACATTACTCTAATGAACGTAGCTAGGAAATGATGCAGAAATTGTAAATTCTGTGTTAGCAGACTGTGGGAAAGGGTACTACGCATGTTTCTTCACAATTGTCATATCGATAGCATCATTCCCCTCTGAGGAGGGGGTGTAAGGTGCGCAAAACAAGGGTATATTCATTGAACATTGCTTGGCAATTAGGATATGTTCACCGCCGAAGGACCTGGGAGAAATAGCCACAGTGAGAGAGCTAAATTGGGCAGAAAATCGATTAGCCACGTAAATCAGCCATTTTTTCCTTCATGACGTTGTGTGAGTAGACTTCCGTTTTCATACGGGGACTTTTTTCATTGAATAACTAGACACGGTGCAAGACACTCCCCAAATTCGATAAGCGGTAATCTTGTGGTTCCTTTAAAAGAAAATAAGGTAAAAAACAATCAGGATATTCGAGACAGAGGGTGAGGATAAGACAAATATTTCTATTCACCGTTGTTAGTTGGCAGTTGCTCCAATTGCTGAATATTGCATAGCGGAAAGGGTAGGGGGGGGGGGGGGGGGGGGGATCGGCACCTCCCTTTATCTTTTGAGGTATCCGATCAGAGGCGAGATAGTGAGTTTACTTCTCATGCCCACTGGCGGGGGAGAGGAGAGGGGACATTTTGGTAGTGGTGAGGGGGGACATTTTGGTAGTGCCTTTTAGAGAGGGGGGACATTTTGGTAGGGACCCGTAGCACCTATAGATGGAAACCAATTTTTTCGAAATTATGCTCATTGGATTCGCCGTATCAATATTAGTCTAATGTAGGCCGGTAGGAACTTGGATTTTCCATTGAGAGCTTGGATAGCCGAAAATGTGGAGGATCTGCCAGAAGGCTCAAAATTTCGAACTTTGGAGGCCTTTTTTTCGCACCTTTGCAAACGGAATTTTACAATTCCAAAAAGTCTCTAGGCGGGCAACCGACTACGCTCTATCGAATGAGCTGTAGCACGTCTCTCTACGATGCTCGCGGCGCTAACTCAAAAAACCGGGACGCCATGAAACCGACAAAAAGTGGAGTCAGCCTGAGGCACTTCCGGTTGTGATAGAGACTTGAAATTTCGGATTTAGCATCTCTTATGTTCCTGCACAGGATCCCCAAAAGCTGGATACTTGGATTTGAGTTGTAAGGGATGTCGATACCCTACCCTCTCAGGAACCTTTCTGACTGTGGGAATCTCTCGTTTCCCGGCCAAAATTGCCCAGGCGCTTCGCGCCGGGGCTAATATCCGGTTTTAGCTTTTTAATGTAGAGATCATGTACTGTGAGAATAGAACTAGTTAACTAAGCTCATTCCTTTAAAACGGTAGTTGGACTTGGTCGCACCATGACCTACCTCAACATTTTCGACCATGACCATGATTCGTCGATTTTTGAGTCGGCCAGGAAAAGCGGCCGACTCAAAAATCAACGAATAGGGGGTCATGGTGGTCGGCGGCGGCGTGGGCAACTATGGCTTGGACTCAAAACGTCGGCTTCTTTATCAACATATATTATTGTTTTTCTTATTATTTTACATTATTTTTGAAAAACTAAAGGGAAAATTCGAAATGGGGTAGGGTAAGCTTCCATTTTCACACCAATTTGTTAATTGTTCTGCTCATTCATAAACACGGCTGCTGTCCCTATTTCCAAACGAAATTTGCGTTGAAAATTTAAATTCGCGGGCTATTAGGAAACATCGAAATTGCAGAGAATTTTCCCCGGTTTTCATTTTTGATTTTCCGGTTCGGTGGTCCCTATCACGTTAGTAAGCTTTTTTTCACCAGTTGTGGGAACCGCTACGAGCTAGAACAATAATTGGGTGCACGATGTAATAAATAAAACCTCTCTGTCGTTCCTCATCTTCACATACACACGTTCGTCAAGGGACAATCTGATCAGATCTAAAGGCTCTTCCACTGTAGTTCCCAGCACTATCGGAGCTTCCTTCTCTTCCGTCATTTGCTACAATGAATCAGAATTACTAATTATATTTTTTGAGACTTCTTCGCTTTAGGGGGTAACTCAATGTCTCCTATTCCGACTAGTTGGGTTTCTAGCTCGAGAGAGTGGAACACCCCCCCCCCCCCAACTAATTGAGAAGGTGGCCTGCGGGTAGGTACACTGGCCGTCCCGTGAGAAAACGGAAGAGGGAACTGCCTGTCACACTATCTTCAGAGCCTTATGAACCAAAAATATAGAAGTACTTATAAAAAAACGTACTCAATGTATATTATACTGTGAGAATAGAATGCGTAGCAAGATGGAGTGCGGGTTTGAATGTGGGAATCAGCGGAACGGAATGGAACGTTATAATGACACTCTAACTGTCACAGCAACATCAAGACCGTAATAATGAACTTCCGGAAAATGCTATCACGAGATGATTTCCGTAAAAAAAGTCTCAATCATGCCGTGCCAGGAGCCTTCTAAATTAAAAAAAAAACTGGAATTGACCTTATTTGGCAAATAGTAGGGTGCACCGGTACACCCGTGCACCGTACACCATGCCTGTGCGCCGTGCACCACGAGTCTGCGCACCGTGCACCGGTGCACCAGAGCTCTGGCCCGAAGCCCAATAGAGTTTAAAAAGTGGATCGAGTTTTTCCAATCTTTAATTACTTTAAATTAATTGTATTTTTCAATATTGGAGGAGTAGAAGGAAAGAGTGATCGAAAAGAGACAGGGGACAGGAGAATGAGCGGTTGGAGGGAGTGAGGATGGAGAGGGAGGCAAGCATGTGCTTGTTCCTGTAATGCTTACAATGCTTAGCTTCGTTAATTTGATTCATTTATTCTGGGCATTCAACATGGGCACGCATCTAGGAAACATTGCAATAACTAAAATCAAGTAATCCTGTTCTCGTGTTCTGGTTCATAAGTGGGTAGCAGCCGAAGAGTCTTCATTTCATTTCTCTTCATTTCCATTCTCTCATCTGTTCGCCAGGCGAGACAGTGCGGGGAAAAGAGAGAAGGATCACTGAGCTTTGATCGACTTCTATGCATGAACCTCTGTTTATTAGGAAAATGGTACAATCTAAATGATAAAAAGACGATGAATGCGGGGATCCTCTTGTGAATGTTACCTGCTCAAGCCAAACAGTGAGAGAGGAAGCACAAACAAGAGAGCAGGCGTGATAAAGCATGCGTGCCAATTCAACTAAGTTAGTGGTTGTTGGGTAACTTTCAAGGTGGATGTCGGCTTATAATATTGTTGAGAATTCATAACAGGGTCCCTGTATTCTTCGTCCTTTGTCATTGCCATCAGATGAGAGAATGGAAATTAAGAGCATAACTTTTCGGCTATTGCCAATTTTGTAACCAGAACTCGAGACCAGAGATTGCTTGTTTTTTAGTAATTGCAATGTTTCCTAGATGCGTGCCCATGTTGAATGCCCAGAATACATGAATCAAATTAACGAAGCTAGGCATTGTAAGCATTACAGAAACAAGCACATGATTGCCACCCTCTCCATCCTCCCCTGTTTCATCTCGATCACTCCCTCCAACCGCTCATTCTCCTTTCCCCTGTCTCTTTTCGATCACTCTTTCCTTTTACTCATCCAATTTTTTAAAAATACAATTAATTTAAAGCAATTAATAATTGGATAACATCTCGATCCATTTTTTGAACTCTTGGGCTTTGGACCAGAGCTCTGGTGCACAGGCATGGTGTACGGTGTGCGGTGCACGGGTGTACCGGTGCACCCTACTAATTGCCACTTTATTTTTGGACTACCGTAATTTTTCGGCGTTTTCATTAGGAACAATGATCTTTCTTGCGATTTAGACCGTAACTAATTTTATGCAATAAATAAATAGTGTCAAAAGACTGCCATTCTTTGGGAAGATCCACCCTCTTAATTTATACACACCATCTTTTTATTGATAAATTGAGCATTGTTTGGTCAATTTTGTATTGATTTCAGTAAACTGGGCATGCCTAAGAATCAGAAAACACTCAGAAAATATTTTAAAATTTAGTTTGGGATTTTGATGCAAAAACACCGGCTGCCGCGACGCATGAGATACTGTAGCGCAACGCATAAAAATGACGAGAGCGAACAGTACGGCGATTCTGCTGTGACTGTTTGTCGCGCTGTGCCCCGCCCCGCGTGAAGTACAACGCGACAAACAGCTATCGTATCATTTTAACGTTCCGCTCCATTCCGTTCCGCTGATTCCCACGTTCAACAAAGCACACCAACTTGGTACCCATTGTATTCTCACAGTACCGATTTTAGAAAGCGCTTTCTCCGCCTTCAACCCTTACCAAAAAAGGCATAAAAAGAACTTGAAAAAGAACAGAACTCCTCAGTTTCAGCTTGGCATAACATCTTTATGTTTGAGTTTCAGATGCGGTTTCCTTGTTAAGAAGCCCGTGCTAAAATATTAAATTTTAAGTATTATTAAGCGATCAAACACTTCAAATAGAAATATGTAAAGCGGGTTGAAATAAAAAATATTTTATCGTGTTTAAGGAAAGAATATGGGAACGAAATTAAATCATACGAATAGTAGAACATTAGGAACAAAGAGTGAAATCACACGCAACATATTCAATTTGAAGGGCATAGGCACAACTGACTATACAGTGACAGGAGGAGAACCCATTTTCACTCTTGAGGGAGCCACAATATGAAGATTCTCCTCAGTTACCCTTCCAATAGGTCCGTAATCGCAATCAGCACAAGTGAGATAACGAATTCCATCCACAGAGTTTGTGAAACCAACATTCTCGAATGTAAACATGTCTTTCACAGTCCACCTATAATATTTGATAATGAAGGGGAAAATATTATAACACAGACATCACGAGTCAAGTGGCATTTCCGAAAAAAAGTCCTTCCTCCCTCCAGACAGTTTACGAACACCGTTTCCCCCCTTTTCGACCCAATATTTGATTCCAATCATGAAGGGCTCCGGGGAGACTAACATCAATTTGTCCGTCTTGACGAGAGGAATCCGAATCTGTGCATAAGTATAAGAAAACAGGATCGCCGAAAGATTCAAGGAGTAATATAGTGAACTTTCTTGTGTGCAAAGACACAGATGCGGAGAGGAGAGGTAGGTGAGGCGCAGGAGAGGGAGATGGGAAGAGTTTACGAGAAAGGTGTCCAGCGATAGCGGCGGCCGTGCCAGGCAGATTTCACCCATTGGATCGATGACTTTGCATACAAGAAGGTTCACGAATTCCTCTCGTCAAAATAGTCAGATTGGTGTTAGTCTCTCTCCGGGTTCAATTAAGAAACTAAAATGATCAATTTTAGTTATTTATTTTAATCGTTCGTGAAAATTGAAATAGTCCATTCCATTGATATTAGGGAGGCAAAAATGACTGATCGAGTCGGTTTGTTTGCCAGTTGGATCGAGTCGAGATTGAGTCTCTCGAGCACTTGACCCTCTCCCTTTTATCCCCCCCTCCCCCCCCCCCAGAGGACGAATGAGTCGAGTCGAAATAGAGTCGTCGATTTTCTCAGCTCTCAGTGGTCCAAATTACCTATTCTTTGCAGTTTTAATCAGCTCGATGAGACCTATCAAACAAATATAAATTTGAGTAGATACCCCGTTGTGCGGTTAGAGTGCGGCCCCAGTTACCATAATTTTGTAAGAAGGTCATCAAACATCGAATTGGCACACGCAGAACGTAAACTGGATTTTTAGGGTGCGATTTACTTTTCAAAAATATTTTTTATCATTTTCATGTTAAATAGTATATTGTTTTTGTCTTAAGCCGATTATCCCATCATAATAGTACCACCAGTTGTCCATAGCTCATTGATAACGTCTCACCCGTCCTCACATTTGGTTAATTTAGAAAATGTCGTTTTCAGGCTGTTAATGAAGCATTATATCGTGAATTCAAACACTCACCGTCTCTATTCGCGTGCATACATCAATTTTGGCACCCTTGGGCATTTCTCAACGCAAACATGGGCGCTGAGAAATGCTCGTCGCTATATTCTGAAAACTATAACTTCCGAGCACACATCTGAATTTTCGTGAAATTTTAACATTATACGTAGTTTTACATGGAGAACCCGAAAATGAACTTAGTTTCTGCAAAGAGCATTAAAAAATTTTCAGGACGACCAAAAATCTTCGAAAATCGGCGTTTTCAACACTTTATCAGCATCGGATCGCTTTCCAAGTATGTTTTTCGTTATTTTCATCAAAAAATAGACCTAAAACCGTATAATTTCGTACTTTTCAAAAAATTTGAAGTTTTCGATTTTTTTTGGGACAGGGACGGCAACGCGAATATTTGAGTACGGAATAATGGGTGCCTCCTTCCGACGCTTTTACTTTCAATCTACCACGGCAATATTTTCACCAACACACCTGGAAAAAATGGTCCGCTAAAATGAACTAAGTACTGCAGCACGGTGCAATGTTTTTTCCTGAGGAACGGTGTATTTTTAAAAAAATGTTGCCTGAAACTGGTACTTTTCAAATTGTCAGGCAACTTTAGCTATACGGTTTTCGGTTTATTATATTGATTTACTCATAAATTATTATTTAATCACTAATTAATGTTTAGTTGCCATTTTCTGCCTTCCGGAACATCATCTAACCATCAATTAACCAACTGCGCCTTCTATTCTAGCGAATATGATGCAGCCTAGTCACTAAACACAGAATTGGTATACTTTCAATGCTTAGTAAATCTTTCTGTGGTTATTTTGATCTGAAATGGGACCATCTCTCTTAACGGGGTGTTGAGAAAAAAATTACAGTGTCTACCGTAGTTTTCAAGCCAAATTCTTTCAATATTTCAAAACATTTTTTAAGAATATTTAATGTTATTTTTAAACTATTTTATTGATTGGAGTAAATATGAACACATATTGGAAGAACACTAAGCATGGCAAAAAGAGAGATATCGCAGAACTGGAGAAGTACGACATGGTCGAAAATATACGTGTTTTTAGAATTAAATGTTGAAGCTTCTTTTTTCTTAATATAGGTGGATTACGAGGCACAAAAAATTGTTTTCAACATAAAAATAAATATAAATTTCAGATAAAAGAGAATGAGGCCGTCAAAGTTGAGCGTTTTACCGTTGTGAAAATACATATTCGGTGTTTTCGAAAAGGACGCAAACCGTATATCTGAGATTTTTGGGTATTTTTTTCATCATACTATTTCGATTCAAATGTGCAAAAATCAAAAATATACGGTTTGCGTCCTCTTCGAAATTAGACTTCAAATTTGTGACTACCGTAATCCTAACATATTTACATTGCTTCTGAAGTTGTATTAAATTCCCAGTGCGTTTTACAGTTAAATTTAAGAAATAGTTATTTTAACGGTACATCATCTATGCAATGGCAATGCTATAGACCACATTGGCGCATATAAGCCAAGCAGAATAAATTTCAGTTTGCGATAATTTTGAGAACACAGTGTCCTGCGATGCGCTCCATTTGAACTCAAAGCGTCGCCATTTTGCCTTGCATTCTTTGCTGTTTTTCTCTATATTTTTATTATATTATTCAAAAACTAAATTGAAAAGTCGAAATGTGGTAAGATAAGCTTCCAAATGCGCACCAATTTGTTAATTGTTTTACTCATTCGTAAACACCGTTGCCCTCCCTAGACAGGTCTGGCATTTTTCGGGAAGTGCACCAGAATCGTTCATATTGGGCCAAATATCAGCACTCGGTATGGGAACTTCACCAGCAAAATATTCAGAGGGGTTGTAAAAAAGCCATCCGTCGAACCCCCCCCCCCCCCCCTCAAAAAAAGGTACGTTTTCTCGTATAATGTCTCTTAATTAATCTCCGTATTTTTTTATATTAGACATATATTTTTAGTTTCTTTTTTGCCTGCTCGATTACGCATACCCGAAAGAATAGATTACACATTAAAAAACATTTTTTAACGAGCTTCCGAAAATTAGCAAGTGCTGTCTCTAAATGTCTCTAGCTCTCTCTTCCCGCCAAAAAGAACACTCGACGAGAGAGGGGTTGTAAACACGTCTTCCCTCGAGTACTCGAAAAGAGGAGTACGCAAGGTCGAGTGCTCGAGAATCGTTTTCGCCGCCCTACTGGATATCATTCGGTTTTAATTTTATATACCTCTGGAATCCAGACATTTGAAAAAAGTCAGATTTCAACGTCACGCCATCTGAGGCCAACGACAAACAATTGAGAAAAAATAATATGCCTATCATGCCAGATAACTCCAAAAGATAGAGTTTCAGAGATTTGACTTTTTCCTTGCCCGACGCCAGATCTCAGAATTGTCGATTCTTACGCAAACGGACTCATAAACAACCATACAAAACATTGGAAGAGCGCGCACGTAGTAATAATTTGATCACATACCATCCTTGCAGTGTTTCGGTATGTGTGACATCTGTGCCTTTCGCTTGTCTTGCCAATGGAATTTCCTTCTCATTACCCTCCATCCAGACTCCATCTCCAACTCTTAAATGTGCACTCATAATAAATGTTTTCGATATATTTTTTCATGACGATTTACGATATTTACAGCTGATACTTTTCTTAAATTACGTTGTAATTTTCAGGGTCTATCCCCGGTGCCTATATTGACAATAAGCTAATTCCCCAATAATTATATATTACTATTGTAAATGATCTACAGTAAGATACTGTCAGTAACGTCAAGTCATTATTTTCCCGAGACCATGTTGAGATAAATGGCCACGTTCACGATCATTTCTAAACAAAAAAAAGTTGCTAAAAATGTGGTGGCTGACAAATCTAAAAGACCAAAAGATCGACGGAAAGTCGACGTAGGAACTTGGGAGTTGTTGCATTGTTACTAATATGCGCCCCACTACACCACCCTGTTTAAATCCCCTAACCAATCAATCTTGAGTTTCATACTCCACCACCGACCAGGGGGTCATGGTCGGCAATTCAAAATTGAGCCATCCCCACCCATTTCCTAGAATGGTTATTTTAGTTCGATTCTTACATCTAGGAAAGCCTAAGTAAGCGATTTCTGGACTATGAATCCTAGGTCCTTTACTAATTCCTTTTGAGCAAGTTTAGTGGTGCCAGTGGTATACTCTCTTAGAATTGGCTTCTCAAACCACTGTAAAATGGTATCTCAAAAAGGAAAACTGCATGTCATATAGTCCTCAGAGCTCTACGCACTAAAAATATTGAGTTGCTCCTGAAGACTTATGCGATCTATATTAGACCAATTCTAGAAAGCGCATCTCCTGTTTTTAATTCTTTCTTTAAGCAAGACAGTAAAATTTTAAAGAGAGTTAAAAATAATTTCACTAGGAGACTTGTCATCCGCTGCCTCAAGCCACTTGGGAAAAATACCCAGCTCTATCTTGAGAAATACGCAATTAGGATTAGATTCCCTTGAAAAGCGTAGGGAAACAATAGATTTGAAGACAGCCTTCTTAGAGGCAAATACCGTATCTCGAACTACAAAGCCCATTACTTCAGCGTGTGCGCTACACGACATGGGCTTAACTTCAACAACATACATGAAGGATCTGGGCTATTCGTAGGCCCTCTAAGTTAGTGGGATCCTCACCACTAAGTTAGTGGGACCATTCCCACTATCATAGTGGGAATTCCCCACTAAGTTTTTGGGATTAATGTTATGTCATTTTTACGATCAATCAATAATATTTTCTTTACGATAATACCCTGTTATTGAACTTAATCATATATTTTTTTTAATTTGATTAGTTCCGCTGTTTGATTCGGCGGCGGTTGATAGATCATTAAAGAGGGAGAAGGGATTTCTAGGCAGTAGTGACAGGTTGATTGTATGGTAGATTTTTTCACATTTGCAATTAATGAATTAATAAAAAGGACAACAAATATCAATAGCAAACAATGGAAAAACATGAATCCTTAGCTGGATAAAGAAAGTTTGGCTCCAACAGTTCTGATGTTTTGAGGCATCTCTAGTTCACTTTCTCTCCTGTATTAGGTTGGTCACGAATGACTTCTACTTCCTCTTGTATGTCAAACCCATTCAATCGTTAATTCACTGTATTGACTATAATAATAGTCATCAAGCTAGAAAGAATTGTCTAGATCTCGAACCCACTAACTTTGTGGTCTAATCACTTTCTCGAATCTTCTCGCTTACATCCCACTAACTTAGCAGATTTTCAACGTTCAAATCCCACTAAGATAGTGGGACCACTATGAATAAGCTCGATCCCACTAAGATAAAATGTCCTTTCTCGATTTTTCAATTCTTCAGCCCACTATTTTAAAATGCAGAGAGTAGACTACCTGATATCTATTATCGATTTAAAGTTACCCAACAACCATGAAAGAACGTTTATTTCATAATATGCTAAAATGAGGTCCAAGAAGTCAAAATTTAATGATGAAAAAAATCGAAAATCAATATCAGGGGAGATCTGGTTGAGCTCAATTCAGTTCATGCGATCATGCTCAATCTCTCCATTTTACACTCTCTTTCTCGTTTTGGCGTTATCAGGGCACTTCCGCCAATTCTTCAAGAGACCTGCTCGATAAGGTTCGAGGGATCATCTGTCGTGCTGGGGAATCACTAAATCCTATCTGGATTCCCCAAGGGTCCTCATCACTAAATGAGTACATCTGATGATGCTATTGAAACAGATATATTGGGTCCTCGAGTTTTCTGTATCACATCATCATTTTTTAGACATATAAAATGAATTACAACAATTAAAAAATAATAAATAAAGTTAGTTCGTGATAAGAAGTGTAAAGAATATATACCGTATCCATGCTTCTCTTCAGCCCACTAACTTAGAGGGCCTACGAATACCACAGATCCTTACTCACAACATATCATCAAGATTCAACTACAGACACCATAGCTTTTTCCGCAGAGCGCAAGAATGTAATAAACTACAATACCAGTTCCCCTGTTTGAGTTTAGTCAGTTCGTGAATCACAATAATAATGCTCTATCGCTTTTTTACCATTATCTCTCTCTCTCTCTTTGTACTCGCGTTTCTACCTGAACCGCATAATAATTATTATTATATCACGCCTCTCACGAGAAAATGGAGCTGAATTTGCCATTTATGGGAATGGAGGAAAATTGTGAATTGAGTTCTAACTAGGGTAGCGAAAACGGCTCTCGGATATCCGTTTTCCCCTCTCTCGTCGGCTCCCCTATGGCTCAGGTAAAAGAGCCGTTTGGGAGCCGTTTTCGGATCTCAAACGGCTCATTTACCTTCTTTTCAATTTGAGGTGAGACAAATTGAAAGAGCAGATTTTGACAGCTCAGAATGAGCTGATTTCAATGGTATCAAAATTATCCCTTGTGGCCTACGTTAAATTGAGAAAAACGAGGTTTGCAAGAAAGAGAGCCGAAAAAGAGCCGTTTTGGGAGCCGAAAAACGGCTCATCGGGAGAGAGGGGGTTGTAAACGCCTCTCCCTCGGATGAGCCGTCCCAGACAGTAAACAACATGGATATCCGAGAGCCGTTTTAGCTACCCTAGTTCTAACCGGTTTTGGCCATCCTAGGGCATGCCTGAGTGACCCCCGAAGTCATATTGGGCAGACTTCACATTGCAGCTTCCTACACCGTTTTATTTTCTAACTGAATGCAGCTCAGTGAGAGCTTTCAAATGAGTGGTTTGCCAACAAAATACGGACACGCTGGTGAGAGTTTCGTCCATTTTACGTATTTCGATAATTTGAAAGCATTCATTCCTCGCACACCGCACTTTTTTGGGAATGAGAGAGGAGTGAGAACAATGGGGGCAGTGAGGGACAATGAAATAATTTCACTCTTCACTCTCAAAAACGCGCGGTGTGGCGAGGAATGAGTGCCTTCAAATTATCGAAATGCGTAAAAGGGGCGAAACTCTCACCAGCGTGTCCGTATTTTGTTGGCAAACCACTCATTTGAAAGCTCTCACTGAGCTGCAATCGTTTAGAAAATTTGAGCTGCTTCTGCACCAACATTTTTGTGAAAAATGCCCTGAAGTGTACCACTGTTCAAAATCGGATTCAGAGAAATTGGTTTTGATAGATCGATAGAGCTCAAAAAATGAGTCGGGGTCACTCAGAGGTCAATTTTGCTCAATCTATCACCGTTTTCGAGAAATCGGCGCTTGAACTGAGTGATGCCGAATTGCGACCCGGTGTAGGAAGCTCCAAAATGAAGTCTGCACAATATGGCTTCGGGGGTCACTCAGGCATGCCTTAGGATGGCCAATACCGGTTAAAACCAATTTCACCATTCCCACGCCCAGCTCGATTCTCTCATGAGAGGCGTGATATTCTCTTGTGAGAGGCGTGATATGTTCAATCACTCGGATAGTACTATTTTATACCTGAGGATAATACTGTTGCAATTACAGCAGATGATCATCTCATTGTTTCGTTCATCACTCGAGGGGCAAACGTTTTGCTTCAACAATAAAAAAATTTTCAACGATAACGATCTTTTCTAAACCCAGAGGTTTTCGTGATTAAAAAGCATCAATCTGCTTCTATTTCTATAGTATTAAATGTAACACCCTGTGCGGATTTTACATTTCTTCAATAGTTCTGGGGTTTAATTGAAATTTCTCCTTTAGCAGTTACTTGATGTAATTTTAATCGTGCAAATTTAATTAAAGTAACCTTGTGACTCGAAATCTCCAATGATGTCTGATCTTGCAAAGGAATCGATGAGCTCATCCTTTAGTGATATTTGACGTCTCAAATCCTCGATCTTGTCCTTTTGTTTTTGCTTAGTTTCCTTTAAATCCTGTGAAATTACGAATTATAACTAATTTTCACTTATCACTCACGCTGAGAGTCAATCGAATCTTATGAATATCAGAAAGGCACTGTTCGAAATTCTTGAGCTTCTGAGTCAGCTCTGCACTCGCACCTTTCTCACAACTAGAAAAAGGAAGGCAACAAGATTTAACAATAAACACGCGAACGTACGAAGATATAAGAGTGTGGAGTGCCGTGTAAGTATTGTCGATCTGCTCTAATTGTTCTCTCACAGTTTCAGCAAGGACATTCTTATTCATAGGAAGCAACCAGGCTGAAAAAGAATCATTTTTGAAGAATAACGAAATTCGCAAAGCAAGAAATCAGGGATTCGCACAGCAAGAACCAAGAAACGAGGACGGGAGCGGCCCGGGCGTTAGGGACCCCAAGCACGGCGGGCTAAAAACCGACCCGCACCCCGACATCGTGGCTAAAAAAGTATAGCTGACACGCAGCTATTTTATACTCAGCTCGATTTAAACATCAGGATCACCTGCACATCAGTCGCCTGAATATTGATAATTTGAATGCCTGATATTTGAAATCACTGCTTTTAGCGGGAGTTTTGTTGCGGTAAAATTAAATTTTTGATTTTTTCGGACGAGTGTGCACGTGCTACTTGATTTATCAAGAAGGTAGGCGGAGTCTTTAAAAGGAAACTTCAATTTTTTAGCAATATGGGCGGAGTCTTTTCTTGTCGAATCTTGACAATCTCAAGCCAAGATTTTTTAGCCGGGTCGGTTTTCAGTCCGCCGTGAGAGCGCAGAGAAGCAGACAAAAGCGGCAGTTTTGTGTTAGGGCGTTTCACCGTGTATTGATGTGAGAAATTTCCCTCATCAACTACTGTGTGTAGGCAAACTCTATAACATTAATGTCGTCTGGAGAGACGGCCGTCTGGAGAACATTTGTTGTCTTGGGGGAAATATTCTGAGCCCCCTTGCCCCCCTAAATTTAAATTTTAGAAAGTGTAGATACGCTTGTGTCAGATGTGCGACGTCTCATATACTTTTTCAAGTAGACGTATCCTTCTAAATAAGTTTACAAAAATACGATATCTGGAAGGAAGTGAAAAAGAAGCATTTATTGGAAAGGTAAGATTCCTGTCTCTCTCCTTCAATATATTGTGTTCAGGAACACATTATTCAAGATATCAACAAGCATATATTCGAAGAAGTTGAAGGAGATTTCATCGATATAAACTCAGATCTTCCTGGGCCTTGTAAGAATTTACATTCAGTTTGAATTATTACCTTTTTTTATTTTCTTAGCGCTCGATGAACTGAATAAGTTATCGTGTGTAGAAGTAGTGTTTACGCTCATGGACCTCAAATGCGCATGGAGTGTCATCTACTACAATGTAAGCCTTGTCCTGCGGGGTTATTCTATTGAAGACTACATTGGTCCTTGTATAAGAACGAGTACATGTACTAATAAGTTGTTCATGAGCCTACTCTCAATATAGTAGGGGCAACCATAAGCTGCATTGGCACTTCCCCGCGATCCATGCTGTAGGGGGTCCCCCCCCACGGTCTCAAGTTGAATCTCACACATTTTGGGGCAGCGGCTTCGGGAGAAGTTTCGCTGAACTGATATAGTCGTGAAATTTGGTGTAGAAGTGCTTTCAATCTGACTTTCAGTCGAAACTTGGAAAAGTGTTCGTTGGAAGGGATATATTCGGGAGGAAGTCACTTCTTTTTTCATCAAATTCTTCATCAATTACTATTTCTTATCTCGGCCGACCTACTACTGTAAGTAGTTTGTTGATTTATGGAATAATCTTTTTTTTTATAACGCAAACATATTGGTTCAAGATGCTTTTCTAGAGCAAATGGTACGAGTTGCCTTACGGTCAAGTTAGTGTAATTGACGTGAACGAAATGTTCTCCACACTTCACTTTTGCTCATATCTAGACGAGTATCCACACGGAGTGGATAGAGAGTGGGAATCCCTTTTCACAACAGTTCATCGGCAAACAAGTAACATAAAACATAATTTGACAACGGTAAGGAATGCATTTTTCAAAACTATATTTTATATAAAATTTATTGTAAGGATAATTATTTACAATTAGGTTTCTCGATTAATTTCTCCATCTATGTCAACTGATAAACTATGCGATCATCTCATCTTGGCCATTAAATCTCTTCTTCCTCCAATTATCGATTCAGTCGGTGTATGCTTCTCGGGTTGATATTCCTAACTCATCTTCACATACCGCAATTCTTCTCAGGTGGAGTCGATTCACTTCTAATCACTCACCTTCTGCTCTCAATACTTCAATCTTTTCGCCCCGTATTCCTCATAAACGTAGCCTTCGGAGATGATCCTCTATTTATCTCTCGAGCATCAGATCGAGCTCGGTCTATCGAGGCCTACTCATTTCTGAAGGAAAGATTCCCACAACAGTAATATCTGCAGTAATAGTTTTTAATGCCGATAATATTTTTTTCAGCGATATTCATCTTATTCTTGTCGATGTCTCTCGTTCTTCTCTGCAATCAGCTCGATCACTAATCATTCCTTTATCTACCCGACCCTCGACTACAGTTTTAGACGAGTCTATTGCAGCAGTCTTACACTTTGCCTTTCGAGGTGAAGGAATCGACTTCGACACGAAAGAGAAAACTCGGTAAATAGTAATGTATAAATTTGCAGTATTAGTTATTTCTGTAATTTTTTATATGGATTTAAGGTGCATTTCATCTCTTCGTTTTATGGGCAGTGGAGCCGATGAACTGTTTGCTGGATATGCACGGCATCGAAATAGGTATCGTTGAATTACAAAAAGTTGTCACACACCACGGGTTTTCTGAAAAACCACTAGGGACGGCAGCCCGAATTTTTGAGTACGGAATATTGGTTGCCTCCTTCCGACGCTTTTGCTTTCAAACTACCGTACTTTTCAAGCCAAATTCTTTCAATATTTTAAAACATTTTTTAAAAATATTTAATGTGATATTTGAACTATTTTATTTATTGGAATGAATAAGAACACATAATGAAAGAACGCCAAACATGAGAAGACAGGACATGTTGCAGAACTGGAGAAGTACGACGCGATCGAAAATAATCTCGTTTTCAGAACTAAGTGTTGAAGCTTCATTTTCTCAGAATTTGTAGATTATGAGGCACAAAAAATTGTTTTCAAAATAAAAATAAATATCAGATATTAGAGAATGAAACCGTCAAAGTTGAGCGTTTTACCGTTG
Source organism: Pristionchus mayeri (assembly GCA_036245805.1). Taxonomy (NCBI): domain Eukaryota; kingdom Metazoa; phylum Nematoda; class Chromadorea; order Rhabditida; family Neodiplogasteridae; genus Pristionchus; species Pristionchus mayeri. The sequence goes on along the minus strand of BTRK01000004.1, from coordinate 23,920,946 downwards.
TGAAAATGCATAATTCGTGTTTCCTTGGAAGGCGCAAACCGTATGTTCGAGATTTTTGGGTATTTATTTCAGCACACTATTCCGCGTATCATACGTAAAAACTAAAAATATACTGTCTGCGCCTTTTTTTAAAAACAGACTTCAAAGTTGCGACTACCGTAATCCACGCATGTTTACGTTTCTGTTGAACGTATGTTTAATGTTTGGTGCGTGTTACTAGCAAAAAAATTATATTTAGTTCTTGCTTGTACGCGGCTCCGCCCCACCAAGGCGCAGACAGTATATTTTTAGTCTCCGCCCCACCAAGGCGCCCACCCATTGGGGACGGGGAACTGGTAGTCGTGACTAGATCACGCAGGTAAATAGGTCTGGCGAAAAGGTGGGCACTCCAGACTGAATCAGCCCATATTAACACTGGCCTAGCAGTGTTCTCCCGCGAGCCCAGTCTCGAAGACGGGATGTACCTTTACCTTTACCTTTGTACGCGGCAAATATGTAGACACAATACTCTACGCGATTTAAACACAAATCAGGGAAAAATGATTGTTTCAGTTTGCGATAGGTATAAGTAAAGGAGTGACTTGAGATGCGCTCCACTTGGACTGAAAGCGTCGGCATTTTGACTTATGTTTATTATTGTTTTTCTCTTTTTTTGGTCATTTTTATTAAAAACAAGTGAAAAGTCGAAATGGGGGTAGGCATAGCTTTCAATTGCTTACCAATTTGTGAATTGTTTTGCTTGTTCGTTAACACCGTTGCAGTTCCTAAAAACCACAGCACGGCGGGTTCCGAAATGAGGTGTTCAAAATAGCGCGTAAAGAGGTCTGCGTGGGAGCCTGCTAACGAGCGTAGCCAGACAGCTGGGAATGGATCGATACGTTGAAATACGTTTAAATATAATTTTATAACTTTTAATGTTGTTCAGCACGCTGTATTTCACGAAATATCATTAATTATCGCGAAAATAATCGATAAGCATGCCAAAACAAGTTATTTCCTTAATTAATGGTCTTGATTGTTTATTTCTGTATTACCTATAGATTCATTGATGATATGTCCCCACCTTTGAAGCACATTGGTGATAAGACAACTCGGAAAAAACATTTCGGAAAAAGACATCTCAGAAATTAGGGACCACCGCGTTAATCAAGATTGCGCTTCTAAATTTTTTTATTGTATAATTGTGGATAAGTGGGAATGCAGAATTTGTTAGTAATGTGAATAATCACATGAAATTTTAAATTGGCCTTGTAAACGTTGAATTTCTTTTGAAGAAATTGGCTCCGCCCCTTTAGTGTAGTAGCCAGTTCATCGTGTGAACAAATTTACGGTGGGTCAAGTTCCTTATGAGCTGACTTCTAATCTTTATTTTCAGTTTATTTCTTTCATATTTCATACTGAAGAAAAATATAAATTCCATGAAAAGATGAATTAAAACCTAATTTCATATTCGTTTAATTTTTTCAAGTATATTCAAAGTTTTTCAATTTTCCGGCACGGAAATACGGCTCTATGTTTTGACCTATATTGATTGAGATCCCACGGAGACTTCTACATTTCTGAACAGTAGTCAGGCATCAACCGATCTTCATATACCTTACACGTTATCACTGCGCACTCTCTCGTTCACTCGTAATTAATTATAGTGTCATGAAAACGACAAATTCCCGATTTTGAAATTTAAAAAAAACACGCTAAGATGCGCACTCTCTAGAACACGAGAAAATCGAGAAAAACAATATTTCAACGTGACTATGTTTCCTAATTTGACAACAACGCATTTGCCGGTTCTCTTTTTTTTTGTTGTAATTTCCGGTTCGGTGGTCTCTACTCGGAAATTCCATTTCGGAAAAGGACATCTCGGAAACTTTACACTGAAAATCCACTTTCGAGCAATTTTCTTGTTATTATCAGATATTTCTACTTGATTTACATTGCAATTGAAAGAAAAAGAAAAATAATATTTTAATCTGGGGAAAATAGCTTTTAAAGTCATGTGCGCGCTCTTGGAATTTTGCCAAAATTTCCAAGATGTCCTTTTCCGAAATGGCATTTTCCGAAATGTTTTTTTCCGAGATATCTTATCACCAGCACATTAATTAACGCACAAACTATATCATACATGAAATATGAGCAAAACATGTCAAGGCCGGGTTTTAGACACGATTTGGTGTAGCTCGTAGTGAGGTTTACATTATTGCCTATACCGTAATGCATATCACCATAATTCCCAGCATATCAAAGGGCTTGTTCATCAAAACCCGCCGTGACAGTACGGACAGCGTCGTTCTGTATTTCCACAATAGTGAAATTATGAAAGCGCGGGCGCACGCGTTATCATACCACAAGGCTAAAAAGCAGCCCCTCGGTGAAAAAAACATTAAAAAAACGAAACGTCCACAGGCGCCACAGGCAGGCAAAAAGTGTGGGAATTTAAAATCGATACAGTCAGATTATCAGATTCATCTATCCGAGCTGCAAACTTCAAGGTTCTAGTAGTAGTGACCATCATCTGCAAATTAAAAAGCTTGAATCCGGGGAAGCTTGAATTCGACTAGGGTGGTTCGCCTGGAGCAAGCTATCCTATCTGCTGTCCTCCCGCCTTCTACCCATCAAGACTAGGAGAAGAGTCTTCGAGAGCTGCGTCACGGCTACCGTACTCTACGGAAGCGAAGTTTGGGCACTGAGGGCGAGTGAGAAAGAACGGCTGAGTGTTACCCAAAGAAAGATGGAGAGGAAGATGTTGGGAGTCACGCTGAAAGATCGCTGGAGGAATGAACGCGTGCGCGGGATCACGAAGCTGAGGGATTGGATCGAGGAGGGACTGAAAAGGAAAGCGCGCTGGGCCCTCAAGGTCAGGAGAATGGGACTAGAGCAGTGGAGCCGTGCCACTACGGTGTGGACGCCATACAATAGGAAGCGCCCCCCTGGGAAGCCTCATGTACGATGGAGAGATGATTTGACCCGAGCTATTGGCAAACACTGGTGGAATGCAACTTATGAAGAGTACCGCCCCATCCTCATCTGAGCACCTATTGCCTGACATGATAAATTGATTGATTGAGTCCTAATGCGTATCTAAGTTGATTGGATATAGGTCTCCTTAGGGCCAAAAATCGAGTCCGAAAAATATCGAGATTTTATGCTAAATTTTCGCTCGCGCAGCTAAGGGATATATATGATTCTTGAAGATAAGATCCCATTTCTCCACCTAGCTCAGTGGTTAAGGCTCCAGATTTTTTTGCCGAAAGTCAGGGGTTCGATCCCCGAAGCCATCCGAATGTTTTGCTCAATTTATAAATCTCTCGCAGTCTTATCCCTTTAGTTTGTTTTTCCATTGCCATACTTTTGCTCAATTTTACTCAGTTATTTAGTGCTGCAATACTCCACCTGAACCCGTGCCGTGCCCATGGTGTATTGCAACACTAAATGACTGAGTAAAATTGAGCAACAGTATGGCAATGGATAAAAAACTCAAGGGAGAAGACTGCGAGAGATTTACAAATTGAGCATAACATTCGGCTCACTTCGGGGATCGAACCCCTGACTTTCGGTAAAAAATCTGGAGCCTTAACCACTGAGCTAGGTGGAGAGATGGGAACTTATCTTCAAGAATCATATATATCCCTTAGCTGCGAGAGCGAAAATTTAGCATAAAATCTCGATATTTTTCGGACTCGATTTTTGGCCCTTAGGAGACCTATATCCAATCAACTTAGATACGCATTAGTACTCCCATTATGGTCAAGTTCGAATGCCGACCATGAAATTAAGGGATTGAGCGGCCCACTTTTGCGTCTCCCTTGTGAATGAAATTTTAGTGATGTTATAGTCTTTTTTTTTCAATTACCCCATTGCACACCTTTTTGAATTTTAGAAAATTGTTGAAGATTTGAGTAGTTGTCCCTATTCTCGTAGCGATATACCATGAATTTTCGCTATCCGACACCCACGGCCCCCGGAAGAACGACATAGACCTTTTGAAAATGTGTCACCCTATCAGGGCGAATCAGGCAAAATGCGTGTTCGTTCAAATATTATACAGTCCGAATTGCCTGATTCGTCAAGATACAGTAAGAAAATGTGCCTGATTGTCAAGTTAAAGTGACCAATTCCATTCAAACATTAATTTCAGTTCGTGATCGTGGTTTTTCATAATTTTTTTGCTTATTTAAGAGACCCTCCACGAGAGAACGTACCTACGTAACGGACGGCATTTTTGCAACCCCTTTAAATATTTCCGTGGTGAAGTTATCATATCGAGTGCTGATATTTGGCCCAGTTAGAGCGCTCCTGGTGCACTTTCATGCCAGACCGACCCCAAAAAAAGTCGAAATTTTCACCCCTTGAAAAAGTATGTTCTTTAGTGTGTTTCTGGCTTATTGTATGTTCTTTAGTGTGTTTCTGGCTTATTATATGTTCTTTAGTGTGTTTCTGGCTTAAAAAGTGGTTTTGGAAGCGATCAGACAACGATAAAGGGTCAAAATCAAAATTTTCATCATTTTTTGGACGCCTTGAAAAAAACTTGTTCGTATTCTAAAAAGTTATTCTCATTTTCGAAATCTACATAAAAAAGTACGGGGACTTTCCTACGTCCGTACTAGGCCACACCCCCTTGACTCCGCCCACTGGGGGCGAAGGGGGGGAGCCCGCCCCCTCGCTCCAACCCCCTGGGGGTGGAGAGGGGGGGGGGGGCAGAGCATCCCCGCCCACGGGGTCGGGGGCTTGCTCCTATCCAAAAATTGCCGAGAGGTTCCCTCCCGGTCGCGACGGCTGAACCTTGAGGAAGGGAGGAGAGCGCGTGACCCTAGGGATACGCGCTCTCTAGTCGCCGCGGGTTAGACAGAGCGAAGAGGGCGCGCGCGCTCTCTCTATTTCGCGTGCTCTCTCGCTCGCCTCGCCGAGGGTGGAAGCAGTGCAATCGTTCTAATCCCCCCCCCCCCCTCTCTCTCTTTCAAATACAGCTATTCAGGTGATCATGGGTGGCGCTGCCCTCGTTGTGTGACAACGTACTCGGCCCTCAAAGACTCGTGGTTTGCGCGCGTCCGTCTTGACATCCGCCCACTCCTTCGCATGCTCTATGCCTTCGGCTGGGAGCAGGCATCTCTCCGATCTCTTCAGCACGAGCTGAGACTACCGGATGGGTTCATCATCTCCAAGCAGTCTCACACAAGAGATCGGAGAGAAGCCTGCTCCCAGCCGAAGGCATAGAGCATGCGAAGGAGTGGGCGGATGTCAAGACGGACGCGCGCAAACCACGAGTCTTTGAGGGCCGAGTACGTTGTCACACAACGAGGGCAGCGCCACCCGCATCCGGGCAACTTGGACGCTTTCTTCTCGTACTGGCGACGGGCACGTGACACTTGGGGCAGTCGAGACGAGAACGAATGAGCTTGCAAGCTCGGAGTTGAGCGAGGATATCTGTGAGGGGGCGATCCAGAAAGAGCTCTAACTTCGTTCTGGTGATCTTGTGGAAGAAGTCCATAGGATGGCGGGGACATGACTAGGACAGTGTAGAGATAACTGGTCAGTGAACCTAATGCGTTCCCTAAAATCTAGTGAATATTGTATCGTGATACCGTAATACCAGTGGTTTCATTTCGCTTTAGAGTGGGATGCGTTCGAATTAACTCCCTCTGTGCCGAGAAGGGGAGGAGCTAAGAAGGGAGAGACGGGGGAGCGCGCGCGAGGTGGGGCGGAGCGATGGGAGGAGAGGGGCGCGCCCCCACCCCTCTGAGGGAGAGAGGGCGGGGCCTAGTACGGAAGTAGGAAAGTGCCAAAGTACGTCTACGGTTTTAATTTGAGATTTCAAAACCGAAGCCGTCGGCTACTATAGATCATAGAATGAAGGGAAAAACGAGATCTCTCCCTAGGCAACCGTGACCGATACCGCTATTGAGTGTTAAAAGGCGCAGTTCTGAAATTGCATTAGCATTAACAGTGCCCATACACCAAATTGAGACCATAAACTAGAGGTACGGATAACTAGTTCTAAAAATCGTATGCTCGGCCACCACTTCTACATTTCTGACAGGTTTTATAGGATTTATCGAGAGAAAAAACGTACAAAATGTATCAAATTGTTGCTATAATTTATTATTTCGTCTATTCTGATTACACTGTATGGACTTTCACGTGAACTGAAGGGACATGGCATCGACAATTCGAGAAAATGTGAATTTCACTGAAATTTTGCAGATTTTAAGAGAATCCAAATGCAAAATTATCGGTCTAATTACATTATACACAGCTTATAATAAGAAATAATAACGCATTTAATGATTTCTGAGAGTCACAAATGTAAATCTAATTTTTTTGAAAACTCATTTTTTTCCATGATCATTGATGATTTTCCGAGAAAAATTTGTTTTCTCATATTCAACCAAATATTTTAGAAATAGTATTATTGTTTGTACTAATTGAATTGCACTAATATTCGGCGATATTAATGATGTAATATCCGTGCTATTGATCAACAAATGCAATAAAAAGCGATAAAATTCAGATTTTCTCGAATTTTCGATGCCATGTCCCTTCAGTTCACGTCAAAGTCCATACAGTGTAATCAGAATAGACGAAATAATAAATTATAGCAACAATTTGATACATTTTGTAAGTTTATTTTTCCGATAAATTCTATAAAACCTGTCAGAAATGTAGAAGTCCAAAATCGAGGTGGCCGAGCATACGATTTTGAGAACTAGTTATCCGTACCTCTAATTTATGGTCTCAATTTGGTGTATGGGCACTGTTAACGCAATTTCAGCACTTAAGTGTGCCTTTTAACACTCAATAACGGTATCAGTTGCCTAGGGAGAGATCTCGTTTTTCCCTTCATTCTATGATCTATAGCAGGGCTGCACACCGGAAAAACCGGAAAACTGTATGTAGCTTTTGAGCGAAAATTACAATAGTCAAGCGCGTTACGCAGTTTTGTAGAGCACCGGAATGCGGTTCGAATAGTACCGCCTGTTAGAATTTTCGTTCACGCCAAAAATAATTATTGAACTTTTTTCCAGTTTTTTTCCGGTCGGAAAATTACCGGAAAAAAGTGTAATAACTCCTTTTGCTGTGAACGAAAATTATAATGGGCGGGACTAAACAAACCGTACTCGGGAGCTCTACAAAACTGCCCAACGCATTTGACTATTGTCACTTTCGCTCAAAAGCTGCATACAGTTTTCCGGTTTTTCCGGAGTGCAGCCCTGATCTATAGTATCCGACGGCTTCGGTTTTGAAATCTCAAATTAAAACCGTAGACGTACTTTTTTACGTAGATTTCGAAAATGAGAATAACTTTTTGACATACGAACAAATTTTTTTCAAGGCGTCCAAAAATGATGGGGTGGGGTATGATGCTGGGCCAAATATCAGCACTGGGTATGAGAACTTCACCACATAAATATTGAAAGGGGTTGCAAAAATGCCGTGCATTACGCCCTCTCGGAAGCTACGTTTTCTCGTGGAGGGTCTCTTAAATTGAACTTTTGTTTAAGTATTTGGCCAAGTATTAACATATCCGCTAATGCCAGAAAGCATTTGGTTGAATTTTTCCTACATTAGTGTCGAACTGATAAAATAATTTCTATGTTTAGCTGAGCGCAATTTTACAGCGCGACATAGGTTCAATAGGTCTATGTCGATCTTCCGGTGGCCGTGGACACCTGTGCACGGCCCCCGGAGTATCGACATAAGGAAAGGGAAAACGTCCGGGAGCTGTCCAGGAAATTGCTTGAGCTGTATAAAAATATGCTGCAGAATTACCGCTAAACATATAAAAAATTCCTGAAATTCGGGGTTTTAGCTGATTGCAAACTGAGTTTGCAGCTCGATTCGTGCAGATTAGGGGTGATCGTTATGAGACCAGACCCTCTTTCACTGATTCAGGCAACATTCTGACTATACTTTTTTTGAGAACGCGCGCCTTTTCCTTGATGCCCGTGAACATTTTCGTTTTCCTTATTTATTTTCTCCGGGGGCCGTGCCTGTGTGGTGTATTATAGGAATAAAATATTTGTAATTGTTCGAAACATTTTATTTCTATAATATAATATATGTGCCAGCCCCACCACCAAATATACGTATGAGCCTGATTACCTAAGAATCGAGCAGATCCGAATGGCTTCGGCACAGCCAAAAAATGTCGATTCTCTAAAAGTCTGGGTTTTGGGGTCATCGAATGTGCTAAAAACGATGGGCACATTCATTTTCCCCCCAGAGCCTTCGTTCGCTCCAGACGTCGCCACGTAGAAACCACTTTTTTTGAGTATACCGCCTCTCCAGAGAGTGCAAAAATTAGGCGACTTAGGTTTCTGGGGTAGAATTTTATGCTGATTACGCCTATCTTCTTCATTTTTCATGAATTATTAAAATAAATTTTTAAAAATCAACTTTTTTATGTGTCCAAAGTCGGCTGATTGAGGTACATGGTCGGATTCGCCGTGACGAGAAGATTCAGAATCTCCATTTTCGTCCATTTTGGCGCTAGGACTCCGAAAATTGAAACGTTTTAGTGGGCCGAAATCTGAAGAAAACGACGTTTCCTCTCCCTTTCTCCTCCCTTCCCTCTTCTCACTGCTCCCTGGCAGTTTACGACCACCCCCTTCCCTCGCTCTCGTGATACCAGTTCTCTCTCCTCTCTCGTGATTTGTGCAGATTTCGGCTCACTAAAACTTTTCAATTTTCGGAGTCCTGGAGCCAAAATGGACGAAAATGGAGATTCTGAATCCTCTCGTCACGGCGGATCCGACCATGTAACTCACTCAAACGACTTTGGACATATAAAAAAGTTGATTGTTAAAAATTTATTTTAATAATTCATTGAAAATGAAGTAGATATGCGTAATCAGCATGAAATTCTACCCCGGAAACCTTATTCACCTAATTTTAGCACTTTCCAGAGGGGCGAAATACTAAAAAATGTGGCTTCGACATGACGACGACTGGAGCGCACGAAGGCAAAATGAATGTGCCCATCGTTTTTCAGCACATCCGGTTACGACAAAATCCAGACTTTTACAAGGGAATGGTCATTCCATAATTTAAAATTATGGAAAATGAATTATACCCGTAGAGACTGTGTCCCATGGACACCCCATGGCACTTTTCACAAAGTGCACACGGACTCCCGGAGTCGAGAAATCGTGACCTATTCTTTCAACGCGAAATTTTCTATAACTGAGAGCGACTACGTCACTCATTCTCACAGGAACTTCTCCAGCGAGGTCGTAGTATAGTGGATAACGCGCTCTACCATTGTTTTTGCAATCGTGGGTTCGAATCTCGACCCTTCCAAACATTTTGAAAAATTTTCATACAAAGTCATGAGTTAGAGTACTGTACACGCTACAGTTATTGAATTGTCCTTCGATAGAATTCTACATGACCAAATGAGACAAAGTAGCATAAGTCTACTTTTCATGTAGTTCTTTGCGGCTAACACATTAGAATACATAAATTTTGTGTGAGCTTGTTTGAATCAGTACTCTGAAGCTTCTATGTACGAACATTTTGCAAAATGTTTGGAAGCGTCGAGATTCGAACCCACGACTGCAAAATCAACGGTCGAACGCGTTATCCACTATACTACGACCTCGCTGGAGAAGTTTCTGTGAGAATGAGTGATGTAGTCGCTCTCAGTTATAGAAAATTTCGCGTTGAAAGAGTAGGTCACGATTTCTTGACTCCGGGAGTCCTTGTACACTTTGTGAAAAGTGCCTTGGGGTGTCCATGGGACACAGTCTCTACGGGTATAATTCATTTTCCATAATTTTAAATTATGGAATGACCATTCCCTTGTTAGAGAATCGACATTTTTTGGCCGTGCCGAGTCTTGCTCGATTCTTAGGCAAACGGACTCATATATTGTTAAGATACGAAAGAGATGGAAATTCGAGTGGAATAGCAGAGGAGTGCGAAACGGAACTACGGAGGTTGGGAATCATTCAGTTGATTTCATTTGGGAGTTCATTTGAGGTTGGGATGGCGAAATGGCGGGCGAGATGCGAGAGTGGCGCTTATCAATGGAGTCGAGATAAAGTATGTCATCATTGAAAACAATACGAGCCCGTTTGTGTATGAATCGAACAGATATTGAGGGTGATAAGACATTTCGAACAAAACATTTCGAACTAGGACGTTTCGCACAATTTTCTTGAATTTTCGTGAGCGCGCACACCGCTTTGGAAGCTATTTTCGCATTATTTAAATGATTTTTATGTAATTTATTTATCAATTACATTTTTAACAATGCCGAAAAATATATTAATGAGAACAAAATCGCAATAAATTAAGTTTTAGGCGAAATTGTGCGAAACGTCCTAGTTCGGAATCTCGTTATTCGATTTGGTTTGTTCGAGATGTCTTATCACCGATATTGAGGGTTTCTTCTCGCAACAAAAATTTTGATTATTTGTTACACTTCTTATTTATTTTTTAAACACTATTTAAATATGTAGTCGGCAATAAGTTATTGCGTCAATAGTTGAAGTTCATACTGTTTCGGGTAACGTAAATTTTGAAATACCGAGTGCAAAATGAGTATGTCCACTGTTATCAACAACTTTCCATAACCCCAAATCTCAGAGTTACACAGAATCTATATTTTTGGGATTTTCCGACCCTTATTCGATTCTTTCACAAACGGGCTCGTATATTTCTAATTTTCAATCGTTAGATCACCGTTCCTACACGACGATCTGGTTGCATGGGCTAACGGAATTAATATGGAGGATAAGGCCGATCTTTCTCTCCCGAGAGGAATTGGAGAGAAGAAGATTATCAGAGAAGTGGGATATTGCATGCGTGTCGCTTAAAAATCCAATAAATGTTAGCACAATGAAAAATTCAGGAGTCAAAAAAAGTGTAGGTACGTCACGAAAATCTTGCGCAAAATTTGTCAATTTTTTCTACTATTTCACTTTTACGAATTCCGATATCTGGGTACATTCAATTCGGAGATACCACCACTGCTTCACCATTCACATGATGAATATGAGGGATGTGCAAAAATAAATTCGTAAAATTTTTCAATTGCATTCCGCTTTCTTCATAGGAATACGTTATCACTAGGTTGTGTGTACACAGGTGATAAGACATGTCGGAAAAAACATTTCGGAAAATAACGTTTCGGAAATTCCATCTCGGATAAGGACATCTCGGAAAATGTTGACACTTTGCTGAACGGACTCAAATTGTGCTCTCGCAAATTGTGAGGTTTTGTTTATAAAATGAAGTATACAGTTCGATAGAGAATTGAATTCTGCATCGACTGGTCAAAAAAGCGTTTTGCGGAAATTATCCCTTCACTGCTTCAAATTCTCAAAAACTGCTTGAAAACGCACATTTCATGCAATATCTCGTGCGAACATCCACCAATCCTCACGAAAACACCTGCTCTTTCGAATGATATATAGCACGACCCTGGATACTGAGTTCCATTTTTCAAATTTGGTAGGTCAAAATGTTGAGGTAGGGACACAAAAATCATATGGGAACATACCCTACCCATAGGTAGGACCCCCAAAGTAGCAAGTTGATACGATCATTTTGAAGTCTTGTCCACCCCTCTCCGAGTCTTACCGAGAACGCGTTTTAAGCACCCTTGCTCATTGAAAGTACAAATTACAAAGGACGCCTGATGCTATTTTGTGTGCCTGCAAAATTGTATTCGATTCTTAGGCGACACACGTGATAGAGTAAGAAACACAATTTAACTTTTATTGTAGTGTCTTCGTTCGTTAAATGCTCCTTGCTGCTATCCGAAACAAGCAATGCAATTCGGTTCGGGAATCGTGAAATTGGAGAATGTAAAAAATCAGAAAGTAAGTTGAGTACTTTCAAAATTAGTTGCAGAGTTATGATTGCAGGGATCTCATCTTTCAGCTCATCTCCACGAATGAATAAAATCCCGTTCTTGGAATTCTAAAAGCTTTGCGTAAATAAAGCTTACAGCTTTTGCTGACTATGACTTATGATACTAGACTCTTGACAAAGTACGAAAAAACGAAATCACCCAAAATGTGCGCGCCTGTAGTACTCTACGAGGCTAACTCACCCACCACTTATGGTGTTTAGATTGCTTGTCATAAAGTGCAGGGAGCTGCCTAACGCCCTAACGCGAGGAACTTTGCTAGTTCGTTATCGATTTGAACGGTGCAAACCTTGCAAGGCTTTCTACGTTCCCCGACAAAAGTTCCAATCGGAATCTATCGATGTAAAAAAATTGAATTAACAATTTTGAAGTTTAGCTTGTTCGGATGTGTGGGCTTCAGACCTTTTCCCTTTCGCTGGGTTGCCATGAGACTGGCGACGATCGTTTCGCGCGAGTTGGCGAGTTGCAGCTTTCACAAAACCTAAGTCATCGCCCTCACTTTGGGGAAGAAAGAGAATCAATTCAGAGGTGATAAGACAATTGGGAAATTCCAACTCGGAAAAGGACATTTCGGAACATTTCATTTTTCTTTGGCGAGCTCGCACATGACTTTTGAAGCTATTTTCTCCTCTATAAAATAATATTTTTATTTTTCATTAATCAATCATTAGCCTGGCTGGAAACCGCCTTCGGCGGGGGCCCCATCCTAGCGGAGTTCAAAAATTTAAATCATGAATCTGACCCACGGAATAATGGTTGACCCATGGCTAATTATCGATTTGTATACGGTAGATGACCGAATGCTAATTATTGATTGGTATACGGTAATGGGCCTATGCATTTCTAACGTCATCCATCCCTCCCCTACCTATTTCGCAATCCGGTCATCCGGAGTAACACTGCGCTTTATATATAGCACGGCCTTCCAACACGTTAAAATTCTACGCACTTGCTTTGCCTAAGGGCGCCCACCACACCACGAGAGTCCAAATTGCACAATATTGCGTAGCAAAAACTGCCCACACAGCTTATCACAAGAAAGGGTTGCTACACAATTGCTGAAGAGTAGAAGGGCGTGATATAGCTACAGATAATGTAAACCAAGGAGAAGAACTTAATGTATGTTCAGGTACTGTGGGAACAGAATTCGTAGGCCGTTGTGCGTCTGCGTCTCATAATCGCCTCTTTTCTTCTATTTATTTATTTTCGTTTTAATTTCATTTCGAGCAATTTCAAAGCAAACTACAGCGATAAACTATGACATGTTCCCTTGTGTTGTCGGGTTAGTCAAGTTCTCGACACCAGACCACGGACTACGAATGATCATCTTCATGTACAATTGCCAATGTTGTTCTCATACCAATTGTGATTTACGTATATTAAACAACAAATAATAACAAAAGCACCCGAAAAGAATTATCTTCACGAATAATTTAGAGATCGCCAGAAGTTAGGATTTTGTTGAAATCTGAAATACGATTGTGTAAATATCAAAACAAGATAGATTCACCTCCGAGCAAACATATTATACCATTCATGGATAGTTGCCAGTTTTACCTAAAAAAACGAATAATATTTCTAATTTGTAAACATCGACTTGCCATTTCCACTGTCCTTCCCTCCCCATTGGGAACTGAGACGGAGAAGGACTCGGCGTGATGGACAACCCATCGTGCTATTTTATATCCCATCTCCATTAGAGTAGACTGCAACAAGTTGTTCTGAGTTGAGGTTGGTTCCAACCCCAATGTCCAACCACGGTGCAGATGGTCTAACCGAATCACTCCCCTTCCCAAAGAATCCACGAATATCTCCCCTCCCATCTAGAACTGTGAAATGACAGGACTCGTTGCCCACCACTACATATGATATGTCTCTTTGTAATAGTTCATTCCCGCATTATTTTGCCATCAGGGAATATTCATGGGATTAAATGACTTATTTTATGGATACTTTTGGTGTCCAAAGAAGGACGATTATTTCTGAAGTTAAAAGTTCTGTAACTCGGTGAATTTGCTTATACAGTGAAGTTTTTTTTGCATTCTAGGAGCACTACAAATAGTTATTCATATCCCCATACCGAAAACGCCATTACTATTTTTTCAAGAAACTATTATTAAAACGCGTTCTCTGTAAGAATGAGACGGCCCACTACACGGGGTGGCACAAAACTTCAAAATAATCGTACCAACTTGCAATTTGCAGGGTGTCATATCTATGGGTAGGTTATGCTCCCACATGATTTTTGTCTCTAGCTCAATATTTTGACCTACCGATTTTGAAAAATGAAAGTCAATATTCAAGGGCACGCTATATATCATTCGAAAGAGCATGAAAAGTTATGCCTAAGAATATGGTTACATAAAAATTGGCGCCTGCTCGCTCGACTTATTTCATGAAATGTGCGCTTTCAAACAGTTTTCGGGATGGAAGACAGTGATGGGATTTTGCCCGGAGAACGAGTCTCTAGCTTGCCTAGAAGCAAAGTTACGAGTTTGCAACCTCAAATTTGCAGCAACTGCAGCTAATATGTGCGAAGACGCAGCTACTTGAAAATTGTTTTCTGAGTAGTCCTTGGACACCTCTCGGACCTCGACTTATTTCATGAAATGTGCGCTTTCAAACAATTTTCGGGATGGAAGACAGTGATGGGAACAGTTTTTACGGAAAATTTTGAAAACATCAGATACACAATTCATTTCTCTATCGACCTATCTAATTCATTATACAAATTTCGGTTCCCAATTATGTGAAACAATCGTGTTTATGTACCACAGTCGTCGATTTTCTATACATCATTCGTCGAAGGTTCAGATCTTGTGCGATGCATGATGTTTTGCCAATTTTTTATTCCTATAGGAAAAATATCGTAGCGTCTGTCTGTCTGTGAGTCTGTTTGTCCGTCCGTCCGTCGGTGACGCTTTACCAAACTACCGTATACCATAACAGTTAGCCTTGGGTCAGACAATATTCCGTTGGTCAGACTTATGACTACCATATACCCGCACACCATGGTGCATTTTCCGAAATCGCAGAAAAGTTAAATGCACGCTACAGTAACCCACCACACCACACACCATGGTGTGATATACTAAAACGCAGAAAACTTAAATGCATCCTACCATATACCACACCACACACCATGGTGTGATTTACTAAAACGTAGAAAACTTAAATGCACGCTACCGTATACCCACACCGTACACCATGATGTTATTTACTAAATCGCAGAAAACTTAAATGTACGCTACCGTACGGCCACACCGTACACCATGGTGTGATTTACTAAAACGCAGAAAACTTAAGCGCACGCTACCGTATACCCACACCGTACACAATGGTGCATTTTAGGAAATCGCGGAAAACTTACTGCACCCTACCGTATACCACACCACACTAGGGTTCCGAAAGTGACTCACTCGAGGAGACCTCAAACAAAGGAGAAAGTGAGGTCTCTTTTTTTAATTAGAAACGGGACACGTCTCCCTCATTTTAATATTACTTTTCCCACGTCTCCTTTCTTGAATGAGAAACGAGAGAGATGTCTCTCCATTCCCCAATTTGATCACTATTGTGAGCGGTTGAGTGGGATTTGAGGCAAAATTAGTTGAGTTTCTGCGATAATATTAACTGGAATTTATTACATTTGACTATAATTGAGAAGAGAGACGTCTCTCGACACGTCTCCCTCTCATTTTCGACTGAGAGACGTCTCCGAGGGAGACGTGAATGAAAGGAGACCTGAGTTTCATTTCTCGTCTCTCGAGGGAAACGTTTCACTTTCAGAACCCTACACCACACACCATGGTGTGATTTACTAAAACGTAGAAAACTTAAATGCACGCTACCGTATACCCACACCGTACACCATGATGTGATTTACTAAAACGTAGAAAACTTAAATGCACGCTACCGTATACCCACACCGTACACCATGATGTGATTTACTAAATCGCAGAAAACTTAAGCGCACGCTACCGTATACCCACATCGTACACCATAGTGCATTTTAGGAAATCGCGGAAAACTTATTGCACCCTATCGTACACCTTCACCACACCACACACCATTTACTCACGGCACCCTAACGCATAATCTCTCGCTATTGTAAAATCATCCCAACCAGCTCTCATCCCCCGCAGCGTAAGCGTTGTGAAAGGCTCGTGAGGCCGAGGGTGATTCGAAAGGCTTCGCCCCATCCCAACTTTTTCGAATCACCCTCGGCCTCACGAGCCTTTTACAACGTTTTAATCAGGCTCTCAACAGTTGCATCCATCTTTTATCCTTAAAACACAACCCCGCGTAACGTAGCTTCTTCTCAAATCAATGTTTTTTTCGTGAAAAATATATTTCGAATACTAATTGTTCATTTTCGATATACAGTATCGATCATAAGTATTCGTCCAAAATTTCAGAGCCCTATAACTTTTGAACCAAAAGCCCAATCAAGCTGAAATTTTAGATATATATAGTAAATCCATCGAGGAATCTTGCGCACTTGTTGACACATCATTTACATAACGCGCTTTTGCATAGTGATGACGCAATCACAATACACTTTTTTGAAATGGATTATTTCCTCGGAGAATTTTTTCATACTCGCCAAACTTTCTGAGGTCCGAGAGGTGTCCAAGGACTACTCAGAAAACAATTTTCAAGTAGCTGCGTCTTCGCACATATTAGCTGCAGTTGCTGCAAATTTGAGGTTGCAAACTCGTAACTTTGCTTCTAGGCAAGCTAGAGACTCGTTCTCCGGGCAAAATCCCATCACTGTCTTCCATCCCGAAAACTGTTTGAAAGCGCACATTTCATGAAATAAGTCGAGCGAGCAGGCGCCAATTTTTATGTAACCATATTCTTAGGCATAACTTTTCATGCTCTTTCGAATGATATATAGCGTGCCCTTGAATATTGACTTTCATTTTTCAAAATCGGTAGGTCAAAATGTTGAGCTAGAGACATAAAAATCATGTGGGAGCATAACCTACCCATAGGTATGACACCCTGCAAATTGCAAGTCGGTACGATTATTTTGAAGTCTTGTGCCACATCATTGGAGGTTAGAAGAAGGCCTATCCACTTGGTTTGGTTAAATTCGCACATTATCGATTTTTGTGATTTACCGCTAAAAATTGACGTTTCTCATTCAATTTTCATCGTACAGCGAGCTTTTTTTTTCTTATTTTCCTCGAAATCGAGAGATCTACAACTTCATCAGCGTGAGACAAGCGGCCTAATCATGTCTTCATAACGAAAATTGCGAAAAACTGAATTTCGTGATGAGAATATCGATTTTCTGACTTCGTATACCAAAAAAAAATGGATACGGTAGTGCAATGATCGGAAAATGAGAGGTTTTTTTGGACAACAAAACCGAGGTCTTTCACTTTTTCTTTTTGTTCCAGAGTTGTGGTTCCTATAGTATATGTTCGCTTTGTATTTGCTCTGCCTAGATGCAATGAGTTACACTTATGCGCAGCAAGGGGGAGTTGCCACTCTTCAGACCAGTTTACGATAGTGTCAATCGCAGCTTGTAGAGGGGCGGGTGAATTCCCCTTCCTAAAGGACCGATATATTTTTATGTCATCGGCATACATTCTTGCAACGACGCCATGATTTTGTACTGAGTGGGGATTTCTGATGTGTAAATAAGGAAGAGCAAGGAGCCAAGGACTGACCCCTGTGGGACGCCGCTAGTTACAGACATTGAGGTAGAGAGCACATCTTTTACTCTCACTTGGAAAGATCTATCTGTGAGGTATCCTGTTATCCAGTTGATTGTATTTTCGGAAAGACCTATGGTGGTGAGCTTAAGTTTTAGCTTGGGGTGGGATACTCTATCAAATGCTTTTGCGAAATCAAAATAGATAACGTCTACTGGTTTCCCATCACTAATAGAGGCTGTCCAGTATTCGACGACTTCGAGCATTTGAAGTTCACGCGATCGGTTCTTGCGGAATCCGTATTGCTCATCGGGGAAAATGTTTAATTGTTCACAATGGTTGATAATAGATTTGCACAAAATGCGCTCAAAAACTCGGCAAAAGAAGGATGTAATTGAGATGGGCCTGTAGTTTAGGGGATTGGAAAAAGGGGGCGATTTCTTAACAGGAGTTACTATGGAATGCCTCCAATGGGAGGGGACTGTACCAGATTGGTAGGAGTTCCTAAAAATGATTTCAAGGGCTTCGGAAATGGGTAGGACAATTCGTTTTATGAATGAAAGGTCAATGTTCTCAGGGGTTTTTTAGGAGGAGCGTTTCCATTTCTCAATTAGGACGCAGATTTCGTGTTTAAGGAATTGGGGCTCTTCGTAATTACCCAGTTGAGGAATGGCTTCAGTATTTGGCAAATTTCCGTCGTCAATTGGGAATACGCTTGCAAAAGTCTCGGCTAGTAAGTTTGCTTTACCTAGGTCATCCATAACTAGGGTTCCATCGGCTCTTTTTAGTCCTTCTACTCCCTTGGATTTATGGGCACAACGTTTCATAAAACGGAAAAACTTGTTCTTGTTGTCGCTTTCAATCACTTTTTTCTCGATGGATTTGTGATAACGCTGTAATTCTTTGCGAAACTTTTTGTTGAGAAACTCGAATTTCCGTTCATCACTTGGGTCGTTACTATTTATCGATTTCTGCCAGGCATGGAAGCGCTTCCCTAAAAGTCGTTCTATATGGGGAGGGAGTTTACCATGAGAAGGGCTCACTTTGGTCCAAGGAACATGCGTATCTATTGACTTCTGAATGACACTTATCAAGAGGTCGTACATAAGATCGATATGTGCTATTTTTGAGAAGGCGCTTGTCCAATCAATGTTCGCTAACTGGGAGTTAGTGAGGTCATAATCAACATTTCTGTAGTCGCGCCTCAGGGTGAAAGCGGGTGCTGAATGACTCATTGCAAACTGGAATTCGACCGTCGAATGGTCAGACATTTCGAAAGGGGGCATACTTCAGTTTGGGTGATGAGGCTGGGATGGTTACATAATACTAAATCAAGGACGTTTTCCTTTCTGGTAGTCTCTTTGACAAATTGGGCAAGTTTTGCTGAGTTACAGAGGTCAATGAATGATTGTGAGGGAGGGGTAACTGCTTTTGGCTGGGGAGTGGGGAAGATTGTCCAGTTGATATCGGGTAGATTAAAGTCGCCAGTAACTATTGTTGGTTGGGGGGCATGAGCAAAGGTCAAGAATTGACTTGGCATGAGAGGCAGTTTGTATCGTATTTGCTTTGGGATTACGGTAGGCGCAGACAATCCTAATTAGGTCACCATTTATATCAACATCGACTGCTAATAATTCGTGGGATTCAGGTACAGTTTCATCAGCAATCTGTGCAGCACTTAAGGACGAATGTAGTATGATCGCTACACCACCGCCTCTAGAATTTCTATCTCTTCTGAACACATTGTAGTACTGATCATGGTCACCTAGGAGAAGCGAGGTAGGGAATGTGGGAGAGAGCCAAGTCTCAGTGAGGCAAATCATAGTAAACTTTTTAGAAAGGGTTTGCGAAAGGTAGTGTAGTTTGTTTTGGACAGAGCGGCAATTGGCTAGGATTGCGGAGAATGAAAGTGATTTTCTGTCTGAGTGATGTTTAGGCCGGCGAATCAATACCAGTTTCCCTGAGTGCCGAGATTGGAAGGGGCACCAAAGTGGGAAACGTGAGAGATGAAGGGGTTGGGGTGCGAGTACTGGTAGGGGAAGGGATTGATGTGAATGGGATTATTCAAAAAGGGGAGGGGAGGGGCTCCATATCCGTTCGAGTTGTACTGGGGGTAGACAGGGGGGTGGTTCCGATATTGCGCCTGGTTGGGTCGATTCAGACGAGGAGGGCGATTCGGGTGGGCAGGGTTGTGATTCGGACGAGGAGGACGATTCGGGTGGGCAGGGTTGTGATTCGTAGTGGAGGAGAAGACTGAATCGCGTCTGCTCCTTGCCCTGCTCCGAGGAGGGGCGACGTGGGTCTGAGGAGGACGGATCTCGCTGTGGGGTACGGTAGGACGGATCGAGGGGTTGGGTTCAGGACCGTTTCTCCCACAGCCTCGACCAGGAATCTTGCGGCGAGCATCGTCCTTGTCGGCGAAAGAGGGGCGGATGTAAACATCCTTGAAGAACGGCTCACGGGAGACTCGATTGGCATGCTTCACGAAGAGAGCAGCATGCTTGCGAGTAGGAAGAACGACCTTCGTCAGTCGACAGTGAGGCGAATCAACCTCTGCGGGAGGCATCCTGTATACGGAGACTGGGAGACAGGGAATACCGGCAAGTGCAGTGAGTTTACAACCACTAAATTACTTAATTTAATCAAGATTTCGTATCTTCAGATGATCCTCTATCGATTAAGCGCAAAAAATTATTAATTAAAATAAAATAAACCTGAGAAAATAAATAAATAAAAATGTGGTGTGCTGGGGTGCGAGTTTTCCCAGTGCAAAAATGGTGAACCGTGGAAATGACGGAGCTCCGCGGTTCCTACTTAAACGGCTGAAATTGAGATATTTCAGCAACACATATCACATGAGAAGCGTTTCCACACTAGTTTTGCATCTAAACAATGTTTCTGGACATTTATAATCATGTTTCGTTACATTTCCGGTCAAATTCATGCAATTTTCTTCTCCATGCCTCTAATTTATTCCAGCAAATCCAGAAAATCGATATTTTCATCACGAAATTCAGTTTTTCGCAATTTTCGTTATGAAGACATGATTAGGCCGCTTGTCTCACGCTGATGAAGTTGTAGATCTCTCGATTTCGAGGAAAATAAGGAAAAAAAAGCTCGCTGTACGATGAAAATTGAATGAGAAACGTCAATTTATAGCGGTAGATCACAAAAATCGATAATGCGCAAATTTGAGCAAACCAAGTGGATAGGCCTTCTAACCTCCAATGATGTCCATACACCAAGTTTAGTAAAAATCTATGACATAAAATATTTCTAGTGTCCAGCGTTCCTACGCTTTTATAGGAGACCCGTGATAAGCATCTCAGAATTAACATATAACACGGGTCTCCTGTAGAAGTGTAGGAACAGTGACAACTAGAGCTATTTTAAGTCACCGATAACGATAAATCTTTGTTCACTGTTGGGGGTTAGAAGGACAATCCACTCCATAGCTGTCCAGGAACCGTTCCGGGGGGGGGGGGGGCCTCAAGACTAAGTACCATAACCAATCGATAGTACATTATCGATTGATACCGTATATGGCTACCGTAACCCTCAATTATAGCGAGCTGAGTTTTTTTCTAAAAAGTCAAATTACCATAACCAATCGATAGTACAGTACCCCCTGATACCGTATATGGCTAACCCCGAATATCGCGAACTGACTTTATTTTTAAAAAGTCCTGAAACCGTGTTCAATCGATTCTACAGTACCCAAGTAACTACCGTAACCCAGTTCCTTGGGTCAGATCCAGTTCCTTGGGTCAAACATTTTTCTAAAAATTCAAAATTGAGCAGACAAATAATTTAAAGTATCATACCATTTCTCTAATTATTGTTGAATAATTTTGCGTCAGGTTTAGGATTTTTAGAAAAATGAATAAAATTTTTCGAAAAATGTTTGACCCAAGGAACTGGATCTGACCCAAGATAATGGATTACGGTAGTCACTTGGGTACTGTAGAATCGATTTTACACGGTTTCAGGACTTTTAAAAATAAAGTCAGTTCGCGATATTCGGGGTTACGGTAGTGATATACGGTATCAGGGGGTACTGTACTATCGATTGGTTATGGTACTTAGTCTTGACCTCCCCATCACCTACTATCGATTTTCACCATGACCCCCTCTATACATGGTATGGGGGGGGGGCTTCCGGGAAGGCCCCCCCCCCCCGAACCGTTCCTTGGACAGCTATGATCCACTCAGTTTGTTGAAATCAGCAAATTATTGATATTTTCGACCTACAACGTCCAATTGACGTATCTCACCGAGAACGCAGTCAATTTTCATAGTACAGTTAACTGTCCTCGTATTCGAGAGATCTACAACTTCGTCAAACGGCCAAACCACGTCTTCATTATAAATTTCACGAAAAAAAAGATTTTCAGTTTGTAGAGCTCTCCGAAGAATTTTCGATCTTTTTTTGAATTTCTAGTACAGTCGCGCCGGAAAGTCACCGTACACTTTTCGAATTTGTTGTATCTTTTTGCCCAGGAAATATATCATTCTGGCACTCAGGTCTGATGTACCAAATCCATCGGAGATTATGATCATGGTATTAAGGTATGACGTCATCGCATAGTTATTGCGTAGTGATGCCGCAGTCAATCTGCACTTTTTCAAAACGGCATTCTTACATAGATTTTTCCACATAGATTTTTCCCTGTTCGCTATACTTTCTATGATTGGAGATATGACCGAGGCCTACCCAGCATAAATTTTTGAAGGTGCTGCTCGGTCGCACATTTGCTGCAGCGAAGCTGCAAAAACAGGATCTGAAATTCGGAAGTCGGCTTTTAGAGTAGCTAGAGACCCGTTCAAAGCATCAAAATGATCGCCATAATGAGTACACATGATTCTGAGAATATGAATACGATAATTCATAATTTGCCCTCAGGGCATGAAAAAACACTTTTTCGCATGACCATTTTTTGGACATCCATAACTTTACGGAACAGTTTAGTAAAAATCTGATTTTTATCTGATAATGTTCAAAATGTATTGAAGAACTGAATTCCAACTTTTTAGAGCGTTGGGATATCTTTCCAGCCCGCGGCGTGCGTTTTTCGGAGGTATGCTAGGGTCAGAAACACCCTGTTTACGCACTCTCGTCGTCTGCACTCTCTCGCCATAGGGGTAAACAAGGTGTTTTCCGACCCTAGTATACCTCGGAAAGACGCACGCCGCAGGCTGGAAAGATATCCAAACGCTCTAAAAAGTTGGAATTCGGTTCTTCAATACATTTTGAACATTACCAGATAAAAATCAGATTTTTAATAAACTTTTCCGTAACGTTATGGATGTCCAAATAATGGTCATGCAAAAAAGTGATTTGTTCATGCCCTGAGGGCAAATTATGAGATATCGTATTCATATTCTCAGGATCATGTGTGCTCATGATGACGATCATTTTAATGCTTTGAACGGGTCTCTAGCTACTCTAGAAGACGAGTTCCGAATTTCAGATCCTGTTTTTGCAGCTTCGCTGCAGCAAATGTGCGACCGAGCAGCACCTTCAAAAATTTATTCTGGGTAGGCCTCGGTCATATCTCCAATCATAGAAAGTATGGCGAACAGGAAAAAATCTACGTAAGAATAATGCCGTTTTGAAAAAGTGCAGATTTATTGGGCAAAAAGATACAACAAATTCGAAAAGTGTACGGTGACTTTCCGGCGCGACTGTACGTCCTCGTTGATCCGAACTAGATAGGTAAGAAATAGTGAATTTTGCTAAAAAAATAGCTACAGTAGCGCCAATAAGTATTGAAACGATTTGTTATTTTGCTATAACTTTTTCGCTGATCTATTTAGCAATTTGGATGTTGTGGTACTATACGCCAAATCGATCGAGGAATACGATGCACATATTGCATCATCACGTGCCTCATAACTTATTGCGTAGAGATTCGAATTTCACTTTTTCAAACAGGCGTTATTCTTACATAGATTTTTTCCAGATTGCCAAACTTTCTGACGTTGGAGATAGGACCGAGGCCTATCCAGAAAAAAAAATTGAAGTTGCTGCTCGGTCGCACATTGGCTGAAGCCTTGCTGCAAAATCGAAGTCGGAAATTCAGATTTCGGCTTCTAGAGGACCTAGAGACTCGTTCAAGGCATCAAAATCATCCCCTCTGTTTTTTTCTTATTTACACCTCAGAAATCCCATCCCTAGTTCAAAACCACGGAGTCGTTGCGAGAATGTATGCCGATGACATAAAAATATATCGATCCTTTAGAAAGGGAAATTCGCCTGCCCCACTACAAGCTGCGATTGACACTATCGTAAACTGGTCCGAAGAGTGGCAACTCCCCCTTGCTGCGCATAAGTGTAACTCACTGCACCTAGGCAGAGCAAATACAAAGCGAACATATGCTATTGGAACCACAACTCTGTAACAAAAAGAAAAAGTGAAAGACCTCGGCTTTGTTATCCAGAAAAACCTCTCATTCTCTGACCATTGTTCTACCGTATCCACTAAAGGCAAAACTGCATGTCACACTATCCTCAGAGCCTTACGAACCAAAAATATGGAAGTACTTCTCAAAACGTACTCAATGTATATTAGACCGATTTTAGAAAGCGCTTCCTCCGTCTTCAATCCGTACCAAAATAAAGATAAAAAAGAACTCGAAAAAGTACAGAACTACTTCACAAGACGTTTATTTATGCGCTGTTTTAATCATACCTGGGAAAACATGCCCACTGCTCTCGCTCGCAACAAGAAACTGGGCATTGAGTCCCTAGAGAAGCGTAGAATAGCGATAGATAAGAGAGTAGCCACAAATCTCATCCGAGGCAAATATAGTATTTCCAACCGAAAACCGCATTATTTCAAAATCTACTACACTCGAAACGGCATGAACTTCAATAATCCTGGATCGAACCACAACTACAGACACAATAGCTTCTTTCCAAGAGCGGCAAGGCTTTTAGTAAATACCGAGAATCAAACCAGTTCATCTGAGTAGATCCCCCCGACCCTATTATCCCAATAACCACTCGTAATTTTAACCGTCATTAATTGCCTATTCTATTTCAATTCTGTGAACGTTATTTCGAACGAAATAGCATAAATATATATATAGTTCCTACATAGTTATGAATCTCCAAAAAGTGGTCATGTGAAAAAGATATTTTTTCATGCCCTGAGGGCAAATTTCAAGATATTATTTTCATATTCTCAGGATCATCTGCTCTCATGCCGACGATGATTTTGATGCCTTGAACGAGTCTCTAGGTCCTCTAGAAGCCGAAATCTGAATTTCCGACTTCGATTTTGCAGCAAGGCTTCAGCCAATGTGCGACCGAGCAGCAACTTCAATTTTTTTTTCTGGATAGGCCTCGGTCCTATCTCCAACGTCAGAAAGTTTGGCAATCTGGAAAAAATCTATGTAAGAATAACGCCTGTTTGAAAAAGTGAAATTCGAATGCGTCATCTCTACGCAATAAGTTATGAGGCACGTGATGATGCAATATGTGCATCGTATTCCTCGATCGATTTGGCGTATAGTACCACAACATCCAAATTGCTAAATAGATCAGCGAAAAAGTTATAGCAAAATAACAAATCGTTTCAATACTTATTGGCGCTACTGTATGTTCGGAAGCTTTCTTACTAAATCGATATCGAAAAGCCAGAGAAATGAAAAATAATCAACGTAGACACCCCCTAATTTTGTGTGGAGATTCATTGCAAGAATAAAACGATTTGTTTTTTCGTTAACGAAGCCAGAAAATCGATATTTTAATAATTGTTGAATTTACGGAGTTTAGCAACATCAAGCTGGATACTTTATTGTGGATCTGGCTGGCCGGTAAAATTCCAAAGCCCAAAAGTATCGTTAGTTATTGCATGTTCCGCTTTTTGAATGATAAATAACATTCCCCCCTGGCCTGACGCTCACAGAAAACAAACCTGATGTCGATAATAGCATTTGAATACCTGCTGAGAAGCAGCGGTTCCCTCTGCCGCTGTCTTTCCTTCCAATGCTTCGTTTTTTTCCACCAGAATACCCACTTGAGCCTAAATATCAAAACAAAGATCATTAAATTAATGAAAAAAATAACAATTATTCGTGAGCACTTACTGATCCATGGCAAATTTCTTCCATGTGATTATTAAACATATTCTCACTCGATCCCGATGCTTTTTTCAACTGAAATTAAGATAAAGAACCAATTGCATGCCCTTATTAAAAAAAAGGTTAACCTGTGCTACTTTGAATATGACACTTGGTTTATCATTAGAAATTTGACCGAGGAAGTGCCAATTAGAAGACCCGTTTCCTTCCGGCCAACGAATATACACTGAAAAGTAAAACGTGCGTCCTACTTTATCCATACCCTGCTAGTCGTACTTTCTGGGGACATGACAATTAGATAAATATTTTTCCGATGCTCATAACTCCTTGGTGCATATTGGCGAGTCAAAACTCCCCGCATATATCTAGAGACAGCACTAGCTAATTTTCGGAAGCACGATAAAAATGTTTCTTAACATGTATCTATTCTTTCGGGTATGCGTAATCGAGCAGTCAAAAATAAACTTTAAAAAATATGCCAAATATAAAAAATACGGAGATTGATAAAAAATAGAAATGTTCTCCGAACTACAGTAATCAAATGTTAGAGTTGGAGCATTCTTCTATACTTGAGTAACGTCCGTTCTATACTTGAGTATTGCTCAGTAGTTTATTCTCCTTACGTTCTCAAGGATATAAAATTACTTGAAAAAGTTCAATACATATTCATTCGTAAATTACATTTTCGCTGTAAAATTCCGTTTATCTCTTATTCTATTAGGTTGGCGCATAAGTTTCTTTCTTTTTTTATTTTTCAAATTTCTGTTGGGGTGCCTAGCCTCTCATGATTTTCTGACTACCATGTATTATGGCCATTGCAGTAGATTACTACCATACATTTGATTTGGATCTACGCATCATCGAGAGAAGTTGATAAGTCTCAGAAAATTAACATCGGAAAACAGCTATTTTGAGCATTTTGGGATAAAATCAGGTTATCGAATACTTGTAGGATCCTGATTCGACCCAATTGAGGAACACTTGGGCAGGAGTTCTGTGTTCTACTATGCACAAAAAATCCGGATTCGAACGTGCGTGGGAGACAGGGGAATCCAAAAAGTGTTGATTTCAGCTGATGAATCAAAACACCATTATTTCGAAATCTGCAGTTCTTCAACGGGAAGCCCTATCCTTTCCTAAATTTGCTAGCATACTTAAAGGGTAAAGTACTTCACAACCCATTGAAATTGAGAATTGATCAATGATGTGTAAGGAATTTGCGCTCAGCAATTTGCGATCTATGATTTTCAAAGACAGTAGCTCTGTTATTGGGCCAACATTTCTAGTAGCTTTTTCAAGGCAGCTTTGGTTTGCTATGTCGCATGACATACCCAGTTAAAGTACTTTGTAATAATACGCTAAATGTGGCCTTTGCGCTATTCCCCTCGGAACCTAGAACAATTGAAAAGTCGGATTACTCGACCTGGTACGATTACTTCCGAACTAAAATGCTCTATTCTAATTGATCGAATCAACACAATATAGTATTCGCTATAGTGTGTACCTCAACAGCAAAAACGTATCAACAGCAAAAACAATTATTAGATTGACTCATTATGACTTCCTGGGGAGGTCAGAATGTTGGTGCATGAAAAAGGAAAGAAACTTTTGCACCAGCCTAATATTTCTTGTGTTCTATTTCTATTTTTGCTGTACCTTTTTCAGGAGAATTGTTGCGATTCTTACGCGAACGCACTGATATCGAGAATTCAAACACTCACCGTCTCTATTAGCGGGCATACATCAATTTTGCGGCTCTTGTGCTGGAGCCCAGATCGTATAGGAGGGGAGTAAGATTGGAATAGGGAAACAGCGAAGATAGGAAACACTCATTATAAGAAAAGTACCAATCTTACGGTTAACATTATGAATTGACCAGCCAACGTGCAATAAAACACTAAAAATGAGAGTGGAAATAGCTTTGATCTGGGCTTCAGCACAAGAGCCAATTTTGCGACCATTGAACATTTCTCAACGCAAACATGGGCGCTGACAAATGCTCGGAAATAGAAATATCCCCACTTGAACATGACGAACCTGCGGATTTTTACTTTGCCGTGACCTACCTCTTTTGCCGGCAGTTGCCGTCTCTATTCGCTTTTACAGGTCAATGGTGAAACCTTGAGCATTGCTCTGCCCCAAAAACTGGGAGGTGGGAAATGCTCGAAAAAATAAATAACCTCACTTGAACATGCCGAACCTTTCGACATCATCGTATCTTACTTACTTTTGCGCTACCTCTAACAAGGAAATTCGTTTACTCCAAGTGAAAGTACTTCAGAAAAAAAAACTATATCTCGTTAATTTTTGAGATCTGAACTTTGACACGTAGCATGTTAATGAGCATTTATGAGGAACACTTGAAGTGGCCACTTCAAGAAACTTTGATCTAAAAAATTCCCGATATTCGAAAAAATAACGTTAGATTTTTTTCAAATATATTTCCGTTTTTTGGCGGATGGTGTCTTAAAGTTACCCAACAAGGACGAAACCCTGATCTCACCCTGATCCCGTAGCGTGTAGAGAGAACGGGATTACGCTGATCATTTCCAGCTTTCCGTTGAGGCTATTATTGATTTTTAGCATTTTATATATTCATTCTATACTAATTCAACCATCGGCTATTCGATGGAGGACAAAAAATAATGGGTCAATTTCGTCCTTGTTGGGTAACTTTAAAGTTACCCAACACCCTTGAAAATGGCCTATATTATTAGTCCTGAAACTGATGGACATGAAAGAGCCTAGTAGAAACGCAATACTAATAAACTTAGAAAATCAATAATTAGTCGCAGAATCGACCTCAAAACATGTGCGGTGCAACCCTGATCAAGACTGATTTTCCCGAGAGGTTTGAAACGTGAATATTTTGTGTGCGGTAATTAGCGTTCACAAACCCGGTTCTATACCAAATTCATCCTCGCTTCTCCCCCGGTTGTAGAAATATATATTTCAGCAGCAAAAACTTCAATATTAAGCCCACATAATCGAGGCAATTAGTAGGGTGCACCGGTACACACGTGCACCGCGCACCGCACACCGTACACCATGCCTGTGCACCGTGCGCCGGTGCACCAGAGCTCTGGTCCAAAGCCCAAGAGTTCAAAAAATGGATCGAGATGTTATCCAATTATTAATTGCTATAAATTAATTGTATTTTTCAATATTGGAGGAGTAGAAGGAAAGAGTGATCGAAAAGAGACAGGGGAAAGGAGAATGAGCGGTTGGAGGGAGTGATCGAGATGAAACAGGGGAGGATGGAGAGGTTGGCAATCATGTGCTTGTTTCTGTAATGCTTACAATGCCTAGCTTCGTTAATTTGATTCATGTATTCTGGGCATTCAACATGGGCACGCATCTAGGAAACATTGCAATTACTAAAAAACAAGCAATCTCTGGTCTCGAGTTCTGGTTACAAAATTGGCAATAGCCGAAAAGTTATGCTCTTAATTTCCATTCTCTCATCTGATGGCAATGACAAAGGACGAAGAATACAGGGACCCTGTTATGAATTCTCAACAATATTATAAGCCGACATCCACCATGAAAGTTACCCAACAACCACTAACTTAGTTGAATTGGCACGCATGCTTTATCACGCCTGCTCTCTTGTTTGTGCTTCCTCTCTCGCTGTTTGGCTTGAGCAGGTAACATTCACAAGAGGATCCCTGCATTCTTAGTCTTTTTTATTAGGTTGGAACAAAAGTTTTGCACGATTTCGACCATGAAGTTTGAAATCGCTTAAAAGGCTTCACTTTAAATAGACCGATCTAACCGGATGGCATATATTTAGGGACCATTTGTACAATATATCCGCTACTTAGAATCGAATCCTGCTCTGAGGGTTTGCGAAAAAAATCAGGTTTCGTTAAATGTGAAGTTCTCGAGTTGCATAGACATTTGTTTCTCACGCTCCTATTCTGATAGAAAAACGCATGGTATAATCTCACATAGTGGATCGAAAAGCCCGTTGGTAGTTGTCTTTAAAGCTGTGTAGGATCTAGTGGTTGCTTCAATTTAGCAAAGTTTACAGGCCATTAAAAACCAACATTCGCGAGGTAACGTTGCTCAATGGATCGCTTTTCTTGCCTCGATAATCAATCATACTGACTTGATCTTAAGTGCTTTTACATATACTCCTGTGGGGCTTTATAACATAATGGAATGCAGGAGCATACCATTTTCCACTCCAAGAAAATTTATATTTTCTGAAATTTTGAATCATGGTCATCACAGCCACAATATTGAATTTCGATGTTCATAGTTCGGGCCGATCCCCTCAAAAGGAAGCTATCCCCTGACTCGGCCAAGCCAATAAGTGATAAAGTAAGAGTTGCTTGTTCAGTTAATCATATAAAGTCTGAGCTTCCGTTTATGCTGGAAACATGTCATTCATGGAGACATCAATTTCAACACTCTAATATCAGTATCTGAGTATGAAATATTGCATTTTTTAATAGAAGCTTTTTATGCCCACACGAAAATAATCATGAGCTTACCATGAAAGGTACTTAAAGTTTAAAGGCATTTGAGATCGCTAGACTTACGGCTACGGCTATGCGGTGAAGGTAACTAATTCAGACCAAGCACCTTTTGACGCGAGATCTAAGTTTCTGGAACGCCATTCGTGGTAATAATGATTTTAATACTATTTTATGATGTTTGCTAATCTCACTTTCGAAATATACCTTGATATTTGCATTATCGTCGATGGTCATAGAGTGCAGACCCAAAAATTATGTAGTTCAGTTCTCAAATGTAGTAACTTTGACTTTAAAATGTCGCCACAATACCAAATGGTATGGGCAATCCTAATGTGTGGTAGAAAGAGTATCCAAGCCCTCAACGAATACATGAAACAGTATTAAATAATTTTGCAAATAAAGGACAGGGTATGCCGGAAACGAAAATTTGAAAATCGTGCAAAACTTTTGTTCCAACCTGATATCATTTAGATTGTACCATTTTCCTAATAAACAGAGGTTCATGCATAGAAGTCGATCAAAGCTCAGTGATCCTTCTCTCTTTTCCCCGCACTGTCTCGCCTGGCGAACAGATGAGAGAATGGAAATGAAGAGAAATGAAATGAAGACTCTTCGGCTGCTACCCACTTATGAACCAGAACACGAGAACAGGATTACTTGATTTTAGTTATTGCAATGTTTCCTACAGGGTGCGTAAAAAGTATGGTGACAAACATTACGCATAATTTCTCGCGTACTTTCAACCACTATGTATCCCGGTTGGGCCTCAAGTTACCTGAGCATAATTGCTCCAAGATATTTATCTTAGTTTCCCACCAATGAGCTCTGCCACTTAGAGGAGCGAAAATTTCCATTTGAAATTCATGTGACCTTGGCCCGCAACTCATTTTTCGCATAAATGATAATTCCAAAAATTTGGATAAGCATTACCTTACTATTTTAACTTTGTTATAGAGAGAAACCATTCCACATTAGAATGCTCGTGCGTAGCTTGCACTCTATTATAAGGGAACGGAGAACTATCAACTTAACGAACTCGTACTTTGATGATGACACAAAAACTTGAAAAATGGCATTTTCAGTTTTCATATTCACCATGCTTATTTCTTGAAATAAACATGTTTCGCGTATTACACGGTCGAATTATGAATTTTGATAGTATCAAATTGAATGAAAACAAGGGCCTAATGCCTGTATCAAAAATTGCCAAATATAGCTGATGTGGCCACTTGTGAGAGATTCGAACAATCTGCAGATCCAGGTTCCCATTCCCGAAGTACATTGAATGCACAATTACGCTCCTGAGTGGTTGAGTATAATATACAATATAATGCGGATATCATAACTTTCAACATTAATGAATGCAACTTCTGAGTACAAAAATTTTTTTTCGAGGGCCGTGCCTAGGAAAGCCATTAAAAACTTCTTGCTGCTGTAGATCGTAGCCCACGAATTGAGTGATTCACATATTTAGACTCGTATAATGTCCTACTTATCAGAAAAAAAATATGTGAATGCTCAACCCATATCTCTGGAATAATTGGGCATTAAAGACTACGTCGCATTTAGTATGGTAAAAACGCCATTTTTTATGCGCCATTTCTTTAACACATTAATACTAAGAAACTGTTAAGAATATTTTAACGTCATTTATGCGTTGCTTTGTTAAACATATGAGGAACATAGTGTTACAAATTGAGATACATTGGAACAGTGCATTTCGAGTAGGATGCAATTGATTTTGTCACCATACTTTTTACGCACCCTGTAGATGCGTGCCCATGTTGAATGCCCAGAATAAATTAATCAAATTAACGAAGCTAAGCATTGTAAGCATTACAGGAACAAGCACATGCTTGCCTCCCTCTCCATCCTCACTCCCTCCAACCGCTCATTCTCCTGTCCCCTGTCTCTTTTCGATCACTCTTTCCTTCTACTCCTCCAATATTGAAAAATACAATTAATTTAAAGTAATTAAAGATTGGAAAATCTCGATCCACTTTTTAAGCTCTATTGGGCTTCGGGCCAGAGCTCTGGTGCACCGGTGCACGGTGCGCAGACTCGTGGTGCACGGCGCACAGGCATGGTGTACGGTGCACGGGTGTACCGGTGCACCCTACTATTTGCCCCTAATCGATTAAACAATATTTAAAATGCCCGCGCGTAAATCCGTTACCGCAAATTTAAAAAATCTCTGTGATTGCAAAGTAATAATGTCGTAACTACAAAGTAATATTGCCGCAAGTTGAAAAAGTTAGTTGCCAGCTACTTACTGGTAAATTTGCTTTGTTCTTACGACAATATTACTTTGAGCTTACTTTGAGTTTCGCATTTTACTGGCAACTTACTTTTTTATTACCCAAAATTTAACGTTTTCTTATATTTTGCTTACTTTTTTATACTTACTTTAACATTATTTTTTTGTTGCTTCATGCTTACTTTAGTCCAGTTGCTTTCCAGGTGCTTTTTTCAATTCAAATTTCAATTTTGATTTACTTTTCAACAATCATGACATGTCTCGACTTATGAATATTACAAACGGGTTTCGATATTGCTTGACGTAGGGTAGATAGATACTCAATCTTCGTCGATAACGACTTGTTCGTGAACCCCGCAAGATATATAATAACTCACATTTTAATCGTCAAATTATCCAGTGTATTCAAAAGTTCTTATTCAATTTTCTGCTCCGGAGTCGGTTGAATGAACAAAACAAATTCAATGGGATGCACCTGGAAAATGTATCTGTATAAAGTACTGATATTCAAAACTTACATACGAGACAGCATCTTGAGTCTTGAGTACATACAAGGAAAGGTCTTCTTGTGTCCATCGCTTTTTCGAAAATGTTCAAAGCGCCTAACTAGAGTATCCTCTGGGAAGCCTGAAAGTGCTCTCCATTTTTGCGGAGGAGCCCTGAGGGCAGAGAAAATTTAATAATTGTAATTTCCCGGAGTGCTCATCTACGCTTTCAACCGTCCCCTCACCAACTGCCTTGTGGTTGAGTGGTAAGGTGCCCGACTAGCAATCCGATGAACCTGGGTTCGGTGTCCCCATGATTTTTTAGACTTTTCCTGCCTTCGAATGCAAGTTTTTAACATCAAGAATTGCATTATGGGACTTTTTACCATAATAGAATACGACACCATTCGAGGAGCTAATGAGCAACTCAAGGGGTGATGAGTTATGGAATGGGCCTCCGAAGATATTTTATCGAAGAAACATATTCAATTGCATTAGCTCGTCAAATTGAGTCATACTAGGCTAAAAGTCCCATCATGCAATTCTTGATGTCAAAAACTTGCATTAGAAGGCAGCAAAAATCAAAAACAAAATGGGGACAACGAACCCAGGTTAGACACCTTACCACTTAACCACAAGGCAGTTGATGAGGGGACGGTTGAAATCGTAGATGAGCTCATCGGGAAATTACAATTATTGATTTTTCTCTGACCCCAGGGCTCCTCCGCAAAAATGGAGAACACTTTCAGGCTTCCCAGACGATACTCTAGTTAGGCGCTTTGAACATTTTCGAAAAGGCGATGGACACAAGAAGACCTTTCCTTGTTAGAGTATACTTAGTGATCGAATTGTGACTCATAAAACAACTGCAATCATCGCTCTTACTATTGTTAGAAGATGTCTTCCGGAATTCCTTAATCAGGACCAATTTCGAAAAATGGCTCTTCCATTGAAACGGATAGTATCCGTAGACATAGCTTCATTGCCATTTTAATTCTGATTAGCACCTTCAAAAGTTCAGGTGAAACAAATGTAGTGTCTAAACTATTACCTGATGGCCCTGTCGAGGTGGTTAAGCGGGATCTTCACCTATGGAAAACAAACCACCATAGTCAAACGAAATATTGGATTAGTGCATTGAAAGTTAATAAAATATGTAAAAAAGAAGCGGATCCCCGCTTGTTGCATCTTGAAAAAAGTAAATTGTAAAATACTTAACAGTTATTTACAAATTAGTTGCCAAAAAAAGTAAGTCAAAAGTTACTAACCCGCAAATTTGAAATGAGCTACTTTCGCGACAAGGCAAAAGTAAGTAACCAGCGAATTGGAGCATAATTTTCATTTTTTTGGGTATTGAAAAAGTAAGTTGCCAGTAAATTACGCGAATGGTCTTAGTTGAAGCAATATTACGCAATCACAGAGATTACGGCACTTAGACTAAGTGACTTAGTGCTTGGTCATGGAATTCGCGGTAAGATATTTTCATGGCGCTAGTTTAAAAAAATTGCAGGGGTGTTGGGTAAATTTAACTCATGTAGGGTAGGGACCACCGAACCGGAAAATCAAAAATGAAAACCGGGGAAAATTCTCTGCACTTTCGATGTTTCCTAATAGCCCGCGAATTCAAATTCACAACGCAAAAGTCGCTTGTTGTCGATTGTCTAGGGACAGCAGCCGTGTTTATGAATGAGCAGAACAATTAACAAATTGGTGTGCAAATGGAAGCTTACCCTACCCCATTTCGACTTTTCACTTTAGTTTTTCAAAAATAATGTAAAATAATAAGAAAAGCATAAATGAATGATAAGCAAAAGGCCGACGCTTTCAGTACAAGTGGAGCGCATCGCAAGTCACGTTTTTACTAAAATTATCGCAAACTGAAATTCGGTTGCGTTGTAAAACTTCATGATTGAGGTTCAATAATTTTTTTTCTTATGTTAACAGTACTCCGACAGCAATGAAACATCGTTTAATAATAGAAAGAATAGTTTAATATTGGTAGAACTTCAGAATCAGTTAAGATTACGATACCGAGAACTTTAAAAATCATTTAAAAAGAGGACGACTTCCGTATATTTCTGGTTTTTTACCATAAATTGGGAAATCCTGCTCTAAAACAAATATCAAAAAATCTCAAATATACGGAAGTCGTCCTCTTTGGAAACACCGGAAATGCATTTTCACAACGGTAAAACGCTCAATTTTGACAGCCTCATTCTCTATTATTTGATATTTATATTTATTTTTATTGTGAAAACAATTTTTTGTGATTGATAATCTACTTAAACTGAGGAAATGACGCTTCAACAGGTAATTCTGAAAACACGTATATTTTCGATCACGTCGTGCTTCTTAATTTATTCAATATGTCCCTTCTTGCCATGCTTGGTGTTCTTTCATTATGTGTTCTTATTCATTCCAACTAATAAAATTGTCGAATAATTACATTAAATATTTTTTTTAAATGTTTTAAAATATTGAAAGAATTTCGCTTCAAAAGTACGGTAGTTTGAAAGCAAAAGCGTCGTAAGGAGGCAACCAATATTCCGTACTCAAAAATTCGGGCTGCCGTCCCTACGATTGTCTGAAAAGGTAAAGGATGCCGCTCCTCAGTTTTTCCTGAATAAGAAGTTAATTCAATAACGCACAGATTCTGGGAAAATAAAAAAAATCTGGTTCGGCAAACATATTCAATTATGGATCACAAATTCGGAACTTTACGTCATTTCACACAATTAATTCGATATCTCTAAAAGACAAAGATGCCGCGCACGGTGAAACGTCAGTGACGGTCATACTGTATTATAAAAGTAAGAAAGTCAAAAACGCGCGAATATTTAATATTTTTCAAACGTAAACGACGAAATGTCTAGCCATAGCAAGGATAAACTTAAAGCATGTCGTGGTGAGACCCAACCCAGTTTTTGAATTTTGCAATTTGCCTTGGCCACTTCCAATTTTTTTGAAAAGTAGTTATATATGCTAAGTTTACATATTGATGATAACTAAGTTTTCACCGAACTATTAAATTTTTACAAAATTAACTAAAGAAATCCGTCTTTTGTCACCCTGTCCAGAACCATGTCATTGTTTTAGCAACGGCTCCCGATCACGAACTGCTCTTTTCCTTAAAAGTTAGTTAGTGATCGGAAGTGACGATGAAGAGAGCGCAGAGAAGCAGACAAAAGCGGCAGTTTTGTGTTAGGGCGTTTCACCGTGCATGCCGTTTCACAGTTTTTATTGATTGTGATCTCCCTCTCATCGCGTGCCAGCAGCTTGAAAAAAATAAAAATCTGGTTCGGCAAACATGGCTAACTGCATGCTCATCTATTCGATAGTACTGTAATAAACAGTTTGAACACAGAAAGGTACTGTGATGTATCGAATCGATTTTTTCTTCGGTTTTTGAATAGCCAGCAGGACTTTAAAGTTACCCAACAAGGACGAAATTGACCCATTATTTTTTGTCCTTCATCGAATAGCCGATGGTTGAATTAGTATAGAATGAATATTCAAAAATGCTAAAAATCAATAATAGCCTCAAGGGAAAGCCGGAAATGATCAGCGTAATTCCGCGCTCTCTCACTTTTGCATACTCTCTCGTACACGCGACGGGATCAGGGTGAGATCAGGGTTTCGTCCTTATTGGGTAACTTTAAAGTACTTTTTATGTTATATTGTTTTTTTTCTCAACGAAGTATTTGCAGCTTTGTTTTTATCAACTTTGAAGCATGCACGCGACAGCTGCGCAATTATTTTTGAGAAAAACAGTAAGAATGATTACCCATAAAAATCCGAAATTAATCATTGATACATCATATACCATTTCCTGGAATACTGTCGAATTTACTGGAGCAACAACCGTGGTTCCTGCCCATGAAACGCTTGGTACGGATTTGAACCAATAATGAAGAACTTGCAAGAAAAATACGGAATCGACCGCCTGATTTAACGTCTCATATGTGCCCATTGTCGTTAATATTGCTTCTTCCTTATTTTTTTCGAAGAGGGAGAGATCAAAGATCATTTATGGGATGATCTTAGGAGCTAGAGAAAACCAACCATATCTGGCATTGAGATGAGGATGCTACGGATTGATTTACCAATGGTGAGTGTATGATGAGAGTCAGAGATCAAAGATAAACTATTATAAAGAAAAACAAGTCATGATCATTCGAATGGTGCCAATCCTGTTGTTCTAGAATGAGAACAGATTTTAGTTGAAAAAAGTGCAGACGTCCAACGATCAAGCCCGTTTTGTAACAGAACTGATAGTGATCAGAGTGACTTCCACATCATTCCCTATTACGTACTACTAACTAATAGGAAAACAGTTAACCGAATATCTGACAAAAAGAACATTTATCCCAGAAGCCTATCTTTCGCGAATGGTGTAGCCCATTTAACACCTTCCTCTCTCCAGCGTTAGGAATAGTATACGCAGGATTGTATTTGACAAGATCTGACATGTTTAGATAGGTTAGATCAACAATAACATAGGTACAGTACGCCGTGTTAAAGTAAAGACATGATTACTAATGATTAATTCATCCAACAGTCGCTAAATCGGTCAACTATTGTTCATGCTACATAGCTGCGAAAATTGCCAAATCAGTAAATTTATTTATTTAATATTGATTTTAAAAATATTGACTCAAAGAAAAGCGCGTGACAGAGCGCACTGAATCCACGACGCATCAAGAAGCGCGTGCGTTCGAGAGCACACCATAATTGACGGGGTTCTCTATGCTGGATGAAATTGAAATCTTATTAAATTCCGCCGACAGCATTTTGATTCTGTATCGCCAATAACCTATTCCTATCAAAATGGTGAATTTATGAAAAGTTTGAAATTTTGCTTGAGGGGTCCTATGTAGGGACGGCAGCCCGAATATTTGAGTACGGAATATTGGTTGCCTCCTTCCGACGCTTTTGCTTTCAAACTACCGTATTTTTCAATAAAAATTCTTTCAATATTTTAAAACATTTTTTAAAAATATTTAATGTAATTTTAAAACTATTTTATTGATTGGAATGAATAAGAAGATATAATTAAAGTGCAACTAGCATGGCAAGAAGGGATATATTGCATAACTGAAGAAGCACGACGTGTTCAAAAATATACGTGTTTTCAGAATTAAGTGTTGAAGTTTCTTTTTTCTTAATATAGGTGGATTACGAGGCACAAAAAACTGTTTTCAACATGAAAATAAATATAAATATCAGATAAAAAAGAATGAGGCCGTCAAAGTTGAGCGTTTTACCGTTGTGAAAATACATAT
The DNA here is from genome assembly GCA_036245805.1 of Pristionchus mayeri. Taxonomy (NCBI): domain Eukaryota; kingdom Metazoa; phylum Nematoda; class Chromadorea; order Rhabditida; family Neodiplogasteridae; genus Pristionchus; species Pristionchus mayeri. Next base: position 23,882,815 of record BTRK01000004.1, on the reverse strand, counting down.
TCGGTGTTTTCGAAAAGGACGCAAACCGTATATCTGAGATTTTTTGCTATTTTTTTCATCACACTATTTCGATTCATATGTGCAAAAATAAAAAATATACGGTTCGCGTCCTCTTCGAAATTAGACTTCAAATTTGTGACTACCGTAATCCTAACATATTGCTTCTGGAGTTGTTTTAAATCCCCAGTGCGTTTTATTGGTAAATTTGAGAAATAGTTATTGTAAGGGTACGTCATATATGTAATAACAACGTTATAGACCACATTTGGAGCATATAAGCCAAGCAGAATAAATTTCAATTTGCGATAATTTTGAGAACACAGTGTCCTGCGATGCGCATCCATTTGAACTAAAAGCGTCGCCATTTTACCTTGCATTCTTTACTGTTATTTCTCTATATTTTTATGAAATTATTCAAAAACTAAATTGAAAAGTTGAAATGTGGTAAGATAAGCTTCCAAATGCACACAAATTTGTTAATTGTTTTGCTCATTGGTAAACACCGTTGCCCCCCCCCCCCCCCCCCTAAACTCATGATGATATTGCAACACATCGAGAAAGGTTTGGAACAGTTTTGTCGATATTGGGGGGTTGTGAATAGGGATGTCAAAATCAAGAGCAGTTTCTCCATTTTTCGATTTCTTTGATCGGCTGCAATATGCAAACGAGCTATGAAACATATTGAAGAATCGGGGGGGGGTGACAAAAGCAAAAACGACAAAAGCACAACTCGTCGCCGTTCGCTTGCGATTCGACGAAGCGACTTGGTAGTTGGTTCATTGTAACCAGTATGTGCTCCCCTACATTTGCATGTGTAAGTCTTGCTACCAGGCGATCTTGAGTTTCACTCCATATCTATGTATAGGGGATCATGGTCCAAAATTCGCAATTTGAGTGGAAAATCATGAATAGATAAATACCAAATGCCGTAACCAATTAATATCTTAGTACCCCAGTAACTACTGTTACCAAGTAATATATGTATCGATTGGTTACGGCATTTGGTGTTTATCTTACCATGATTTTCCACTCAAATGCTCAATTTTGGACCATGAACCCCTATACATAGATATGGAGTGAAACTCAAGATCGCCTGGTAGAAAGACTTACACATGCACAAGTAGGGGAGCACATGCTGATTAATATGAACCGACTCCCATGTCCCTTCGCCCAATCGCAATCGAACAGCGACGAGTTGTGCTTTTGTCGTTTTTGCTTTTGTCACCCCCCCCCCCCCCCCCCCCCCCCCCCGAAGAATCGTCTCGAAAAGTTTGCCACACCTATCAGGAACACAAGTCCGTTTTACACCGATCATAGTAACAACAATCTTCAATTCAAGCTCTTGAATTACAATCCTGTGATTTCTTCAAAATTTGGAAATATTGGTGCTTAAAATTGAAATGGAAATGTATACCCGACCCATTTAAAGTTCAGAGGGCTTGGATACTTCAACTTGACCTGCATTGCTTATTAGTACACTAATTTATTTCAAATGTCCGTGTTATTCCATTTGTTTGATCAAAGTAGTTCTTTATTTTGACATCCCTAGTTGTGAACTCTTCAAAAATGTTAGAGAGTGAAAAAATACAAACCCGAACTTACCGGCTCCACTCATTCCATCGGGAAAAGGACAAACTCCAGTAAGGAATAGTACGATGTGATTGATAGAATCAGCATCAGTGATTTCGACAACAGCTTCTCGTTCGCTCACAATACAGACTGGAATTCAGGAACAATACAGAAACAACACAGAATAAGACTTACAATCAGTCTGAACTAGTCTTCCAGCAACCACCAAGCCAAACATTTCAGACATATTGTAAATTTCGCTTAGCCTCGCGAACCCGTTGTCGGTACTCTGGTTTGATTAAATTGGAAATTTATTTTTGAGCATTTGACAGATCGAAAAACTATTTTAATTGGTTTCAAAATGGAGAAGTAAGATTAGATAACTAGGGAAATTCCAACCCTGTGTGCAAATACATTTTTAAAAATTCCACAACAGACATTTTATCGAACAGCACATATAAACATCTCATAGATAACAATATGAGCGCTTGAAGTAGAACAATAATGAACAAAATATCCGTAGTTTGAGTATCAGTTCCGAAAATGGTAATGAGTGTTATCTCAGTACTTCTGGGGCCAATTGTTCCCAGCTCCATCACCACTGGCTCCCTGTGCTCCGCCCCAAGCTGCCGCTGCGGCTCCTTGTCCCCATTGACCGTTCTCGTATCCGGTTTGCTGCCCCCATTGACCCTCGCCTCCCCATCCCTGCGCACCATATCCACCGTAACCAGCTGCAAAAATTGCATTGCGTTTCACATAAAATACAATCAGAGATGAAAAGGGCATCGCCGGATTCATGCCCGAGTGGTCAGAGGCGCTTGCAGTTATGGAACAATGTAGGAAATGTGAGATCTGGTTCGAATCCTACCGTACATAAACACGTTTGCCAAGACGAATGTTTGGTTAACTTCTCAAAATTGGGTAAAAGTTGCAAAAGGAATTGCACCGGGTTGGATTCGAACCAAAGCCGGCGAATCATACCATGTCTCTTAAATGCGCCTTAGACCACTAGGCCATGAACTCTAAAGTCGTTCCAGCACATGTATTTCATCTCTGAATACAATTTTCAGATTCAAGAAATGCATCAAACTATATCAGAGGTCTTCTGAGAGATCGAAGGTGCCGTTTGACAAAAAGCTCAAACTGCTTGAATCCAATACCCATGTATAGGGTTGATGTGTCTAAGGTCAAGGAACTTTAACTTCAAGTTTCGAAGCCGTAAAGTGTAAACAACCTAAAAGCCGGCTCAAAATTTCGAAAATTTGATAATTCATAAAATACTTCAATCTTGAGTTATAACGACGTTAAAAAGCCAAAATGACCGCCTCAATGAGCTGAACAACTTACATGTTGGAAAATAGTTGAAATACAGAAAACTATGGAAAACCGTTTTTGGGGTCGTTAAAATCTCAAAAAATCATCGATATCTCAAAAAAGCTTCACATGGCCCGGTGAGATCTTCACGGATTCGTAATCTACGCACTTTTCTACCCCCGATAAACCTATTCTTATCAAGATAACCGATCGACAACACAGATTTTTATGCGTCAAAGCATGAGTTTTCATGGTTATACACTCAACTAGTCGCGTCCGGAATGGATGTATTGGGGTGTCCGGAAAGTTCGTATAATGCTTCGGAAAAAAGTCAGTTCGCGATCAAATGCAGTGATTGCGCAATCTGTTTGTCAACAATGTATTGCATCATTCTGACATTGAGTAGTGAGAGGATTTAATCAGTCTCCTAGTTGCTACATTGATTCTTGTGATGGACTCCTATCTCTACCTCCGAGCAGTTTTACTTAATTACTAGAGTCTTGGCCGATCCGTGAAGGAGGCCCACTCTGCCCTGGCCCAGTCGGAAGGAGCTGACGCCCCCTCCATACCCTTCTGCTATAAGTGGTTCTCCCGCTTCAAGAAAGGGGAGGTTGGTCTCGATGATCAACCCCGCTCTGGACGCCCTCCCTCCCTCGATCAGCCTCTCGTTCTCCGCACACTGAAGCGCAAGCCCATGGCCGGTGTGCGTGAGTTGAAGAAGGATACTGGTACTCCCAGATCAACGGTGTCCGATATCCTCCATCGATCTGGGAAGAAGCCGAAACTCCCACAAGTGATTCCCCATGACCTCTCCCCCGAACAGCTGAAAAATCGTGTTCAAGTCTGTCGGGAATTACTCCATCGTAGATCCAATCTTCGATGGGTAAATTCCATCATCGCTACAGATGAAAAGTGGATCACGTACGATAACCCTGTGAGGAGACTGCAATGGGTGGATGCAGATGAGAAGCCCACGCCCGTCCCGAAGAAGGAAGAGCACGGAAAGAAGGAACTCCTCTGCTTCTTCTTCTCAGTGCTCGGTCACAACTACTGGGAGTTCCTCGCCCCTGGCATCAGCATCAATGCCGACCTCTTCTCTGAACAACTGGAAGATGTCGCGATCAGAGTCCCTCCCAGACTCCTGAACCAGGGCAAAATTCTTCTTCTGATGGACAATGCTCGCCCACATCGAGCGAAGATCACCCAGAAGAAAATGGACGAGCTGAAGATCGAGAGGATTCCCCATCCACCGTATTCACCGGATCTCTCCCCATGCGACTACCACTGCTTCCGCTCTCTCTCTCTGACTTCTGCAAAGGAAAGAAGTTCAAGAATCGAGATGAAGTTGTGAGGGCTTTCGTGAACTGGGCGGTCTCGAAGAAACCCGCATTCTGGAAGAGAGGAATCGAGACCCTACCCAATCGCTGGAGGGAGGTAGTGAGAAAGAAGGGGGCATACATTGGTCACTCAGAATTGTAAAGCATTGAATAAAAAATAAAAACAAAAAATTATACGAACATTCCGGACACCACAATAGATGCCGTTTCCAGTCTCAAATCACCTTCAAATTTTGCAAGGAAGTCATTCTGTAGCATACGAACATGTTTGTATGCTAAAATTACCAAAATTTTAAAATTGTAAAATTTCGATTTTTTCGCTCAAAATGGTCGAAAAATCGAAATTTTAAAAGTTTTCAATTTTGGCTATTTTGATATAAAAACACGTTAATGTGCCCCAGAATGACACACTTGCAAATTTTGAAGGTGATTTGAGACTGGTAACGGCATCTACATCCATTCCGGACGCGACAAGTTGAGTGTTTAACCATGAAAACTCATGTTTTGACTCATAAAAATCTATGTTGTCGATCGGTTATCTTGATATGAATAGGTTTATCGGGGGTAGAAAAGTGTGTAGATTACGAATCCGTGAAGATCTCACCGGTCCATGTGAAGCTTTTTTGAGATTTTAACGACCCCAAAGACGGTTTTTCATCGTTTTCTGTATTTTAACTATTTCGAATCTTTTTGGGTCCAACATGAAAGTTGTTCAGCTCATTGAGGCGGTCATTTTGGCTTTTTTAACGTCGTCATAACTTAAGATTGAAGTATTTTACGAATTATCAAATTTTCTAAATCTTGAGAGCCGGTTGTTTACATTTTACGGCTTCGAAACTTGAAATTAAAGTTCCTTGACCTTAGACACATCAACCCTATACATGGGTATTGGATTCAAGCAGTTTGAGCTTTTTGTCAAACGAGGTCTGGATTTCATGCATTCTCTCAGAAGACCTCTGATATTGGGGTGTCCCAAGTCCCTGAACTATTTTTTTGAAAAATATTTTTTCATCTGCCATCAAACTTGTGAGGTACTACTAAGCTGTGTTGGATATGCCATCCACCGCTCGTCCGTTTCCACGCTTCAGGTCTTGCAATTCTTGCGCATTCGCCAAAATAACGAAGAAATACTGACCTCATAAGAATCACCCCCATCGCAATTTCTCTGCAATGAAGAAATATGAGCCAGTTTACTATCTCTTATGAATTGGGAGTTGACTATAGGCTACTTGCGCGCCGCCCCGAGCATTCTAGTAGCATTGCTTAAGAGACCCTCCACGAGATAACGTAACAGGTCCACGGATGATGAAAATATCGATAATTCCCATACTTTTTTTTCTGAAGTATAGATTCAGAGTGATGATCAACAGCCACAATAACTAAGGTGTGGGGTCGATTTTGAAAAAGTTCCTGGTACCCCCTGATTTTGGGGTAAAAAAATGAAGTTTCTCCAAAACAGATAAGATAAAGATATTCTGGTGTATTTTTACTCGTAGAAACCGAATTTGACAATGAGAGGTCGAGAAAATGCGAAAAAAAAAAGTTATGTTAGAAAAACCGTATTTTTCGATCCAAAATGACACAACATGTGCCATAACTAATTTCAAAAAAATAAGAAGTTGGGTGATTGACATTTTTGGAACCTACATGCATTTGTGAAGCTTCCATATTTTTTTACAGAATATTTTAAAAAAATACTCTTCCACTTTTTCGAACTTGAACCTGCCCAACCTGGGTCAAACCACGTAGGCATTCAAGATTACAGAAAACATAACTAAATAGTCAAATCAAGTATAATAATCGGGGACTTCTTTACTTTAGGGGGTAACCCCATTTCTCCCCTCCGACCCCCTGAGCCCCTACTCAGGGAGGGGAGGAGAACCACCCATGGAGGGGGTCGCCAGCCAAAAATGAAGGTTGACCAAATGGCCACCCGAGCGCGCCGCTCCCTCCGCCAACCTGAGCTCTCTCACTCTCTCGCACGCTCTCCATTTTGTATACTCTCTCGTCGGTGAGATGCTGGATGCACGCATCTTTCTGTGCATATCGCCGGCCTAAGCCGTCTTTAGCCTAAGCGGTAAGCAACGATTGGGTCCAATTGTTGCTTACAGGGCTCCACGCTTCGCGGGTCGCCATTATAGGGAAGGAAGGACAGATGTGTAGAGTAAGGTATATGCTTGTGACATGTAATAAAGTTGTTTACTAGGGCGTGGAAGTAGTTGTTTATGTGTGAGCTCATCAGAGGGAAGGGGTAGGGGGTGAGAGGCAGAGTGTCAGGGACGCAGAGGGGAGTGGGCGGAGTTACCCCCTAAAGTAAAGAAGTGCTAATAATCGTTATTCAGCTTGTGAGAGCTTGAACAGGGTCGAAAATTGAAATCAGTAAAATTCGAAATTGAGACCCAGGTTGGGCAGGTTCAAGCTCGAAAAAGTGGAAGAGTATATTTTTTAAAAATATTCTGTAAAAATATGGAAGCTTCACAAATGCATGTAGGTTCCAAAAATGTCAATCACCCAAATTGTTATTTTTTAAAAATTAGTTATGGCATTTTTTGTGCCATTTTGGATCGAAAAATACGGTCTTTCGAACATAACTTCTTTCTTTCGCATTTTCTTGACCTCTCATAGTCAAATTCGGTTTCTACGAGTAAAAGGTAAACGATAAAGGTTAAAGTTACCCAACACCCTTGAAAATGCCTTTCTATATTATTTAACAATGTAATAGAATGGGCTCTAATTAATTAAACTGGAATGATGAAAATAATAGAAAATCAATATTTGCAACAATGTAGAGCCGCAAAGTTTCAGTCTGACTTGCCTGATCACGCCCGCTCTCTCTCTTTTACACACTCTCTCGCTCGTTTTGTCGTGATCAGGGTACTCCCGCCAATTCAAATTATTTTCATGGGTGTTGGGAAACTTTAAGCCGCGGCAAGCGATTTTAAAGTCGTGAACGACTACGCTAGGTGGTGTAGTTCGGTGAGGCCGACTACTGCTAAGACTATGTATCCCTCCTAGGGAGCATTGCCTTTTTGCGAGCGAGGTCACTACCAATTTACCGACCCCGGGGGATAGATGGCTTGGTCTGCCCAGGTGGGGGATCGAGCTCAGGGCCCTTGTATGACGAGCGGCGCCTCACACCACTGCGCCACCCGTGCCGTGGTGTGAGGCGCTACGAGTAAAAATACACCAGAATATCTTTATCTTATCTGTTTTGGAGAAACTTTATTTTTCGACCCCAAAATCAGGGGGTACCAGGAACTTTTTCAAAATCGACCCCACGCCTTAGTTATTGTGGCCGTTGATAACTCTGAACCTACACTTCAGAAAAAAAGTACGGGAATTATCGATATTTTCATCATCCGTGGACCCCTGAAAAATCATTACGTTCTCCCGTGGAGGGTCTCTTAACCACTACGAAGCCCGTGATTTTCCACACATTTTTTTTAGTTTCGAATTTCCTGAAAAACACTGGTATAATCAATTGATAATAGGATATAGTTAATAATCATTATTTTTTAGAATGGAATTCACATCCAAGGAAGCATGCAAAATCGAAAAATTCGAAAATCGACTTCCAGAAAATTCATGAGGGGTGAACGTTTTGTTCTATTTCAGCTATCTTTAGAGGTAGATCATGTTCGAAAATTTTTGCTACGAGTGCAAGTACTTGCCCTCCTGATTCCAATCTGGGTCTCTCGAAGCAATCTCAAATTGAGTTAGAAATTATTAAACGAAGTGACCGAAAAACGACCTTTCAGCATTTTGCAACTTAGTGAGGCAGTGTTTCCACGAACAGATAGCGGAATAAAATAGTATAAAATAGTATGTGCACATGTAATAAATGCAAAGCAATATTTGATATTGCACTTTGTAGTTCAAAAGAGAAAAAATAAGAAAATTTGTGCAAGGACTTTTGGGACACCCCAATAGTTTACCATATTCACCCCCATATCCAGCCTGCGGATACTGTTGATAACCTCCGTACTGTTGCTGGCCATATCCTCCACCATAGCCTCCGTATCCACCTGAAAGGAGGAAATTGTTCTTAATTTTGAAGCGGTAGCAACGCATAACATGTGTAGATAGGAATTCGTAGATAATCCTCTTTCCCAGTCTTCATTCTGATTTGTAATGAATTTTGGCGCAACGAACCGGGTTCAACCAATAAAATATGTTGCGGTTTTGTTACCACCCCCCCCCCCCCTCCACCCATAGTGTGCAACATCTTGTTCCTGTGAGTTGGGCGTAAAAATTTGACATGTCCTGTTAAAAACTGGACAGAGTCCGGTGCACAACCGCTTTGGGTAAGTTGGCAATACTTAAAACGATACATGTGCAGTTACATCCGGCAATTTTTTAGAAGTTATCGCACGGTTACCGGAGCATCGACATAAGGAAAATGAAAACGTCCGCAGGCATCAAGGAAAAGACGCGCGCTTTAAAAAAAGTACAATCAGAATTGCCTGAGAAGCCTGACAAGGGAAGGCCTTGCGATGTCTTTGGACTTTCGGAACGCGACCTTGCGGGATGGGTAGGTACATGAATTCTAAGAACTCCTGCAAAGTTCAATTTTGCTGAACGCCCTCAAGGCACGTAAAAAATCGATATTTGTGCCCGCGTTGCGGGTATGTCAAGCCTTCGAGGAGGCTTTGCCATCAAGCATTGGTGGTTGATTGGTAGCGAGTCAGGACAGTAATCCTATGGACGTAGGTTCGGCATCTCTCCGGGGAAATCTTTTTGACCTATTTTTGCGTGATAAGAAGATACTCTGGTAACTAAAGTGAAAGCCCGTTTTAACGTCTTCCCACTCTCATATGTTGTAAATGCCGATCAGAGTGATGTAATAAACGAACTCTACAAAAATCGAACCATCACCATCAAAGGATCCAAGAAAGTTATTTGTACAGCCCAGAGGAAAACATCCCCATAGCTTCACCATGATGCCCACTTATTTCGCTGACGGGCATTTGGGAACTCATCTTTACGTGGTATTGCCGGAGGCGAAGGGGTCGTTATCTGCCAAAGACAGATTCAATTCGATAATCTCGTGGTCAGAGCCAATAAGAGGGAAAATACTTGTTGGTGGATTGGCTCAAGACGTGTGTCCTCACGAATGAATGCTCGAAGGATCTTCTCCTTTTGGTAGACTCGTGGAGTTCCTTCAAGGATCATGCGCCGATGTTCACGTATGGTACAATGCGGGATTTTTCGATAGCAGACCCAATGTCATCTTCATTACCCCTAACCAATTCTGTTTCAATGCGCAACTCACCATGAAATGTGAAATTTCTGTCTGCAAGAACGACCACCTCTTGAAGTGCCCTACCTTATTGGCTCTGCCCACGAGATTATCGACTTGAATATGTCCTTTGGCAGGGAACGACTCCTTCGCCTCCGGCAATACCACGTAAAGATGAGTTCCCAAATTCCCGTCAGCGAAATAAGTGTGCATCATGGTGAAGCTATGGGTAAGGGATGTCTTCCTCTGGGCTGTACAAATAACTTTCTTGGATCCTTTGATGGCGATGGTTCGATTTTTGTAGAGTTCCTTTATTACACCACTCTGATCGGCATTTACAACAGATGAGAGTGGGAAGACGTTAAAACGGGCTTTCACTTTAGATACCAGAGTATCTTCTTATCACGCAAAAATAGTGCAAAAAGCTTTCCCCGGAGAGATGCCGAACCTACATCCATAGGATTACTGTCCTGACTCGCTACCACTCAACCACCGATGCTTGCTGACAAGGCCTCCTGGAAGGCTTTACATACCCGCAACGCGGGCACAAATATCAATTTTTTACGTGCCATGAGGGCGTTCAGCAAAATTGGAGTTCTTAGAATTCATGTACCTACCCATCCCACTAGGTCGCGTTCCGAAAGTCCAAAGACATCGCAAGGCCTTCCCTTGTGAGTCAACTTGAAATGCCTGATTGTCACGTTACGCGCGGTGCAAACAGTCTTTTGTTCTGTTTAGCGAGCAAATTCCACAACATATTTTTTACAACTCGAACACTTTTCAGTGTACCTCCTGGACGTTTTTGCTTTCCTTATTTCCATGCTCCGGGGGCCGTGTTATCGAAATCCCCAGTGCTTGGCTTCAAACTGGCCCAGTGATAGGTCATTTAAAAAATCGTATGCCTTTGTTCCTGAATGCCCGTGGGTGATGCTAAATTTTCAAATTGTTAGAAGTTGTTCAAATCCTCACACAGTGTCCACCACTGATTAAAACTTTATGAAATAAAGGAACCCGTAAATAAATTTTTCAACTTTTGGTCTATGAGAGTGCGTGAGCGGGGGCCATTACCCACTCACCTGAGAAAAAATTATTGCCGTCATAATTCTCTTCTAAAAAATCGATTCTTTTGAAGTGACGCTTTCCAGTTTTCAGTAGTTAACTTATTGTTACATTGTTACCAGCATGCGCTACCCTTCCTTTGCATATATAATTCTTGTTACCAGGAGATCTTGAGTATCACTCCACTGATATGTGGGTTTACATGGCCGTTGAAACACAAGATCGCCTGGTAAAAAGAATTATAAATACAAAGGTAGAGTAGCGCAAGCTGGTAACAATGCACCAACTCCCAAGTTGCTACTCCCTCTGCCAAGCGAATGGTGCTCTGTTGCGGAAATGTCCTACCCCCACCAAGTGGCTGGCGCCCATTTCAGGTCGAAAGCAGGCGCGATGTTCTCTACATACGCCACGAATCTTTCTGTGCATATCGCCGGCTTAAAACCTAAGCGGTAAGCAACGCTCTGGCCTTTTCATGATTGTTTACAGGGCTCCCCGCTTCGCTGGTCACCGTTATCGGGAAGGTTTAGTATATGGCGCAAACTTTGTGCCATGTACTAACGTTGTTTACTATAGCATGAGAGTTACAGAGGTAGTCTTCCCCTGATCAAGGAAGACCATACTCTCCTCTGTGTTTTGAACCCTCTCACTCAATTATCTCTCCACGAATCTCAATATCCCTGATCCTATTCTCTCCCCTCAGATTACCTATGCAATGCCATCACCTCATTTGCCTGTCATCCAAGAATGTATAAAAGGACGAAGCCTCCCCCTCGTCAGACCCATTGGCTCCTCTCCCTAGTGCTCGGTCGAGTAAGATAAAAGAGTGATGCCATAATATACTATGTGTACTGTTTAAAACAACTATAAGAATATGTGTTTACTAGCGAACGCGTCAGGGGGGAAGAGGTAGGGAAGGAGAGGCAGTATCAGAACCAGAGGGGAAGTCGGCGGAGTTACCCCCCAACATAGATCGAAGTCATGCTGCGCAAATAATTTAAAAATTGTAAGAATTTTATTTTTGAGAAAAACGTGCCGCTTTCTGAATATTCTGATTATTCTTGACGCCCTCTATCCAACGGTGTATCACTTTTTATCTTTTGCTCATCCCCGGGTAAAATAAACGTACCCGCGAATCATAACGTGAAAATCGGATTTTGAGACTGCGGCACGTTTTCCCAGAACGGGGTCACGTTTGTGTTTATTCACTTTACGGGACCGATAATGTGATGAAGAATATTCAATGAAAAAAACCAAGCACATTATTAAATTTTAAAAATCCACTATTGAAACTCTTGTATTCTGAATCCAAATATATGCCCGATTCAGCTCAAATGTGGCAATGTACTTTAATTTTTATTACGTCGTTTCAATTTCTGCCAAATCGAGATATTTAATTACTTTCCTAAAACACACTATCCGAGATAATCGGAATAGACTTGGCACTGGCCGAAAATTCGAATTCCTGCTAACTTCACCAGTAGGTCGGCCTCCAGGAGGGAAACCGACGAGCATCGTCAGAATGTCGATCCGCACGGGCGGGGCGCGGAATTTGAAAAATTAACTACGGTAGCTTCGAAATTTTAAAAGCGACTCCTATGACTGCGGCGATTGGGGCGCTGCATCCCTTGACAAATTCTAAGACTTTTTTATTTCGGAGAGTTTGTCGATCAGATTCCATCTAACGCCTGAAATCGATAATTCCACTTTTAGTTCGTACATGAAAGCAGTTCCCCAGAAATTTTTCAAGAACTCCCCTAAATATAATTGGTGATCTAGCTTCTGCTTGACTCGATACATTCTCACGTAGAATAGCGCGATTCAACAAGACGCGTAAGTTGGTCAAAATGAATTTTGAATGAATTATGGTGTAATTTTTGGGTTACGGTATGCGAGTACGAAGTTAGGGCGACATTTCCCAACAGGTGTTAAATGGTCTGAAAATCAATTTGAAGCTATCCTACACCAATTGGGAAAAGTCGTCCAACTTGTGCACTCACCTACAGTAACCCAAAAATTACACCATAATTCATTTTGACCAACTTACGCGTCTAGTTGAATCGCGCTGTTCTACGGGAGTAGGTATCGATTCAAGCAGAAGCTAGATCACCAATAATATTTAGGGGAGTTCTTGAAAAATTTCTGGGGAACTGCTTTCACGTACGAAACAAAAGTGGAATTAGCGATTTCCGGCCTTAGATGGAATCTGATCGAAAAACTCTCCGAAGTAAAAAAGTCTTAGAATTTGTCAAGGAATGCAGCGCCCCTACCGCCGCAGTGATTGGAGTCGATATACAAATTTCGAAGCTACCGTAGTTAATTTTTCGATATCCGCGCCCGCGGCCGCGCGGATGCGGATCGCAAATCTGGCGATGCTCGTCGATTTCCCTCGTGGAGGCCGACCAATTGGCGACGTTAGTAGGAATTAGAATTTTCGGCCAGTGCCAAGTCGCTGAAGAAATATGTTGATTCTCTCAGATAGTCTGTTCTAAAGTGTTTCAAAATTTTACTATTTTTTAAAACTCACAAATTATAACCCGTTCTCTGTAAGAATGCAGGTAGGATGGCACAACTCTGCCAAAATGGTCACCCGGAGCTCATACTTTTGGAACATGACCCCTCGGACCAAAGAACTTTTCAACCGGAAGCGTGACCCGAAATATCGATTTTTGATCTACCGAAATCGATTTTTCAAATTTCAGATTTCGATGGCTTGCTATAGCACATTCGAAAGAGCATAAAAAGTAGAGAAAGAGCATAAAAAGTTATCTTAGAAATGCTAAAGAAACCAGAATCCATCACCGTTGACGTCAGATAGAGACCAAAGAGTGAACTTTTTTATCTCTTTTGGTAGATCATGGCATGAATGCACCTGAAGCTGTAGGTTGCACATCTCGGATTTTACATATATTGTGCAGTTTTTAATGCTGAATAAAATGCACTCTTTGTCGGAGTGGATTTTTACGCTATAAAGACCGAAAATCGCGCTCAACGATGACGCACTTCGAGACAAATTTTAGGAAACTTTGGATTTCGATATCGTGTAATAGCTCATTCGAAAGAGCATGAAAAGTTATGTCAGAATCTAAAAGGAAATCAGAATCCATCAACGTTGACGTCATTTAGACGTGATCATGTGAAATTCTTCATGCGAAACGACGTGAAGTATTTCGACTATATCATTTTCACTTTATCTTTTGGTGACCTGGAATATCGAAATTCGAATTCTACACATACAAATACGTCGGAAAATACATTTGGCAAAACATTTCACGATTTCAACATTTTCGCCATTTTTTGAGGCCAACATTTTCAACATAAAAATCGAATTTCAACATGTCTTCGAAAAGTGAACAATTTATGGATTTTCTGACGTATTTTTATGTGTAGAATTCGAATTTCGATATCCCAGCTTACCAAAATGTAAAGTGAAAATGATATAGTCGAAAAACTTCAAGTCGTTTCGAATGAAGAATTTCACATTATCACGTCTAAATGACGTCAACGTTGATGGATTCTGATTTCCTTGTAGATTCTGACATAAATTTTCATGCTCTTTCGAATGAGCTATTGCACGATATCGAAATCCAAAGTTTCCTAAAATTTGTCTCGAAGTGCGTCATCGTTGAGAGCGATTTTCGGTCCTTATAGCGTAAAAATCCACTCCGACAAAGAGTGCGTTTTATTCAGCATTAAAAACTGCACAATATATGCAAAATCCGAGATGTGCAACCTACAGCTTCAGGTGCATTCATGCCATGATCTACCAAAAGAGATCAAAAAGTTCACTCTTCGGGCTCTGTCTGACGTCAACGGTGATGGATTCTGGTTTACTTTAGCGTTTCTAAGATAACTTTTTATGCTCTTTCGAATGCGCTATAGCACGCCATCGAAATCTGAAATTTAAAAAATCGATTTCGGTAGATCAAAAATCGATATTTCGGGTCACGCTTCCGGTTGAAAAGTTCTTTGGCCCGAGGGGTCATGTTCCCAAAGTATGAGCTCCGGGTGACCATTTTGGCAGAGTTGTGCCATCCATACCCCAATTCACTGCAGTCTTACGGAGAACGGGTTTTATAAGGCAAGGCTGTGAGAATGCATGCATAGCAAATTTATGACCTGACGGGTTTAACGAATATTAAGATTTCAATAGAGCGGTCTTTGGCCAATTTCTTTCACGTGAATGGCGTTTTGCACTACTTTTTTTGTAATAATTATATTCTCTATCATTCTCCAGAGTAGATTATATAAAGAAATAATATTTTTAATCCAAAATTTAACACTCGCAGATTATTAATTATGATATTTTTAACGTCTCGCTCCAGCGAACTCCTTGCGCATTTCTTGCGCGTTGCGGCGCTGACCCCGCCCTCTCTGACGGGCTGTGTATTGAAAAATATGGCGTAAATAATTGGGAAACTTTAGCTGTATATAAAAAGTAAATCAATGTAACCTAATCCCGTTGACAACCTTATGACAAAAATTTACCACGACCAGCTCCCATGTCTCTTCCCATTCCGCGACTACGACCGAATCGATCCATTCGATCACGACTCATTTGGGCTCGATTTTGTTCTTCCTTGTTCAGACCTTTCTTGGCTTCGCATCGAGCACTGCCAATCATATGATACTGAAATAACAAGATTATGATCACGAAAATATGTTCCCCGACGCCCCATTGAAAGGTACGGTCCCATTAGAGGACTGGTGCTAGAAGACAGAAGCTAGAATTATCCGCGCCGCCGCGCGCTCGGGTGCATATAAAAAATCTACCGCCTCTACTCGGCTTCTATCATCGAGTACTGCATGTTCGCTAAGTTAGGAAGCATATCTTTTTTAAACCTTGACATATTCCAGAAGAAATATGCTGATTTTTTCGAAAATAGTTTTATGATTAAAATAGTTGTGGAACATGTAGTTCCATACTACAGTAGATCTAATCCTATTCTTTCTCTCAGATTACTTCTCTCTCGCCACGTCAACAACTCATTTGCCTATCCACTCTCGCCTACATAAAGAAGAGGAATATCCCCTCCTGGTCAGATACCATGTCTGACTCCCTGTGGTTCCTCTCACTAGTGCTCTCGAGAGAGTACGATAAAGAGTGATGCCCTAAAATACTGTACATACTGCACATAAAACAACTAATATGTCTTCTTTACTTGAGGGACCCGAGGCTCCGCCCACTTTTTCCTCTGCATCTCTAGCAGAGTGTCGAAAGTAATTGATTGGTCATTTAATTTACAAAATGACGCTCCATTTTCGACCCTTCACTTTTAAAATGACGTTTCACTTTCGAGGGAAAATGACGCGCCATTTCCAAAATTTGATAATGCGTCACTTCATTCTCCTCACTCTCCTCTGTGCAGAGTGGTGGGGAGAAAGTCGTGGTGGAAAAATGTCTTGTCGACGTGCAATTTCTAAAATGACTTGTCGACGTGTCATTTTGATAGAAAGTGATCCCTTATTGAAAATGACGCGTCAATAACTAATCATTTTGACGCGTCATTATTCGATTGCCCAGTCATTTTCGACACTCTAATCTCTAGTAAGCAACGTTAGGGTCTCCCCGCCCCGCGTGAAGTCTTTTACAACGAGTTATACGACAACGTTAAAAATTCCAGGAAAGTTACGTACCCTTTCTAGAACGCACTTATCCACAGGATCGTAATCATCGAAAGTAATGAAGCAGAATCCACGTGGCTGATTGGTGATCTTGTCAATTATTACATCAATCTAAAAAAAAGTTTTACAAAAAATATCATACCTGAAACACTAGGCCTGACTTCCATGAGAGAAACGAGCAAATTTTCGATTTACTGGTCAATCAAGAAATCAGTTCTTATCAATTTCCGTCATCCCTAGGGATCCTCAGTTTCGTACGGCATAGGTCGTTCTTACGGTCACGCTACGCACCCTACACGAGAATCTAACTTTAACAGTATATAACTAACTGTATCTATGACGCTTTTGAAAGAGCGCCCTTGGAGGAGCATTAGGTTGTTTTTTTTTCGAGCGCTGTCGATTTATTAAAACGGTAACAAGTCATGTAAGTAATGAAAGTTGCTTTGAACAGAGCTTCAGGTAAGGTAGGTCATACGCAATTTGTCACTTAAAAAAGACGACCAAAAAACCTAGTCAACCTAGGACACTTTCTTTCCCAACGATGAAACGCTGTGCTTGGAAAGACTTGACTGTTTGTATCTACCCAACCCCGTTCTAACGTCCTACCGACACTGTTATGGCCGGGAAATTTTTCAAATTGCCTCTACAGGAACGCCATGCAGGCCTTTTGACATATTTTTAAAAGTACCTTCTCAATTCCTCCGTACTTGGAAAAATATTCTCTGATCTGGTCTTCGCTCAAGTCGCGAACGTTAGCCACGTAAAGTCTCTTGCTAGAAACATTGCCGTCGCTTCCTCTCTGTCCTTCTTCCCTAGGCACAGCCCGCTTTGGGTCAACCGTTTTTCCGTCAATCACATGAGGTCGATTATCCATGGCCGTGTTCACCTGCAGGGAAGTCGAGCTATATCCCTCCATCACCTAACAACATTTAAAAAAATGCATCCATCTAAGAATTACCATTGCGCTGCTCTTGTACGTTACGAATCCAAAGCCGCGAGATCTTTTTGTCATAGCATCCTTCATGACGATGACATCCTGAGTCTCTCCCCATTGCTCGTAGAAGCTTTTCAGAGAATCGTCCGTGGTGTCGCGCGATAGTCCACCAATAAAGATCTTGCGCACATTCTCGGGCTCGTCCTGTAAGATGAACATTACCCCCAAAAGAAAGCGCCTGAGGCCCCAAACATTATGCAAAAATTGGATTATGCGTAACTTCCTTACGCTATTATTTTCGTAGCTCATGTTGGTCTGATGTGTTATGTCTAGATTTAGCCGTAACACTAGACGTTCTAGACTCCGTGTAGCCTGAATATCACATGGAGTAACCTAGTAGTAAGAAAAAAGAGAATAAATACAAAACACAAACCGAGAAAACAGATCAATATAGGTCTACGCCGGAGTCAAACTTTACGTAAAGTAAAGCTCTACCGATTTGAATTGGAGGGCTTGATTTATTTAGTGTTTTTTCAGAATTTTGAATTGAAGGTTCCGGCAATTCTGCGCGAGACATTTTTTTGACATGAGTCTGAGTCAGTTAGTGATAGTGTTTAGATAATCTCATTGTATTTTATGGTCAAAATATCATATTTTATCCTACGATTAATCGCGATTTGTCATGCAATAAACTTATTTGGGGGCTTCTGCAGTTGAGGGGCAAGAGGCTCCGCCCACTTTTTCATCTGCGTCTCTACCCCCTGCGGTCTCCCTGGTGCTCTAGCTGTAATCGCTCACCTTTCTGTGCACATCTTCGCCTAAGCCGACTTATAGCCTAAGCGGTAAGCAACGTTAGGGTCTCCCCGCTTCGCGGGGAGCCCCTAACGTTGCTTACTGGCCGACCCGCTTCGCAGGTCGCCAACTATGACAAGGAAATGACTGCTCTAGAGCATGCTCTCTCTGCGCACCCTGCTTGTCTGGCGCTCTCGCCTATTTCGCAATCGGAGAAGCAGGGTGCCTAGGGAAAGCATAGGGGGTAGAGACGCAGAGGAAAAAGTGGGCGGAGCCTCTTGCCCCTCAACACGGCCACCGGAGCATCGACATAAGGAAAATGAAAACGTCCGCAGGCATCAAGGAAAAGACGCGCGCTTTCAAAAATAGTACAGTCAGAATTGCCTGAGAAGCCTGAGTTACAACTTGAAATGCCTGATTATTGCCTGATTGTCACGTTACGCGCGGTGCGAATAGTCTTTTGTTCCGTTTAGCGAGCAAATTCCACAGCATAATTTTTTACAGCTCGGACAATTTTCAGGATAGCTCCCGGACGTTTTTGCTTTCCTTATGTCGATGCTCCGGGGGCCGTGTCTCAACTGCAGAAGTGCCCTTATTTGTCTTGTCATTTGATTATCAAAACTATTTGTCAGTTTTGGCGTGGCGAGACTCAAGGTGTACTCAACATCGGGGTTCCTTTTTTATTCATTCAAATAAGTTTAGGGAGGGCAACGTTGTTTACGAATGAGCAAAACAATTTGCAAATTGGTGTGCAAATGAAAGCTTATCTTACCCCATTTCGACTTTACACTTTACTTTATTAAAATTAATATTAAACCACGGCATTTTGTGCATACACAAAACCAAGACTCCGCCCACTACACCACCGCCAAGTTGCGGCATGGTGCGCGCACCTGGCCGCCACACACAGGACCAGAGCCGGAAAAAAAGTCATCGCATAAGTAGGGACCAAAGGAGGCCCGTCCTTTCTGCCGTCCATCACTCATGCACACCACTATTTCTGGTGTGCCCAACTACCGTACATTTATAAAATTTTGTTGCCCTGTTCAATATTTTTCTTTATCGATTTTGCTTGATTGTTCCATTTTTAGGTCATTTTTTACCATTCTATAGCTAGAGAGACTCATTCTAAATGGATTTCCGATCTCTTATGTTCCTGCACAGGATCCCCAAAAGCTGGATACTTGGATTTGAGTTTTAAGGGATGTCGATACCCTACCCTCTCAGGAACCTTTCCGACTGTGGGAATCTCTCGTTTCCCGGCCAAAATTGCCCCGGCGCGTAGCGCCGGGGCTAAACTTTATTTTTCGCTGTACGGCTTATAGTCACTCATATAAATATAATTATTTTGGAACGCGAATGTGTTTCTACGATCAAATGAACGATTTTGATGCACCTGCTCATTTTTCACGTTTGCGACCTTTGCAGCAGAGGCAGTTCATGACTGTTTTTAATTTGCTACTCACACATAGTTTTTTCCCAAGACTCAAAACTTTCCCAATTTTATAGAGCTCGAAATTCCGTACTTACATGCATTTTTGCAGAATTTATCTCGACGGGTAAGGCACTTTCCCAGAGCCTTGAAAAATTTAATGGGCTGCACGAGCCACTCATTGAGAGTTCGGAATCTCAAGACCGCAGGTTCGAATCCCGGCTAGAGCAGAAAAAGTTTTGCTTAGCACCGGCGCGAAGCGCCGGGGCAATTTTGGCCGGGAAACGAGAGATTCCCACAGTCGGAAAGGTTCCTGAGAGGGTAGGGTATCGACTACCGTTCAAAGTCAAATCCAAGTATCCAGCTTTTGGGGATCCTGCGCAGGAACATAAGAGATGCTAAATCCGAAATTTCAAATCTCTATCACAACCGGAAGTGCCTCACATTCAGGCTGACTCCGCTTTTTGTCGGTTTCGTGGCGCCAACTTTTTTTGAGTTGGATCCGCAGAAGTCGTAGAGAGACGTGCTATAGCTCATTCGATAGAGCGTACACGGTTGCCCGCCTTGAGACTTTTCAGAATTGTGAAATTCCTACTGGAAAGGCGCGAAAATCGCCTTTAAAATTTCGAAAACTCTGGCGGTTCCTTTAAAAACTCTGGCGGTTCGGGCACATTTTCTGCTATCCAAGCTCTCAATGGAAAATCCAAGTTCCTACCGTCCTACTATAGACTAATGTTTACATGGCGAATCCAATGAGCTTAATTTCGAAAAGATTGGTTTCCATCTGTAGGTACAGACTCCTTTCAAACATTTTCCCGCGCGAATTTATCCCTCTGCCTCCTCCTCCCCTCTCCCTCCCCCGCGCCTCTCTCTCAGGTCAGGTCAACGGTTGTAAACATACTATGAAATACAAAGTTCAAATTAATGTAAAGCAAGTACCATTTTCGAAATCTGCATCTTAATTATACATGGCTGCATGGTTTGTTGGGATCGAACGGACACTTTCTGTTTTGTACTAATGTACCCTCTGGGAGAGGAGAGGTCGGAGGAGGGACTTGAAAGCTTCCGACCTGAGTTACTTTACATTTGCCCTCATTTACAATACATGATGAGGCATGATAATCATATTAGCTAATTGCAAACGCCAACTGCCAGGTCTAGAAGACGGCACAGTCTATTCTCGGCGGATTGGGTCGTTGCGTCAAAATGCGACGAAGAATGAAGGGGGCGGGGAGATGATTCAATTATCTCGCGAGATTTTGACCACAAGACATAGAAAAGACTCTTAGGTTT
Source organism: Pristionchus mayeri (assembly GCA_036245805.1). Lineage (NCBI taxonomy): Eukaryota > Metazoa > Nematoda > Chromadorea > Rhabditida > Neodiplogasteridae > Pristionchus > Pristionchus mayeri. Next base: position 23,862,224 of record BTRK01000004.1, on the reverse strand, counting down.
GCCGATGCTTTTCCATCTCTACCCTTTCAATACACTTAGTCGAAAACGCTAATAACGTAAAGAAATAATTCGCTCCGCGCCAATAAAAGTCCCGAGATCCACCTTCCGTGGGAAGGTGGCGTATCCTGGCTTTGCAAGCAAAGTCAACAGCTAAGTGAATTTTGGCGAAATTTCAATTCAATAAAAGGAGTGAGATCATACTATTCACAACAATCAGTTCAATAAAAGCACCGGGATCAACAGCCAAAATTCGCCCTCTATTTATTCGTACTTTGCAATTCTGCCAACAGCGACACTTGAAAATAGAGCGCGAATTTTGGCTGTTGATCCCGGTACTTTTATTGAACTGATTGTTGTGAATAGTATGATCTCACTCCGTTTATTGAATTGAAATTTCGCCAAAAATTCACTTAGCTGTTGACTTTGCTTGCAAAGCCAGGATACGCCACCTTCCCACGGAAGGTGGATTCATATAAAATAAAGTTGATCATGATGGTCAGCACCCTCGAATACCTCTTGTCGCAAGTTTTCGAAAATTTGGTGTGCCAAACCCTTTAGCACATTGTTCGACTCTTACGGGAACGGGATCATAAACAATTCCATCTCCACGGGTGTTCAAAATGACCGTTTGCCAACAACTAATTTGTTCAGGAAGCGGCGGCCCCGCCCCCTCGCAATTTAGTGCGCGGCGTTTGCCCAAAAGCGTGCGCCTCTTACTTTGTGGGCGGAGTCAGAGCTTGGCGCGCGTCACCACGGCAATTTTTTTCTCGACATCCCGTTGAAAGTCAGGGTGCTTTTTCTGATCAAAAAATGGTGCGGCACGTGCAGTCATTTCTATGCTTAACGACACGGTTTACATCTCTTATTTACGGTTCTGTATTTCACGGCTATAAATGTAGTGATGTGCTTCGTTCGTAAACATCGCTCGTTCACACAAATCAATGAAAATACGAAAACCGTATAGCACTATTACAGTATTTTGACAGAAACGGTAGAAAAGCTACAGACTCTCAGGCGAAAAAGTACAGTACCACAGGGAACCATCATGACTGTGCAATTGAATTTTACAGTACACCTTCCGAACAGGAGTGCCCATTTTTTAACTGGTATGTCGATGAAACAATTGCCGTGCGTCACTCCCTCCTAATCGTCGTGCGGGGCCTTGCCAGGGATTTCACAAGTTCAAAAACGTTGCTCATAATTTTTACATGATCGCACAATCGAAGTGCACTATTTTGCATCATATTGAAACGAGAGATGCAGAATAAGACTTTATCGCAAGGTATCGATTCGATCGTTAAAAAAAACACAAAATTGTTGCTCTTCCGGCGGCCTTGTGCTCGATGATCTTCTTGCTACAGTTGTCGAGCCTTAGCTTGGTTATGGCGACCTGAATTAGAGCAGATTGGATATTATAAAGACGAACAACTGAAACTGCTTTTAGATTAAAAAAAGTGCGCGCCATTTCATAAGAAAGTTGGAGGAGTGGACTCACGCCGGAGGGGCCGATCCGTTGGGCTTCTCGCGGATGGTCTTGTCGATGTGAACGACGAACTTCTTGCGGTGGACGCGCATGACACGGCCGGAGTTGCCTTTGTAGTGTCCGCGGGAGGCGATAACCTCATCGTCCATTCTAAACAGCAATTTCATCAGATAACGGTAATTGGAAAACGAAAAATGCACTCATTTCGAAATATATATATATATATATATATATATTTATGCTATTTCGTACGAAATAACGTGAGATAACATTTAAAATAGAACAGGAAAGTTAATGACGATGAGAATCAATAGTTAATGACTGGATAAAAGGGTCATGAAGTCAGGAGGATCTACTCAGGGGAACTGGTTTCATTCTCGGCATTTACTAAAAGCCTTGCCGCTCTTGGAAAGAAGCTATTGTGTCTGTAGTTATGATTCGAACGATGACGCTCTTACTAACCTGATGGGAATGGCGCGTATCCCGTGCTTTCCTCGGGGCTCCTTGGCGAGCGGACATAATCTTCCTCTTGATGTGGGATGGAGCGGTGAAGTGACGCTTGCGCGTATTCTCCCGTCGGAGGACACGAAGGAGTTCTGATTCATTATATTCTACACATTAAAGCATTTTAAACCGCAAAAACAAGCAAACATGTCAAAATAAATCAATAGAAATGGAAAACTGTTTCAATACAGACTTTCGAAATAGGGACTCGCGTGGTACCGTAGTACCAGTTCTCGATAAATTCATTCGAATGATTTAATAAATTTATTACTGTAATCCGAGAATCTTGCACATCCTAATCCCTAGAGGGAGATTTAAAAATATTTTTCCGCCTGGCCGCAATTAGCTGCTGGTTGTGAACACCCGTGTTCGCACGATCTCTTGCTCTGTCTGACCGGCGAGAGAGCGTGTGAAACGAGGAGAGCGCGCGCCGATTTGGCATCACTAGTTTGAACCTCTAATAGTTAGATTAACACAAGTGTAAGCAACAACGCAGGGGGGAAGTGTCGGCCCTCGAAAGAAATATTTACTTCATTTAGCAAAAATGGGAGGAGCTTTGACCAAAAAACTTGTGACTTTTAGCAAAATGGGCGGAGCCAAGCCTTACAAATTTTCGCCAAGGATTTTGCCCCCGACTCGGGATTTTACTCGCCGTGGAGGGGTGATAGATAGATACCTCAGGGTGAAGCCACTTATTACGATATTCCGCCCTTTTCCATATCTCGATTCTTTTGTGAACTGTTACACGGCCCCCGGAGCATCGACATAAGGAAAATGAAAACGTCCGCAGGCATCAAGGAAAAGACGCGCGCTTTCCAAAATAGTACAGTCAGAATTGCCTGAGAAGCCTGAGTTGCAACTTGAAATGCCTGATTATTGCCTGATTGTCACGTTACGCGCGGTGCGAATAGTCTTTTGTTCCGTTTAGCGAGCAAATTCCACAGCATAATTTTTTACAGCTCGGACAATTTTCAGGATAGCTCCCGGACGTTTTTGCTTTCCTTATGTCGATGCTCCGGGGGCCGTGCTGTTATATATCGGTCTTTGCTAATTTATTTTTTCAGTAATGCCGAATGATGCTGATGAGTTTAACCAGTCGTCTCGCATTCTTGGATTGAAGAGAAAGGCGTTGGATCAGATTAATCTACTTCTTAACTCTGGTCTCGCATCATCCAAGAGGTAGGCCTACGTATGGCACGACATGAGTTTATTTCCAACAAGTAAATGGTCACTAGACGGCCCCTAATTCGTTTGCATTCGTGACACCGGACCACCTAATACAGAAAAATCCAGGCAACAGGTGGACCCTGATCTTGCAACATTTTTGAATTTGAATAGTGTTGGAATTTCTTTTGCACATCATAATTTGATTCAAATTCAACCTGTAAGACACTAAACAGAGAAATGACCAAAAGTTGCAAGATGGCCAAATAGGCAACTTTATGACCTGTAGGGACTGCAACGGTGTTAACGAACGAGCAAAACAATTCACAAATTGGTGTGCAAATGGAAGCTTATCCTACCCCATTAGGTGTTTTCAATTTAGATTTTCATAAAAATTGCGTATATTAGAGAAAAGTAGTAAAGAAAGTAGCCCCGAGGGCCGACGCTTTTTGCTGATCAGAGTTCAACCGGAGCGCATCGCGGGTCACGACAATTAAAAGTATTGCAAACTGAGGGATGACTTTTTTGCATAACTGGCTCTCATCTCTGATTTTGATGCGGTCTGAATTATGCTATTTAAAGTTAGATTTAGGTTATTTTCCTTATTAATTCTTGACGTATAAATGGTCGCAATTGTTTTCACTAGTGTATGTGTTCGTCTCTGTTCTCTGGTAAGATCTGTGCACACGTGAGCACTTGTAATAACCAATCACAGCAATGATCCGTGGTGAGAAATATGTATCACCAACATAAAGCAGCAGCAACAACAACAACAACATATGCAACAACGAAAGAAGAGACGAAGGAAGGACGAGGTCGGTGAGTAGAGAAGAGGAGCAGCCAACGGAGAGACGATAATAGAATACAATCAAAATACAGACAATGAACTCTCTCTCTCTTATTATCTATCTACTTCCACCCCTATCTTCTCTTCTGCTTTCTCTGACTCTTATTCTGACCTAGGAACTTAGAGTTCTGGCTCTCAATCTCTTCCTCGAAAGCTTCTAATAGAATGCAGTCTGTCTCATCAGAATCATATGAAATCTTAACATACAATACTCCGTCGACATCTTCAATTTCATCAATCACTCCCTCTACCATGGTATAAAGACCGCCTCTGTTTCTAACTAATCTCTCCACTCTTCTTCCCTTCCAGTCGGGTGCCAATCTCTTTCCAGCGCTAGCAGCCAGATCTTCTCCAATCAACTCAACTAGGTTCTCTCGCAATCTTTCTACAGTAACCCGAATGCCTTTAGGTTTTATGACAAAAAGATCAGGACGATTAGTAGACTGATGAATTGACTTTCTGTAATTAACCTGACAAGTAAGAGCCTTAACCTTCTCAGTTTTGGTTCGGATATCACCTAATGCCAGATCCATGTCTTCTACAGTCCTCCAATACCCTCCATTCTTCGTGTGAATTTCGGTTGTCAATGCACTAGTTCTCTCAAATGCCTTCTGGGCCTTCCTCTTCGACTCTTCCTCTTTCTCTAACATGTCTTCCATGGTCTTCCTAGCCAGTTCCACTCTCTCCTCCGCACTAACTCTCTCAAGTTTCTTTCTCATTTCGAGTGCATCCAAAACAACTCGTGCTTGAACCTCGAGAGGCTTGCTGGCCACCCACTCCATTGTCCCATTCATCGCACTCATTACCATTCCTTCTCGTCGAATCATTCTACAATTGGGGGATTTGGTGAAAAGGTAATCATCAATGCCAAATGTCCTCTCAGCAGCTCTGGAAGTAGAGGGCGCATTTTTCAGCGAAGCTAATAGAGACTGGGTCGGCGAATAATAACAACCACCAGGAAGAAAATCAGAGTATTGTTCCTCTAAATATAATCTGCTCTGAGTGCACGCGAGGGGAATACACTTCAAATCATCAGGTGATTGCGCGGCATCTACTGCACCCGTGAGATAGAGTGAGTCGAGATGGAACATCATTTTCTGGTCACCTACAGTAGTCGAGGGCGGAATAAGAGACATCATGCGGGCAGGATTTGCCTCGCACTCCTTCAAGTAGCTAATCATCTCGCCTATATACGTGGAAGTGTCACAGATGTGACTACTGTGCTCAGAAAATCTGATCTGACCAGAGACAAAGCCATCAAAGAGCGATGCTGTTCTAAGCTGCGAAAGAATCAGTGGAGAAGAAAGTGCATCTCTCGCCTTGCACATTTTCTCATTATCACTGCAGAAACGACTAATGTACTTGCAAAGAGGCTCTCTAAGGAAATATATTCGCGATGCAATTGCGAAAGCGATACAGAATCGCTGTCCGTCAAAAGATGGAAGAACACAATGCTTCTTATCCAGGCCCTCGTCGTCAATGAAGACCAACCACTTGGAAAGCTGTTGGAATTTTCCACTACCTCTATCCGAGAAATGGCTAGCGAAAGTCTTCAGGACCCAGAGGAGAGTGCATTCGTCACCAGTGGTTCCCTCCATCTCTCCCATTACTTCCATGAAAACATCCGTGAGAGACGCAGCAATATGCAACTGGCAGTAAAGGGAATGGATCTCAGTGAGAGCTCTGCGCTCACTGTCAGTCAGGGTCTCCCAATCCTCTCTAAGTGTGGGCATGATCTCTCTCTTGAAATCTTCGAGCAGCCTATTGAACAAAACTTGAGTGGATGCCCTATCTGACATGGCGGAGGAGATAGATGCCACGAAATTCCTCAGCAAGTCACCAGTTACAGTGTCACTAGTGATTAGCTCGATTCTATTCACTCTCGCCTTCAAGGCTTCTAAGGACTCTCTCGCAGTTTTAGCAAACACTTCGACTATACCTAGGCAGAATGCCTTGCTACCATTTTCGTCTCTTGCCACATTGATGACGTATGTCTGCATTCTATGCCTACGCTTGGTTGTCTCATCGGACGAGAGAGTAATGTCTCTTCCCTCCATCACTGCGTCTAACACTTCCTTAGTCTGCTGAATGGCTAACCCAAGAACCGCAATAGCGTCATTCCTGATAGTGCTCAGAGATGGGAAGTCAGAAATAGAACGACCTAGGAAGTCAGACACAGCGCGAATTACATCGTTGACCTTAGCGTCAGGAATACCTAATGCGATCAGACGAATAAGGAGATGGTGGAAATCTACAGTGAACTTCCCGTTCACCTTAGAGACAATGGTCTTCTCATTCTCCAGTTCCTGTCCAGCAAAGCTTGTCTTTCAAGAACCCCACTATCCAACTCTCTCCGCATCTCTTCTAGCGCCTTCCTATCGCTCTCATTTCTCTTAGGAGACGGACGGGAATCATTGCGTTTAAGATGAGCGATCTCGAATCGCAAGAGTGCGTTGTCTTTCCTGAGACCGCAGATCGTTTTACGTTTAGAAGAGTTCATGGCGCGAGACTTCTCCAGCATGCGAAAGGAAGGGTCTTTTGAGCGCTCAGTGGAACGTGGTTGCTGGATACAACACTTAGCGAAGCTCAGAATTCCCTTACTAATTATGCCAGAAACCTCACGAGACGTAGAAGGGTCGATGCTACAACCAGGAATTGCATCCGTATTTCCTACAGCCTTATCGCAACGAGAAGAAGCAAAAGAAAGAGACATATCTCCGAACACTCTCGCAATCGTACATGGTCTGATAAAACTCAGTCATCTTGCTTGCCCTATCGGTTCCGTGCGCGCCGGACTTCTTTACGCTGCTCTCCCGTTTACGCAAACTATTCATGAACTACTTGTACGTATCGAAAATCGCAGAAAGCTTAGTCTCCTCAACTTCTCCAACTAACGAGCTAATGCGCGACCTATTGTCTGGAAGGGACTCACTAATCAGCAGAAGATGGGCAGCATTCGCTCGTCCTTGATCGACCTCACCTAACTCCTTGAGTTGAGCACGATGCGCGTGAGAAGCTGCCATACCTAACACGCGAGAAAACACAACAACACACTACCTAATGGTCAAAGCAGAAGATCGATCGCCAAGAGCGATCAGAATAATCGTTAATTACTGTAGGTTCCAGTGTGTCATATCAAATAATTTATTTTTAAAAATCAATTACACAGAGGACGACATTCGTATATTTCTGATTTTGCTATATATGATGCGCATTGATGTTCTGTAATACATATACCAAAATCAGAAATATACGAATGTCGTCCTCCGAGTAAATATTGAAAGTTCATTTTCACAACGGTAAAACGCTTAATTTTGACGGCCTCATTCTCTTTTATCTGATATTTTTATTTACTTTTATTGTGAAAACAATTTTTTGTGATTGATAATCTACATAAACTGAGGAAATGAAGCTTCAACACTTAGTTCTGAAAACACGTATATTTTCGATCACGTCGTGCTTCTCCAGTTCTGCAACATGTCTCTTCTTGCCATGCTTGGTGTTCTTGCATTATGTGTTCTTATTCATTCCAATCAATAAAATAGTTTTAAAATCTCATTAAATATTTTTAAAAAATGTTTTAAAATATTGAAAGAATTTGGCTAGAAAAGTACGGTAGTTTGAAGCAAAAGCGTCGGAAGGAGGCAACCATTATTCCGTACTAAAAATTTCGGGCTGCCGTCCCTAATGACCTGTTAATTCTAATGGAATTGACACCAGATTTGAGTTCCCGCGATTGCGTATCTTCGTCCACCGTAGAGCTAGAGACTTGAATTTTGGTTTATAAGGTTTCCGAACTCTCTGAACCTTACTATCCAAATTTCAAGTATCGAGCTCGACGGATCAGAGGTGAGCGACCCCCCGAATATTACGGTAACCCCCCGCAAAATAGGGGGGTTAACCCCCCGCGAAAGTGGACGTGCGTTCGGGTTCCCCCCCCCCGTTGACACCCTCAGAGGCGAGGCCGGAACCCCCTACCCCCCCGCCAAACCTGGCGTTGGGGAACCGCGCACACCACTCCGACGGATATACGCGATGGCGGGAATTCAAATCTGAAGTCATTCCCATGAGAACTAGCGATACATTAGGCGGGCAAACGGCATGATGGTGTGGGCGTAACCCTGCGTGAAATTTTTTTTGCTCATTTTTTGAAGAGTTGTAATTGCAAGCGCTATGTTCCGGCATATTGAGGATGCTTTGTTTTGAAAGTTTACGGCTGTTTTAACATTGATCTGGAGAACATTTTGGAAAAATGTTTCTTCAAATTTCTGAACCCTAATCATGCGACTCTCCTTCTCACTGTACAACGAGCATCCAAGTCGGACCCAATTTAATCCCAGTTTGGGAATTGGGAGTCGGCCTGTGATACGAAAGAACATACAAATGGAGAGATTAACTCCCCGAGTAGCGTTACCAGAGTTACCAGTAACCCGTAAGCTTTTTTTGCTGTGGGGTTATTGGGGGGTGTGGGAGTGGGGGCGTTGGGAGCGGCAACGGGGCAAATGCCCATTACGCACATGTCCAGTCTTGATTCCCTCGGCAAAGTTTTCAGGAGGTCCAAAAACATGTGTCATTCTGTCCGTGTGTCCAGGTGACGTGATTTGCGCAAAAACCGTGTGCTCTTTCTGCAGTCCAAAAGTGCGTTCGCACTTATCTGGCCGACCCAACCATTTCCTCAAAACCACGGACCGATCGGTTACCGTACACTGCAAAAGTCCGGTGGGGCGACTATTTTTCCTTGGAGCGAATTCATGACTTTTTCAAAAACGCAGCAATTAAATTGTTTCTTTGGTAAATTATAACCGTCTCATTATTTAAATTTTTTTGAATATACTTTTGTATTTTTATCATGGCCGACTGGCTAAGACGATGGGATGGTAAGCACGAAGTTGGGGGTTCGATGCACGTCCTCGTCAAAACGTTTCGCCACGCTGCGAAAAGCCTGCGAATGGTGGGAAAAATAATTTGTGATTTCGGTAGGCCAAAATTAGCGCTGGGTCATACGTATGACAAAGATTTTTCAAAACTGAAAGACTTATATCCAAGTCATGAGTCCGTTATTTTAAGCCCATATGCGTAGTTACACGACTGCAACAGAACGTAGTTCCCCGCTAGTTACATACTTACCTAAAACCATATGCTTTTTCGACCCAGAGCAAGTAGGGAGCTGAAACTTTGGGAACAAGTGCGCAAGCGTGGTATCTAACGAGTAAAAAATATTGCGCAAATTGTGAAAAATTATTTTTGCGCAAATTGCGATCTCTGTCCGGAATACGGCCATTTTCTGTACTCTCTACCGTATCCAAGTCGTTTTTGAAAAATTTCATATAAATTCTAATCGTGTTTATCAAGCTATTCACTATGTTTCCCACGAGGAGACGACCGTTTGCATATTTAAAAAGGATATTTGACTCAATAAATCATAAATCAAAAAATTGTTTTCACTATAAAAATTAATATAAATATAAGATATTAGAGAATGAGGCCGCAAAAGTTGAACATTTTACCGTTGTAAATTTGGTTTTTTCATGATATCTCGTAATGGGCGAACTGTTCATGCGATCTTTTATAGTATGTTGTTTACAATGAGTAAATCGATTTTTATGAGAAAAACAAAACATGAACTGTTCGCCCATTTATAGATATTGATTTAACACACGTCTTCTGAGAGATTGCATGAAATCGAGACCCCACTTTGACAAAATGTTCAAAGTGCTCGGATCTCTTTGAGATTACCAGGGTAGGTTTCCCTAAGGTCCAGGATCTTTTTGTACATACGGATTCCACGATTTCTCAAAACTGCCTAAAAGCCGGCTCTGGAAATTTCGAAAATTCAAAAATTCATAAAAAGCTTAACAATTGAGCTAGAATTTCGTTTAAAAAAACAAAATGACCGGCGTTAAGAGTAGAACAACTTTTATGTTGACACTTTTTGTGGTGCGAAAAGTCTTAGTTTCGAAAAGTGCAAAAAATCATTTCCTCGACATCATTTTTTCTCATTTTTTCGCCGTCGTGAAAAATAAAGCTACCTTGCCTCCTTAGATTTTATCAGAATCGTAATCTACACCCTTTTTTACCCCAGGAAAAAATTTTTCAAGAGAATCGAAGGTATAGTATTCATCGCTTTTTGGCCTCAAACATGGCGAACTTCGTGTTTTCAAGCAAAATCGAAAATTTCATGATGTCATATTTAAGTAATTATCACTCGTGGATATCTTTTCTTTCTATTTTCAATGTTTTCTGACCTATTCATACCGATTTCCGTTGAAAAAACCGAAGATTTCAATACTTCATAAAATCATGAAGTCTGAGAAATTTCGAGAAAAATGTGATTTTATGAAGTATTGAAATCTTCGTTTTTTTCAATGGAAATTTGCAGAAATAGGTCAGTAAACACTGAAAACGGAAAGAAAAAATATCCACGAGTGATAATTACTTAAATATGACATCATGAAATTTTCGATTTTGCTTGAAAACACGAGGTTCGCCATGTTTGAGGCCAAAAAGCGATGAATACTATACCTTCGATTTTTTTGAAAATTTTTTTCCTGGGGTAAAAAAGGGCGTAGATTATGATTCTGATAAAATCTCAGGAGGCAAGGTAGCTTTATTTTTCACGACGGCGAAAAAATGAGATAAAATGATGTCCAGGAAATAATTTTTTGCACTTTTCGAAACTAAGACTTTTCGCACCACAAAAAGTGTCAACATAAAAGTTGTTCTACTCTTAACGCCGGTCATTTTGTTTTTTTAAACGAAATTCTAGCTCAATTGTTTTTTTTTAATGAATTTTTTAATTTTCGAAATTTCCAGAGCTGGCTTTTAGGCAGTTTTGAGAAATCGCGGAATCCGTATGTACAAAAAGATCCTGGACCTTAGTGACACCTACTACGATAATCTCAAAGGGATCCTAGCACTTTGAACATTTTGTCAAACGCCACCTGCCATCTCTCAGGAGACCTGTGTTAAAACTGATTATTGTGGATTTGTCTCGGCGAACTACCGTAGTTTGAGCACAGCTGAGCTCGATTCTAACTAGTTAAATGCCAGTTAAACCTGGTTTTTCTAGAGAGCACACTTAAGCTATAAGAAAAGCTCTCATCGGGCGGCCACCCGTACATTTATCGTTCTTTGAGCGGCGGCTACCCGTTGATTGGTCGTTCTCTGGTGGCCATGGAAAATCAAAGTATAGGGGGTCATGGTGAAAATCGATAGTAGGTCGTGGGTATGTCAAGACTAAGCACCATAACCAATCGATAGTACAGTATCGACTGATACCGTATATGGCTACCGTTACCCTCAATTCGGGGTTACGGTAGTGATATACGGTATCTGGGGGTACTGCACTATCGATTGGTTATGGTACGTTGACTTTTTAACAATAAAGTCAGTTCGCGATATTCGGGGTTACGGTAGTGATATACGGTATCTGGGGGTACTGTACTATCGATTGGTTATGGTACTTAGTCTTGGCCTACCCATGACCTACTATCGATTTCCACCATGACCCCATATACGTTGATTTTCCATGGCCGCCAGTTAACTAACTGGCTCAGGTATGAGTTTGAGCAGGAGGAGTAATTGATTTCGAGTCTGTAGCTTTTCTACCGTTTCTATCAAAATACTGTATTAGTGCTATACGGTTTTCGTATTTTCATTGATTTGTGTGAACGGGCGATGTTTACGAACCAAGCACATCACTAAAAAAAAATCGACATCGGGTAGGCATAGCTTTCAATTTCATACCAATTTGTGAATTGTTTTGCTCGTTCGTTAACACCGTTGCAGTCCCTAGTGTCAAAACGAAGTATTTGGCATCTTTTCATGTTCTAGTGTGAACTCATGGTTAAAGTGCTGGTGTTAGCATAAAAATGCACTCCATGCGCTATGAATCTTTTTTATTTAACTTATATTATGTTTATGTTGGAAATGTAAGCTCACTTAACGTTCGCATGACAATTTCAGATCAAACCAAAACTTAGTTCAGCATGAAAACTGGGCTCTTTTGAATCAAGCACATCACTACATTAACGACCGTAATGTACAGAACCGCAAATAAGACTCACGAACCCCACCACTCGCCATGCACTTTCTAGTACACCACGGGACCATCTCTGAACGGGCTGTTGGGAAAAATCATGCCGTGTATACCCCTTTGACCATTCGGCTGGGTCAGGTTCGGCAGCGCGCATACGTGATCCGAGCAATGTTTTCAGTTTGCATCAAAACGCTGATTTTGCGACGTTTCTTTGTTTCAATAATTGCTGAATTAATTGTTTTTACAATTAAATGCACAATTAATTGCTAATTAGCCTAAATTATAGGTTTCAAAAATAGCAAAATTATGGTTTTCAAAAATTATTTTTAAATTCTTATTTTGCGGTGTTTCATTAATAACTAGATTTATGATGATTTATAAAATATGTATTACCTATTTTTATAGCCGAGTGGCTAAAGCAATGGAAAAGCAATGGAAGGTTGGTGGTTCGATTCCAGTCAGAGTAAAACGCGTTTGCCGTTCCCCGGAGAGGTTCAGGAAGTAACGAAGCGCAGTCTCCCAACATTTTTCGCGAATATGCTTACCATCTTGCACTAATTCCCGCATCGTGAGCGTAGTGAAAGGGGAAAAAAAGAGGGCGATCCGAAAAAAGTTGCAGATGGGGCGTTGCGAGCGATATAAAAACGTTGTCCTAAGTTTAGCGTAGCGTAGTTCCTCGCTAGTCCAGACTAGGAATCAACTTGGAGAGGGACAATAGAGCGTGCATCGATATAGAGAGGTTTCATTATAAATGTTACTATGAAGAGTCCTGATGAGATCACGTGAGAGTTTCTTCGAAAACTTATAATCGCTCATAACTCAACTTCCAGGAGATTGGGGAACTTTTGCAAACGATTTTGAGAATCTCAAAGGTGCGAAATTACTACCGCGAAATATAACACAGATCGGGATATGTGAGTTCCGACACTTTCCATGTAAGGCTAAACGCTCGACCTAATAAGAGAACCGACAACACGAGGGCACAACGATTCGAGAGCGGAGATGAGCGAGAGAAGTTAGAGAAAGCGAGAGTCAGTGCAAAGTTAGAGAGCGGCAGAGAAGCAGAGCATCGCTGCTGGTACGTTTCAGAGCCTACGGGAAACTTTAGGCAGAATTCCAGAAATAATCTGTCCAATTTCCGGGGGCGGACAAAACGTAAACGGATCGTCTTTCTATGGAAATTTGATCTAGCAACTTCGGAGTTGTTACATTGTTATCAGTATGCCCTCTACTACATCACGCTGATTAAATCCTCTTACTAGGCGATCATGATTTTTATTCACCTCCAATGTATAGGGGTTCATGGTCCAAAATTGAGAATCTTAGTGAAAAATCACGGTTAGATAAACATCAAATGCCGTAACCAATTGATACTCATGTTACTGGATTACAGTAGTTCCTGGGTTACTAGAATATCAATTAGTTAAGGTATTTGATATTTATATATTTTCCACCGAAATTCCCAATTTTGGACCATGAACCCCATACGTTGGAGCTTAGTAAAAAGCATGATCGCCTAGTAAGAGGATCTAATCAGCGTGATGTAGTAGAGGGCATACTGATAACAATGTAACAACTCCGAAGTTGCTAGATCAAATCTCCAGAGAAAGGCGATCCGTTTACGTTTTGTCCGCCCCCCCCCCCCCCCAATTTCCCCATGGTGCTGAAACGCTGTGGAGGGTTCAGGTGGCGTACAAAAAATCCGGACCGCATTTTCAAATGAAAAATTGACAAGGTAGATGACGGGATACCGTAGTATATCGACTCTATTTCTCATTATTTCTCGCTTGCCAGAGAAAGTAAGAGAGTACGCGATACACTTGTGTATCAGGGCAGGAGAGGATGGCCGTAGAGAAAGTGCTCTAGTCGCCGCGGGTTAGAGAAAGGGGGCAGAGGGGAGCGTGGCTCTTTCCATGTGGACTTTTAAAGCACAGAGACCGCGGTTGTGAGCCTCGTGGAGAAGTATAGCTCGTTACCAGCGAAATAACCTTAGTTCGAACCCATGAATTGAAAAACGTAAAGCCAAAGCAACACCTTTTGTGGCCACGAGCAAGTTTCTCGAGGTGCTCTCGATATCATTCACTATACTGGGAACCGCGAGAGAGGATGTTACATGGTAAACCATATAATTTTCATAGGTCATTTTAGTGTCTTGTTAGAAAGCAATTATCACAGCTTTTCAAAACGTATCTAGGAACGTTGAATTCCAATTTCGCTGGTAAAGAGTTTTGCAGTTTTCTTGTCACATATCGTTTTCCAGTAGCCGAATCTGATCTTGTGAACTTCTCTCGTTGGTACACTGGAGAGCGCCATTTTACCTGGGCTAATGTGTGGAATATTTTTTTGCAGACTTCGAAAGGACGATGATTCGGTTGAAAACTTCAGGATAAGACTTGCTACTTTCCATGTATGTGTTAATTTGTCATTCCAGTTAAATATTATTTAAGTGAGTTTTTATAATAATTACTCATCACGGTGAAACGCCCTAACACAAAACTGCCGCTTCTCTTTGCTTTGCGCTCTCTTCATCGTCATTTCAGATCACTAACTAACTTTTAAGGAAAAGGGCAGTTCGTGATCGGGAGCCGTTGCTAAAACAATGACATGGTTCTGGACAGGGTGACAAAAGACGGATTTCTTTAGTTAATTTTGTAAAAATTTAATACTTCGGTGAAAACTTAGTTATCATCTATATGTAAACTTGGCATATATAGCTACTTTTCAAAAAATTAAAAAAAGCAAATTGCCAAAATTCAAAAACGGGGTTGGGTCTCACCACGACATGCCTTAAAGTTACCCAACACCCGTGCAAATTTTTTAAACTAGCGCCATGAAAATATCTTACAGCGAATTCCATGACCAAGCACTAAGTACCGTAATTTTTTAAAAATATTGCTAACAAATTTATGCGCGGTTTGTTTAATCGATTATGTGGGCTTAATATTGAAGTTTTTGTTGTTGAAACATATATTTCCACAACCGGGGGAGTAGCGAGGATGAATTTGGTATAGAACCGGGTTTGTGAACGCTAATTACCGCACACAAAATATTCACGTTTCAAACCTCTCGGGAAAATCGGTCTTGATCAGGGTTGCGCAACACATGTTTTGAGGTCGATTCTGTGACTAATTATTGATTTTCTGATTTTATTAGTATTGCATTTCTACTAGTCTATTTTATGTCTATCAGTTTCAGGAATAATAATATTAGCCATTTTTAAGGGTGTTGGGTAACTTTAAGTTTATCCTTGCTACGGCTAGACATTTCGTCGTCTACGTTTGAAAAATATTAAATCTTCGCGTGTTTTTGACTTTCTTACTTTTATAATACAGTATGATCGTCACTGACGTTTCACCGTGTTCATTTCAGGCAGGTAAATGGCAGAACGGGAAGGAGTTGAACCCTCGTAGATTGGCTGAGCGTGGATGGAAATTAGTCGATGCGTCTAAGAAAACAATTAAATGTGATTCGTGTGGCTTCTACCTCAATACAACACTCCCTGACATTACAACGGTCGACATAAAAGTTTACAACCGATGTCTCAGGTTTGTGTACATGTGCTGGAACCGATAAAAATAAACATGTTTGGTTATCGGTAATATCACGAAAGTAATTCACTCTACGAAACTTTTAACAACAAATGTGATCTAAAAACTTATCAATTATAGAAAAGTATATGAAAGTCTGGATACGTGCCACGAGAAAACGTGCACAGCTAGATCAAGAAGACCGAATTTCTTCCCTCACTTAAACGATAAATCTGAGCTCAAAAGCGAATTATACGCACAGTTAGATAAAATTAAGGATGTGGAGATGCACCGACATACGGCCGTAAGTATTTTAAAATCAATTTGATAAAATAATCACTTCATATAGGTTAATGAAGAGATGTTGGATACTGCGGCAATTCTTAAAATTTTCCCGGACGAATCTATCGACCAACGATTAAAGACATTGGTATTAACTGGTTGGGAGAAGAAAGATTCTTCGAAGTTTGCTTTATTATTTGATGATCCGTATTACGTCTCTTCAGTGTTCATTGTTCGCTTTGCCTGCGAACCATGAGCCTGGATGTTTCATTCATCCCATCCGGTTCTCACTACTCATGGTGTCCATACCTTGATTTACACAATCATCCTCTTGATATTCCTCAATGGAAAGTGATCATAAATACTGTATCACACACGACATCTTCCCTTGATGAGTCCCTCTCGATTTCAAGACGACTACTTAATTCATCCCTGTTGCGTTCCAAGGAGTGACCTATATATACATATTTATGTTTATTTAATGATCATCCGATAAAATTTATCTCTGCAAACTGGACGTGAAGGCACAATTTATCCTGAGGATTTGTTGTTTTGCATCTAGTTATAATTTTCGGGGTGAGTATGCATTGTGGTAAGTATGAATAGAATAAATCAGAGCTAAATGAGAAACCGACCCTGTGAATCAAATTTGTACATTATATGCAAAGATATAATATCATATTTTCTACTTGCCAAACGCCCGCAACAATGAGCTTTTCGTTTTCGTAATTTTCACGTCCGATTTGTACGGCAGCCTAGACAAAGTTGCGGATTGCATTGATGATGGTGTTGATATGGGTGACACATTTGCGCCGTTACAAGGGGATTTGGGTAAAGTAGACGGCCGGATTGATGAAATGGGATGGCCGACAGGACGGGGCTCTGATTGTCCGCGTAATGAAGAAGAACGGGATAGTTTGGATGCGCCTTCCCCATCCACTCTCCGCTCTACGGTTCTCCTCATGGTTGATACTCCCATCGCTGGCGTCTTCTTAGCAATCAGCGTCTGAAATAGAAAGCCTCGTGACACCGGTCCACCTAATGGGTCTTGTACAGGAAAATTCAAGCATCACCATAGCTGTCCAGCACTAATTACCTACCTCTTGTCCGTCAAAAATCCGATACGTTGTTTTTTTGCTCAATTTGTCCGTCAGAAAAATCGACGCAAGGGGTTCATGATCGATAATGGTGTGGTAGGTCATGGTGTAATCAAGCTTAACTACCGTACCAACTTACACTATGGGTATACAGTAACATGATTACCGTAACCTGGGTTCCGTGGAGCAACTTGAGTTCCTTGGGTCACTTTTTACAAAAATAATCAATCACTATTATTGATGTTCTACAGTAACCTACCGTAACCCTCACTACCGTATGCACATTGGTCAATCACGAATTGACTTTTCTCTCTCTAAAAGATGCAATAAAAATCATTCTTTCCTCAATATTGAGTAACTCTCCAATTAAATTTTATTTTTTTCGTCATTAAATTATGGCCAAGTGGCTAACGAGCTTGCCTTGGAAACCGAAGGTAGTGGGTTCGAGTTCAGCTAGTATAAAATATTTTTGACGTGCTTCGGGGAATTTGCCTAAGACATTTGGAGTTACCATATCCGCTTCTACCGTACCCCAGTCCGGTGGGTCAATCCAAGTTCGCTGGGTCACAAACATGAACTCATATCGTAAAATCACTGTAATCATGCTAGCAATTATGTTTGTAATTTTTTTCTACATTACTGCTGATTGAGAGATTTTCTCGGTAATATTCGAGGGTTCGTCTGTTTTGGCCAGAAGTCATAACCGATCTTGATCAAATTTTTTTTCTGGATACCTCCATGTTCCCTAATCACTAAATGTAGTATTTTATTGATCATGCTCTTGAAACATTGAAATGCCGGGTCAGCAAAATGTTCATTTTCTTCGGTCCAATAATACAATCGCAAATCGATTTCGAAAAATTGAGGGTAAAAAATATGAGCCCGTTTGCCTAAGGATAGAGCAGATCCGGTAGGTTCCGGGACAGCAAAAAAAAATCGATTCTTTGTAGCTTTGGGTTGTGGGGTAATCGAGGGTGCTGAAAACAGTGGGCTCATTCATTTTGCTCCCAGAGTCATCGTTGGCTCCAGACGTCGTCACGTCGAAAGCGGGTTTGCGCGTACGTCGCCTCTCCGAAAAGTGCTAAAATTACGCTAATTTGGTTTCCGGGGTAGAATTTCATGCTGATTACGCCTATCCACTTCATTTTTCACGAAGTATTAAAATAATTTTTAAAAATTCAACTTTTCGAAGACGCAATTGCGAGACGAGTGAGTTATATGGTTGGAACCGCCGTGACGAGCGGATTCAGAATTCCAATTTTCATGCATGTTCACCTTGCGGTTTTCGAGATTGGAGTGAAAACGTGAGCCGAGGACGGTGATAAACGAGTCGACACTCCACTATCCCCCCCTCTTCCCTAGCGAGGAAGAGGCGAGAGAGTGTGGTGAGATGAGAGAGCCCAGAGGGAACGAGTGCGAAGAAGATTAGCGCAGATTTCGCTCGATTTGATCTCACGTTTTCACCCCAATCTCGAAAACCGCGAGGTGAAAATGCATGAAAATTGAAATTCTGAATCCGCTCGTCACGGCGGTTCCAACCATATAACTCACTAGTCTCGCAATTGCGTCTTCGAAAAGTTGATTTTTTAAAAATAATTTTAATACTTCGTGAAAAATGAAGTGGATAGGCGTAATCAGCATGAAATTCTACCCCGGAAACCAAATTCGCGTAATTTTAGCAGTTTCCGGAGAGGCGACGTACGCGCAAACCCGCTTTCGACGTGACGACGTCTGGATCCACCGACGACACTGGAGACAAAATGAACGAGCCCACCGTTTTCAGCACCTTCGATTACCCCAACACCTATAGTTACAGAGAATCGAGATTTTTTTGCTGTCCCTGCCCTTGCTCGATTCTTAGACAAACGGGCTCATATATAACTGGAATAGAAAAAGCACCAAGTGGCATATTACGGAGGTTGTAGAAAAAAAAATTATATGTTGCACAGTCACAAAAAGCCAAAAAGATCTCGTGATTGACTCGTGACTCGTGAGTGATTGAAACCCGGCATTTCTATGTTTCAAGTGCATGATCAATATAGTACTTCATTTAGTGAACAGGGATAATGGATTAATCCAAAAAATAAATTTGATCAAGATTAGCGATGCCTTCCGGCCACAACAGACGAACCCTCGAATATTACCGAGAAAGTCTCTTAATCAGCAGTAATGTAGAGAAATATGACAAACATAATTGATAGCATGATTACAGTGATTTTACGATATAAATTCATGTATGTGACCCAGTGACATTCTGGGTCGACAAGCGAGCTGTGAGCTGCGGGTTGCTCTTTCCCTCCCGTCCCTCCCTCCACCCAGTCGCCCACTCTGCCAGAAGCGTTTGGCCCGCGGCAGTTGCAAGCCTCTACGATGGAGCGCCACCTCTACATCGGCTCCATCAATGCGCGGACCCTCGCCTCGAGAGACAAGCAGATCGAGATGGAACTGGCCCTCAGCAAGATCAAGTGGGACATCATCGCAGTGCAGGAATCAAGGATTGTGAGTGTAGGATCCTTCTCTCTCACATCCTCAGGCACTGTGGTATTCCACTCGGGCAGTACCACCGCGTCTCATGGTGTCGCTTTCCTCCTGCGCGCGCATTTGGCGCGAGGAGCCGTGTTTCTTGGCCTCTCTCCCCGTTTGGCCACTCTGCAGTTGCCTCAAGAACGCATTTTCCTGGTCTGCGCCTATGCTCCGACATCCTCCTATGATGATCGGGAGTATGATTCCTTCCTAGACCTAGTCGATGCTGCCCTGCAGAGTGCGCCTAGAGGCTACACGCCAGTGTTGACGGGTGACTTCAACTGTAGTGTCGCAAGAGCCTGGTAATGAATCTCATATCGGTGCCTTCGCCTCTCAGTCCCCGAACTCACGTGGCCGCACTTTCACCGAGGCCTGCGTGAGAAACAACCTGTGCGTATGGAACACGTTCCAGAAGAAAAGACAAGGACGACTCTGGACTTGGCGGTCCCCCAATGGCTCGACGTTCTCCCAGATTGATTTCATCGCTGCCCCTGCTTCCGCGCGGGTTGTCAACTGTGGAGTAGTGGGAAACTTCGAGTTTAACTCCGACCACCGCCTTGTCCGGATGTGTCTTTCCCTTCCCCGCAAGGCAAAGCAGAAACGTCGCAGGGAGCGTTACGATTTCGATCGGCGCGCTTATACTGCTGACTCCAATCTACTCGGATCTCTGCCCCTTGCGCGCCCCAATTCTGCTACGGAAGCCTACCATGCAATCGTCGCTTTCGCCCAGACCGCGGCTACCAACAGCTGGAGGAAACGCCACGTCCCACCCTGGATCTCGCCCTCTACTCGCCGTCTCATCGCAAGTCGCCACCTTCTCAGGACAAACCCTCGCGATGCCCTCCCCTTCTCGATTGCCTGCAAGACTGCCCGTGTTGCTCTCTGACATTCGTCGGAGGAAAGAAACGCAAGCCAAGAATGCAGCCATCATGGGAAGAAGCATCGTTCGTGCACAGAGAGATCTACACTCAACCCGGAAGCGTCTTCTCGTCCCCGACCCCGTCTCTGGCGCGCTCTCCCAGCAAGCGACCACGAGCGAAGTCCAGCGCTTCTACAATACTCTCTACACGTCCGTTGTCGTCCTCCCTCTTGCCGTTCCTCCCTCTGCCGAGCCCCTTCCACCCTTCTTGGCTGATGAGTGTCGTGATGCTCTTTCTTACCTCAAGAGTGGCCATTCCCCTGGTTCTGACAAGGTCCTTCCTGATATGCTCAGCCTATCACGTGAATTCCTTGCACAGCCATTGGCCGATCTTCTGAACCACCTTGTGGCAGGTGATACTGTCCCCGAAGGCCTCGTTGAAGCTGTCGTCTCCTTACTGCATAAGAAAGGAGACACTACCAACATCAGCAACTACAGGCTCATTTCCCTCCTGACAGTCACCCTGAAGAGTATCACTCGGGTGATCATGAAAAGAATCGAAGTGTCACTCGATGAGTCCGAGTCCCTCACCCAATCTGGATTCCGCAAGGGGCACTCGACTCTCGACAACTTACACGCCATTAAGCAACTCGCAGAAAGGACGCATGAATACAGTATCCCCCTGTATCTTGGTTTCGTCGATTTCACCAAGGCCTTCGATACAGTTGAGTGGAGTGCCGTCTGGCAGGCTCTCTGGAAGGCTGGAGTGCACCCTACTCTCGTTCACCTTCTTCGGCGCCTCTATGAGTCGTCTTCGACCCTCATCAGAGTGAACGAAGATGTGGTCCCCGTGCAAGTGAAGAGAGGAGTACGGCAGGGTGACACTCTGTCCCCACGTCTCTTCAACTCTGTCCTCCGCCTCGCAATGGACGACATCGACTGGGAGGACTGCGGACTTCGGATTGATGGAAGACCTCTCTGTCATCTGGAGTACGCCGATGATGTCGCCCTCATTGCCAAGAACCGTCCCGAAATGGAGAACATGCTAAGGAAGCTGGTAGAGGCCTGCTCTCGAGTCGGACTGGAAGTGAATGCTTCCAAGACAGTCCTCCTCACATCCTGCACCACCACTCGATCGCCCATCGTAATCAACAATCAAGTGTTCTGCTTCGCTGATTCAGCCACCTATCTTGGCGGGAAGATCTCTCTCCCCCTTGATCCCTCTGCCGAACTGGAACACCGAATTCGATTGGGTTGGGCTGCATGGAGCAAGCTTTCTCATCTACTCGCCAGCCGCATTCTCCCCATGAAGACAAAGAGGCGTCTCTTCGACAGCTGCGTCAAATCTACCGTGCTCTACGGGAGTGAGACGTGGGCTCTACGATCAAGTGACAAGGAGCGTCTTGACGTCACACTAAGGAAGATGGAGCGGAGAATGGTCGGAGTGACTCTCAAGGACCGAATGAGAAATGAGAGACTGCGGGAGATCACTGGAGTACGCGACTGGAATAAGGAGGCCCTCAAATGCAAAGCAAAATGGGCGCTGAAGTTACGGGAGATGCGTGTCAACCACTGGACGCGTGCGACTACTGTGTGGACGCCCTACAATCGTGCACGCCCTCAAGGCCATCCCAAGACTCGATGGCGTGATGACCTCAGGAGAGCCATCGGACCCCATTGGTGGAGCGCAGCCTATGAAGAATATGGCCCCATCCTCACCTGAGCACTGCTGCCTGATGTGATAAATAAATAAAAATACCCAGTGAACTTGGGTTGACCCACCGGACCGGAGTACGGTAGAAGCTGATATGGTAACTCCAAATGCCTTAGGCAAATTCCCCGAAGCACGGCAAAGATGTTTTATACTAGCTGGACTCGAACTTCCAACCTTCGGTTTCCAAGACAAGCCCCTTAGCCACTCGGCCATGATTCAATGAAGAAAAAATAAAAATAAATTTTCCTCACTGAGTTACTCAACATTGAGCAAAGAACTGATTTTTGCGACATATTTTGTAAAAAAAAGTCAGTTCATCATCTGGCAATGTGCATACGGTAGTGAGGGTTACGGTAGGTTACTGTAGAACATCAATAATAGTGATTATTTTTGTAAAAAGTTTGACCCAAGGAACTCAAGTTCCTCCCCGGAACTGAGGTTACGGTAATCAGGTTACTGTAATTTGGATTACTGTAGTCCCATAGTGTAAGTTGGTACGGCAGTTGGGCTTGAGTACACCATGACCTACCACACCATTATCGACCATGAACCCCTTACGTCGATTTTTCTGACGGACAAAAAAAATATACATGGGTTTACCGGCGGTGTGGGCAGCTTGAGCATCACTCAACAGCAAGGCTGCACACCGGAAAAACCGGAAAACTGTATATAGCTTTTGGGTGAACGTTGCCATAATCAAATGCATGATGTAGTTTTCTAGAGCTCCGGAATCCGATTCGAATAGTGCCGCCTGTTAGTATTTTCGTTCACGGCAAAAATAATTATTGGACTTTTTTCCGGTTTTTTCCGGTCGGAAAATTATCAGAAAAAAACCGGAAAAAAGTTTAATAACTTCTTTTGCATTGAACGAAAATACTAGCATGCGGTACTATTCGAACCGCATTTCGGAGCTCTACAAAACTACGTAATGCATTTGATTATGGCAACGTTCACTCAAAAGCTAAATACAGTTTTCCGGTTTTTCCGGTGTGCAGCCTTGCTGTTGAGTGATGCTCAAGCTGCCCACACCGCCGGTAAACCCATGTATATTTTTTTCGTCCGTCAGAAAAATCGAAAAATCGTCGAACAATGTGCTAAAGGGTTTGGCACACCAAATTTTCGAAAACTTGCGACAAGAGGTATTCGAGGGTGCTGACCATCATGGTCAATTTTATTTTACTCCATCTCGATCGGTTAAGCCAGGCAGCATGTGGGCTGCACCTACCCATTTGCCTGTAGCTCGGCAACCGAATTATGAAATGACTTGAAATTTGTATGGATGACAGCTAATGCCACCTCGAAGCTGCTGGCATCAAAATATCATGCTTTTTAATTACAGAATTATGAGTTCGATGATTTCGAATATCAGACCGTTTGCCTAAGAATCGATCAGATCCGGCAGGGACAGCAAAAAATATTCGATTTCCTGTGACGATGCGTTTTGGGGTACTGTGAGAATAGAAACCCAAGCAATGGTGTTAGTGCGAGTGCAGCGAGTGCGTTTGGAGAATGAAAGACAAGTGGTCGGTGGAGATAACGCGCGGAACATTTTAAACCCAGTTTGCGATTCAGACTCGGCTACTCTAATCGCAAACTGGGTTTAAAATGTTCCGCACGTTATCTCCACCGACCACTTGTCTTTCATTCTCCAAACATACTCGCTGCACTCGCACTAACACCATTGCTTGGGTTTCTATTCTCACAGTAATCGAAGGTACTGAAAACGGTGGGACATTCATTTTGCTCCCAGATTCACCGTTGGCTCCAGACGTCACGTCGAAAACAGGTTTTCGCGTATATCGCAGTTATCGGAATCTCAACTTTCATTGATTTACTCCCTGCGGTTTTCGAAATTGAAGTGAAATAGTGCTCCGAGAACGGTGATAAATGAGTCGGCTCTCCACTATCATAGAAATATAAAAAATTGTCACACACCACACGGAACAAACAAATTCCCGAACGTGGAAAATGCAGAAGGAGATGATGCACCCAGATAACACCCCAATTTAAATTAGGAAGGTTTATTACTGTAACTGCTTGTCTCCGTTGTTTTTGCTTTGCTTTTCATGTGTTTTTTTTATCAACGACGCTTGATAAACGCTTCCCTATGCAGAAACCAACACCAATAGTTGAGCCAGAAGCGGGAAAAAATAAACGCGCGCGTACGTGAAAGAGGCGGGGCGAAGAGAGCCGGAGATAAAACACGGAACCACGTTGCACGGCTCTCACACCGGTATACACCATTTGTCCGTAGTTTTTTATTTCACTAATATCTTCCTCTTCTCTAGGGAGGAAAGGCGATAGAGTGTGGTGGTGCGAGAGAGCGCAGAGGGAACGAGAGGGGAGACGAGAGATTATAGTCGATTTCGCTCGATTTCATCTCACAATTTCGAAAACTGCAGGGAGAAAATCAATGAAATTTGAGAGTATGAATCTACTTTTCTCTTTACAACACAATTTTTATTTCAGATTCTGATTCGCCATACTCGAATTGAGGTACCTATCTATTTCATTTGTCTTGAATCCAGTTTCTTTAAACTGGATTCAAGACTGCTATTCAGTAGGAAGAACCAGGATTTTCCGAATTTGGTTGATTTTTAAAATTAAAATACATTTCGCTGTGTCTCCCCTCCGAATTAAGCAAATCAGTAAAGTAAGACCAGATTTCGAAAGCTGACAAAAAGCTCTACAATTATGACTCAGTGGTCTATAGGAAGATGACACTTTTTCGCGTGTTGTAAGCGAGCCTACTTATAGACAAATTAATTATGCACCGATTGGAAAAAAATCGCTCGCTGTAGGTCAAAAACTGGCCGAGATACGGCCATTTGGGACTTCTTTACTTTAGGAGGTTACCCCATTTCTCCCATTCTGGCCCCCTAACTCCCTACTCAGGGAGGGAGGAACCACCCCCTCCTCATGGAAGGGACGGCCAGCCAAAAACCACCGGCGACTATAAATGGCCACTCGCGGTGGTGTGGGTGTTGAAACAAGACAGGATCAGCGGGGAGCTCCTTCGTAGGCCCGGTGCTCTCTAGACGCGCCGGGGCAGAGAGAGGCGAGGGAGCGCGCCGCTCGCCACGCCTAATTGCAATCTCTCGCGCTCTCGCACTCTCACCCAGTGTACTCTCTCGCCCGTCAGAGGCTAGAGCTACGCAGCTTTCTGTGCATATCGCCGGCCTAAGCCGGCTTTTAGCCTATGCGGTAAGCAACGATAGAGTCTCCCCGCTTTGCGGGGAGACCCTATCGTTGCTTACAGGACTCCCCGCTTCGCCGGTCGCCAATAGGGAAAGAGGTATAGATGTGTCTTGTAACGCCTATGCTCTCGCCATGCAAAGAAGTTGTTTACTAGAGAGTGGGAGTAGTTGTTTACGAGTTAGAGCGCCAGAGGGAAGGGGTAGGGGGAGAGAGGCAGAGTGTCAGAGACGTAGAGAGGGGTGGGCGGAGTTACTCCTAAAGTAAAGAAGTGCCGCCCATTAGAAGGGTGTAGCTCACTACTACCCGTAAACATGCAAATTCCGATAAACGAAGCTGATTGGTGTTGTCCTCGACCTCACAGTCTCAACATCTCACCGAAATCCGCGATCAAAATTTTTTCTGTCGTATGGGTTCCTGCAATCTTACAGGTGGTCCGTGATATGTATGAGAAAAATATCCGGTGACACTGAAATGGTGAAAAAAACTAATTACTTTTAACTTCGTCAATGGATAATAGCAATTCCGAGGAAAAGGTCTTCAATAAGGTGTTAAACATTCCCACCAGTGATGTGCTCGGAAAGGGTACGTGTCCGTAAATCCGTGAACCCGCTAGGTGGGATTCCCGTGACCCCGGCGTACCCTGCATGGGAAAGGTACGGCACCCCGAGAAGTACGTGAACCTCCGTCCTGGCCGACGATCGGGGGGGGGGGGGGGAGGCCGCTGGTTGCAAAAAAATTATGGCCCCGGGACGTAAAAAACCTCCCAGAAGCCCCAGAAATGGTCCAAGCGGCTACCGCCGGCCCCCCCCCCCTCGCCGGCAGGGCTTACTACCTGCCATACCGGCTTCCCGAAGCGCCAACCCAACGAAATTCCGGCCAACCCCCTCCTACGCAAAGCCTATCTATTTTTCAAAAAAAAACAACCTATTTCCACCTATTTCCCGTAACAAACCCCCCCCCCCCATACCCTTTCGAGCACCACTGATTCCCAACAACCACAAAAATAATGGCCATTGGTATTTCATCATTTGAAATAACAAGGCTCGAGCCGCTCGACCGATAAGTTTTAAGATCAATAATTTAGTGAATCGTATTCAAATATCTATTTTGATTACGTCTTTTTTTTCTTTTTTGTTCAACAATATTTGTTCTAAATTTTAAAAAAACAAAAAATGCCTAATGTATAAGACGTCTTTCCTACTCAGCCAACTGCTCGACATACAGCAAACTAAAACGATGCTGTGGAGAACGTGTAGATTTGACGATTGGGAGGAAGTGATGGGCATTTTCTCGGTTCAGTGTCAAAAAGTATAATAAGTATAAATACTTTTGATGAGAGAGATGCATTCGTCGGAGATGAGCCAGGAGCCCTCGGTAGACGAGACTTGTCCGAGGGAAATGAGGATGAGGAGGAAAGATTTTTCGAAGGTGCATTCATTGCTATCCGATTAGACATAACCACAGATCCGTCGTCCACCTGAATCGGTATCACGCACTTCACGAGAATCGAGCTGGATTCGCCATTCTCGGGAATGAAGGTGGGAACGTGAAATGAGTGTCAACCGGATTCGGGCATCCTGAGGCACGTCTGACACTCCCCCAAAGTCTCATTGTGTAGATTTCATTTTGGACTTCATGGCACCGGGTCGGATCTAGGCACCTCCCACTTTGAGAGCCGTTATCTCGGTTTCAGTGACAGATACACCAAAATTGACCTCTGAGTGACCCCGGCTCATTTTTCGAGCTCTATCGATAGCTCATTTTTTTTCCTGAATGTAAATTTGAAACACACCACTTTCATAGACAATTTTTTCGAATACGAATGGAAAGGAGCAGCTAAAATTTTAAGAATGCATGTTCTCTTGCTGGCGACGAAAATGCGGACACACCTGATACTTTCGCCATGTCAACTTTCCCGGATCGTTTGAACTTTCTTTTCCACAGTCAATTGTCACTTAAACAGCTCTCTTCTGAGCGCGCGGCCAAGAATGATCGTTGTTTCTCCGAATTGTCTGTTAAAAAGAAAGTTTAAACGATCCGGGAAAGTTTACATGGCGAAAGTTTCACAGGCGTGTCCGCATTTACGGCGCCAGCACCTCATTCGACAGCTCTCGTTCAGATGCATGCACTCTTAAAATTTTAGCTGCTCTTTTCCCACGGCCCGTTAAACAGTGGAAAAGGAGTCCGGTCAGACAACCGCGTTACGGCCGTGACGCATTGACTTTTTTTTCAATATTTTTATTAATTATTTCTTCATTTTTATATAAAAATATGTTTTCGAATTGATCTAAATGTCATTCTGGGAAATAGAGACTGAGAAAATATGTTATCGCTGATATTTAATGAATATTCGGGAAGAGTAGGGTCGCAGGTTGCCAGCTTTCCGATCGATATAATGCAATTGCGCCAATTGACAGATGGATGGGAAAGGCGCGATTATGTGCTCTAGTGTCATTAGAGTGGACTCACGAACAAATATAACATCTGGCAATTGGCGCAAAGCAAATATCGATCGAGAAAAATGAACATCTAAAAAACGCGGTTTTCCAAGCTAAAACTCGACGTAACTTCAATGCTCCCTCTGCCACACAGTGATGGGCTCGGAAAGGGTACGGTTCCGTAAACCCGAGAACCCGCCATGCAAATTCCCGTCACCCCGCGTCCCCCTCATGCGAAGGGTACGCCTCCTCCGGATGCACGTGAACCCCCCGCCCGGCGGGCTCCCGTCGACGGGGGGGGGGAGGTCGTCAGGTGCAAAAGTTTACGACCCCTGGTGGCCGTAAACCCCCTCCTAAACGCTCAAATTCGAGCCCAGTGGACTGCCGACGACCTCCCCCCCTAGGCTATAAAGACCTGTTAATTCCCTGCAAATACCGGGTTCCCGGCAAGCCAACCCTACGGGGTTCCGCCATACCGCCTCCTATCCAAAGGCCATTTTCCGTTAAAAAACAAATTCTATTCGTGAACTGGTCTGCGTCACGGCCGCAACGCTGTTGTCTGACCGGACTCCTTTTCCACTGTTTAGCGGGCCGTGTACATACACATACAAGAAGGTGCTGGTGAAGATGACAAAATCGGCTCATCGAGACGGCTTGTTTACTAGATGGATCGAGTCTCTCTCAATCTCTCCCTCTCAATAACACTCGGCACTTCTTCACTTCACCGGACCATTCAATAAAATCGAAAATTTTGAATGGGAAGGTTATGACTGATTTGAGAAGTAGACACAATTAGTCATTAGATCGCAATAAATGGACTCAATTTATTGTTATCTAGTCATTATCACAATAACCCTACGATTATTCTCAATTATTTTTGAATGGTCCGGTGAAGTGAAGAAGTGCCTAGCACTCGACCCTCTCAATTTCATTGCTCCCCCAACCCCCTACAGGACGAGTGAGTCGTTTTTTTAAAGGTGAGTAACACATACCGTAGTTTTCTTCAAAATCAAATCGTCTTCAAAAGTTTTTGCTGATTCCTTTAGCGCGACTATCTCACACTGCAAAACGTTCAATAAAAATGCGGAGTCCGGTTCTCCAAGAGTCGAACAACCCCTCCCCAAGGAATGGAACGATGGTTTAATTGAAACTTATTAAAGGGAATCTCGGTGCTGAACACAGTTGCCAACATTAACTCTCTCAACCGCTTATTGTTGCAGGCCCGGGATGTACGGTTCATCTCTGATTTCATTCCAGACTGGGAGAGGGTACATATAGAAACTCCATAAATTACCTTCATCGACTTATTAGCATTCTTTAAAGTGTCACGTTCATCTATAAGTGATTCGATATGCTTTCTCATCTCATCAATCAACGCCTTCTGTTCGAATTTATTGCCTGAAATAAGGAGAGGCTGCATTTCATACTTGGAAATATTCATCTTTCCGGAGATTATCTAGGGTACTGTAGCGATGCAATGATAACAGCGAATACCCATTGCTCGAATCTCTCATGAAGACAGATATAAATTCAGATACTTTCCTAATTCCGTACTATGCTCCGCCCCCTCTCATAAAACGAATATCTTGGATTAGGCATTACCTGCTTATGCACGAAAATGGGAGTATGACAAAATCGCAAACGACAAAATAGCAAATCGAAATATCTCAAGTCAGAGTGAAGGAACAACTTCGTATTTAGTATCAACTAATTACTCGAGGCAAGTACTATTTGCCCCGAGGGCACATCAGTGACGTCACTTTAATTAGCGACATCGCATTTTCCACGTCCTATTTCCCGGTCACGGTCCAAAATCGGGGTGGGGCTTATGCCCGATCAACCCAAGATAATTGTCATTGTTTTAACATTATATTTAACATTCAAAGAATAATTTTATTATTCAAGATATTTCCTTCGCTACCTCTGTATTATAAATGTCAATATTGATATTGTCATTACCAAGTTATTTTGTAGGTAAGTAACCAATCGGTCGAGTTCAACTTCACAATGAGTCATTCTACGCCCGCTTTCTCTCTTAGGCGCGACTACAGAAAAGCAGACTACGACTTGATTAATTCTCAGTTAGCAAACATTGATTGGACATTCTTCAAAAAAAAAAATATCGACCTCATGTACGACCTCTTGATTAGCGTCATTCAAAAATCAATTGACACTCATGTTCCTTGGGCAAAAGTGAGCCTTTCACATGGAAAACTTCCCCCTCATATTGAGCGACTCTTAGGAAAGCGTTTTCAACATGGCAGAAATCAATTAATAACAACGATCAGAATGATCAACATGAATTCGAGAACCTAAACAAAAAGTTTCGCAAAGAGTTACAACGGTATCACAAAACCATCGAGAAAAAAGTAATCGAAAGCGACGACAAGAATAAGTTTTTCCGCTTCATGAAACGATGCGCTAATAAATCTAAGGGGGTGGAAGGCCTAACGAGAACCGATGGCAGCCTAGTAATGGATGACCTGGGGAAAGCCAACTTACTCGCTGAAACTTTTGCAAGTGCATTCACCATTGATGATGGAAAGCTGCCAAATAGTCAAGGCCTCCTTCAGCTCGGTAATTACGAAGAACCCCAATTTCTTAGACACGAAATTTGCTCCCGAAATTTGCTCCCTAACATTGACCTCACCTTCATAAAACGAATTGCCGTACCCATTTCCGAAGCACTTGAAATCATTTTTAGGAACTCCTACCAATCTGGAACGGTCCCCTCCCATTGGCGACATTCAATACTAGCCCCTGTTAAGAAATCGCCTCCTTTCTCCAATCCCTTAAACTACAGGCCCATCTCAATTACATCTTTCTTCTGCCGAGTTTTTGAGCGCATTTTGTGCAAATCCATTATCATCCATTGTGAACAATCACAAATTTTCCCCAATGAGCAGTACGGATTCCGTAAGAAACGATCGCGAGAGCTCCAAATGCTTGAGGTCCTAGAACACTGGACAATCGCAATTAGTGATGGGAAACCAGTTGACGTTATCTACTTTGATTTTGCAAAAGCTTTGATAGAGTTTCTCACCCCAAGCTAAAACTCAAGCTCAGCACTATAGGTCTCTCTGATAAGACAATCAACTGGATTGTAGACTCTCCCCTCTTCCCTTCCTCTGAGAAGGTGACCTAGGTAGCTCTCTCTAGAGTTATTTTCGCGCGAATTTCTTTACTCTTTCTTTCCCTTTTTCCTATTTTGTTGATTGGCCCTTCTCTATTCCACCCTGGCTAAGAGGACACTTTCCATGTCTCCCCCTCAGGCGGCTCCTCACTCGGTCAAAAAGCAGGCTGGCACATTCACAAACATGTGTGTGTCGGCATTCGCTTTGGCCACCGAGGATGCCCCCTCTGGGATGGACTCGGAGAAGTGGAAGAACATCACGGGACTGCTCCACAATATGACGCCGTATTCCTAAGGCTCAGACAAACGTTGGCACAGCGATTTTACGAAAATATGTAATCTGGGGTAGTTTTCCATGCTGATGACGATGGTCAGTCTCAATTTGCACAATGAACTTCCAATAGCGCACTATTGCGCCCGTTTAAATGACGAAATTTTCGGTTAATTTGATCTAACATGTGTAAGAATGGTTCAAAAATTTTGAAAATTTTTTCCCTGGGTAGTTTTTCATTCTCTTCACGATGGGACTGAAATCTTTACTTTAAAACAACATCTTCATAGCTTTTTTGACTGGATGTATGCTTAAAACTCAAAAGTGCTTCCATCCAAAATGAAGGTATGCATTTCATACGGCCAGTAGGCCAGAAAAATTTTTTTGTGCAATTCTAAGTCTGGTATTTTGAGATATGATCGGTCAAAGTTTCAAGGTCCTTCAGCGCCGAAGCTGACCATAATGCGTACATGGCTCAGTTGGGTAGACTTTGGCCTCGCACCCTCGGGGCACTGGTTCGATCCCCGTCGGCTCCGAACTTTTGCAAAGGTTTCACGTATCAAATTGATTTACACTCTTGGCCTAAATTCAACACCTTTTCCGTCTCATCAAAATGGAACATTGATAAAACTTAATACCAGATGCTTGAAGCCATAGCAAAAGTTCGGAGCCGACGGGAACGAACCAGTGCCCCGAGGGTGCGAGGCCAAAGTCTACCCAACTGAGCCATGTACGCATTATGGTCAGCTTCGGCGCTGAAGCTCTCTTGTTTGTTTGAAAGCAAACAAGACACTATGAGGTTTGGACCTTGAAACTTTGACCGATCATATCTCAAAATACCAGACTTAGAATTGCACAAAAATTTTTTTCTGGCCTACTGGCCGTATGAAATGCATGCCTTCATTTTGGATGGAAGCACTTTTGAGTTTTAAGCATACATCCAGTCAAAAAAGCTATGAAGATGTTGTTTTAAAGTAAAGGTTTCAGTCCCATCGTGAAGAGAATGAAAAACTACCCGGGGGAAAAAATTTCAAAATTTTTGAACCATTCTTACACATGTTAGATCAAATTAACCGAAAATTTCGTCATTTAAACGGGCGCAATAGTGCGCTATTGGAAGTTCATTATGCAAATTGAGACTGACCATCGTCATCAGCATGGAAAACTACCCCAGATTACATATTTTCGTAAAATCGCTGTGCCAACACCTCCCCGAATTGTCCGTGCCTTAGGAATACGGCGTCATATGGCGAAAGCTCTCGAGCATGTCGCCGAGCAGATCCGTGATGTTCCCTCTGCCTCCTCTCCCTTCCCTCTCTGTTCCCCACCTATCCCCTCCACTTCCTCCAATCGTATTCCCTCCTCTCACACTCCATCCACCCTCCTCTCACACTCCATCCACCCTCCTCCAGAATGCCGATGATCCCGTCGAGGCCCATCTCAGGGCTCGCTCTCTCGTTATTTCGGGTGTTCCCGAAGCCGATCCTTCTCTGACTCTTGACGAGAAATTGGCGGGGGATAGTAAGACAGTGGGTCTCCTGCTATCCCTCCTAGAGGTCGAAGCGATGCCCCAGATGGTCTATAGAATGGGCAGGCAGGGAGATAAGCCTCGTCTCCTCAAGGTGGTCCTCCCCTCTCGCTCCCACCTCTTGACTGCACTCAAACACGCCTCTGTGCTCCGCACTAACCAGGAGTACAGGGGTATATACATTCGGAAATCGTAGTCAAGAGAGGAGAGAGAGAGAGGAAAGGCACTGAGAGATTCCCTCAAGGCGTTGCGTGCATCTGATTCGGACTGTCCCTTTGTGTTCTATCGCGATCAGCTTTGGCACAGGGATGACATCCGAACAGGTAAGCGTACTCGCCTCCCTCCTCAGGGAAACTGATTTGTCGTACATCACCTTCGAATTCTGACTCTGTTGTGCCCTTTTCCATTGACTGCCTCTCGATTGACATTGCTTCTATTCCCCCCTTCCCTTCTTTCCCTCTCCCTCTCAGTCTCCTCTCTGTTCCCCACACTCTCTCGCCTCTCCAGCCTCTTCCTCCACCCGTTCCCTCCATGATCGATCAGTCGCCTTCTTCTACTGTCCTTCCTCTCCCCCTTCACTGTTCTTTATTCAATTCTCGATCACTTTGTAATAAGCTTCCTGATTTGCATGCGATTCTCTCTATCGATAAGCCTGACTTTCTCTTTATAACAGAGACTTGGCTCTCTTCCAAGATATTAGACTCTGAGCTGCTTCTTTCTTTCCCATATCGCGTCTTTCGTTCTGATCGTCCTCGTCGTGGGGGCGGTGTCTGTCTCCTCATTCGTGATCATCTCCCCTGCTCTCGAGTAGCTATCAATTCATCAATCTCTTGTGACATTCTTGCGGTCGATGTTCATCCCCCC
The DNA here is from genome assembly GCA_036245805.1 of Pristionchus mayeri. Lineage (NCBI taxonomy): Eukaryota > Metazoa > Nematoda > Chromadorea > Rhabditida > Neodiplogasteridae > Pristionchus > Pristionchus mayeri. The sequence goes on along the minus strand of BTRK01000004.1, from coordinate 23,828,754 downwards.
ACAACACTCGTCCCCACTCGTTTCATACTTGTATATAGGCCTCCCAACACAACCACTGTTCAAAATACTCAATTGTTTGATGTCATTTCTTCTCTGGTTACGGTGCAACATCAAGTGGTTGTGCTGGGCGACCTAAATTTACATATCGATTGGTCTTCTCCCGGTGTGCTCTCTTCTCAAGCTTCATGCTTAGTTGACCTCTCCACTGATCTTGACCTCACCCAAATGGTCCCCTCTCCTTCCCTAAACAATCATTTCCTTGATATCATCCTATCACCTCTCGGAGTAGTATCCAATTGCTGCGTATCAGCTCCCTTTAAAAATTCTGATCACTCTACGATTAACTTTGACTTTCATTTCCCCCTTGATCAGCCCGTAGTAGTGCATTCATTTGATTTTCGTAAAACTGACTTTTCTGGTCTCGAAAATGCACTGCTCGGGTTGAACTGGGAGGAATCCCTTTCTGATTTCACCGATATCTCGGACCTGTATTCTCGATTCGTCTCGTGCGTAACTGACCTTTTCTCAGCATTTGTTCCTCTCAAGAAGATTTCACTGTCCTCTGATCACTACCCTCCCCACATCAAGTCCCTTCTTGCACACAAGCGTGCACTCTTCAGCAAGATTCACCTTCGCCCTGTTCATTCCCAGTTTCTTTTAGTTTCTCAAAAATTAGATAAGGAAAAACGCAATTACGTACGCTGTTATGAGAACCGTCTACTTGCCAGTAATCATAGCCGGTCCTTTTTTCGCTACGTATCAACTCGTTTCAAATCCAAAAGCCTATCCACCCCTGCTTTCGTGGCATTGGATGGAACCGTTATCACTAGTAACTCTTTAAAGGCTGAATCTCTTGCCGATTATTTCACTTCTGTATATACGCGTGATGACGGCTCCCTTCCATCTTGCCCTACACGCGTTTCTCATTCCATCCCATTATCAGTAGTTCTTCCACACGATGTCTCTTCTCTCCTGAGAAAAGTTTCTTCCTCGTGCTCTCTCCCATCTGATTCCATCCCTTCAATTATTTTTAAAAATTGCTCCCGATCCTTGTCTACTCCTCTCGCGCACATTTTCAATTACAGTATTATGCTCGGTGACATTCCTTCCTTGTGGAAATCCTCTATTATTCCTATTCCCAAAACTTCCTCACCTTCATCGGTCTCTGATTATCGTCCTATTAGCCTCACACCCATCGCCAGGCCTAAGATTATCCGTTGGTGTAATTTTCATAAGATCATCCCTCCTGAACAACACGGTTTCCTTAGTGCTTACTGTTACCCAATTATTAGATTGTACCCAAAAGTGGCGTGACTCCATCGATCGTGATTACTGTACTGATGTAGTTTACATTGATCTAGCTAAGGCTTTCGATAAGGTCTCCCATCCTAAGCTACTATTCAAGTTGTCATTGCTCGGCATCGTGGTTGTCTGCTTAAATGGATTACAGGTTATCTCTCTGATAGAAATTTCAGAGTTCGTTTAGGGAGCTCTCTCTCAACTGAGAGACAAGTCATCTCAGGGGTGCCACAGGGCACAGGCCTTGGGCCTCTTCTCTTTTTGCTCTACACTTTCGATCTCCCTTTAGTTTTCTCCCCCTACCCCAAACTCACTTGTCGGCTCTTCGCTGATGACATCAAACTCTTTACTACTTTCGATCCACTTTCCCCTTCCGACTCTCCTTCTCAACTTCAATCGGGTATCATTGAGCTCCTAGATTACTGCAAAAAATGGCAGTTGGAAGTTGCTGAAAAAAAGTGCAACGTACTTCACATAGGCAAAACCAATCCCCACATTAGCTATTCCTTGATCTCCTGTAACTTTGAAGCAGCTCAGTCAATCCGTGACCTAGGTGTCCTTATTGATCCTCTCCTAAATTTCGACTCTCACATCCATACTGTTTGCCATAAGGCATCATCATTAGTTTATTTACTCTTCCGTAGTATCAGCTGCACTATCGTTGCCCCATATATATCTGCATTTAAATCCTTTATCCTTCCAATACTAGAATATGCATCCCCGTCTGGTCACCCTCCTCATCTGGTCGTATTCACAAATTAGAGAAAGTTCAACACCTTTTTAGTAGACTATTATATTTTCGTTGCTCTCGAACTGACTTGTCGTTCCCCTCTTATTCTGATCGATTAGCCCTTTACTCTCTACATTCTCTTTATGCTCGCCGTATTGTCATTGACATAGTTCTTGCCCTTAAAATCTTCGCCAACGCTGTCGAGTTGCCTGTTAGTAATTTCTACACATATAGAACTATTAGCAGACGTCATTGTACCTTTGTTCTTCACATTCCCGCTTTCCGAAAGGAAAATTTGAAGGCATCATTTGCGCATAGAACAGCCAGGCTCCTAAATAAGCTCCACTTAATTTGTAATCCTCTGCTGTCTATAGAGACTGTTAAGATTCATTTGCTAAATCACCATAATCTTCTGTACTCTTGGAATAGAAATCAGAAATCTTTAGCAGCTATCATCACCCTCCCTCACCTTTTCCTCTCTCTTCCCTACCCTTCCCCCAACCATTCCCAACCCTTCGCATGTCCCCTCGACCTTCGATCTTCTCCGATCTTCTGTTACACAAGCTTCCAATAAGATATACATTGGACAAGCGGTCACTCCTCCCGCTCACGAGGCACCCTCCCCTCGGCACTCTCCTCTCTTGTACGACAGAATTCGGAAGATCGACCCCCCTTCTCACCTCCTCCCTAGCCCCATTTCACGCACATTCTGCACTTGCCGAAGCACCCTAGTGGTGTACGATAAATAAATAAATAAATAGGATACCTCACGAATAGATCGTTTCAAGTGAGAGTAAAAGACTCACTCTCTATATCACTTCCTGTAACCAGCTGTGTACCACAGGGCTCTGTCCTAGGCCCTTTGCTTTTCCTTATTTACACCTCAGAAATCCCTACTCTAGTGCAAAATCATGGAGTCGTTGCAAGAATGTATGCCGACGATATAAAAATATATCGGTCATTTAGGAAGGGAAACTCACCTGCCCCTCGACAAGCTGCTATTGACACGATCGTAAACTGGTCAGAAGAGTGGCAACTCCCCCTTGCTGCGCATAAATGCAACTTATTGCACCTGGGCAGGGCAAATACAAAGCGAACATATGCTATAGGAACCACAACTCTAGAACAAAAAGATACAGTAAAAAACCTCGGTTTTGTTATTCAGAAAAATCTCTCCTTTTCAGACCATTGCACTACCGTATCCAATAAGGGCAAAACTGCCTGTCACACTATCCTTAGAGCATTGCGAACCAAAAATGTAGAGGTACTCCTTAAAACGTTCTCAATGTACATTAGACCTATTTTAGAAAGCGCTTCTTCCGTTTTCAACCCATACCAAAATAAGGATAAAAAGGAACTTGAAAAAGTACAGAACTACTTCACAAGACGTTTATTTATGCGCTGTTTTAATCACACTTGGGAAAACATGCCCTCCGCTTTCGATCGCAATAAGAAACTAGGCATCGAGTCCCTGGAGAAGCGTAGAATGGCGATCGATATGAGAGTAGCCAATAATCTTCTTAGAGGCAAATATAGTATTTCCAACCGAAAACCACATTATTTTAAAATTTACTACACTCGAAACGGCATGAACTTCAACAACCCTGGATCGAACTTCAACTATAGACATAATAGTTTCTTTCCAAGAGCGGCAAGGCTTTTAGTGAACAATGAGAATCAAACCAGTTCCCCTGAGTAGTTTACCCTCCCGTATTATCCAGTTATTCGTCATTTTAATCGTAATTAAACTATGTTCCATTTTTCATTTTGTATCACGTTATTTCGCAAAAGAAATAGCATAAATATATATATATATATATATATAATTTATTTCTGCCCTCCTCATATTCACACACCTTTGGATCAAGATGGAATAATGTCACAATGAGACGATTTTTTTTAAAGTCTAAATGAGACTTGTTTTTATGTAGAAAAAAATCTAGTTCTAAGACTATCTGATGTTGTGTTAAAATCTTAGAAAAGAAGTTGGAAAAGTTCACAATTGTGTTAATTTATTCCTCGGAAAAGCAGCGGAATTTGAATTTCCGCCACCACATGGTCTGAGAAGCTCCAAGATTTGAATTCCCACAATTTCTGTATCTCGATTTTCAGTGGAGCTAGAGAGTTGAAATGCGACTTTTAGGGTTAAAAGGGGCAAAAAATTTTACAAACCGATTCCAAGTGTGAGTAGGTGGAGGGAAGAAATCAATTGGATACTTACCTACAAAATAACTTGGTAATGACAATATCAATATTGAAATTTATAATAGAGAGGTAGCGTTCATTGGCGAGTCTCAAATGAAATATGTATAATAATAAAATTATTCGTTGAATGTTAAATATATTGTATTGAATTCGCAATGACACTTCAGAAAATAAATGCTGTTCAAAAAACGAATTCACCAAATTCATGCGGTTAAAACGACCCGCAATACTGCCAGCATGATCGCGGCACTATTTCATTATAAAGTCATATGTGCGACCCAGCGCACTAACCATGGCACGCTGAACCGGGATACTGTAAGTAAGGTTTTTCTTTTAGCTTTCTTTAATTTTCCTGATCTTCATGAGGCTTGGCAGAGATGTTTTCATCCGATCGGATTCGAACCCCCCACCTTCTGCTTCCAAGGCGAGTGCGTTAGCCACTCGGCTATGATTTTAATTTTTTTTTAAACATTAAAATAATTTTTGCTCCTAAATGTATTATTTTAAAAAAATCATTGCCTTATTTTTAGAACCAACTTTAGAAATAAAATCAGTTCGCGATGGTGTGGTTTAAGGTAACTAGGATACAGTACTCGGGTTATGGCAAACTTCTGGGACATCTTGCAAGTCTGTCCGGTAATCACTGTGCCTGGAAGGACACGTTTGTCCTCAATTGGTGTGCCTACAGTATCTGGATTACGGTAGATTGGGATACGGTAGCCGATATATGAGAGCTGGGTAACCATACTTGATGTGGGACATGGTATGTTGGGTTAATCGGACATAAACCCCACCCCGATTTTGGACCGTGACCGGGAAATAGGACGTGGATACTGCGATGTCGCTAATTAAAGTGACGTCACTGATGTGCCCTCGGGGCAAATAGTACTTGCCTCGAGTAATTAGTTGATACTAATTACGAAGTTGTTCCTTCACTCTGACTTGAGATATTTCGATTTGCTATTTTGTCGTTTGCGATTTTGTCATACCCCCACGAAAATCGACCTTAGGAAGCGGTATCTCTGACCCCTCATTTCCTGTAGCGCGCCTCAACGGCGAGGTCGGTTTTTTTTTTAAATTTTGAACGGCTCATCCAAACCCCGTACATATATAGTAATTCTGAACGATCTCGACGAGATAAGCATTTTTCATGTTGAAAGTGAAGGGCTAGCTCTTCGGTGAAAAAAAGTTATGACCCTTAAAATTTTATAAATTGTGATACTGAAAACATGGTGACAGATAACAATCCAATTTCATGTTGATTCGATTCTACGCGCTTTTTTTACCCCTGTGGGCGCATTTCCAGGAAAATCGAAAGGGACGTATTCAACGAAATTTTCAAAAGAATAACACGGGTCTTCTGTAAGAATGCAGGAAAATCAGCCCCTTTTGCCACCAGAAAAAAAGTCATAGTCACGGATTTCGTTCAAACTTAGTTTATTGATACTATGAGGGTCCGAAGAAGTCCTATCCACTTGGTTTGGTCAAATTTGCTCATTATCGATTTTTTTGATCTACCGGCTTGAAGTACTGTAAATCGGTCAATTTTGATCGTACAGGGAACTTTTTTTAAAGCATTTTGCTCGTCTCGACGAGTCCTACAAATATGTCTTGAATGTTCCTTACCAAAAACGTCAGCATTGTGGTCATTTTCCTGAAAAACCGATTTTTCGATCCAATATATCGATTTTTCTTTTTCATATTTCTTTCCCCGGGATATCGTTTTAGTAAGTAGGGTCCGGAACATAGTCGCCTTTTTCAAAATTCACATTTTGGTTCATATCTCTTTTCAAAATGGTCATCTCGCAAAAGTAAGGAGTGAATTCGAAAGCTCTCGATGATTCCGACAAAACATTCTCTGAGGATATAAGCGCTAAGTTTGCTCGTGTTGTATGTAGGAAAGTATGTAGATATCGACATATCAAAAAACGTACCCTCCATTATCAAACACATCGAACTTTATTCAGCACATTATCGGCCCCATTGAATGAATAAATAAAACGTGGTCCCGTTCTGGGAAAACGTGCCGCAGCTGAGAAAAATCTACCACAGTCTCAAAAACCGATTTTCACGTTATGATTCTCGGGCAGGTTTATTTTACCCAGCGATGAGCACAAGGTAAAAAGTGATTCACCGTTGGATAGAGGACGTCGAGAATAATCAGAATCATGAAAAAGCGGCACGTTTTTCTCAAAAATAACATTCTTAAAAATTTTAAACTATTAGGTTGTCTCAAAAGTTTCTCCCTTTTTGACCAATTTTTGATTTGTATTTATCCTTCCCTTCAATGTTGATGAATCCCCACAAGTACTTCAGTAGTCGAATGATGCTTTGTTACTCTATCGAAAATACGCTATCACAGGTCTACATAATTAGTAATACAAACACAGCAAACTTCCAAATTCAGCGAAATTGCGCCAGAACCATTATTTTTATTTGCTCATAGTTGAATGGAGAATTGTCATAGGCACATAACTGACACACTATTGTAAAGCGCGATATATGGGCATGCTGATGTATGCATTATAGTGAGGAGGCCTGATTATCCCCACTTGGGATGAGCTCTTGTTCGTAAAATCACGCTAGGCAGTTTTCTGTTGATAAATATTGCATAGCCCTGCACCTTTTGCGATTGACCCAGCCAGCTCAATTGTTGTGGTCATTGAAGTACTCGGCATGTGTGTTATAAACTTTATATTCGGGGAGTCTACAATAACCTGATCGTGAACAGAAATATTCGAAAGCTAGATGGCGAAATTTGTCCTTCGAAATCAGCCTTTTTTGCTCTACCCTGTTTTCAATACGTGTTGAATGCCGGATATTTTGTTATAATCTTGAAGGGCAACCCTTATAGTATCACATATCAACAGGGCATAACCAAATGTTAGCTCGTATTCAAATTGTAGTGACGAAGAAAGAGCACCCAAAAATGGACATTTTCTGAATTATTCGCATACAACGCATTCTAGAAACGGTTCAAACCTACTATTGTATTCTACTTACATAACCCCAACTTGCACTAAATGGAAATAACCGACAGGAAATGCAAACGAGAAAAAACTTGAAAAATAAAATAGGGAGAAACTTTTGAGACAACCTAATATTTGCGCAGCATGACTTTTCGATCTCTGAACACGAGCAAACTTAGCGCTTATATCCTCAGAGAATGTTTTGTCGGAATCATCGAGAGCTTTCGAATTCACTCCTTACTTTTGCGAGATGACCATTTTGAAAAGAGATATGAACCAAAATGTGAATTTTGAAAAAAGGCGACTATGTTCCCGACCCTACTTACAAAAACGATATCCCGGGGAACGAAATATGGAAAGTGTTCAACGTCAACCCTAACTAATTTTGTCCGTAGAATCCATTTTTGAAATAAAAACGAGAAACATTTCATATGGCTGACGAGAAAAATCGAAAAATCGTTTTTTCAGGAAAATGACCACAATGCTGACGTTTTTGGTAAGGAACACTCAAGACATATTTGTAGCACTCGTCGAGACGAGCAAAATGCTTTTAAAAAGTTCGCTGTATGATCAAAATTGACCGATTTACAGTACTTATATTTTATCTACGCCCGAAAGCGCAACGAGATACGAATAATTGATAGAATATCCGTACAGATAATTGACTCTCCTCATACTGAGGATATAAGTAATAGAGCTACGTGACGGGTAGGAGGGTACAATACTGAAAATACATAGATCCAGTCAACTGTTCTCATCTGTCTTCTTCTGGTCTGCATATGAGGATGGAACCGAGGAGGAGGCACTCGAGTAGACCAGGTAGACTATGCTCCGAGGAACAGCATCCGTAGATCTCTAAGGGGTGGGGGAGGGGGGGGGTAGAAATGAATATGGGAGTGGGGATGCGAGAAGGAGTGGAAAATGGATAACTAACGATAAATTGCGAATTTAGATAAGTCTAACTTGAGTAATCTATTCTTAAAGACAGTAATACTTGGGGAACTATGAACATCTGAAGGTAGTTCACTAAGCATACTAGCAACTGTTCTGGAAAAACAATGGAAACGAGGTGTTGATTTAGTTGCCTCAATATGAATTCCAAATGTGTTTGTTCTATCTCTAAGGGGTTTGAAAGTAAAGAATCTATTGCGATCTAGAACTGTGTCGCCATTCATAATCCTACGGGCGAAAACTAGGTCAAAAATGACTCTCCTCTCTGAAAGCGCTTGAAGACCAAGAGTAGACAGACGTTTAGGGTAGGAAGGAAGAGAGAGAGGATAGGATGAAGAAGGAAAGCATCGATAGAATAGAATTCGAGTGAATTGTTGTACTTCAAGCCGGTAGATCAAAAAAATCAATAATGAGCAAATTTGACCAAACCAAGTGGATAGGACTTCTTCGGACCATCAATAGTATCAATAAACCAAGTTTGAACGAAATCCGTGACTATGACTTTTTTCTGGTGGCAGACGTTCCTGCATTCTTACAGAAGCGATCTCGAGAGTTTTTGACCAAAAATCGCGGGTTTTCGCGCGAAAATGTGTGCAAATTCGTTTTCTACGGTTTGAAATACGTCAGAAAAACCCGACTTATTTCGAGATTTGTGATTTTTGGCCTCAAAAACACCGAAAAATCCCTCTTTCAGAATTACTACATATGTACGGGGTTTGGATGAGCCGTTCAAAATTTAGAAAAACCGACCTCGCCGTTGAAGCGCGCTACAGGGAATGAAGGGTCAGAGATACCGCTTCCTAAGGTCGATTTTCGTGATCTACGTGAAAAGTACCCCTAGGGACACATTTCCAGCATAGGTTAGGTTTTCCTTGTAGGGACGTATCTCGGTTCTATCAGATTTCCTCTGATAATTCATAACTCACTTCCAGTATTGTTTAATATCTGAATTTCACTCATAGTTGCAAATAATTCTTTTCTTTCGTTCATCATGTACAATATTATATTCTTGTGTCGTTCGTTATCTGTCTGGAAATAATATAACTGCGTGAACAATATAAAAACGTGTATACAAAACCTGTCTCTTTGATTCGGTCTCCTCCATTTCCTTTTTTAAATGAGCCAGTGTCTTCTTGTTTCGTTCCATCTAAATAACATCTCTCACCAAAGTGCTTGAGACCTGGATATCTAGAAGGCGAACTATCCAAGCCAACTACAACTGATTCTGAATTTTGGAGATATCAAACATTGAATATGGAAAAAAAAGTAGCTGAGTAAAGCGCATTGCCGATACTTATTAGTGCTTGGCTGAGTTTTTTTGCACTAAAATTGATTCCCAAGCGATCTATGCAGCATATCAGAGAAATTCTTATCAAAATAGCGTCAATTAGCCGCTTCTCTCCTCACTTACATTAAGCAGTCTTAAAATACAAAACTGTCTAAGGGTTCGGCAGTTCAAGGCACAACTTACCTGACTGGGATCTACTCCTAACACCACTATTGTTACCCCGATCTGAGATTAAGCAGTAGTGACCAATTTTTGAATAATTCTTTCTCAATATGAGTATTCAAGTTCAACAGATCTCCAACTTATATGAAAAATAAACCTCCTCTTTCAATTGATCATTCTCCGATTTGACAGCCTGCATCACCTCATAAGAAACTGCTTTATTTTTCCAATTAATTTCAATTTCCAAATTCTTCAATGCTAAATCAAGACGATGTTCTGCCGAGTGAGCAATCTGAGCAAAAAAAATAACTCCTAATGGTTTAAAACCTGTTCTCTGTAAGAATGCAGGTAGGATGGCACAACCAAAATGGTCACCCGTAGCTCATACTTTGGGAACATGACCCCTCGGGCCAAAGAACTTTTCAACCGGAACCGTGACCCGAAATATCGATTTTTGATCTACCGAAATCGATTTTTCAAATTTCAGATTTCGATGGCTTGCTATAGCACATTCGAAAGAGCATAAAAAGTTATGTTAGAAACGCAAAAGCAAACCATAATCCATCAACGTTGACGTCAGATAGAACCCGAAGAGTGAACTTTTAAATCGCTTTTGGTAGATCATGGCATGAATGCACATGAAGCTGTAGGTTGCACATCTCGGATTTCTCATATATTGTGTAGTTTTTAATGCTGAATAAAATGCACTCTTTGCCAGAGTGGATTTTTACGCTATAAGGACCGAAAATCGCGCTCAACGATGACGCACTTCGAGATAATTTTAGGAAATTTTAGATTTCGATATCGTACAATAGCTCATTCGAAAGATCATGAAAATGTCAGGATCTACAAGGAAATCGGAATCCATAAACGTTGACGTAATTTAGACGTGATCATTTGAAATTCTTCAAGCGAAACGACGTGAAGTATTTCGCCTATATCATTTTCACTTTACATTTTGGTGACCTGAGATATCGAAATTCGAATTCTACACATAAAAATACGTCAGAAAATCCATAAATTGTTCACTTTTGGAAGACATGTTGAAATTCGATTTTTCTGTTGAAAATGTTGGCCTGAAAAATGGCGAAAAAAGTTGAAATCGTGAAATGTTTTGCCAAATATATTTAATGACGTATTTTTATGTGTAAAATTCGAATTTCGATATCCCAGGTCACCAAAATGTAAAGTGAAAATGATATAGGCGAAATACTTCACGTCGTTTCGCTTGAAGAATTTCAAATGATCACGTCTAAATGACGTCAATGTTGATGGATTCCGATTTCCTTGTATATCCTGACATAAATTTTCATGCTCTTTCGAATGAGCTATTGTACGATATCGAAATCTAAAATTTCCTAAAATTTGTCTCGAAGTGCGTCATCGTTGAGCACGATTTTCGGTCCTTATAGCGTAAAAATCCACTCTGGCAAAGAGTCCATTTTATTCAGTATTAAAAACTACACAATATATGAGAAATCCGAGATTTGCAACCTACAGCTTCATGTGCATTCATGCCATGATCTACCAAAAGCGATTTAAAAGTTCACTCTTCGGGCTCTATCTGACGTCAACGTTGATGGATTATGGTTTGCTTTTGCGTTTCTAACATTTTTTTTTATGCTCTTTCTCTACTTTTTATGCTCTTTCGAATGTGCTATAGCAAGCCATCGAAATCTGAAATTTGAAAAATCGATTTCGGTAGATCAAAAATCGATATTTCGGGTCACGCTTCCGGTTGAAAAGTTCTTTGGCCCGAGGGGTCACGTTCCCAAAGTATGAGCTCCGGGTGACCATTTTGGCAGAGTTGTGCCATCCATACCCCCGTTCACTTGTCTTTCGGAGAACGGGTTTTAAATTACTCACATGAAGAGTTCTTCGATGAGATTCGCTTTGACTATTGCAGATTCTTTCCAAGGCATTTACTTGACAATCAAACAACTCTCCGATGCTTGTTTGTAACTAAAAATGGCTTGATATAAAATATCAGATGATAATTCAGCAAAAGCTAACCGGCTGAACGGCACTACACCGGACGAGAACCAAAAAAATGGACCCTTCCGTAGAACTTTCACAGAAGCGATTTTGACACATTGGGAGCCTACCGTGAACATCCTGGAGAAGGGTTAATTTTTTGGTTCTCATCCGGTGGGTTCTCATCCGACGTTTCTCATCCGACCTAGTGCCGGCTGAACTAGAAAATAAACGTAGTTACGAGTCAACCTGTATATCAGGAACGATATTGGAGTCTCGCGCAAGAGCATGGATGGGATCAGCTGGACACACACGAGCGTACTTCGCTTCGAATAGAATTAGTTTAGCCTTCTCCTCCTGAAAATAATAGAAATTCAGTATTTATTATTTAACAAACCTTAAGGGATTCTATAATTTGGTCTCTCGTTTCAACTTCTCCCTCCAGGTAGAGCAACAGTTGGATGATCTTTTCTGGAGACAATTCAGACGGAAACACGTCTGCAGACTGTGCACATTGCCTTCTCGTTGCTTCATCGTAGTTGAAATTCATAACTTCAGCTACCCTCCATCCAAAGAATCACCTATAATTACAATAATATTAATGTGAAAACATATGTCGAATAAAATTACACGGGAGTGACGTACGTACGACTGAACAAAATTCGTGTAAATTTATAATGCTCGTGCGCACGCGTGCGCGGTGTTGGCAAACCACCAAACGCTTAATATAAAAGATCTATCTTAAGACGAACGATGAGAAAATGGGACATTAACCAACAACCTCACGGCCCCTGGAGCATCGACATTAGGGTGGCTGAAATGGATCACGGTTAACCGTATTGTTTACTTTCTCGTACGGGTCATCCGTGAGGGGAGGGAGAGAGGCGAGAGAGTGTCTCTCTCCACAGTAAATAGAGAGGGTAGGACTGCCAGAGGGGACGGTTAACCGTCTCATCCGTCTCTGATCTGCCGAGGCCCTCTAAATAGCGACCAGTTGATCCATTTTAGCCACCCTAATCGACATAGGGCTTTGGAAAACGTCCGTGCGCTGTAAAATAATTTCACACTAAACGCTGTAGTGGAGATTTGTAAAGCGGTTTTTTTCATTGCCAGAGTAAAGAGAAATCCCTATTAAAAGTAAAGAGAAATCCCTATTAAAGTTCTTACACAATCACACAATAATGGTTTATTTTTCTACTGCACAATATATCGTGTGATCGCGCAACGCACAATATGTGTAGAATTTTAGCACCACACAATATATTGTGCGAACACACAGCAGCATGATGAATAGCATGTATTAGCATTATTGTGCGCTATTAATTGTGTAAGCGCACAATAATTATGTTGGTCACACGATTTATTGCGCACCTTAAAGTTTCCCAACACCCATGTAATTAATTTGAACAGGCGGGAGTACCCTGATCACGACAAAACGAGCGAGATAGTGTGTAAAAGAGAGAGAGCGGGCGTGATCAGGCAACTCAGACTGAAACTTTACGGCTCCGCATTGTTGCAAATATTGATTTTCTATTATTTTCATTATTCCAGTTTAACTGATTAGAACCCGTTCTACTACATTGTTAAATAATATAGAAAGGCATTTTCAAGGGTGTTGGGTAACTTTAAGAAAATAACATTATTGTGTGATTGTGCGATTATGTAAGAACATTTGCCGTAAGAACGTTTCCCAACACCCATGTAAATAATTTGAACTGGCGGGAGTACCCTGATCACGACAAAACGAGCGAGAGAGTGTGTAAAAGAGAGAGAGCGGGCGTGATCAGGCAACTCCGACTGAAACTTTATGGCTCCACGTTGTTGCAAATATTGATTTTCTATTATTTTCATTATTCCAGTTTAACTGATTAGAACCCGTTCTACTACATTGTTAAATAATATAGAAAGGCATTTTCAAGGGTGTTGGGTAACTTTAAAAGTCACGGTGAAACGCCCTAACACAAAACTGCCGCTTTTGTCTGCTTCTCTGCGCTGTCTTCATCGTCACTTCCGATCACTAACTAACTTTTAAGGAAAAGGGCAGTTCGTGATCGGGAGCCGTTGCTAAAACAATGACATGGTCCTGGACAGGGTGACAAAAGACGGATTTCTTTAATTAATTTTGTAAAAATTTAATACTTCTGTGAAAACTTAGTTATCATCTATATGTAAACTTAGCATATATAGCTACTTTTCAAAAAAATTGGAATAGCCAAGTCAAATTGCAAAATTCAAAAACGGGGTTGGGTCTCACCACGACATACTTTAAGTTTATCCTTGCTACGGCTAGACATTTCGTCGTTTACGTTTGAAAAATATTAAATATTCGCGCGTTTTTGACTTTCTTACTTTTACAATACAGTATGACCGTCACTGACGTTTCACCGTGAAAGTAAGCCACATAATATAGAGAAATGGTGAAACATTTCTCAACATGATGAACATAGAAAAAATAAAAAATGAACTGTCGAATCGCAAAGTGATCGCGATTTTGCCTGCAAATTAAGTGATTTTCAGGATTTTTCACGCACAATCAGGCAATCTCACTATTCTATTTTTGAACGCGCGCGCGTTTTGATTGATGCCTGCGGACGTTTTCATTTTCCTTATGTCGATGCTCCGGGGGCCGTGCAACCTAGGTTATATTTTCATGAAACCACCTTAAAATTTCAAAAATGTTCCAAAATTCTGAAATAATGTGCAATGGGGTAATCGAGGGCGTTGAAAAAAGATAGCGTTACTACAATAATTAACGAGTATCAGGTTGTTCTCTAACCCCCCCCCCCCCCCACACGGCATCCTTTTCACGGATGACAAACCCAAAACCGCGGTAGCATCAACCCAGCAATGCTTAAGAAAAAATACTCAGGTAGTGCCGTACAAAAAGAGTCCCTGCAAACTGTAGGAAACCACTTGGAATTGCCCGAATTCCGTACATTTCAAAAAAGGTTTTTATTACGGTATAAATGGGCAGAATAGATAAAAACTACGGTACTCACTTATGTCACGGCGATACAAATTGCAGCCGTTACTACAAAACCGTGAAATATATTTGGAAAAAAACAATCGCCAATTCCACGGCCCCCGGAAGATCGACATTGGCCTCATGAAACTGTGTCGCGCTGTAAAGTCGCGCTGCACTAAACATAGGAATTATATTTCCACATCCAGCGACCATCCTTGAAAAAAACGACTAAACTCTTCCTTGCACTAGCATAGCAATAAGTACGATGAAATTAGACTGAATTAATTCATTTAAAAATATTTAAAAAAATGTTAACTATAAATGAATCACGAACTGAAATTTTTGGACGAAATTTAAACCTCCTTGACAATCAGGCAATCCTCCTTGCAAATCAGGCACTTAGACACGGCAAGTGCCGGCAAGTAAGAGGTAGGTTACAATTATGTCGAAAATCGCAGGTTCGTCATGTTCAAGTGGCGATAATTTTTTTTCAGATCATTTCCGACCTCCCAATTTTTGATAGAGTAATGCCCAAGGGTATTGTCCTGTAAAAGCGAATAGAGACGGCAACTGCCGGCACAAGAAGTAGGTCACGGCAAAGTCAAAAACGTCATGCTAAAGAGAGGATATTTCTATTTCCGAGCATTTCTCAGCGCCAATGTTTGCGTTGAGAAATGCTCAATGGTAGCAAAATTGATGTATGCACGCGAATAGAGACGGCAAGTGCGTGAATTCTCGCTAACCTGCTTTATTAGCAGCACGAAAACAACATTTTCGAAATTAGCCAAATGTGAGGTCGGGTGAGACGTTATCAACGAACTATGGACAACTGGTGGTAATATTGTGATGGAAGAATCGGCTAAAGACAAAAACAATATAATATTTAACCTGAAAATGATAAAAAAATATTTTTAAAAGTAAATCTAAGGACCACACTCGAATCTGGATCCCGTCCTGGACATTCCAGTTACAGTAGTCTTGGTTGCTTGAACAAACTGATTTTATTTTTATTATTTATTTTATTAATTTTTAATCTTGTAATTTAATTAAATAATGATATTAAGTTCTCAAATAGATTCTATTTCGATGTATTACTGCGTTTTATCAACGAAGAATACATGTCATACGATGATCTATGTATTTGATAGCCAATTATCCTAGATCAGAAGGGAACTCGCAAAGGCACGGCCCCCGGAGCATCGACATAAGGAAAAGGAAAACGTCCGCAGGCATCAAGGAAAAGGCGCGCGTTTTCAAAAAAAGTATAGTCAGAATGTTGCCTGAATCAGTGAAAAGGGGTCTGGTTTCATAACGATCACCCCTAATCTGCACGAATCGAGCTGCAAACTCAGTTTGCGATCAACTAAAACCCTGATTTTCAGGCATTTTTTCTATGTTTAGCGGTAATTCTGCAGAATATTTTTATACAGCTCAAGAAATTTCCTGGACAGCCCCTGGACGTTTTCCCTTTCCTTATGTCGATGCTCCGGGGGCCGTGCAAAGGTAGTGATCTCTTTCATAATCATCGTTTGAATATCCAAACCATAATGGTCATCCAGGGGCATAAAAATACGTTATGAAAAAAAAGATAGAGTGACCCTCAGCGACCACAGGGTACTAGTTGTTGGTAGATAGATCTAGAGATGACTGATCGACCCGAAGCAATAATCTATTATTTAAATAGCGAATATTTAGATTTGGACAACAAATAATTAGACCTTCTTCGATGGAAAACTATCGAGTAAGTTTTCACGATGTATACATCCGGAGGGTACTTGATTGGAGTCGAAAATAAGTGGTCTTATCCTAATCCGGACAATTTTAATCTGCTCTGCTGTGCGACTCGGATGATTTCAGAGATTTCTTCTTCACTCTTATTTTCTCCGTCTCTGGTCAGAGATTTCCAGTGGAATCATAGTGGAGAGGGGTCTCAACTCATAATGACTGTGTAATGAGCACAGCTCAGTGGTATGACAGTGAGAGTGAGCTTCCCAGTGGGATCACAATAGAATTCCCAGTATACAATGTTCTGTGTAGACCTAGCGAATTTCGCATCACCGAAAAAAAAGCCCCACATGTTTAGGGCAGCCGCTAAAAGTAGAAAGTTTGGCACTTTCCTTTTTTAAGCTAAATTGAGAGAATTTAGAAAATCCGGTCACGCCAGAGGTTGAAAGTACAAATTAATATTAATTCGATTTATCATGCTACCACTATTACAATGAAAACAATAGCAATAAAAAGCGTGCAGAACAAGAGAGATCAATATCTCTCTAAATCCTCCGCATAGAGATCAAATATTTTATCCGGGTGGTACTATACAAACATTCATTACAAATGTACGCAATATGACAAAATATAACTAAATGGACAAGACGATAAAATAATACAAACATCAGGAAAGGAGTGGGAGAAGAACATAGCTGGAGGGAGCTTCTTAGGGCTTCAGCTTGGTGCGCCTCCAGTGACGGCGTTTTGTGTTGTACTTGACCTGTAGGTAAAATTAATAAGATAAACGTCAAAGAGATATAACCCATACTATTTCTAACGACTAAATGACACTTGTGACAAACGAAACGGGACAAAAGGAATGCGGTTGCCAAGTCTCGTCCGTATATCCATTTATAACTATTTATCGGGTTAAAATTTTATCGTAAAACGCCGTGTTAAAATAAAACACTTACAGTGTTGCAAGTCTTCATGCGGACCCACTGGGGAATAGGACGATGCTGCTCCAAATACATGGCGAGCCTCCACTTGACGCTACCCGTGGCAAAGATAATTTACATGGATTAGACACCATGGAAGTGAGATCATACTTTAGGAGGAACATCTATGTGATAACAAAATTTATCAGCGAGTTTACAAATTTATAATCACAAAGAAATTAAACATTCACAAGAGAAATCTCTATCCAAAACAAATAAAACGATTCGACCAACGACCAAATCACACACAAAAAATGCCAACCTTTTTAGCGGCCTCCTTGTATTCCGCAGTTTCCTTTGCGGAAGCATGTTCACATTCAGTGTAAGCCGTATGTTGCTTGCCGCACGGCTTTTCGTCGAATTCCCACTTCTTCAAGCATCCGAACAGAGCTTGAAGCTCCTGGGTGCATGATGAAGCTGAAAACGAGTATCCAACAACGAAAATTTACTAAGAATAGGTTCCGAGGTTTTAAATAAATCAAAAGAAAGGAATTGCAAGAGAAAGGACAGGAAATAATATATACTGACCTGCAGCCTTGCCTCGCTTCCGGTTCACTCGATTCTTCGATGCGTTGTAAAATTTCAAGAAAAAAACAGCAACGGATCTGTAAGACGAGAAATCAGGGTATTCTTCACGAGGAAGTAATTATCAAAGACTGATAGACACAAGATGGACATTAGAAGCGCAAAATCAAAGACAAAGCATATTAGAACACATCCAAAGACGCGAGAAACGGCCAAAAAAACAAGAAAAGAAAAATCGCCACTAGAGTCATAGAGAAGCGGTGTTACGGTATTTTTTTCCGTATAAAAGCCAATTTAACCTGACATTTAAATTATCATGATTTTACCCTGATTATTGTAAGTATTGTGGCCTGATGCCGTCCGTTTTGAATACCCCGCATTTTTCTTAACTCAAAATTGCAACCCGGGCTATTTGAATTTATTTCCTCGCTATGGGTTCATTTTTCTTCATCGCAGAACATTGTGAGTAGGCTCTCAGTCGATATCCCAGTGAGATACATGCATGCGGGCTGCTCACCGTGAAACCTAATGTGATCACAATGTTAAACTTTTGCCAGAGTAGAGTAATGTATATGATGCTCAGGGGATTGAATAGCTTTCTACGAATGTCTTCGCAGCATAGTTTTCGCAGCATCGTATGACATGTATTTTTCGTTGATAAAACGTAGTAATACATCGAAATAGACTCTATTTGAGAACTTACTATCATTATTTAATTAAATTATAAGATTAAAAATGAATAAAATAAATAATAAAAATAAAATCAGTTTGTTCAAGCAACCAAGACTACTGTAACTGGAATGTCCAGGACGGGATCTAGATTCGAGTAAGGACCACCGAACCGGGAATTACAAAATGAGAACCGGCAAATGCCTGGTCGTCAAATTAGGAAACATCGTCACGTTGAAATTTTGTTTTTCTCGTTTTTCTCGTGTTCTAAAGAGTGCTCATCTTAGCGTTTCAAGCATCCTATAAAGAAGAGTGAGGCGCTACAGCTATAGACAAATGGCATGAAATTCTCCGTGGTTTTTTTTACAAAAGTGATTTCAAAATCGGGAATTTGTCGTTTTCATGACACTATAATTAATTACGAGTGAACGAGAGAGTGCTCAGTGATAACCTGTCAGGTATATGAAGATCGGTTGATGCCTGACTACTGTTCAGAAATGTAGAAGAAAGTCTCCGTGGGATCTCAATCAATATAGGTCAAAACATAGAGCCGTATTTCCGTGCCGGAAAATTGAAAAACTTTGAATATACTTGAAAAAATTAAACGAATATGAAATTAGGTTTTAATTCATCTTTTCATGGAATTTATATTTTTCTTCAGTATGAAATATGAAAGAAATAAACTGAAAATAAAGATTAGAAGTCAGCTCATAAGGAACCTGACCCACCGAAAAATTGTTGACACGATGAACTGGCTACTACACCAAAGGGGCGGAGCCAATTTCTTCAAAAGAAATGCAGCGTTTACAAGGCTAATTTAGAATTTCATGTGATTATTTATATTACAGACAAATTCTGCATTCTCAATTATCCAGAATTATACAATTAAAAAAAATTAGAAGAACAATCTTGTTTTACGCGGTGGTGCCTACACGGCATTTTGCTTACACACAAAGCCAAGACTCCGCCCACTACACCACCGCCAAGTTACGGCCTGGTGCGCGCACCTGGCGGCCACACACAAGACCGGAGCCGGAAAAAAGTCATCGCAGAAACCCTGATATCGATTGAAATTATGGATTGATTTTTGGTCCTATGCCGACATCCCTTGGGCAATGTGAATGGATACGGTAACATTCAAAAATTTAATTATGCCCACGGTGGTGTGCACAAACGTCGACGCGTTTGTTTGGGGGTCTGTAAGTCGTTTAGTCAACCTGCAATTCGGACCGCAAAATGCCGTGAGCTTATCACTGTTTGTAATAGGAACATCGCGTGTTCGGCTTTCAGCTCTTGAAAGTAACATTCCGTTCGATGACACGCACGAGTGCCACGCCGCAGTGTGAGGCTCATGCGTCGCGTGACGCGTCGCGGTCATTGCCTATGTTTCTCAAACTCGTCTAAATTGATGTTCCTTTTGGCTTAGGGTAGTTCAGCATGCCCGATTTCATGAAAGCAAATTAGAATTATTTTAAAAAAATATATAATAGAAGTTTCGGTAGGTCAGATTTCTAAAAATTAAAAGTGAACGCGTTTATAAAAAGGCGCATCCGCACAAGGTTCCTGGCCATTTTTGGGTTTATTTTTTAGATGATAAATAAGCTTATGGCATGCCATTTGTGCGAAAAGCTGCAGAATGTAAAAATATTTAAAAATATGGATGCTAGGGCGGTTTGAAATTTGAATTCCACGTTAAAAATTTATTGGCGGGAACACGTAGGTTTCGGTCGTTTGGGACTCCTACCGCGAATATCTTTACTGATAAGGTTCACTCTTACAAGTTCTTGAGTCTGCGTTTCCTTAAGGATGCACGGCCCCTGGAGCATCGACATAGGGCTTTGGAAAACGTCCGTGCGCTGTAAAATAATTTCACACTAAACGCAGTAGTGGAGATTTGTAAAGCGGTTTTTTTCATTGCCAGAGTAAAGAGAAATCCCTATTAAAAGTAAGCCACATAATATAGATAAATAGTGAAACATTTCTCAAGGTGATGAACATAGAAAAAATAAAAAATGAACTGTCGAATCGCAAAGTGATCGTGATTTTGCCTGCAAATTAAGTGATTTTCAGAATTTTTCACGCACAATCAGGCAATCCCACTGTACTATTTTTAAACGCGCGCGCGTTTTGATTGATGCCTGCGGACGTTTTCATTTTCCTTATGTCGATGCTCCGGGGGCCGTGAGGATGTGATTGCCGTGGACACCTCGCCAAGCTACGCGAAAACATGTGCTTTAGGATCAGTAGATTGAAATGGCATAGGAATATAAGGGGTGTCAACGGACGGAAGCACATTATCGATCGAAGTAATGTAAATTGAAGCCACGTTTTCTAAATGGCTACAAGTGCAACATACGGGCGTCAAAAGAAGTCAAACTCTTACAGAGAAATGAGACTGGGTAAACTCATATATCAAACAAAAAATAATTTTATTAAAATGAAAAGTGTTGAAAACAACGAAAACAATTTCGAAAAAGTGGAAACGTGATAACGGATCGCAAAGTGAAAAGACATGTTGTGCGTGGTTTCCCGCGTACTGCCACTGGAAAATCTAAAATGGCCATGCTCTGCGGTCTATGCAATTATTTCACCTTTTGAATGCACAATAGATTCTCTCTGCGCCCATTAAAGTGTGCAAAAAAATTAAAATCGCCACTGCGATCGTCACTGTGAGCATGCGAATTATCGCTACTGCGTACTAGATACCACCTTGAATATTCAAGGTTTTCATTCGAGGACATACTATCATTATAAATGCTTTTAATAATATTTTAAAACAAATAAAATAAATAATAAAAATAAAATCAGTTTGTTCGAGCAATCAAGATTACTGTTACTGGAAAATCCGGACTGGATCTAGATTTGAGTATTTTCGCATTCACTAAAAATTGAGAAGGGGCACCTCCCACAAATATTTTTGAACCGAATAAAATCAAGTTCCCGGTTTTGAGCTATTTAATTTGCAGATGGTGGTCCCTACCTAAGAGGTGTAGAATTTTACTAGTAAGTAGCTGGCAACTAACTTTACTAATTGCCGCAATATTACCCTACAATCACAGAGTGCATATTAATATAGTTTTTTTTAAATGTTGCCAGCAAATTGCATTTTTAAAGGGTAAATTTGCCAGAATGCTGCTGTCAACTTGCTTTTCGGGCAAGCTGCTTGCCGCAATATTACCCTCAATCACAGAAATCTCTGCAGATAAGCTCACAAAATAAAATTAAAAAAATATAATTAGTTTGTTCAAGCGACCAAGAATACTGTAACTAGAATGTTTAGGGGCTGGATCTAGATCTAGAGTAGATTCCGCTCATATCCATATATATCCCAGTCAGTTGTTAATTCTGTATATTATAGTATTGGATTATAAACATATGACCTACCCCACGATCGTACGATCCGGACAATTGATTTGAACATATAATTTTTTAACTAGTCTGTTTTCACCTCTGTCTTCGGAGGGTGCTGAGCGTTCCTGTGCTAGCGGAATAGGTTTCGCGATAAATTTTGCAATCGCTAGTGGCTCGTTTAAATCTTTAAGTAATAACTTATCTATGCATTACTAAATTCATCTGCAAATTGTTTCAGTATGTCGATGGAAGAGGCGCGACCAGTTCAAGCCTATGTTGACCCAATATCGGTACGAGGACGTGAATATCGTGCTATTATCTACAACGCTGCACGAGACGGCAAAATCGGGCGTTTGCAGATTTTCCTCGAGGTGATATTCTGCTGATTATGCTCAGACTATGCATGTGCCGGACATGAGAGTGCGGCCTTTTGATATTCGAATGAATATTCAAATGTAACGTACAATAGCGGGCAAAAGCTTAGCCCCAAAATTAGATTTGCCAAAATTAGAAATTGGAAAAAAAATCACGCGGGCTTAAAGTTATTACAGAAATAAAATGGTTCGAACAATTACACCACGTCCACCCTTAACACCGAAATGCGCAATAGCTAGGTAGATGCGCGATAGTTTTGCTCCAGCTCACTAATTGCAGGAGCTGGCGGTCACGCCCACAATTTTTACACGCAGTTGTCAGCCGGGGCCGTTAGGTCGCACCAGAATTTTAAATTGTGGTGCGGTCCGCGTGCGCGCGCGCATTCCTCATTTCATTAAAACAGATTGTACACGTAGTGAGAAATTTTATGGTGTATGCCAACTTGTTGTAATTCAATGATACCCAACACCCGTGGAATTATCTGAACTTGCGCGCGTGCATGATCACGCCCGCTCTCTTGTTTTTGCATAATCTCTCTTCCTTTTTGTCGTGATCAGGCAAGCGAGCGAATTCAAATAATTTCATGGGTGTTGGGTAACTTTAAAACCGCGGCCTCTGTGCACTAAAAGTGTACAAGGATGGGCCACGCTCTCTCGCTCCTTTCCATCTCCCTCTCGCTCCCTCTCGCTCCCCCCTGCCCATCCTCGAACCCGCGGTGACTAGAGCGTGCTCTCCCCCCTGGATGCGCTCCTCTCCTTTGCTGAGACAGTGGAGCACGACTCATTGGCCTTACCTTCTTGCCTTTTCTTAAAACGCTGTCTCCGTAAGAACGTCAGATATCCGAGGGGAATTGGCAAGTGCAAGAGATGATTGGAATGTGGTGAAAGATTTGTTTGAGCAAAACGAAAATGCATTTCTTCACATTTTTCTAGATTTATCGAACACCTGAAGGTTCATGAACGATTGTGCCACCCCCTCCTCCGCTCTTACGGAGACCGCGTTTTAATTCATGAAATATAGCTCGTAAAACAGAAATTAAACTATGATATTTCACGGCGGGTTCCGAAATGAGGTGTTCAAAAATAGCGCGTAAAGAGGTCTGTGTGGGAAGCCTGCTTGTGCAAATAACATTTTGAGAGCTTAGAGGGAAATTTAATACCAAATATTTATTTGATCATGAAATGTCATCGGAAAGGTGGAAAAAAATGGCTCAATTTTTTAAAAGATTTTTTTGTTTTTTATTGTTGCATCAACATCAGTAGGCAGATTCCTTCCAGATTTAGAATTAATATTAAGCTATTCATACACTACAAAACGTAGAAGAAAGAAATAAGATTGCATTAAAAAGAAGCCGTAAAGAAAGAAAAACATGTTGAGGAAAAAGTGTCGATTTGCAAGTACAGTACCCTTTACATAAGCGTTTCTTAAAAACTAATAATTAATACGGCCGATTTAAAGTTCCTCTGAACAAAAAAGTGTAAGAACTTATGGGACACCCTAATAATTCGCCATTTATATGAGGCCGTTCGCGTAATCAATGCCCCCGGAGAAAATACATAAGGAAAATGAAAACGTCCGCAGGCATCAATCAAAACGCGCGCGTGTTCAAAAACAGTACAGTGAGATTGCCTGATTGTGCGTGAAAAATCCTGAAAATCACTTAATTTGCAGGCAAAATCACGATCACTTTACGGTTCGACAGTTAATTTTTTATTTTTTCTATGTTCATCATGTTGAGAAATGTTTCACTATTTCTCTATATTATGTGGCTTACTTTTAATAGGGATTTCTCTTTACTCTGGCAATGAAAAAACCGCTTTACAAATCTCCACTACTGCGTTTAGTGCGAAATTATTTTACAGCGCACGGACGTTTTTCAAAGTCCTATGTCGATGCTCCGGGGGCCGTGCGTAATAAAAAACCGAACAAATTGGCGCGGATCTGGCGCAGCAAAAAATAGTAGATTTTTTGAAGCTGCGATTAGGGACTGCAACGGTGTTAACGAACAAGCAAAACAATTCACAAATTGGTAAGCAATTGAAAGCTATGCCTACCCCATTTCGACTTTTCACTTTAGTTTTTAATAAAAATGACCAAAAAAAGAGAAAAACAATAATAAACATAAGTCAAAACGCCGACGCTTTCAGTCCAAGTGGAGCGCATCTCAAGTCACCCTTCACTCCGAATTATCGCAAACTGAAGTAGCTGATTTTTTTATTGAAGTCACGCAAAACCATTTAGTGTATGTTTTTTCCTTGTGAGTAGCACTCTAACAAACACTAATTATCAGTTATAAGTACAAATTCGGAAAGAAATTATTCTAGGCACCTTGAAGCCACACTGACAACCATAGATTACGGTAGTTGCAAATTCGACGTTCATTTTCTCTGAGGACGACATTCGTATATTTCTAATTATGTAATATAAGATGCGCATCGATGTCCTGAAATACATACTTAAAAATCTCAGATATACGAATGCCGTCCTCCGAGGAAACATTGAAAGTTCATTTTCGTAACGGTAAAATGCTCAATTTTGACGGCCTCATTCTCTTTTATTTGATATTTATATTTATTTTTATGTTGAAAACCATTTTTTGTGCTTCATAATCTACAAATACTGAGAAAACGAAGCTTCAACACTTAGTTCTGAAAACACATGTATTTTCGATCGCTTCGTGCTTCTCCAATGCTGCAACATGTCTCTTCTTGCTATGCTTGGTGTTCTTTCAATATGTGTTCATATTCATTCCAATCAATAAAATAGCTTAAAAATCGCATTAAATATTTTTAAAAAATGTTTTAAAATGTTGAAAGAATTTGGCTTGAAAAGTACGGTAGTTTGAAAGCAAAAGGGTCGGAAGGAGGCACCCATTATTCCGTACTCAAATATTCGGGCTGCCGTCCCTAGCTGCGACCATGGGGGTTCTCGAGGGTGCTAATCACGATGAGCACATTTTTGCATGAAGAGTATTTTTGGAGCTAGACGACGTTGCGTCGAAAACAGGTTTTTGCGGATATCTTATTTTCCTGAATCGCTAAAATTAAGTCAATATGTTTTCCCCGGTAGAATTCGATTGCGATCACGACCACGTTCTTGTTTTATCATTATTGATTTTTCTAATTTTTCTAATTTTTGGAAATTCCTTGTAAATAAAATATAGATTACGAAGACAGTTTAGATCGGTCCATTATAACACGGGAAATCAAAAATATTTTTCTTTTTTCCATTATTTTGTGTACTTTATAGTGAAAATGAATTATTGTGTCGAAAACAGAGACCGAATAACTGACCTTGTCAATTGATCTACCCCAAGTCTCCTCGCAGTCGTTCCGATCGATCCCCTCTCCCTGCATACTCTAACCGTCTGCGCTCTCGCCTCTTCCCAGGAAAGGTTCACCTAATAGGCACCTAATAAAAACCCGATTAGGTAGCACAGTAGTAGACCTATTCGGTTTTTCATTAGGCCCCACCACACCATGCCTATTAATACATTATCGACCAACGAGTTGCCCGTCACAAAAATCCACGGCTTGTGCATCTATGGTTCGGTGCCTAGATGGGATTGTTGTCCAGTGAACAAGCGCTATTAGCATGAAGTTAAAGTGGTTATCACAATGCTGTTCAGAATCAAAAGCGGGACTTTATCGACGTGTGTCTCAATGTGAGAGACGAATCTACAGATAAGATTGCCCTCGTAATAGCATGCAGAAACGGACATTTGGAAGTGGCTCGATTCCTGGTAGATTTCAGTTTTGGTTATTTATGTTCACATTTGAGTGCAGTTGGCTATGGGAGCAGATGCCAGCCTATGCGGAACTGTATCATTTGATGGCGAGACTATTCGTGAGTTTTATTAGTGTCTACTCGCTCTTAATTCCTTCGTCCCAAGATGGTGCTCCTCCATTGTGGGCAGCAGCAGCAGCTGGCCACTTGCATCTGGTTCGCTTGCTAGTCGAAGAGGCAGGAGTGCACATCGATCAGACTACTCATACCAATAGTTCTCCTCTGAGAGGAGCTTGCTACGATGGACATCTGCAAATTGGTATCCTTCCTACTTTTAAGAGACCCTCCATGAGAAAACGTAACAACTGTGCAGGGGTCCACGGATGGCCAAAAATTAGATAATTCCCATACTTTTTTTTGCTGAAGTGTAGGCCCCGAGTGCTGATTGACGGCCGCAATAACTAAGGCTTAGGGTCGATTTTGAAAAAGTTTCAAAAAGTTTTATGTATACTTATTGAACTGGAAACACTTTCTTATGACTAGTATAATTATTTGCATCTTCCTAGGTGCAGTAGAAGCAATGAAAAATCGAAATCCGAAAAAGTAAAAAAATTCGAATATCGAAAACAGCCAAAAAGTTTAGAAAATCATAATAACGTTAAAACATGTTTTCAAGATCTTTCATGTTAAAAAACTGACTCTACGAGTGAAAATAATCCAGAAAACGTATTCTATTGAAGATTTTCAGATTTCGACTTTTTTGGTACATCTGGCTATGTTGAAAAAAATGAGATTTCCAATTTTGCTAATTATCATCTCTCTTTACATGGTAATATGAAGATGTAACAAAAATATACATGCTGAGCAGTTTTTAGACCATTGGATGCATTGGTTTTCAAAATTCAGCGTTCTTTATGGCCGAAAAAAATTTTTGGCCATCCGTGACCCTATTACGTTCTCTGGTGAAGGGTCTCTTAAAGTTACCCAATTACCCAACACCCAAGAAAATTCCTTTCTATATTATTTAGTAACTTTATAGAATGTTCTGATTAGTTAAACTGGAATGATGAAAACAATAGAAATTCAATATTTGCACCAGCGTAGAGTCCCTTTTATCAGGTTGGTGCAAAAGTTTCGATACAAAATCACGATTAAGAGACCCGCTCCGTAAGACTCGACCATTTCGCCCCGCGGATACGTTCCTCTAGCAACGGGATCCGCGGGGTCTTTGCTATGGTGGAGGGAGTGTCTTGAGTCAGCATCATGAAATTCACCACTTATTATATGGCACGGCCATTGAACAATTTTAAATTATTAATAAATGTAAAATGGACAAAAATTAATATTTTCTGAGCTATTCGAATTTGGCTCAAAAGTCAATTTGCACTTTATTTGGGGTGCTCTGAGTATGAAAAAAACAAAATCTGGGCCAATTCCAGTCGATTCTGAATACACTTTTTCGGTCCAATTTTCACTTTTTGAGTTTATGCGGCGTCTAAAGAGTCAAAGCCCTTAGGTTTTATGTATGCGTGATTGCCCGATGGTACCTGAGTGTATCCCTCAAGATGCCATGACCCGGCACGATTCCGCTTTTTTTTGTATTTTTTTCTAAAGTTGTGTTACCATCCCTTCCATATGAAACATGATCATATCATCGAAGCATAGTGAATATCAACCAGACACTGTGAGTTTGCGACTAATCTATGATAGCGAAGATAATAGGTACTGAAAATTTTGAACTTTTGCGAATTTTAGAAAAATCGTTTCTCGTTGGGACCATTGGTCCCATGTTCGTCGCTCGATAAAACTCAAATGTCAACCCAAAGCCCACGGCTTATAACGAAAACTTGCAGTATATATCGACTATTATTAGAAAAGAGTATTGGATCGATCATGTCGTTTTCCGAAATGTAAGTATTTCGGTTCTGAAAACGTGGCATTCTTCGAAAATGTGATTTATCATTTTCAATTGAAAAAAAAACTCAAGTTTCGGAACATTATCCGATAGTGATTTCAACCGTGTAATAGTCATTTGAGAGCCTACTTCAACTTGTGAATACTATGGGTATGGGCTTTGGGCTTTGGGTTGAAATTCGTGAGATTGGAATGCACAATTATGGGAAGTTTCGATACTGCGAAAGTCGATTTCGCAATATGGGCATGAACTTTATTGTTTTCTGGTCCCACTCAATCCCACAAGCTGTAGAAAAGTGAAATCAGGTTGAAGATTTCATGAAATCGGCCCCGAAAACAACCAAATCCCAGTCTCATTCGATGATGAAGCGTTTTCAGGGCCGAAATACGTACATTTCGGAAAAAGACATTATCGATCCAATACTCTTTTCTAATCATAGTCGATATATACTGCAAGTTTTCGTTATGAGCCGTGGGCTTTGGGTTGAAATTTGAGTTTTATCGAGCGACGAACATGGGACCAATGGTGCCAACGAGAAACGATTTTTCTAAAATTCGCAAAAGTTCAAAATTTTCAGTACCTATTATCTTCGCTATCATAGATTAGTCGCAAACTGACAGTCTCTGTAGATATTCAGGTTGATATTCACTATGCTTCGATGATATGATCATGTTTCATATGGAAGGGATGGTAACACGACAACTTTAGAAAAAAATACAAAAAAAGCGGAATCGTGCCGGGTCATGGCATCATGAGGGATACACTCAGGTACCATCGGGCAATCACGCGTACATAAAACCTAAGGGCTTTGACTCTTTAGACGCCGCATAAACTCAAAAAAGTGAAAAATAGGACCGAAAAAGTGTATTCAGAATCGAGTGGAATTGGCCCAGATTTTGTTTTTTCATACTCAGAGCACCCCAAATAAAGTGAAAATTGACTTTTGAATCAAATTCGAATAGCTCAGAAAATATGAATTTTTGCCCATTTTCACCTTTATTAATAATTTCAACTTGCTCAATGGCCGTGCCATATAATAAGTGGTGAATTTCATAATGCTGGCTCAAGACACTCCCTCCACCATAGCAAAGACCCCGCGGATCCCGTTGCTAGAGGAACGTGACCGCGGGGTGGTCGAATCTTACCGAGCGGGTCTCTTAAGGTTTTCGAGCATAGCTGTCCAGCAGTGGCGGCGATCCCGCAAGCATGAACCCCGGGTCATGGTTTTTTGGCAGGTGGTGGGGAAACCTCAGCCATGGAAGATAGACCTAAGGTGCTATAACCGTCGTCATGTACATCGACACAACTGGTATTTGTCGGCTACCGTAACCCGCACTACCGTAATCTGAGTGCTGTGGGCACACCACGATGTGGTAAAACGTACCTAAGACGGATCAGGAAAGCTCGGCCGTCTTACCGTAGCCTAGTTACAGTAACCCAAGTACAGTACCATAACTGGCTATCGTGAACTGACTTATTTTTTTCCTGAAATTTCCATGACCCGGGGTTCATGGTTGCGCATACCCTGTGACAGGGTATGCGCAAGCAAGACCCCCGGGTCATGGTGTTTTTGACAGGGTATGCGCAACCATGAATAGGGGTTCATGGGGG
Source organism: Pristionchus mayeri (assembly GCA_036245805.1). Taxonomy (NCBI): domain Eukaryota; kingdom Metazoa; phylum Nematoda; class Chromadorea; order Rhabditida; family Neodiplogasteridae; genus Pristionchus; species Pristionchus mayeri. Next base: position 23,799,334 of record BTRK01000004.1, on the reverse strand, counting down.
TCGCAGCCGGCGTGGTCATCTATGTTTTCGAGCACTATCTTGCTTCGGTCTTGAGCAACTCTCATGTGGTTTCTTGTATGATAGTAGTACATGCGTGCTCTCTATAGCGCACACTATATCGCATCGCATCAATCAGTCGCACCGATGAGAAAGCATTCCAAAATCTGAGAATTGCAATTTCTTTTAAACTTTTCGATTGATTATTACTCTTTGCACGGTAATAGTGGCGCCGCTTCAACACAATTTTCAAGATGTATGATGGCCATATATGTTACTGTAGAGAATGATCTGCATCAGCCTTAAATCAACTTGCCAAAATAGGCACGTATTACGGAAATACGTCTTGCAGATTTAGAACATATTCACTGGATTTTTTTTACTCGGAGAGATTGGGGTCGCAAATTTAACACAATTAGAAGTACATATAATGAGAATGTTACCTTAGAAAGTTGGTGAATATTCACCTTTCCATTCGAGAGATTTCGCAATTATGGTATTGAACCTCAAATTTTATCGACGAAATCGGCCTTTTTTGCAATACTAGACATCCGTGGAAGCCCGAAACTCCCATTTAACGTGTTCAATGGAAGCGTCCACCCTTACTGATTAGTTGGGTGGGAACTGTATATCGTTCGTTTAGTTTTAGCGATGGTTTGTGTTGAAAACCCAAAATCATTGAAATTTCGCTAATTTTCATTTATCATTGTTTTTCAACGAAATGCCATTGGATCGATCGGGTCTAAACCAATAATCGCAATGACCTAACACTACCTCAAATAATGCCCAAGTGGTGTTTGATACATGAGAAGCATTCACAAGAAAATATGCAAAATATCTTGTATCGAAACTTTTGCACCAACCTAATATCACGGCTCTTCTGTAAGAATGTAGAAAAATGAGCACCCTTTGCTACCAGAAAAAAAAAGTCATAGTCATGGATTTTGATGAAGCCTGGTTTATTGATTCTATTAGGGGTCCGAAGAAGTCTTATCCACTTGGTCTGGTCAAATTAGCTTATTATCAATTTTTTATCTGCCCACTTGAATTACTGTAACTCGGTCAATTTTGATCATAGAGCGAACATTTTTTTGCATTTTCTCATCTCGACGAGTCCTACAAAAAGCTCTCCAGTGTTCCTTACCAAAAAACGTAAACATCGGTGCCATTTTCCAAACAATTGATTTGAATTTCCACAATTCCATGTCTCCGTTCCCTGAAGATCTAGATACTTGAAATTTGGGTTATAAGATTCGCAGGGGGTCGGAAAGCCTTATAAACCAAATTTCAAGTCTCTAGCTCTTCAGGAAACGGAGATATGAAATTTGGAATTCAAATCAGAGATACAACTCGCGATTTTCAGCATCGCATGAAACGTATTTGAACATGTTTAGTTGCTCCGGGTTTTCAGCGCAAAATGCGCGCTACTCTTGCGAAGCGGTGCGGACACCTTACAACGTCGCCTCGCGAAAGTATTCCGCTCAACTTCGTGAAAGTTTCGGCGCCGCTTCATGTAAGTAACGCGGCAGCTTCGCGAAAGTGGCGCAGGGTTCTTTAATTAGTCCGCGCCACTTTAACGAAGCTGCGCGGAATACTTTTGCGAGGTGGCGTTGTAAGGTGTCCGCACCGATTCGCAAAAGTGGCGCGCATCACTAGAAACTAAAACGAGGACGGGGGCGGGGCCGCATATTTGCATCACGCGAAGCCGCGCATTTTTACCGCTATTGCCGCGCGTTTCTAGTTTGTCGAATTTCGCAGTTTATTTTCCTTTTATTTATTTTTGATTGATATAATTTTTGGTGGAAGTGATTAAATGAGTATTCATTGCAAATACATTTCATCCCACTAAATTATATTCTTTATAATGGGTGTATTTCTTCATAATCGGCGACTGATCGTATATTTTTTGATTAAATATTATGATAAATTGTAATTTAATTCATTTTATTAAATAACTGCTTTGGAGCAAATATATTTTAAAATTGAATACGTTACCATAACTCAAGAAATCGCGAATACTTATCCACATAAAAAGAAAATGACTTGAATTTGCATAAAAATGGCCCTAATTGTATGCCCTAGCCGTGTTCATGATCCAGATGAATTAACCCATTGTCTCCAGAATTCTTCTACTGACGGACACCTAAATTGCAAAGAGGTTCATAAGGTAATGGAAAAACAAGGGAGTATCATTCATTTACTCTGGAGAATTATGTCACCAAGATATATTGGACACTAAGTACTCTTTCAGACCCATTATAAACAAGAAAATATAGCGGGATATCATATATTTGCATTGAACAATCATTTATAATCATTTCCTTCAACAAAAATAAAAATAGGACCAATCAAAAATAAATAAAAAGAAAATAAACTGCGAGATTCGACAAACAAGAAACGCGCGGCAGCAGCGGTAAAAATGCGCGGCTTCGCGTGATGCAAATATGCGGCCCCGCCCCCGTCCTCGTTTTAGTTTCTAGTGCGCGCATCCAGCGTTCATAAACCGGAGTGATCGCTGCTCTCTGATTTGGTCGCAGCACCACCCCCCTCCCGGAGAAAATGTATAAGGAAAATGAAAACGTCCGCAGGCGTCAAGGAAAAGGCGCGCGCTTTAAAAAAAAGTAAGTCAGAATTGTCTAAGAAGCCTGATTGTCAACTTGAAATGCTGATTGACACGTTACGCGCGGTGCGAACAGTCTTTTGTTTCGTTTAGCGAGCAAATTCCACAGCATAAATTGTACAGCTCGGGCTTTTTTCAGGATAGCTCTCGGACGTTTTTGCTTTTCTTATGCCGATGCTCCGGCACGGCCCCCGGAGCATCAACATAGGGGTTCGGAAAACGTCCGTGCGCTGTACAAGTTATGCTGCAGAATTCACTCGCTAAACGCAGTAGTGATGCTTTTCAAACCGTTTCTTTTGAGGACGATTCCGGTTTTTTCTAGTTAGTTCCCGGCTATGAATTAGAAATTAACTTTTCAATGTTCTTTAGTTTGTAGCCTCCTTTCCCACCAAAATTCCCTAATTTTCTACAAATGTGCCGTATTTTCTCTTCTCTTTTATGATAATATTTCTTCCTGAATTCGACACCAGCACTATTGAACTGTTGTGATATTTCCATGTCTAATCTTAATCCGTCCATTCAATACTGTTTCGAATACAATGTGAAACGCAACAGGGGAATAAAATTCTTCATGCGCTGAAATTTGATTAGTAAAAAATAAGCTTTCAAACGAGCCTCGTTGAAACCTGAAATGTGCTTGTTAGCTTTTTTAGATGGTGATACGGGGAGAGGTACAGTCAGTGCATATATATACAGGAGAAGGTATATGGGATTGAGAATAATTGAGGCCGAAGTGGTGCGTGAAGCACATGAGTCGGTTGCCACCCTCTACCGAGTGAACGATAAACGTAAGTCTGACAGAGACGGTGGGACTCAGATGCGTAAACATAGATTCGAACACATTTGCAGGGGCAGTATGCGAAAGAAGTGGAGTACAGAATACCAAAAAATCCTTCTTCTATTGAACTCAGGGATAATTAATCAAAACACAACCCGACCCTTTTAAACAAAGAGCGATGAAAATGCTCGATGGAAGAACAGCCTGTCAGGTCTTCTTCTTCGGCTCAACGTTATCGTCTTCCATCAAAAGGCGAAGAAGTAGTTAGACTGCAAGAACGGGGAACTATTATCAATTAATGGGGAAAGTAGATAAAATCGCGATTCGAATCGTTAACAAATCACATCCACGCACATGTAAACCCGTGTAATCTCATATCAGTAGCTATTAAATCTTATTCTGAACACGCGCCGTCACATAAATATTGATATTTGGTAGAGATAAACTAAACTAACCAATTTAAATCATTTAGAACAATAAAAATACAACTAAAGGCATCGAAATTCACAATGACAAGCTTAAAAAAAATCAGTGAAAAAAAACCAAATTTTGCACCGCGCGTGAAGTGATAATCAGGCAATTCGAAGTGATAATCAGGCAACTTGACTGTACTTTTTTTGAATGCGCGCGCCATTTCCTTGATGCCTGCGGACGTTTTCATTTTCCTTAAGTATTTTCTCCGGGGGCCGTGTAGCACGCAACCGCAAAGCACCCCTCGAAATATGAATCTCAGTCTCCTGGCGAAAAGGCCCTCCCACGTCGAATTAATTTGTGACAATTTCTAAAGCGACCTAGTGAAGGGCCGTGGTACGATCCTTTCCCGTATACTAATAATAATTTATAATAGGATCCTTTTAAAATTCTTAAATTTATGGCTATAAGAGATAAATTGAGCATGAGTCGATAAGGAACTAATTAAACAAAACATTTTGAGACTGTCTTGAGCCGTGAACACATATCGTAACAGTATATCAACGGAAATTTATAGTCGATATCATGTGAAAATTATATTCGAAAATATATTCTGCATTAGATCAGACGAGCACCCAATGGATCATCTAACATTGCGGGCCCGTAATAGTTTGGCTTCCCGCAAGTCTGCAATCGATTAGCCAACCCTAGTTCCTACTAGGAACCTGTTGTCAATTTCATGTAGGAAATGGTTCATAATTCCTACTAGGATCTTGCTATCATATAAATTCCTATTACAAGGGAGACGCAAAAGTAGGCCACTCAATCCCATAATTTCATGGTGGGCATTCGAACTTGAGCATAATGGGAAGCCCGACGCGTATCTCAGTTGATTGGATATTGGTTTCCTAAGGATCAAAAATCGTGTCCGAAAAATATCGAGTTTTAAGATGAAATTATCTCTCGCGTAGCTAAGGAATGTCTACGATTCCCGAAGACCCGTCCTCATCTGTCCATGTGGACCAGTGGTTAAGGCTCTTGCTCCTTTTGTCGAAAGTAAGGGGTTCGATCCCCCCGTCTCCAGCAGGATGTTGTGCTCATTTTGTAAATCTCTCGCTGTCTTCTCCATTGAGTTTATTTACCCATTGTCATGTTTTTTCATCAGTTATTTAGTGATGCAATACTTAATCACAAACATTGGCTAATAACCATTAGACAATACACAGATGTTTTCGAAGAACGATGGTTTCATCACTACAATTTCATATCACGCGTCTTCTGAGAGATTGCATGAAAACGGACCCCCTGCGGCACCAGGAGCCCCAATTTTCAGTACAATTCTCGAGATGATTACAGTACCGGACAAAAGTTGCTCAACTAATTTCTCGTTGTCATATCTTTCTTCAAAATTAAGATAGAGACCTATGGTTTGGAGCATTCGATAGATGAACCGCACGAGAAGATAGCGATGCCATGCATGATTGCTTATCCACGTGGGTTTAACCATGTATAAAAAGTAGTACCAAGGAAAACAATTGAATGATTTCGCCCGCCTACTAGTTCTGAAATTCATAAACTTCAATGAAATACCTATCGGATTTGTGACGAAATGAAGATTGCAAATAGCCAAATCTGTGGCCCGTGTGTGGGTAACATGTTATGTCTTGAAAAATTTATTTCAAACCCTCGTGTTATCTCTTTATTGTAAAATACCGTAATCAAATTCCGTGTATGCGTTAGGCATTATTTTTTTTAAACTACCAAATGTTGGAAAATGTTCACACTAAATGTATAGAGATCACAACCTCTGATGATAATAATCTGACATGTGATTGGTTTGGCTCCTTTCAGAGAAAGCCGGTATATCGATTTTCATAGACCTCTAAAATTTTGTATTTTGGTCATATCTTTGAGTTCAGTTGAGCTACAGAGCCCAAATTTTGCAGGTACTATATGTTAGTGATGGAGCACTTCTGTACAAAGTTTCGTGTTGTTCGTATATCGAATTCCAAAATTAGAAAATTTTTCGATCGGTATATTTCAGCAGCATTAAATCAACCATTCCCGTATGGATAAAAATCTAATTTCTTGCCACTTTATGGAGAAACCATGCATGAGTAAGTATGCGAAATTGCGAAGTTAAGCGTTACTTCATACTTATTTTATAGTCGATTAATGGATTATATTCAAAGGGGGCGAAGCCCTCATGCATGGCATCGCTATCTTCTCGTGCGGTTCATCTATCGAATGCTCCAAACCATAGGTCTCTATCTTAATTTTGAAGAAAGATATGGCAACGAGAAATTAGTTGCGAAACCATAGATCTCTATCTTAATTTTTTTGTCCGGTACTGTATGCTAGAGTATATTAGGGACGAGAAAACTTTTGACGTTGCCCGTTTTTCTCAGAACCGGCTTTTAGGCATTTTCCGGTTCCATGTCCGGCTCTACCATAGATCAGCTCCCCGATGAGCTAGAATGTCGGATTTGGGCTCAAAATGTGCGGACAATTATTTCAAGCAACTTTTATGTTGACGATAAGTTGCGTTGACGACAACTTCATGTTGAAAATAATCAAAAATCGATTTTGGAATTAGAAAATAAATTCTAGCTGCTCGGGGACCCCAGCTTTCCGCGTAATCAGAGATCATTTTTAGAATCTACGTACATTAGTCTATCAGGAAAAAATTGAGCCGAGCGATGTAGGGTGGGAATTGGCCTTAGTGCAGCAAAAATGCTCGCCAAGTTGAATTTTTTCAAATTTTCAAAATGGTCATTCTTTACGATACACGCTCAATTATTCACTCTTTCGCTGTTTTAATACATTTACTTTGGAGATGCATGAAGGAGGACGTGAAGAGAATAGTAAGCACCTGCGCTTCCTGCCAGAGAGTCAAGGTGCAGCCAGCTCAGTATGTATCGGAGCCGATGAGCAGCTTGGAGACGCCAGAGGAGCCGTTTGAGCGAATTTCCATGGATCTGATCGGACCACTCCCCATCACCGAACGAGGAAATCGATACATCCTCACTACAGTGGATGCACTCACTCGCTTCGTCGTTCTCACAGCCCTCACGGTCTCCAACGCATTCATCTCGATCGCCCAGACATTCGGATACCCGCGAGTAGCCTTCACCGACAGAGGGTCGAATTTCATGTCGGAGACATTCACGGACCTCATGAGGAAGTCGGGAGTCGAACACCAAGCATCTCCGCCATATCATCATTCTTCCAACGGACAGGTGGAGCGAGTCAATCGCACAGTCGAGGAAACTCTTGTGCACTACGTCAACTCTGATCAGGCAGACTGGGACCAGCTTCTCTCTCCGGTGGCCTACTCCCTCAACAACCAGAACCACTCAAACACTGGAATTCCACCGTTCGTGGCCATGTTCGGGAGAACCGCGAGACTGAAGCCTGATCGCGAGCTGGCAACCCCTCGGCCGATCTACTTCGAGGATCCCATCGCACGATCTCATCGTCACCTTCAAGATCTCTGGGAATTGGTGAAGGAGAAGACGGAGGAAGCGAAGAAGAAAGAGAAGAACTACTACGACACGCGCCACGACACTCGGATTCGCCACTTCGAACGAGGAGATCTCGTTCTACTTCGTGGACCCCCAAGGAAGAACAAGCTATCAAGCCGATAAAGAGATGGCCTTCTTGTTCTTCCGAAGAACAAAACGTCGTGTGAAATAGTTCTGTACCTTTTCGAGTTCCTTTTTATCCTTGTTTTGGTAAGGGTTGAAGACGGATGAAGCGCTTTCTAAAATCGGTCTAATGTACATTGAGTATGTTTTGACGAGTACTTCTATTTTTTGGTTCGTAAGGCTCTGAGGATAGTGTGACTAGTAGTTTTGGCTTTAATGGATACGGTAGTGCAATGATCGGAAAAGGAGAGGTTTTTTTTACATTGGTAGATTTGCGTGAATTTCTGATTCATCAGCTTACGAAAGTATTCTCCACACAAAAATCTAATCATATTTCTCACAAATATTCCCAGAAATGATTTTTTGATATGTCCGACACAGTGGATCTTCCATATTCGTGCGTGCAAAACAGGAGTATCGAAATTTTGGAGACGGCCTGTTCCAACTGACGTTACTCATGTCAAGGTGTTCTATTGAACGGGAATTAGCGCTCTGTGTGTGCTCGAAATGTTGATTTTACAACGTGCAAATTTGAGCAATTTCGAGTTGAAAAATATGATTTTTCTAGAATACTGATTTGTTCGGTTTTTTTCGAAGGTATTTGATCCATTCTATCAGGTTGTCAAGAAAGTATTGCTAGATTTTCAAATTTTCGATTCTACAATACCTGGTCTCTTGTAGCCGCCTGATTGGCATATTGCTATATATATATCAGGCTGAGTAATAAGTTTTGTCCGATTTTGGCTAATGTGCATTCTGACCTCTCTTTTCGCTCGTTGTAAACCAATCGGCTTGTGTATTTCAATGATAGATATGGGCATTTATACTCTCTTTAGCGCACACTATCATAGATCTGTCCAACCAAGAAAACGAGTACAGTAATGTCATAAACTTAATGTGGTTGGCCAAAACCCTGACTTTTTGAAAGATCAGCATTGCTTTGCGCAATGAGATACGACCCATTCTTGTCCACAATGCTAAAGTATGATTGGCATATATCGTACTGGTAATGTTGATACTGATCAGCCTCGAGGCGCCTATTAGAGATGAGTGCTTAGTCCGAGTTTGAATTTGCATTAGGCCGGCCAAGATACGATTATGGCGCACTGTATCTATACCGATGGGTCTTGTGATTTCATTTATTTATGAATGTGAACTAACTTTCTATTACATATCACAATTTGCTTTAGGAGGGAATACGGCACTCAATTCATGCACAGTGCTCTTCAGATTATTGATACCCAATTTTGAACATTGAAATTCAACTTTCTGACATGTTTGTGATAGCACAGTGGTTTGAAGAGCATTTATTTCATGCGCAAAATAAAGAATAATCCTTGCCCTGTTGGCCACTAATTAGGAAGATCTTGGAGATCGGTACTTTTTGTGGGGTATGTCTTACATGAAAACCCTAAATATAGGATTTTTAAACATATCAATCGAAAAATAGTTGATCGACAAATATCACGTTTTTAGATGAGAAATGCAAATAGACTCTTACCTATCGGCATAATTGATAGCCCTATAGGAAGTGATAACAGCGCCCCTACTTAGGTGATAGTCCCGTCAATCTTCGAAACAGGGAATTTCTTCGAGCGTCTTCTTATTTTCAGCGGTGTCTCGGATTCAGTGACCTGTACGAAGGCAACGACGAATGCAGCAGCTCTCACTTTTTGTTATTAGGCAGAGCAAGCTTCAGGCTTCTTAATAAACTTTGTGAGCTTATAGCTATAATTGTCTCTATGAAGTACCGCAATATTAAATAAAATCCTAACTTTTGTGAAAAAATCAAAGTTGCGTTGACCTTCATTTCTCTCATAGTAAACAACCTTGCCCCATTCCAACCATAATGTTCTAAAGGTCGAACATGTACCTATATATTGGTATGAGGACAACATGTGACGATTTGAAACAAACAAACAATTCAAGCTCAAAGTTAGGGTACGAAATCGGACAAAACTTATTACTCAGCCTAATATATATATATATAAGTTCGTTGACTGCTTAGATACTCTTTCCATTGCCCATTGGTGCAGGCCTATCCAATTAGTATTGAGGCAACACCAAGAAGACAAAGGCGCATCAACTAAGAGTTGAATGGGTTACGTTTCGGCCCAGCAATCCATGGAGAGCTAAGATAGGGCAAATGTTATGCCACAGCCAAAAAGTACTGAATGCGGATACGACAATACAACATGCGAATCTGGTCCGCTGTGAAAGGCCTATCAGAAAATGCACTAATTTGTGAGCTTGACCCTTACTGAATATCAACAAAAATACTTTTTTTGACGTTTTATCCGTAACAATTGATGGATCGATCTCAAATGTAGTAAAATGAAACTCATTTTCCATTGTTTACTTAAAATATATATTTATGTGAGCATGCAATGCTTCCACCAAAATATGTAAGTTTCATCGTCTTTGCAATGAAAGTTTAACATCGAAATTCGAATATTCGACAACTTCCTGTTTCCAGAATTAGTGAAAAATCCTAGCTTTTCGGATTATCTATTAAAGCTACTCTTTATCTATCAGTATTCGGATTGGCTAAGCCAGAGGTTAGCATTCTTTCGGGGAAATTTATTCATTCGCCGAACACCAAAAATCTAAATTTTGGCTATGTTGACTCTTAGACAACAATACTGAAAATTGACTGTTTTTAAAAGCAGAAAAGGCGTGAGTTCAAATGTTTCTCAACATTATGTATAGTGCAGCTTTGAAGCGCACGTACTTCGAAGCCAGTCTGAATGATCCTCGAAGCAGGAAACCTTACCGCTTGAGAAGCGTTTACACGACAAGAGTTGAATTCAATGGTGTGTAAATCGTGCTACGTTGAAATATGAACGACCTTAGACCTATTTTTCGCAAGCACTGCAAATGGGCTTCTCACTAAACTATATGAGAATGTACTATCAGTTTTCCACACAAAATATGTGAGGCGGGAAATATTTTTAGAAAAAAGAGAAAATATAACATTTGACAAAACTTGGATTTTCAAGATGTCCAAAAAGCATGCAGCGATTAGAACATATGCATATACTGACCAAGTCACCCCCTAATATATGCTATCGTGCTAGCTTGATTGCTTTAACGAAAAGGATTTTAGGAAGGCTCAAACTTCATTTTTGATTATTTTCAACATGTGGTTCTCGTCAAAGCAACTTAACGTCAACATAAAAGTTGCTTGAAATAATTGCCCGCACATTTTGAGCCCAATTCCGGCATTCTAGCTCATCGGGGAGCTGATCCATGGTAGAGCCGGACATGGAACCGGAAAATGCCTAAAAGCCGGTTCTGAGAAAAACGGCCAACGTCAAAAGTTTTCTCGTCGCTAATATACTCTAGCATTATTATCTCGAGAATTGTACTGAAAGTTGGCTCCTGGTGCCGGGTGGGAGGGGGGGGGGGGTCATGCAATCTCTCAGAAGATGCGTGATATATTCAATATCAAGGATAAATCAGGTCAAAGTAGAAGCGAGGAACGAATTACAGTATTACGTCACAGTCGACTCATTTGTATTGTCAAGGGGCCCGTGACTTCGTCGCGTTATAGGGTTTCATTTTCGGACCTCGATCGATGGCTGCCTGCGAAAGCAGCTTTTATCCTGGGCGCAACAAATGTCCCCATCGTGAGATCCCATTCTGCTTCGACTGGTTCCGGATGAAACTCAACCGCCATTCATACTATTGTTGTTCCAGTCTTTTCGCTGCTTGTTAGCCACTATTTCTGTTGACCATGGCGTCAGATAAACACGATTTTTTTCAGTTATTTAGTGTTGCAATAAGGATCAAAAATCGGACACGATTTTTGATCCTTATTGCAACACTAAATAACTGATCAAAAATATGATAATGGGTAAACAAACTCAAGGGAGAAGACAGCGAGAGATTTACAAAATGAGCAAAATATTCTGCTGGGTTCGGGGATCGAACCCTTACTTTCGACAAAAAGATCAGGATCCTTAACCACTGTGCCACATGGACAGATGTGGACGGATCTTCGGGAATCGTAGACATTCCTTAGCTACGCGAGAGATAATTTCATCTTAAAACTCGATATTTTTCGGACACGATTTTTGATCCTTAGGAAACCTATATCCAATCAACTTAGATACGCTTTGGGCTTCCGATTATGGTCAAGTTCGAATGCCGACCATGAAATTATGGGATTGAGCGGCCTACTTTTGCGTCTCCCTTATTAGGGGACAGACAAATACCCTTCTAAGAAATGAAAACCAGGCCGTTTTCGTTACCTAGTCAAAATGCCTATTCCGACTTGTCCCAAGAAAATCGGAGGATGTTTTGTCGGATGGATTCTTGCAATCTTAGAGGTGAACCATGATATTGTTTATTCCATTTCAGTACAATATCTGGTTGAGAAGGGGGCCGATATGGAACTGGCGAATCGTCACGGCCACACTCCCCTCATGATTGGAGCATTCAGGAAGAAAACGGATGTTGTCCAGTATCTTCTGTCGAAAGGAGCCTCCCCTCTGAAGTCGTCGTATAAGGTAGAACAAGATATAACACGGATCACGTGCAAAAATGTAGCACCGATGTGGCAGAAATTTTCTTAGCGGGTCACAGATTTCGCTGAAACTTAAATGATTGACCAAATTGAAGACGAGAAAACGTCTATCTACTACATAGTTAGGGACCGCGGTGGATCGTCGTTTCTACCGTTCATCACTGCCCCATTAGGGAAATGTCGTCCAAGCACACCACCGATTTTTTCTGCGCTCCTTTTACCGATTTTTCATAATGTAATATATTGATGAAAATATCTTACCGCGAATTCCATGACCAAGCACTAAGTACCGTAATTTTTTTAAATTAGCGCTAACAAATTTATGCGCGGGTTTTTTTAATATTGTTTTAATTGGGCTTAATATTGAAGTTTTTGCTAGGGACTGCAACGCTGTTAACGAACGAGTAAAACAATTCACAAAATTGTACACAACTAGCGACCTTCGGTCGCTACGTTACGCGGGGTTGTGTGTTAAGGATAAAATATGGACGCAACTGTTGAGAGCCTGCTTAAAGTGTTGTAAAAGGCTCGTGAATCCTCGGGCAATCCGAAAAAGTTGGGATGGGGCTTCGCCCCATCCCAACTTTTTCGAATCACCCTCGGCCGCACGAGCCTTTCACAACGCTTACGCTGAGGGGGGGGGGGGGGTAAGAGCAGGTTGTGATGATTTTACAAAAGCGGGAAGGTATACGGTAGTGTGCAAAGTTTCCGCGATTTCCTAAAATGCATTATTGTGGTGTGTGGTGTGGTATACGGTAGCGTGCATTTAAGTTTTCTGCGATTTAGTAAATCACACCATGGTGTGTGGTGTGGTATACGGTAGCGTGCATTTATGTTTTCTGCGATTTAGTAAATCACACCATGTTGTGTGGTGTGGTGGGTGGTGCAGAGGGTGCAGTTAAGTTTTCTGTTATTTCGGAAAATGCACCATGGTGTGCGGGTATACAGTAGTCATAAGTCTGACCAACGGAATATTGTCTGACCCAAGGCTGGCATACGGTAGTTTGTTAAAGCGTCACTGACAGACAGACAGACAGACAGACAAACTGACTCACAGACAGACGCTACGATATTTTTTCCTATAGGAACTGAAAGCTATGCCTGCCCCATTCCGACATTTCACTTTAGTTTTGTAAAAAATATTTTAATTAATTAGAAAAACATAAATGAATGATAAGCAAAGGCCGACGCTTAAGCGCTTTCAGTCCAAGTCGAGTGCATCGCAAGTCACGTTTTTACTAAAATTATCGCAAACTGAAATTCGGTTGCGTTGTAAAACTTCATGATTGAGGTTCAATAAATTTTTTTCTTATGTTAACGGTACTCCGACAGCAATGAAACTAATAATAGAAAGAATAGTTTAATATTGGTAGAACTTCAGAATCAGTTAAGATTACGATACCGAGAACTTTAAAAATCATTTAAAAAGAGGACGACTTCCGTAGATTTCTGGTTTTTTACCATGAAATTGGAAATGCAGCTCTAAAACAAATATCAAAAAATCTCAAATATACGGAAGTCGTCCTCTTTGGAAACGGTAAAACGCTCAATTTTGACAGCCTCATTCTCTTTTATTTGATATTTATATTTATTTTTATTGTGAAAACAATTTTTTGTGATTGATAATCTACTTAAACAGGAAATGACGCTTCAACACTTAATTCTGAAAACACGTATATTTTCGATCACGTCGTGCTTCTTCATTTCTTCAATATGTCTCTTCTTGCCATGCTTGGTGTTCTTTCATTATGTGTTGTTATTCATTCCAAATAATAAAATTGTCGAATAATTACAGTATCGGACAAAAGTATGGCCCTAAAATTGAAATCCTCATATCTTTCTTCTAAGATAGCAATGGCAATGAGTATTTTTTAAAATCAGTAAATAAATTGCACAATGTATCAAACCTATGGAATTGGCGATGCTGATTCTAGCGCAACACAGAAAACGTTAGAAATATTCAAAATAACAAAAATAAAGCGATTTTTACAAATTGAGAACGGAAATGAAGATCTACCGTATGATTGGTCGAGTTCAAGTGTGTCAGATTTTTCATCAAATAATTCAATATTTTCTATATTTTTTAGAACAAATCATTTGCATTTATTTTAGTTTATTTTATGCGAAAGTGTCTTTTATGTGAATCGAACTTGCTCCGAACATATAATGAAATAAATATAAATGATTGGAATAGCAACAACGAGCTTGATAGGAAGAAATTGGTGGTTCTCGCCGTTTCTATCGACATTTTCAGTACTTCCGAGTGACAAAAATTGGGCATAGTATACACGCACAGGTGGGTAACAAGGGAACCGCAAATGTAGGGGAAAGTCAAACACAAATTTGATGCCACCACTGGATTCTGACCCCTGAGGGAAGTCCAACCAACTCTTGAACTCATCCGGAAACGACTTCCTAAGAACCGAATTTTGAATTTGAAAATTGGGATGAAATTTTCTCTATTCTCCCTCACCCTAGTGTACTCTTCGAACTGCCCATGTCACATCTCCCCCGGTAGCGCAGTGGTTGTGAGCTGCTTCTATTTTGCAGAAGTCTCGAGTTCAAACCCCGATACCAGAGGCATCTTTTGCTCTTTTTTTCCCATCTTTCACTCACTTTTCGTGTGGATTTTTTCAAGTATCTTTGTGATTTTTTGGTATATTTCATATTTGTATTTCATAGAATTGCTCTCCTTTCCTCAGATTTGGAGATTTTGAAAGTTCATTCAACTGCTCCGCAGAAGCAATACATTAGATAAGCATATCATGTTAGTAGTAATGACGTGTCATCAAACAATTACATTACAAATTTCACATGTTCTTCAGAAGCTTCACGCATCTATGCTGGTTCTATTGCCTCGTCCAAGTCTCCATCGCGAACAGAGGAGAGAGTGATCGAGAGTCGAGAGTGCGCACCTCGCAACTGCCAGCTCTTCATCGTCAATATTCCTTCTGGTGGTACCTCGTTGTGTCAGCCGGCGGATCTCAGCTTCAACCATCAGTTGAAGGGGATCCAGAAGAGACTCAAGAGCATCATCATGGCGAAGCGCATCAATTTCCGAGTGTCTCAGAGGGACAACTTGCTCAAGTTTGCAAGTCAGCTTCACTGGATCATGGGCGCCGATCGTTTCAAGGGATTCATCGAATTCGGCTTCTATAAGGGAGGATTCAACAAGACGAGGCCCCCTCCCTTCGAATCACCGAAGGAGTACTTGTTCGGGGACGGTTCGATGGCTGCCTGTGATAGCTGCTCCTCGATCGGTTGCACCAAGTGTCCTCACTGTGAGAAGCCGTACTGCTTCCAATGTTTCTGGGCGCTGCTCCATCGTTGTTGATTATGTTGTTAATATTACTGTCCGATTTTTTTCACTGGTATTTGTCTGTGTTGCTGAAAACAGCCAGAAAAATGAAGTTTTGCATAAGTCAAAATCGAGTGAAACATGACAGTAATTGAACAAATCCACACGAAAAGTGAGTGAAAGATGGGAAAAAAAGAGCAAAAGATGCCTCTGGTATCGGGGTATGAACTCGAGACCTGCAAAATAGAAGCAGCTCACTCATGATACTTTTTGGCACAATACTTGCTCATCACTAGTGTATGTTACCTGCCAAATTTGGAAGCTGTAGCTCATCTGCGACCAAAGTTATGGTCATTTAGAGCGAAAATAGGGTTTTCGAAAAATCAATTTTCCCGGATGTTGCGAAATGCGGTCAACGAGTTCAGTGATGGATTCCAGGCGTCAGTGGATGCACTTCCTCCACAGGAAGTGGGAAAGTCCAGAAAATTTCGGTGTACCCTACATATTAATTTTTAAAAACTGTCACCGAATATATTATGCAGAATAATAACCTATGTAGGCAGATACATATAAACATAAGTGGTATATTCTCGTTAAGTTTACCTATTGATCACCGCAAACCATGAGTCGATTGCTCATCTTAGAAGAAAGATATGAGGATTTCAATTTTAGGGCCATACTTTTGTCCGATACTGTACATTAAATATTTTAAAAAAATGTTTTAAAATATTGAAAGAATTTGGCTTCAAAAGTACGGTAGCTTGAAAGCAAAAGCGTCGGAAGGAGGCAACCAATATTCCGTACTCAAAAATTCGGGTTTCCGTCCCACGGCCCCCGGAGCATCGACATAAGGAAAGCAAAAACGTCCGGGAGCTAACCTGAAAATTGTCCGAGCTGTAAAAAATTATGCTGTGGAATTTGCTCGCTAAACGGAACAAAAGACTATTCGCACCGCGCGTAACGTGACAATCAGGCAATAATCAGGCATTTCAAGTTGCAACTCAGGCTTCTCAGGCAATTCTGACTGTACTATTTTTGAAAGCGCGCGTCTTTTCCTTGATGCCTGCGGACGTTTTCATTTTCCTTATGTCGATGCTCCGGGGGCCATGCCGTCCCTAGTTTTTGCTGTTGAAATACAGTCGCGCGCATAAGTGAGTGGGCAGTTTTTGAATTTGTTGCAACTTTTTGCCGATGAAAGTCATCATTCTGGCACTAGGGTGTTATGTACCAAATTCATCGGAGATTATTATCATGGTACTATGGTATGACGTCATCGCCTAGTTATGGCGTGGCGATGACGCAATCAATCTACACTTTTTCAAAACGGCATTATTCTTACATAGATTTTTTCCTGTTCGCCATACTTTTTATGATTGGAGATATGACCGAGATCTACCCAGAATAAATTTTTGAAGGTGCTGCTCGGTCGCACATTTGCTGCAGACTTGCTGCAAAAACAGGGTCTGAAATTCGGAACTCAGCTTCTAGACGAGCTAAGGACTCGTTCAAAGCATCAAAATGATCGTCATCATTATCCCAGAAGATCCTGAGAATATAAAGACAAAATTTCCTAATTTGCCCTCAGGGCATGAAAAATCACTTTTTTGCATGACCATTTTTTGGACATTCATAACTTTGTGGAAAAGTTAGGTAAAAATCTGGTTTTATCTGGTAATGTTCAAAATGTATTGAAGAATTGATTTCCAACTTTTTAGAGCGATTGGATATCTTTCCTGCCCGAAGCGTGCCTTTATCGGAGGTATACCAGGGTCGGGAAACGCCATGTTTGCCCCTATAGGCGAGAGAGTGCAGACGACGAGAGTGCGTAAACAGCGTGTTTTCCGACCCTAGTATGCCTCCGATAAGAGATCGCCGCGGGCAGGAAAGATATCCAATTGCTCTAAAAAGTTGGAAATCAGTTCTTCAATACATTTTGAACATTACCAGATAAAAACCAGATTTTTACCTAACCTTACCACAAAGTTATGAATGTCCAAAAAATGGTCATGCAAAAAAGTGATTTTTTCATGCCCTGAGGGCAAATTAGGAGATTTTGTCTTCATATTCTCAGGATCTTCTGGGATCATGATGACGATCATTTTGATGCTGAGTCCCTAGCTCGTCTAGAAGCTGAGTTCCGAATTTGAGACCCTGTTTTTGCTGCAAGTCTGCAGCAAATGTGCGACCGAGCAGCACCTTCAAAAATTTATTCTGGGTAGATCTCGGTCATATCTCCAATCATAGAAAGTATGGCGAACAGGAAAAAATCTATGTAAGAATAATGCCGTTTTGACAAAGTCTAGATTGATTGCGTCATCGCTACGCAATAACTATGCGATGACGTCATACCATAGTACCATGATAATAATCTCCGATGAATTTGGTACATAACACCCTAGATCCAGAATGATGACTTTCCTGGGCAAAAAGTTGCAACAAATTCAAAAACTGCCCACTCACTTATGCGCGCGAATGTATATATTTCGACAACCGGGGGAGAAGCGAGGATGAATTTGGTATAGAACCGGGCTTGTGAACGCTAATTACTGCACAAAAAAAACTATTAACGTTTCAAACCTCTCGAGAAAATCGGTCTTGATCAGGGTTGCACCGCACATGTTTTGAGGTCGATTCTGACTAATTATTGATTTTCTAATTTTATTAGTATTGCGTTTCTGCTAGGCTCTTTCATGTCCATCAGTTTCAGGAATAATAATATAGGCCATTTTCAAGGGTGTTGGGTAACTTTAAATTTTAATTTACATTCTTTGTGGAAGCCCGACTCATTTTCCATTCACGACAATCACACCCATAAGAAAACGCAGTGCAGCGAAAGTGTAAGAGTCAACCTTATCAGTAAAGATATTCGCGGTAGGAGTCCGAAAATGGTCGGCAACCTTGTGCAGATGCGCGCTTTTCTAAACACGTTGATAGATTATTTTTAAAAATCTGACCCGCCGAAACTTTATTATTATTATTTTTATTATAAATCGAAATTGCTTTCATGAATTCGGGCATGCTGAACTACCCTAAACCAAAAGGCAATTCAATTTAGTCCTATTTGAAGCGCACAGACAATGACCGCGACGCGTCACGCGGCGCATGAGCCTCACCCTGCGGCGTGACACTCGTGCCATTGAAAAGTCAATATTGTCTAGCTTCAAGGACTCATCTTCCGTTGAAAAGTCAATATTGTCTAGCTTCAAGCTTCCAAACTGCATGGATTTTCAGGCTGATTCTATTGAGTGCACTTAAAAAATAATTATTTTGTCATTTTCTCGTAAAATCGGCGTGTCCAGTTAAAATTATATGGTTTGTTGCTTTGTCCCAGCCTTCCTACACCATCCAAAGACAAAATCGATAACCACCTTCCGTTCGGACGGTCTCTAAATTGCAATTAACTGGGACAATTTTGCCAGTTTTTTGAAAAAAAAAAATAGGTTTTCTCCTCATTAGTTCGTGTCCAGTTTTAGTTTTGTGGTTGATTACATTAATCCTTCCTTCCCCAACCCTCTAAGTACACTGGATTTATTGAGTTGTCGTTCGTACACCTTCTTTATAGCAGTCAAAGATGAGAAGTCACGCATTTTCGATTCTCCTTTGCTGAGACAAAGGAGCACAACTTATTGACCTTACCTTCTTGCCTTTGCTTTATTCATGAAATATAGCTCGTAAAAATAGAAATTAAACAATGATAAATGCATTTTAAAAAATAATTTTGATTCTGTAGTAATAAGTTCGCTCCAACTCTATCAACAATTACTGTAGATTAGTGGTAAATTCACCATTTATACAAAGCTTTATTTTCGCAAATAATTTTTTTCAAGAGATATTTTCATTTCCAATCAATTCCGCAATATCGATACCATAGGCAGAGATGAAAAAGCATGGTCATCCTATCCTTAGAAACCGTGGCCTAGTGGTCTAAGGCGCTGTAATTTACATACCTATGTTAGGGCACAGCAAGTCGTCTCCGAAAAAAAGCTCATTTGCGTGGCAGAATCCATCCCTGTCATTCTCGGATAAACGAGAGGAAAGAGCGGCAATTAAGAGACCCGCTCCGTAAGACTCGACCATTTCGTCCGCCCCGCGGACACGTTCCTCTAGCAATCGGATCCGCGGGGTCTTTGCTATGGTGGAGGGAGTGTCTTGAGTCAGCATCATGAAATTCACCACTTATTATATGGCACGGCCATTGAGCAAGTTGAAATTATTAATAAAGGTGAAAATGGGCAAAAATTCATATTTTCTGAGCTATTCGAATTTGATTCAAAAGTCAATTTGCACTTTATTTGGGGTGCTCTGAGTATGAAAAAAACAAAATCTGGGCCAATTCCAGTCGATTCTGAATACACTTTTTCGGTCCAATTTTCACTTTTTGAGTTTATGCGGCGTCTAAAGAGTCAAAGCCCTTAGGTTTTATGTATGCGTGATTGCCCGATGGTACCAGAGTGTATCCCTCAAGATGCCATGACCCGGCACGATTCCCCTTTTTGTGTATTTTTTTCTAAAGTTGTCGTGTTACCATCCCTTCCATATGAAACATGATCATATCATCGAAGCATAGTGAATATCAACCAGACACTGTCAGTTTGCGACTAATCTATGATAGCGAAGATTATAGGTACTGAAAATTTTGAACTTTTGCGAATTTTAGAAAAATCGTTTCTCGTTGGCACCATTGGTCCCATGTTCGTCGCTCGATAAAACTCAAATGTCAACCCAAAGCCCACGGCTTATAACGAAAACTTGCAGTATATATCGACTATTATTAGAAAAGAGTATTGGATCGATCATGTCTTTTTCCGAAATGTACGTATTTCGGCCCGTGAAATCAGGTTGAAGATTTCATGAAATCGGCCCCGAAAACAACCAAAAAAGTCATGATCGATCCAATACTCTTTTCTAATCATAGTCGATATATACTGCAAGTTTTCGTTATGAGCCGTGGGCTTTGGGTTGAAATTTGAGTTTTATCGAGCGACGAACATGGGAACAATGGTGCCAACGAGAAACGATTTTTCTAAAATTCGCAAAAGTTCAAAATTTTCAGTACCTATTATCTTCGCTATCATAGATTAGTCGCAAACTGACAGTCTCTGGTTGATATTCACTATGCTTCGATGATATGATCATGTTTCATATGGAAGGGATGGTAACACAACTTTAGAAAAAAATACAAAAAAAGCGGAATCGTGCCGGGTCATGGCATCTTGAGGGATGCACTCAGGTACCATCGGGCAATCACGCGTACATAAAACCTAAGGGCTTTGACTCTTTAGACGCCGCATAAACTCAAAAAAGTGAAAAATTGGACCGAAAAAGTGTATTCAGAATCGAGTGGAATTGGCCCAGATTTTGTTTTTTTCATACTCAGAGCACCCCAAATAAAGTGAAAATTGACTTTTGAATCAAATTCGAATAGCTCAGAAAATATGAATTTTTGCCCATTTTCACCTTTATTAATAATTTCAACTTGCTCAATGGCCGTGCCATATAATAAGTTCTGAATTTCATAATGCTGGCTCAAGACACTCCCTCCACCATAGCAAAGACCCCGCGGATCCCGTTGCTAGAGGAACGTGACCGCGGGGTGGTCGAATCTTACCGAGCGGGTCTCTTAAAGCTGATTTTTCGTGCATTTTCGCTCGCTGCTACTAAATGGGGTCGAAATTGACGAAACGAAAAACAGTGATTTCTGCGGAAAATCTTTTGGCAACTTTGAGCGCAAACGCCATCTCGATAGCTTCACTCTCCTTGGAGGAGTTCTAATTTAAGTGCCAAAACTAGCTATTTTTGGCTGTTTTAACATTATTTATGTGTGCTGCTAACGAAGGAGAACGAAATCGGAAAATCGAAGAACAGTGATTTGTGCGGAATGTCGTTACGGAATTTTGTGCGCAAACGCCATCTCGATAGGTTCACTCTCCTCTGAGGAGTTCTAATTTGAATGGGCTATCTTGAAGCCATTTCAATGACTTCTAAAGTGAGTTTCAGTCAAAGCAGAAGAACCAATTTTGTCGCTTGTTTTATTAGATAGCTTTTAACTATGTTTCAGAGGCCAATAACGAACGGATTTTCTGATTTTCTCGAAATTGAGCCCAATGACTCCAAGTATGTTTCGCAAAATCGATAATATATTTTGCCCATTATTTTCGAAATTGAGGGTGAATTTCGATGAACCGACTCTAAGGGGCATACATAGACACAATGAGAGGGCGAACTCGATCAGAGAATCGCTCTGCCATGCAAATTAACCTATTTTCGGAGTTGACTTGCTGTGTAGGGTGGGGTTCGAGTCCCGGCCTCTGCAGTGACTTTTGCTAATCTCGTACAACTTTTGCCTACTGTTGGGTACTTCCCCCGAAGCTTGGCAAATGTGACTGTAGAGTTTGGGATTCGAACCCCACACCTTATGATCCACCATAGGATTAATCATACATTTTCATTAACCTCGGGGAAACAATATAAGTGGCTCCCATTCCCTGGGATGGTAATATAAACGGCTCCCTATGAGGTGATTTGTTATGTGCACATTACGGCGCATCTTTTGAGCCTACTCCCGAGTCTCTTTGCCATAGTTGGAAAAATGCCAAAAATTACTGTATTTGCACATAAGTGGCTCCCGTTCACTAGGATGGCAATATAAGTGGCTACCGATAAGGTGATTTGTTATCGGCGCCCCACAGCGCATTTTTTGAGCCTGCTCATAGATCGGGCAGACTAAATTATGTTAAAGTGGGTACCCTCAGAGTCCGAGGGTATGAAAACGTATGGGATTAATCCTATGGTAGGTTTGACCATGGGTTTTTCATCTGTGTCCATAAGTTGAACATGAAGGAACTATCGCTCATTATACTTTTGATCACCCCTCCGCGGTTCCTAATCATAGTTCAAATGGTTCATACACGCCAATTCATAAAGAAACTAGTATGATTTGTATGAAAATAAACAAGATTCTTCTGCTTCAATCACAAATCAATCTCCATTTATGCAAAATTCGAAAGAACAAATTGGCGGAATCTAGAGATACCATGAAGACTCTTTGTAAAAAAATAACTCATATGTACGTGACGCTACTTTCGAATTATACAATTAGGTTTGGTTATGCGATGAAAATTTTTAAAAATTTTCACCTTGAAATTATGATAAAATCGAAGATGTTAAGATGCATTTTTCCACAAAAAATTGCAACGTTTGTTAAATGATCTTTTTTGCATAATTAGGATCTGTTGAAGACAACTTTATCAAATATAGATAGGAACCGCGGAGAGAGGATCAAAAATATAATCTGCAATAGTTCCTTCATGTTCAGCCTATGGAGTCGAGATGGCGGAATTGATTGGCAATGACATCTCTTTAAAAAAATTAGTTGTAAAAATAAAGCTTTGTATTTAAATGGCGAATTTACCACTAATCTACCGTAATTTTTGATAGTGTTGGGGCGAACTTATTACTTCAGAATCAAAATTATTTTTGAAAATGTATTGTTTAAATTAATCATTGTTTAATTTCTGTTTTTTACGAGCTCATGAATTAAGCAAAGGCAAGAAGGTAAGGTCAATGAGTTGTGCTCCTTTGTCTCAGCAAAGGAAAATCGAACATGCGCGAATTGACATCTTTGACTGCTATAAAGAAGGTGTCCGAACGACAACTCATTAATTCCAGCGCAATTAGAGGGTAGAGGAGGCAATCATTGATGGAATTAACCATGAAACTAAAACTGGACACGACAAAATGATGGGAAAATCTATATTTTTCAAAAAAACTGGCAAAATTGTCTCCGTTAATTGCAATTTAGAGACCGTCCGAACGAAAGATGGTTATAGCAATATTAAAACGTTCCGACAATGCTAGTTGACCACCTAAGCCTCTAAATCGCTGAGCCGGCCTTTAGTACTTTAATTATTATACTCTTAAAGGTGTTTTTAATTTAAAGTTACCGGACGAGGACGAAACCCTGATCTGACCCTGATCTGGTCGCGTGTACGAGAGAGTATGCAAAAGTGAGAGAGCGCGGATCATTTCCTGCTTTCCCTTGAGGCTATTATTGATTTTTAGCATTTTTGTTTATTCATGCTCAACTAAGTCAGCCATCGGCTATTCGATGGAGGACAAAAAATAGGGGGTCAATTTTGTCCTCGTCCGGTAACTTTAATTTCTTGTGTTTAATCATCACCACATGACAGGCCATAGGGATTCAAGGACATATGCGACAGGGAAAATATTAGGAAATAACTTTCTAATTTTTTGTTCCGCATGTTTAGTCGCGTACTCGGCATGGTGTAGGACATATTTTTCTAATCTTATATTATTAATTTTCTATTTGGATGGTGCAGGAAGGGTGGGAAAAAGCCATATAATTATAACTGGACACGCCTTTTTCACCAGAAAAAAACAACGATTTTTTTAAGTGCATCCAATCGAATAAGCCCGAAAATATATGCAGTTTGGATAGGGAGCGCAGGCGGGTTTCTTCAAAATGCTTCTAAACTAAAATGCGCATAGAATCCGAGAGTTTATGAGCTGCCGATACGATTTCGACAACAAAAAAATAAAAATTTTGCGAAATAACTTAATTATGCGAATTTACAAAAATTAACGCCGCTAAGGTACCGTACCCTGCCATCATTGACCTAATCAGCAACTGACTTTTTATCTTCACATTTTTTAATATTTATTTTTCACCATTTTTAAATTAAAATTATATGAAAAATATGTTCTCGTATTGATAGAAATATCATTCGGGGAATCATAGACATGGAGAGAATTAATTAAATAGGGGCCAAAAAAGGTGACTTCACAAAACGTGTTGGTGACTATGTATAATGGCCATAAAACAATTTTGGCGCGAATCGATCACAGTCATTTTGAGAAATCATGGTTTCAATTTTCCGGATGCTTTGCTTCCCATTTTTGCTCAGTGGTGAGAACGAACAAGATCCTTATCTCGCTCGAGCTCGCCAGAGCCTCGTTGGCGCAGTCGGTAGTGCTTTTGCTTCTCAATCTTCTTTTGGCAAGTTCGATCCCGCCCAGTGTCAATCTCTTTTGCTTCTTATCGATCATGACTGAAGCTCACATTCAGCGACGTGCGTTATTGAGAGCTATTGCGTTATTGAGACGTGTGTTATGCGTTATGCGTTATAGTTAACCCGCTAGAATTTAGTTAAACTTCTGCAAGAGAAAATCACAAAGCGTTTCAAATTATTCGTTAGGGGTTTTGCATCAAAGTGAAATGGGAAAGGCGACAAAGCATGTGAAGTGTTTCTGTGTCAAGGTGCGATATCGCTGAGTTTCAGTCATCGTCGATAAGAAGCAAAAGAGATTGACACTGGGGGGGATCGAACTTGCCAAAAGAAGATTGAGAAGCAAAAGCACTACCGACTGCGGCAACGATGCTCGCGAGATAAGGATCTTGTTCGTTCTCTCCACTGAGCACAAATGGGAAGCAAAGCATCCGGAAAATTGAAACCATGATTTCTCAAAAAGACTGCGATCGATTCGCACCAAAATTGTTTTATGGCCATTATACATAGTCACCAACATCCCCACGAAGTGGCTTAATGCACTTTTGAGGTTTAACCCCACATTCATCTAAATTTTGCAGCTATAACGCAATTTTCGGAAGAATTCCTGAATATTTTTTGGAAGACAATGACGGAAAAGTCCGTTTAAAATTGCTTAGGGACTATTCGAAGTAGAATTCAATGGGCTACACAATAAGCATAGTTTTAATGTACCGTTCTGCTATATACAAAAAATTAATGTCGAAAAATTGAATTTCTGGGTACGAAATTTATTTTACAGTCAAGTTGGAATTGATTTCAATGATTAAAGTTACCGGACGAGGGCAAAATTGACCCCCTATTTTTTGTCCTCCATCGAATAGCCGATGGCTGAATTAGTTGAGAATGAATATACAAAAAATGCTAAAAATAAATAATAGCCTCAAGGGAAAGCCGGAAATGATCAGCGTAATCCCGCGCTCTCTCACTTTTGCATACTCTCTCGTGCACGCGACCAGATCAGGGTCAGATCAGGGTTTCGTCCTCGTCCGGTAACTTTAAATCTTCGTTATTTGTGATACCTAGTGCAACGCTGATGAGATTTAGAGCAGTGGTGGGTTCAAATATGACTTTTACGGGGGGGTCGCAACAAATTGGGAGGGTCCGGGGGTAGCAATCCGGGGTCTCGGAGGGTCGCAATAGGGGGCCATGGCATTGACTTCACTGTGACGTTAATGGTCCGGAGGGTCGCAGCCGCTACCCCCCCCCCCCCCCCCCCCCCGGACAGCTGGGCCCGGGCCGGGGGATCGCAAAACGAACACCGTTCCGGAGGGTCGCAAAGCAAGAATGACTCGGGGGGTCGCAAAAAATATTTCGTAATATTTCCTAGCCCATCACTGATTTAGAGTCTATTTGATCGCGTTTTGAAATTATGATTTTTCGATTTTTAAAAGACTTTTCCACCCAATATTTGAATCATCGGAGACCGAATGAGGAATCTGATGGTCCTTTGTGATACATAAGGCCAATTGGTCCACACACATACAGTGTGGACACCTGGATCTCATTCTTAAGGAATCGTGTCCGAGGGTTTCCTACCGATCCGGTCCTACCGATGTTTAGTAGAATGTAGATGATTTGTATTTTAGAACTGTTCAGAGAATGAGAAACGATGCAACATTGCATCGAGGGATGCACGTTGCAACGAAACGCGTGCGCGATGCAACGTTGCAATCCTCGAATATCCAACCCTAATGGAGAACACCCCCGTAATGGAGATTCAATTTCCGTGCTTTGTGATCGCGGTGCGGGCAACGAAGAAAAACTTTAATGCCCACTCTTGACCCGTGACTAAAAATTTTTTCTGTCGCATAGGGGGCTCCTTTTCGTACATTTTTACAAGAGATGTGATAATTGGGGGGATGAAATGGGTATTATTACGGGGAGATGCGATAAAGGGAGGAATGACATGGGGATTGCAGGGAAACACTGCTCTTCACGACGCAGCTGAGTCAGATTGCCTGCCCGTGTGCAAATTGTTGATCGAAGCAGGAGCTCCTTTGGCCGATGACGACTCTGGACTTTGTCCATTAATGGGAGCTGCTGTGATGGCCAACATGACAGTCTTCCCTCTTCTCGTCGCTCATTCCACCTCAAATCTGAGAATAAAAGACGCCTATCGTCTTCTCGGATGCACTCTGATCGATAAGAAGATGGACCTAGATGGAGCAGTCAATATGTGGAGTACAGCGATAGATGTGGAATTGTCATCGGAAGAAATGGAGAAGGAGACATTGAGAAGGATGGCTGGAGGAGTTACGCATCCCATTTTTAAGTCTTTCCCTGAAGTTCTCACAAATGAACAATTGGATGAAATCAAGGATGATCCGGATAAGCTGCGAATGCAGGTATCGTATTTGGTAGAAAATATTGGAAAGTACTGTGAGAACAGAAATCGTAGTCCGTGGTGTGGTGGCGAGATTTAGTACATTTGATTCTAAATATACG
This sequence comes from Pristionchus mayeri, assembly GCA_036245805.1. NCBI lineage: Eukaryota > Metazoa > Nematoda > Chromadorea > Rhabditida > Neodiplogasteridae > Pristionchus > Pristionchus mayeri. The sequence continues at coordinate 23,772,542 of BTRK01000004.1, read as the reverse complement.
CGGAACGCGGACGAAAAAATGTTCCGATTATATTTAGAATCAAATGTACTAAATCTCGTAACCACGCCACGGACTACAATTAGTTAAACTGGAATAATGAAAATAATAGAAATTCACTATTTGCACCAGCGTAGAGCCGCAAAGTATGAGCCTGAGTTGCCTGATCACGCCCGCTCTCTCCGTTTTACACACTCTCGCTCATTTTGCCGTGATCAGGGTACTCTCGCCAAATCAAATTATTTCCATGGGTGTTGGGAAACTTTAAGGCTCTTGTTGTCCGCGAGAGAATTCTCGGTGGAGCTCATTCCGATGTGCATTATTTCCTTCGATTGAGAGGAGCTGTCTACTGTGATATGGGTGACGTGAGTCTTTTTCGCACCAATGTAATTATCTTGTTCTATTATTGATCCTTTGAATTGTTAATAGCTCGCCCTGTATTCACTTTTGTTCTAATCACGCCCTGTACAACACTTTTACCTATCTTCGAGAGGAGGATCGTAAAGTTGTCAGAGGTTGGCAAAAAAGTTTGAGCCAAGTGGGATTCGAATCTCTGGCACTGGTATAGAAGCCCGGACCAGTCCGTAAAAGGACCTCTCCAGAGGCAGGGCAGCCATCCGGCCTCATTACAGGAAAGGAATACTCTGTCCCCACACTCTCAGGAGGAGGAACCCAAGTTGGAAACAAGTATAGCCCCTCCCAAAAGAAGATCCAAGTTGGAAACAAGTGAATTTCCAAGTTGGATCCAAGTGTGAATTTCCAAGTTGGATATCAACCGCCTCGCTCAATCCCGTCTCGTGCAGAGAGCACGCTGCCTACGAGTTCGTTCACTCTGGCTCAGTTTCGGTTTAATCACCCAACCCGCGAGTGGGTCCCGCAAGGTGACCTGATGATGCTCGCGTATTGAAAGTTCACCGTGGAGATTGGTCGCTGCTCCGGGGTCTCCACGGTGCACATGTTATGATGTGGGTACTGTTTCCACACCAGATACCCAAATACCGTAGGTATCTTCACTACTCATCGCGAAATGAAAAACGCTTGATTCCTTTGGCTCCGTCTCCATGCTTGTTTCCAACTTGGATTCAGCCGAAAAACACGATTGTGCCCAGGCCTGTTTTATAGTTGGATTTTCACTTGTTTCCAACTTGGGTTCCTCCTCCTGAGGCTACCATAAAAGCCCAGATCGGGGTACTGGTGAAGGCATTAGGGGTATCCACAAACCGGTTTAGGCTATCATATAAGGGGCACGGGTGCTCAAAACGACCGTTTACCAACAACTAATTTGTTCACAAATCGGCGGCCCCGCCCCTCGCACTTTGGTGCGCGCCGTCTGCCCACAAGCATGCGCCTATTGCTTTGTGGGCGGAGTCAGAGCTTGGCGCGCGTCACTCCCTCCCAACTGTCGTGCGGGGCCTTGCCAGGGATTTCACAAGTTCAAAAACGTTGTTCATAGTTTTTACATGATCGCACAAAAGAAGTGCACTATCGAGCATGATATTGAAACGAGATATAATGCAGAACAAGACTTTATCGCAAGGTATCGATTCGATCGTTAAAAAAACACAAAATTGTTGCTCTTCCGGCAGCCTTGCGCTCGATGATCTTCTTGCTTCCATTGTCGAGCGTTAGCTTGGTTATGGCGACCTGAATAAGTGGATATGATAAAGACGAACAACTGAAGCTGATTTAGACAAAAAATCTTTCATGTGGTGTTAAAAATCGCTGCAAAGATCAGATCTTTGTCAAATTTCTGCTGGAAAACATGCAAAGATCCGATCTTTGCAGCGATTTTTAACATCGCATCAGTAGGCTCCATTTCATAAGAAAGTTGGAGGAGTGGACTCACGCCGGAGGGGCCGATCCGTTGGGCTTCTCGCGGATGGTCTTGTCGATGTGAACGACGAACTTCTTGCGATAGACGCGCATGACGCGGCCGGAGTTGCCCTTGCTGTGTCCGCGGGCGACAATAACCTCATCGTCCATTCTAAACAGCAATAGCATCAAATAACGGTAATTGGAAAACGAAAACTGTTAGCATTTCGAAATAGAGAACGCGTGCGGTTCCACAGCGCGATTGTTGATACTACTCGCTCTTACTAACCTGATGGGAATGGCGCGGATCCCGTGCTTTCCGCGGGACTCCTTGGTGAGCGGACATCATCTTCCTCAGCGGTGAAGTGACGCTTGCGCGTATCCTCCCGTCGGAGGACACGACGGAGTTGTGCTTCATTATACCCTGCAATATACGCAGTTTTTTACAACAATAAATACGTAAAAATGTCAAAACAATGATAAGAAATCAACGAAAAAAAGTAGGAATTTCGAAATTCAGCTGACGCTCAGTTCTCGATAGCTCTTCGCTTTGAATTATAAAATTAGCTACGGTTTTTTCATCATAATTCCATCGGAATGGACATTGCGGGAGTTTTAAAATTATTTTATTCGGCCGCCGCTTTTAGTTACTGGTCATGAGCATCCGTGAGGGGGGAGGGGGCTGAGCTATTGCTCGAAAAATTTCAAGGCTTTGAGCGCGTAAGCAAGGATTCAAGGACTTCGAATCCTTACAAGGTGCTGAAAATAAACGATATTCGTAAAGTTTTAGCAATTTAGGATACATTCAGCGCTGTGTAACCCTAAATTGGTAAAACTTTACAAAAATATTTAAAGTTAAACAATATCGAGTATCATTGAATTACAAAAAGTTGGCATACACCATAAAAATTTTCACTACGTGTACAATCTGTTTCAATGAAATGAGGAATACGCGCGCGCACGCGGACCGCACCACAATTTAAAATTCTGGTGCGACCTAACGGTCCCGGCTATCACCTGCGTGTCAAAAATGTTGGCATATCCGCCAGATCCGTGAATTAGCGAGCTAGAGCAAAACAATCGCACATTTATCTAACTATTGCGCATTTGTGTATTTAAGTTACTCAACAAGGACGAAATTGACCCATTATTTTTTGTCCCCCATCGAATAGCCGATGGTTGAATTAGTATAGAATGAATATACTAAAATGCTAAAAATCAATAATAGCCTCAAGGGAAAGTTGAAAATGATCCGCGCCCTCTCACTTTTGCATACTCTCTCGTGCACGCGACGGGATCAGGGTGGGATCTGGGTTTCGCCCTTGTTGGGTAACTTTAAGGGCCCTTATAAGGGTGGACGTCTCAGTAGTTGGAAACCAAGTTGGAAACAAGTGAAAATCCAAGGCTAGAACAGCCCTGGACACAATCGTGTTTTTCGGCTGAATCCAAGTTGGAAACAAGTATGGAGGCGGAGCCAAACGGATCAAGCGCTTTTCATTTCGCGATGAGCAGTGAAGATACCTACAGTATCTGGGAATCTGGTGTGGATACAGTACCCACACCAGAACTTGTGTACCGCGGAGACCCCGGAGCTGCGGCCCCTCTCCACGGTGAACTTTCAATACGCGAGCATCATCAGGTCACCTTGCGGGACCCACTCGCGGGTTGGGTGATTAAACCGAAACTGAGCCAGAGTGAACGAACTCGTAGGCAGCGTGCTCTCTGCACGAGACGGGGTTGAGCGAGCGGGCTGAAATCCAACTTATAATTTCACACTTGGATCCAACTTGTAACTTCATTTGTTTCCAACTTGGGTTCTCCTTCCTGAGGTGGTGTAATTGTTCGAATCATTTTATTTCTTTAATACTTTTAGTGCTTGGTAAGGATTCAAAGTCCTTGAATCCTTGCTTATCGCGCTCAAAGCCTTGGCGATTTTCGAACAATGGCTCAGCCCCCCCTTATATCCCTAAAATAAGAAAATCTATGGGTTTAATTAAAAATTAAATGTACACAGCCCGTTAAAGTTTCCCAACACCCATGTAAATAATTTGAACTGGCGGGAGTACCCTGATCACGACAAAAACGAGCGAGAGAGTGTGTAAAAGAGAGAGAGCGGGCGTGATCAGGCAACTCAGACTGAAACTTTACGGCTCCACGTTGTTGCAAATATTGATTTTCTATTATTTTCATTATTCCAGTTTAACTGATTAGAACCCGTTTTACTACATTGTTAAATAATATAGAAAGGCATTTTCAAGGGTGTTGGGTAACTTTAAACAGTGGAAAAAGAGTCCGGGCACACAACCGCGCTGCGGCCGTGACGCAGACCAGTTCACGAATAGAATTTTTCGTTAGGAGTGCAGTAAATACGGTAGAATTTGTAAGAATTTTTCCAAAACATGTGCCGGCTCTGCACCTGGGTTTCGCTTGTTTTGGAAGTTTTAGATTTTTAATTTAAAAATTAAATTTATTTTAAATTAATGCAAACCTAACTATTGGGGTGTCCAGAAATTTTTCGGAATTTTTTTCGGAGGAACGTATCCTCCACAGTAACGATAGTCCATCACAAATGCCAACACTATTGAATAAAGCAACCGTTGCCCAATCACACATACCATGGAATTTTCATCAGCTGTTCTCCTCTGTTTTTAACAAACGTTTATGTAATGGATACTGGAGTCAACCAAAATCACGATAGAGCAGTTGACCGATTCCTTACAAATTTTCTATTAATAATTAATAATTAGTAATTCATGCGTTATAAACTGTGAAGAAACTAGGATCATTTCTTTAAGAATAAGCCTTTCGCAAAAAAATAAAAATATATGAAAACGTGATTTTGGGTGACTCCAGTATCCATTACATAAACGTTTGTTAAAAACAGGGGAGAATAGCTGATGAAAATTCCATGGTATGTGCGATTGGGCAATGGTTTTTATTCAATAGTGTTGGCATTTGTGATGGACTATCGTTACTGTGGAGGATACGTTCCTCCAAAAAAAAATTCCGAACAATTTCTGGACACCCCAATATTATAAGCGATTGCGTTATGCAAGCATATATATATGCGATTCGGCGTCATTGTGCCAATCAAACAAGTTCTGTCGCTTTTTACATTTGTTTTAAAATTATCCAAAACGACATTTTAAGTTGTTTTACTAACGTATATCAATTTATATATGAGAGGAATCGCGAGAGAATCGACTACTCGGCGGCAGTGAAATTCAAAATCAACCAATCCCTCTACAAATTTGGCACAAAGTATTTCAAATGATGATCTTTCAAACTGCGTCGTCAGAATTCTGATAATCGTTTAAATTGAAGATAGAAGACAGTTCTTTTTTTAGAAAGAAAGAGGAGATCAGGGGCTACAACTTTCATGTTGACAGTGTCATTCGCTGTGCACGCCCCGGTGCGGCCGGTCGGACTAAAAATGTCGAAATTTTTTCATATCGGAAAAACCCACAAAAGTGATTATGCGGAAGTTATTGTCCCTATAGGTGACTAACTTTTCGCCAAAAATCAGACAAATCGTGAAGATGAAAAAAAAGAGGGCGCACTTTAGTAGGGTGGTCCCAAAATGGGTTCCAGACAGAGAAACTTCCAAAAGTTTAATTGGCTGCTATCGGGCTCAAATACATCCATAATCATCCAAAACAACATTTCAAGTTGTTTCCCCAATTGTTGTAACACTGTAAATTGCCAAAAACTACAGTATGACCTCAAATTTGAAATTCGATATTTTTACCCTCAACAACCTACAGTAGCGCCAGAAAGTTTGTAGACGATTTGTAAATTTGATATAACTTTCGCTACAGTTGATTTAGCAAGTTAGATGTTGGGGCGCTATATACCAAATCCATCGAGGAATACGATGCGTATATTGTGTCATCACTTGCATCATCAATTATTGCGTAGTGATGACGCAATCGAACAACACTTTTTAAAACATCTATTATTCTTACATAGATTTTTTCCTGCTGGCCAAACTTTCTGAGGTTGGAGTCATGACTGAGGCCTACCCAGAATAAATTTTTGAAAGTGCTGCACGGTCGCACATTGGCTGCAGCCGTGCTGCAAAAACAGGGTCCGAAATTCAGATCTCGGCTTCTAGACTAGCTAGAGACTCGTTCAAAGCGGCAAAATGATCGCCATCATAAGTCCAGATGATCCTGAGAATATGAAAATAATATCTCGAAATTTGCCCTCAGGGCACGAAAAAATCTCTTTTTTGGACCATTTTTAGGACATTCATAATTATGCGGGACATGTAGGTAAAAATCTGGTTTTGCATAGGAATGTTTAAAATGTATTGAAGATCTGATTCCCAACTTTTTAGAGCGATTGGATATCTTTCCTGCCCGCGGCGATCGTTTTCCGGAGGTGCACTGGTGTCGGGAAACACCGTGTTTACCCCTATGGGCGAGAGAGTGCAGACGACGAGAGTGCGTAAACAAGGTGTTTCCCGACCCTAGTATCCCTCCGGAAAACGATCGCCGCGGGCACGAAAGATATCCAATCGCTCTAAAAAGTTGGGAATCAGATCTTCAATACATTTTGAACATTCCTATGCAAAAAACAGATTTTTACCTACATGTCCCGCATAATTATGAATGTCCAAAAAATGGTCATCCAAAAAAGAGATTTTTTCGTGCCCTGAGGGCAAATTTCGAGATATTGTTTTCATATTCTCAGGATCATCTGGTGTCATGATGGCGATCATTTCGACGCTTTGAACGACTCTCTAGCTAGTCTAGAAGCCGAGATCTGAATTTCGGACCCTGTTTTTGCAGCACGGCTGCAGCCAATGTGCGACCACGCAGCACTTTCAAAAATTTATTCTGGGTAGGCCTCAGTCATGACTCCAACCTCAGAAAGTTTGGCCAGCAGGAAAAAATCTATGTAAGAATAATAGATGTTTGAAAAAGAGTTGTTCGATTGCGTCATCACTACGCAATAAGTGATGATGCAAGTGATGACGCAATATACGCATCGTATTCCTCGATGGATTTGGTATATAGCGCCCCAACATCTAACTTGCTAAATCAACTGTAGCGAAAGTTATATCAAATTTACAAATCGTCTACAAACTTTCTGGCGCTACTGTATGGGATGAATTAACTTTTGGAAGTTTCTCTGTGTGGAACCCATTTTGGGACCACCCTACGAAAGTGCGCCCTCTTTTTTTCATCTGCACGATTTGTCTGATTTTTGGCGAAAAGTTAGTCACCTATAGGGACAATAACTTCCGCATAATCACTTGTGGGTTTTTCCGATTTGAAAAAATTTCGACATTTTTAGTCCGACCGACCGCACCGGGGCGTGCACAGCGAATGACACTGTCAACATGAAAGTTGTAGCCCCTGATCTCCTCTTTCTTTCTAAAAAAGAACTGCCTTCTATCTTCAATTTAAACGATGTTACGATCATTTAAATGCGCCCGACTTGACTGCCGAAAAGTGATATTAGTGAAATAAAAAACTACGGACAAATGGTGTATGCCGGTGTGAGAGCCGTGCAAAGAGGTTCCGTGTTTTATCTCCGGCTCTCGTCGCTCCGCCTCTATCACGTACGCGCGCGTTTATATTTTCCCGCTCCTGGCTCAACTAGTGGTGCTGTTTTCTGCATAGGGAAGCGTTTATCAAGCGTCGGAGTGTTTATCAAGCGTCCCTGATAAAAAAAAATGAAATGCGCAACAAAAACGGCGGAGACAAGGCTTTACAGTAATCAACTCTACTAATTTAAATTGGGGTGTAATGGGAGTGCATCATTTCGTTCTGCAGTTTCCACGTTTGGGTATTTTTTTGCTCCGCGTGGTGTGTGACAAATTTTTTTATTTCTATGATAGTATCATGTTTGGCCTTCTGAATCTCGAAGATGATGGCAGTTATCAAAATTCTGACGACGCAGTTTGAAAGAGCATCATTTGAAATACCTACCAGCATCACTTGAAAAATAGATTATATAAACAAATAATATTTTAAAGCCAAAATTAAACACTCGTCGAATATTAATCTTACATGGGTTTGGTCTCTGGACACATTCTCCTATTTTCACGAAAAGTTGAGGTTATACTAATTCGAGTACGCTGATTCCAGATCCGTTGTCAAATTCTGCCAAATAGGTTATTGAAAAAATCGATACTTTCCCGTTGAGACGTTAGGAGATTAGTTGCACCTCTCTACATGCCTGTGGTGGCCTAGTGGTGTAGGTGTGTGAGCATCGCCCGGACAAGGGGGGTTCGGCCCCCGTAAAAGCACACTCTTTTTGCTTTTCGTTCATGTGCCCGTGATCAATGTCAAAGTATGAAAAAACAATTTTTAAAACTTTTTTCTTGAATATATTACAAAACATTACCATTCAGTTACCAATGCACTTGAAAGTCGAATAGATGGCTGTCATTTTGCATTAAGAGGGAATTCTCGATTTTTCGATGACCTATTTGGCAGATTTTGACAACGGATTTGGAATCAGCGTACTCGAATTAGTATATCCTCAAATTTTCGTGAAGATCGGAGAATGTGCCCAGAGACCAAACCCATGCTAGGATCATTATTATTTCGCTCCAGCGAACTCCATGCGCATTTCTTGCGCGTTTGAGGCTCTGACCCCGCACTCTCTGACGGGCTGTCACGTAAGAATCTAACAGAATCAGCTTAATATCTACCGGTACCCTCGATCTGGGCTTCTCGAACAGTGTAGGAGTTAACTCTTTTCACCTGGGAGCCTTTGCGAGTGGTCCGGGATTCTATACCAGTGCCGAATCTCTTCCATTCGAAACTTCATGGTGAAATGCCCAGTAGCTCAGATCGCTAGGCCCTCGATTCCAACTTTGGTTCGATCACGCCTTTTCATCTGTGGTTATTGTGAATGAAGAGATCACCCGTTATTACTTATGCATTCAAAACTTTCGTATTCTTATTGGATAGTTTATAGCATTATCTAAACATCTCTTTACTCTCAGGTCAATCGATGCTTCGATCTTTGGATATACGCCGTTGAACTGCAACAGATGTGAGTTTTTTTTATTAGGACGAGTTCAAATCAAAGGAGGGCAGGGAATAGTGGTGAGTCGAATTCTGGAGAGAACTTCCTAATACGACTACACAACTGGCAAGGTTCAACTTGAATCCGAACGCTCAAAACATATCATCTGTCCATTAAAATTGTACCGAGGACGGGTCTCTCTCTCTCTCTCGCTCCTCTCTGCCCTATTTCTCTAACCCGCGGCGACTAGAGTGCGCTCTATCCCGTATGGTCGTCCTCTTTCTGTCCTAATGTGCTTGCATATCGCTTACTCTTTCACTTTCTCTGACCAGCGAGAGATTATGCGAAATAGAGAGACGATATACTACCGTATCCCGCCACCTTCCGTTTCCAATTTTTCATTTGAAAAATGCTGTTCGGCTTTTTGTACACCATCTGAAGCGTTCAAGAAAAAAAAGTGTAAAAGTGTTCAAGAACGAGTAGAAATTTTTAAAACAAAAAAAACGAAAATATCGGATATTCATTAGTGGCCCGTCTCTATTATTCCACTACCTCATAATAAACAAAACTTCAAAACATTATAAACAACTAGAATGCCCTGACAAGGGGTCCGCACGTGGATGCGGTAACTGTTATGTACGACATATATACCATTTGAAAGAGCGTTAAAAGTTGGTCCTAAATCATCTCTCAAAACCTACTAAAGTTTTATGTGGCGACCAGGAGAGGTCGACTAAGAAACACCAAAAATTTGCAGTGATCGAGTCCGCCTGCAGCGCAACCACCTATGCACGATTAGCAATCCCTAGAGATGTGCCCGTTTGGTGTAGTGGTTAGCTTGCTTGACTATGCTTTTTGTTCCCCGGGTTCGATTCCCATCAATGTCCACATTTTTTGCTCGATTTTACCAACTTGATTATTATCGTTTTAGCCTTTTTAGAGGGTTTCATAGCATTGAACTGCTATATACTCTAATCTGTGACAGGGTGACATATGAAAAATGTCAAAAGTAGATTTTTCCTAGATTAAAAACTTTGAACATCTAAAATGAGAGAATATAATATACCAATGCTATGAAACCCTCTAAAAAGGCTAAAACGATGAGAATCAAGTTGGTAAAATCGAGCAAAAAATGTGGACATTGATGGGAATCGAACCCGGGGAGCAAAAAGCATAGTCAAGCAAGCTAACCACTACACCAAACGGGCATACCTCAAGGGATTGCTATTCGGACAATGGATGTCACATCAAATTTTCGAAAACTTGGGTGAATTCTCCTTGCAGGAAATGCTCAGGCAAATCGTTTTCAATCTAATTAGAAAAGTTTAGAATCTAATTCGAGTAATATTAGAAGTAACCATGGCTAAATTAGATTCTAAAATCTTCAGAACAAATTCGAAAACTTTCTAATTAGATTGAAAATATCTGGATCGTCTAATTAGATTGCAAACATTTCTTATTAGATTCCACTATTTTTCTGATTAGATTGCAAAATTTTCTAAACGGAATATAGTTTCTTCTAATTAGATTATGATTTCGCTTCTGAAAAATTCGACAATAGTTTATTTACAAACGCTCCACTGATGAGCATTCGCGTCCAACAATCCCAGAGTAATTGAGGACGATTCAAAAATTCAGAACGCGGGGAACCTACTCTGAATAGCAAATCACAGAATGAATCGTGATGTACAAATCACAGAACTGATCGTGATGTAATGAACATCAAACTTGAGAATGTGACGACAGCCTGCGCTCTACACACGACGGATTAGAAACCTTTTTTTACTATCTAATTAGATTGCTATTAGATGCTAAATTCTGCTAATTTGATTTCAATTTCTCGAACAAAATTTTAATCACAATATAAAAAGATAAAAAACTGAACCTTTTCTATTTATATTTTAAAATCTTCAAATAAGATTATAATCAAAGGGCTCTTCTAATTAGATTGAAAACGAGTTGCCTGAGTGGGCAGTTCATAATGTATTGGAGAACTGAGTCCCAACTTTTTAGAGCGATTGGATACCTTTCCTGCCCGCGGCATTCGTTTATCGGAGGTATACTAGGGCCGGGAAACACCTTGTTTACGCCTGTACTCTCTCGCTCATAGGGGTAAACATGGTGTTTCTCAACACCAATATACCTCCGTAAAACGTTCGCCGCGGGCAGGAAAGATATCCAATCGCTCTAAAAAGTTGGAAATCAGATCTTCAATACATTTTCAACATTCCTATGCAAAAATCAGATTTTTACCTACATTTCCCATGTAGTAGTTATGAATGTCCAAAAATGTCCATGCAAAAAAAAAATATATATATATATATATATATATCGCGTGTATCATGAGTCAGCGGATGAAATATTGACCACCCGGGAACATTTTCAAAATTTGTGTGCCCGATTTGGTCCAGATTATGGTGGGATAATACCCAGGAGAGCAGATTTCGAAAAATATAGGTCATTGGTTCCAGAGCCGGCTTTTAGGAATTTTCCGGTTTTGCACCTGGTTATGCAATTTCTCAGCTCCCAGATGAGCTAGAGAGATGGCAAGGTGCTCAAAAGGTGCGGAAAATTATTTTAAACAACTTTTATGTCGACAACTTATCCGTAGGACGAAGTAGAAAAATCTTACGGACGAAAATGCTAGATCTTTGCCGATAATTAAATGTTTTCACTGTAATGCCGGTGACTATCCCGGGTTTTCTTTTCAGAAAATGAAAGATCGACTCAATATACGTTAGGAAAAAAATAAAGCAAAAATTTTTATTAGGGTATATTTTGACTTTTTTAATGTTAAATGATAGATTTTGACTAATGAATGTACAAAATCTTTCCACATGTGATTCGATAAATCTCAGAATGATGTTAGTTGGTAGCATTGGAAGTTTTAAGATGTTAGAAGTAAAATGGCAATGAGAAACTAGAATTTGGCTACCTTTTGAAAAATCGATTTTTTCAGCATCGATTTTTCACATGTTTGGGTGCTTTAAATTTGATAATACAGAATCGTGGTCATCCAACTCAGAAGGATTGCTTAAGTAGGCCTCGCATACATTGGAAGATAGCATCCTTTCTATTTCTTCATAAGATTCGCTCAAACTTGGGTCCGCGGAGGAGTGGAAATTTTTAAAGTTCCGATAATGATCAAATGGCGATGAAACATTAACAGATTTGTATATTAAAAATCTGCATATAAATTATTTGTTCATATAAAGTCGATAATACCGCACTCTTGTTCTGTTAAAAATATGTTTTTCAAAAATTGTACAATTACAATTTCATGTATAGTTTTCATCGAATTCGTGGCTTTTTTCTGTGTTTTCCGTTTTAAACATTTATAAATAGATTTTTGACGCACAAATACGGTCGAGGTTATTCTCCATTTCATCATTGTTGAAACTTTGAAATTTTCGATACCTCGGCGGGCGCAAGTTTGAGCGAATCTTACGAAGAAACAGAAAGGATGCTATCTTCCAATTAGCGAAATGTTCAATGTATGCGAGGCCTACTTAAGCAATCCTTCTGAGTTGGATGACCACGATTCTGTATTATCAAATTTAAAGCACCCAAACATGTGAAAAATCGATGCTGACAAAATCGATTTTTCAAAAGGTAACAAAATTCTAGTTTCTCATTGCCATTTTACTTCTAACATCTTAAAACTTCCAATGCTACCAACTAACATCATTCTGAGATTTATCGAATCACATGTGGAAAGATTTTGTACATGCCTTAGTCACTATCTATCATTTAACATTAAAAAAGTCAAAATATACCCTAATAAAAATTTTTGCATTATTTTTTTCCAAACGTATATTGAGTCGATCTTTCATTTTCTGAAAAGAAAACCCGGGATAGTCACCGGCATTACAGTGAAAACATTTAATTATCGGCAAAGATCTAGCATTTTCGTCCGTAACATTTTTCTACTTCGTCCTACGGAGAAGTTGTCAACATAAATGTTGTTTGAAATAATTTTCAACACCTTTTGAGCACCATGCCATCTCTCTAGCTCATCGGGGAGCTGAGAAACTGCATAACCAGGTGCAAAACCGGAAAATTCCTAAAAGCCGGCTCTGGAGCCAATGACCTATATTTTTCGAAATCTTCTCTCCTGGGTAATATCCCACCATAATATAAGCCAGAACGGAGATATATTTTTGAAAAATGTTCCCGGGTACCTCCGCTGACTCGTGATACATGTGATATACATAAAAAATCATACTAGAAATGAAAGGTTAACCAAAAGTGAATTGCTCATATAAATATTGAAAAACTTGGGCGCGCTCTTGTTTTGCAGGAAAAATTGGCTGGACATCTTCACATACATTATTGAGAAGCCCCTTGAATGCATTTTCAAATAATAGGTTGAAATCGGTGCTAATTAATCACAGAATTAGGGAGTGACTAATCATACAAGCTGGAAAGAAATTCCACGTGATATCTCATTTTTCTTGCCTTATGTGCTAAAGAGACTGGCTTGTTTATAGGGGCGCTTTAATCTTGCACTATGGGGCTACTTTACCATTGGTGAAATTTGAGACATCGCATCATCCCCTTTTCAAAAAGAGACTTTTTTCCAAAATCCGATTATTGGACTATCCGATCAAAATTTTGACTTTTGTTGATTATTTCTAGAGTCCATTTTCTGAATGCACAGGAATGCCGCCACTATGTGAAGCTATTGAGTAATAGGCCAAGGGTAGCTGATGCTAACGAACACAAAAACGTGGGACATCTATCTATCATCTAATCAGGAAGCTGTGAAATACATTGATTTCGATGTGCAAATTTCGTCATAAAAATGTTGATGACTGCAGATTTTGGTTGCAGCGATGAATGTCCACAATAACGCAATTTCAAACTCCTCATGGTAGTAACTGTATGCTGAGATGGGTTTGGTTTCGATATCACAAAGCGAACGGAATCACGGTGCGGGGAAGTGAATTTGATCACGTTTAGCTGAACCCAACATTGAAATTTGCTCCTATTGTGAGCAGGTCATTTGCGCCAAACACGATTCACATGTATATTCGTGATGTACGTTCATCACACTTCACGATAGTGTTGATGATTTCACCTGATCACTACACACTGGAGAGCTCTAACCTGTTAAAGTCATTCCGAAATTCGTAGTCGAGACTACTTTGACCTCACTCTATGGCCACAAGGCGATCTCAATAGGTCTGTACTAAAGTGCGCTTAAGAGAGTATCCATGCATTCGTAATATATGATAATCAAAATGAAAATCAATTAGAGCCAAAGACTGTAATATGTGAAAAGCTTCACAAGTTGAAATTGGAAAAAACTTATGCACCAGCCTGATATATATATATATATATATATATATTAGGTTGAACAGAAAGTCTTTATAAACTGTTTTGCTCGATCATTGCTCAGTGCACGAGACCTTTGGTGTTCCCTCGCCTCTAGTGAATAACACATGACAAAGGGACTATGTGGTCAACAACTCCCCATTCCACGCCTTTCATTCTGCCACTAGTAAGACCACGATGTTTGTTCCCACGGCCTTGCACATCCGCAACGTTCTGTTATTCGTATTCCTCTCTCACACTACAATGAAGGAATAGGAACGTCATTTGGCTGAAGTGTACGATTCATATTCCACGCACTACCAGACCATGCCCAATTGATACCAACTCTTCGAGAAGGGGGACTTTTCCATGGATGATCATGACCGGTCTGGGAGGCCACCCGAGCTGGATTTGGATGCGCTACGGATCGTAGTGGAATTGGATCCTTTCCAAATACCCGCGACATGGCAGCCACACTTGGGGTATCGCAAAGCACCATCGTAAAATGATTGGTCTCCATTGGCAAGAAGAAGAAGCTAGGCCGTTTAATACCCCACAAATTGACCCAAGACCAGTTTGACCACCGTGTCGACGATTCCCTTTCTCTACTCACTTTTCACACTGGAGATCGATGGTTGGACCGTCTCATAACAGGGGTCGAGAAGTGGGCCTGCTATGAGAATCACCATAGGAGGGCACAGTGGGTGGATGCCAATGAGACCCCACAGGGCGTCGTAAAGCCTGACCTTCACCCTATGAAAATCTTGCTCTCTGCCTGGTGGGGAGTGGATGGCCCGATTTACTGGGAGCTCCTACCCGAGAAGCGGATTATTACTGGATATGTCTACACTAAACAACTACGGAATCTCAAGAAGAAATTCGCACAATCTGCCCTGAACGGCAAGAAAGTGTACAATCAACACGATAACGCCCGACCACATGTTGCACGGCAGGTCAAGCATGAGCTGTCCAAATATGGCTGGATGGTTCTCCCTCATACACCGTATTCTCCTGACTTGGCCCCTTACATGGGTAGGAAGAGCGTTTAAAATCCTAGAAACTACGAGAAAAACAGTGGTATCGAGGTGTGGATTTGATTTTCTCAATATGGATTCCAAAGTTGTTGGTCCTTTCTCTTAGGGGAGCAAACAGGAAAAAATTACTTCTATCGAGTATGGTGCCTCCATACATAATCCTACGGGCCAGGACTAAATTATAAGTGACTCTCCTCTCAAAAAGCGCTTAAAGACCCAGGAAAGACAGACGTTGAGAATAGGATGGTAGACCAAGAGGATATGACGGAGACTGAAAACACCGATAGTATAGAATACGAGTGATTTTTTGTTGGATTTTCTCAAGCTTCTGACTCTGTTTTTTAATATGAGGGTTCCAGAAAGGGCAAGCGAATTCAATGTGAGGGAGAACATATGTCTTAAAGCATTTGATAAGGATAGTGGGCATACATTTTCATTAACCTCGGCGAAACAATATAAGTGGCTCCCATTCCCTGGGATGGCAATAAAAGTGGCTCCCAAGGAGGTGATTTGTTATCTGCACACTACGGCCCATCTTTTGAGCCTACTCCCGAGTCTCTAGACCATAGTTGGAAAAATGCAAAAAATTACTGTATTTGCATATAAGTGCCCCCCGTTCTCTTGGATGGCAATATAACTGGCTACCAAGGTGATTTGTTATCGGCGCCCCACAGCGCATCTTTTGAGCCTACTCCTAGATCGGGCAGACTAAATTATTTTAAAGTGGCTACCCTCGGAGTCCGAGGATATGAGAATGTATGATAGTGGGATCATTAACGGATACAGCACGAAGCATAATATGCATGACAATGGTAGCTTTTTGGACACGATCGTCAATACTGGCAGAGTTATTTAGGGTGGGAAATACTTGTACACTGAGATCACGTTGTTGGGAGACTTGCTCGAGGACAACGCTATTAATGAGATATTGGGGAGCAGGTGAGGAACCAATGTGAAGATGAGTGCATTTAGATTCCGAAAGAGACAATTGATTGGATACAGTCCACGAGTAGATGGCATCTAGAGCATACTGTAATTGGGAAGTGCGAGAGGCTTTAGTATTATTGGTGTAGGAAACATAAATCTTAATGTCATCCGCGTATGCTTTTACACACACATCGGGGAAGGGAGCAAGGACATGTGTTATATCAGATATATAAATGGAGAATAGAATGGGTCCTAGTACAGATCCTTTCGGTACGCCGGAATGGACAGGGAAGGACTTGGATACGGTAGTACCTAATCTTACCGAGAAAAGCCTATCCGTTACAAAATCAGAGATCCAATTTAGAAGGTTACCATTGATACCATAATGCAAGCATTTAGAGAGAATTTTAGGAAAGGGGACGGTTTCAAATGCACGAGAGAAATCAAGATAAATAACATCAGTTTGCTCTTTACGGGAGTTGGCTAGAGTCCAGTCATTTTCACAGTCTAAAAGGTTGGTAAGAACAGATGCTCCGGATCGAAAAACATGTTGGTAATTGGGAATGATATTGAAGCGGTAGAGGTAAGGGGCAAGCTTATTTTTGACAAGGCGTTCCATTGTTTTAGTGGCAGGAGATAGTATGGAGATAGAGCGATAAGAATCAGGTGACTGGGGATTATTGTTTGGTTTGGGGATTGGGGTAATGAGTGAGAATTTCCATAGTGATGGGACAGTGCCGGTTTCCATACTAATGTTGAAGATATCACACAGGGGGAGGGAGAGGGAATGTGCACATTTACGAAAGACAATCTGAGGAATGTTATCATGGCCCGTTTAGCATGATGGTGAGAGCTGCTTTATAATAGATCTTTACTGCACTTTTCGTATTGAGGGCGTATTGAGAGTAAATGATACTTCGTGAACAAGGAATTTCGGTGTTTAATTAACTTTCGAATATGAGGGGGATAAGAATGGATAGTAGGCTTAGGACTGTGATACGATACGAAAAGATCAATTGCGTGGTGGACTACAGACACAAAGTTGGAATATATGGAATAAATATGGAATACGTGTTCTCAGGGGCAGGAGCTTGTGAAAATGTTGTAAACCAATCGAAAGTGGGAAGGAAGGACGACAGTTGGTCATAGTTGGCGCGAGCGAAATCTCTGACTAATGATTGAGCGGGAGGGATGCATGTAGAATCAAAAGAGAAGGATATACCAAAATGATCGGATGTAGGAAAGGGGGGAATTACAGAGAGGTTGTGTACTGTGGATGGATCACTAGCCAGTAGCCAATCTATGCATCGATCTATTCTAGTGGGACTACGGATTACATGGGTGAGATGGGAAGTAGAGACGAAGGAGTGAAGTGATTGCTCTGTGGCTGGAATAGAACTGGAGATGATGTCTCTATTGAAGTCTCCTATGAATATGATTGGGTGGGGACTAGTGGAAAGAAGGTCTGAGAGACAATCAACGAGATTTTCCGTCTGGGTAGTACTGTAGCTAGGAAGTCGGTACGCAACACAAAGACGAATGAAAGAGGAAGAGGATGTGAGCAGATCAATAGAGAGGGATTCAAGACTACTATGGATGGAACCTAGAATAGAGTAGGGAAAAGGGTCACGAAGTGCAATAAGTGTACCGCATCCACGGCCATTGGAACGATCACGTCTAATGACATGATATGGGAGATCAGCGATTATCAATGAGGTAGGTATACGAGAAGTTAGCCAAGATTCGGTGATAAACACAATGTGAGGGGTCAACGTTAATCAAATTGTTCAGCATAATACGCTACCCGTTATACCCTCATAATACAGTACATCCTTCGCTCCTGTTAATGTAAAACCGATCTATGATTCTAACTAAATCCTCATCTATCCAAGCTTATTCAAAATGATACCTGTCATTTCCTCATGACGTTAGTTCCCCAGTCCGTTCACCCTCTCACCTCCCCACCACCTCTCTCCTCCGCTATCCCTCATATCATTAGCTATAAAACTCGCCTTTCACATCGAATTTCCATTATTGCAGTTGATTCATTGGAATCTTCTCTTTTGCACTGATCAATAATAAAATTACTTCGAGTGCAAAAAATCAGAAATGCTATAGGATCCATAATTACAACTCGATCAGATGTGACCAAATCTATCGAAGGGAGAATTAGAACGTTTCTAGTAGTCTATCTAAGGTCAAGAGGACTCAATTGAAACCCACGAGTGGAGAGTAAATGATTAGTGAACAGAAATAGATTAACATGACGAATATACGTGAAACTCGATGAATTCATAAAATGAAGTTGATCCCGCGCAAAAATGCGCAGATTGAGCACGCGAAGTCGCATACTTTCCCTAGGAAACCACTTTGGAACTCTTCTGAGAAACTAGTAGGATGATTTCCGCCCTCTTGTCCCTCTCTCTGATCCTGGGAATCCACTGGGGGAGTATCCATGCACACTTCTCCTGGTATCCCACTTGGAAACAATACCAGAGTTCGCGCCGGGCTAAACTTAAATATAACCTACTTTTGGTATTATATATGGGTAAATAATATTGTAATATATTCTCAACATAGATCGAAAAAGTATGTAGATATCGACATTTCAAAAAACGTACCCTCCATTATCAAACACATCGAACTTTATTCAGCACATTATCGGCTCCATTGAATGAATAAATAAAAACGTGGTCCCATTCTGGGAAAACGTGCCGCAGCTGAGAAAAACCTACCACAGTCTCAAAAACCGATTTTCACGTTTATTTTACCCAGCGATGAGCACAAGGTAAAAAAGTGATACACCGTTGGATAGAGGACGTCGAGAATAATCAGAATCATCAAAAAGCTGCAGGTTTTTCTCAAAAATAAAATTCTTAAAAATTTTAAATTATTTGCGCAGCATGTCTTTTCGATCTCTGATTCTCAACTTCCCGACACTATTCGCACTTCCCCAAACATATTATTTAAGCGTCGATTGGAGAGCCACCCCATAGTCGCAGATCTCTCTCACCCTTAATGACTCGCAATGACCCTCCCACCTACAATCATTATTTATTTTTTCATGGTTTCGTCGCGCCTGGGCGTTATTATTATTAAATTAATGTTAATACTTACACCAAATATAAATGCCACTTGCAAATAACGAAAGATAAAGAAAAAATCAGCCTTCCAACCAAAAATAATGTATTCGATGACGCGAAATACCGTAGCTAAGCTTTGCCACAAGGCGGCAATTTTTAAAATGGTTTCGCAACGAAATTTCGGTTACACTATTTTGTCTTTTACGGTGGGCGGAGTCGGCCACGTTCATCGCGACCGAGTGAAAGGCCTATTACATTTTAATGTTACATCTTAAAAGATTTACAGCGTCTATCCTCCGCCGCAATTTACATGCGTCGCGAACCGCGTTTATTTGCGAAATTATATTCAAATTGTGTGTTTTCATATTCCTTTGGATGATCGATTTACTGAACTCACCTCATATAAAGTTAAAATCGTATATAACTAGATTCAGAATTTACAAAACGAAGAAGAACCAGTTATTGATAGCGACTATAGTTAGCACAGGTACTCTGTTACAGCAAGTAAGCCATTTCGTCGGGGGGTTTTTAAAAAAAGAATATACGAAAGCCATTGCCTCGAGACCTCGAAATGTTCATAACATCACAAACTTTGAACTTTCGTAATCATCGCGTTTGTACTGTAATTACCTCAAGGCTGTGAAATTTGAAGCATGTACAATAATCGGCTCCATATTTATGAATAGAAAAGAAGGTGGTGCCCATGTGCAGTCTGGCTCAACAAATCGAGCTAGTGCAAAATGGAATTGACCATGACGTGATGCTCGTTCAGCACACTGTGGAACTCATTTCCCCAAGTTTTTAAAAAATGTGCCTGACCATATGGGACATTGTCCGCTACTTACACAATCGGCCTCATAAGTCGAATTATAGCCATCTCGGTCCTCTACACGTCTCAACTCTAGCTACTCTTCAGGCATTTCAAGAAACCTTCTCAATTGCTCTAAATGAGGTGAACTGCTTCAACCCATAAACAATATTGATGCATCTAAGGCCAGGCAACTTTTAGTTTAAGTTTTGAAGCCATAAATTGTAAACAACCTATAAGCCGGAAGTCTTGTTTGAGAAGTCATAATTCCTTTCAAGTTAAAATTTCGGGTGTATCCTACAGTACTACCAGATACCGTATATGGCTACCGTAATCCAAGATTATCACGATCTGACTTTATGTTTTAAAAGTCAAAGTACCGTACCCAATCTATCCTGCAGTACCCCAGATACCGTATCTCGCTACCGTAACCCTGGCTATCACAAACTGATTTTAATTTTAGAAAGGAATACTGCCCAATCGATTCTACAGTACCCAGGCGACTACCGTAACCCAGTTCCTGGGGTCAAAATTTTTCTAATAATCCAAAATCGATAATAAAATTATCATAATGCGTCCTTCCGTATCTCTCATTACTTTAGGATAATTTTATGACCGATTTTGGATTTATAGAAAAATGTTTGACCCAATGAACTGGGATATGGTAGTTAATTTGGCACCGTAGAATCGATTGGGCACGCCACCAGGACTTTTTAAAAGTAATGTTACTTTGTGATAATCGGGGTTTCTGTAGCAAGAGACTCTGGAATTTCAGCCCCATTAGGCCCCCATTGGGAGGGGAACTGGGGGACTATTAGGGGGGTTTATGGGGACCATTAGGGGAGAAATATCCCTGGGATCCCATTGGGGAAAGATTTGGGTGGTGGAAGGAAACAAGTCGAATGTTGGGTGAAATTGAGATGAGTTGAATCATTTATCGAAATGCAATAAACAACGAAACAAATTGAGAGCAATGTCGAGATTCGGTTTCTTCCCGTTCGGGTTTCCTTCTTTGAAAACTGACAGAAGTCACGATGGACTCTGGAAAATCTAGTCTACTATTGCTGCCACCTTCTTACACTAGCACAAGCCTTTGAAACGAAATACTTTCCTCCTAGAATATTCACCAATATGATGAATAGAAGAAAATATCATGCTCTAAATTACACTAATTAAAACGCTGTCGCCCCAAGAGTGTCGGAGGATGTGACACAATCTTTCAAAATCATTGCTAGAAGCTCATACTTGGTGGGTAGAGTCATTAGGGACCCAATAACCATTTCCCAAAATCTTGATCTACCATTATCGATTTTTTCGAAAATTTTTATCTTTGAGATTTGACCATCGTGTTATACCTCATTCGAAAGAGCATGAAAAGTTGTACAAGAATCCTAGTTTTGAAGTAGATTGATGGTTATCTATTCAAGAAACAATAAATAATTTGCCGGAAAATGACGTTTTTTGTTTTGATCAATTCGGCGACCACATTCCTATGAATTGCAGCTCCTGGAAACTTCATATTATGTGCATATTTTAATGCTCAATCCATCAAGAGTAATTCCGAAAAGGTCCTGCATGCCCGTAGTAGAGTTTTCTTCCAAATACTGTTACGCTATTGAACCTCTGGTTCGATTCCTCTCGGTTGCATACATTTTTGCCGCCAATTTTCGCGAACTTTTAAACGTTTAGCGTGCTTATTTAGCGATATTTAGTATGTAAACATTCAATTGAATATCAAGAAATGTGTAATTGAAGCCGGCAAAAATTTATGCATCTGAGAGGGATTGAACCAGTGGTACAATAGCGACTTATGTGACGTTCTTACAGAGACAATGTTTTAATATAGAAAGGAGTACACACCTCAAGTAAATCATCGAAATAGCAACTACCCTATTCCAGAAGGGAGACGCAAAGTCAAGGAGGGGAAGGACATAGGCTTTGCAACTACAAATAAGGATGGTGGGACAGTTGAATGGGAGGGCTTTGAGGAACAGGAATAACTTAGAAATGGCTTTCTGAGAACGGGTTTTAATAGAACAAGAATTCTTGTGGTCATATCTGGGGGTGGGGGGTACTAAAGGGACGATTGGGTACGGAACTAGAAATTGTTTTAAACAACATTCACTTTACAAAAAGTTGTTGGTTATTATGTATTGAGTGAATGGTTGAGGTGATAATCGAGGCAGCGGGGAGACGAATGGGAGAGGACGCTCTTCCTGTCTCCTTCCATCAGATACACACTGTCTTCACCAAGGTGTGCGTCGAATTAGAAAGGGTTCGTTTCTTTCGTTCGTCATTCAACAATAAGTTTTCCTTATTTTGCCTCATTGTCTGCACTTTGTATATTATGTATGCGATGTGATTGTAGTTATTCGAATGGGGGGATGCTCCCCTGCACGAGGATTGCTCAGTCGAAGGACACGAACACGACATTGAAGACGAGAAGAGGAAATTGGCACATATTGCACTTCAGCTAATAATTCTGGTCACTTTTCAAATCATTTTGGTCACGGTGTACCATTTCCCTGCCCAGAGAACAGTACCTTGAGACTATCGACACCTTGAGTTCTGTGCTCGACTTCAAAATATATTGATGGATGTGGCTGAGGTCTTCTGAGAGAATTTATGAAATTCAGACCCCATTTACAAAAAAATAGAACTGCATGAATCGGGTCCCTGGTAAAGGGTTTGATGCATCTAAGGTCAGGGATCTTTGTTTTTTAAGTTTCAGAGCCGTAAATTGCAAACTGCCTAAAAGCCGGATCTCGAAGATTAGAAAATTAGAAAATTCATAAGTTATTTCAACATTGAGCTAGAAAGATTTTTAAAAAAAGAAAAAAAAACGTTCTTCTCGACGAGCTGAACAACTTTCCTGTTCAATCAAGTAAACATGAAACATAGAAAACCTTCAAAAATTGAAATTTCTATATTTTATTCATTAGATAAAGTGATGTCGTGAAAAAAAACATTGCACGTTTCGCCGAATTTTCCTCAGATTCGAAATCTACGCACTTTTTTACCCCAGCAGCTTTCTTTCCATGGAAAGTCGAGGTGGACAACTTTGTATTTTGCATTGTTAAACAATGAAATTAGCATATTTTTTCGATTTTTTCGTTATTTCGGAGCTGTGTAGAAATCACATTTCAGCTACATCCTTCCTATAATTTACTTATAACAGCTAGGGATCATTAGTAAGTCAATATTGAGAGATTTGGAGGGAAACCGAGAAAACAAATTTTCTCGAAAAAAATGGACCTGATAACACAGAGGCAAGAAAAAAATGCTAATTTCATTGTTTGGTTTCATGAAAATATATTTCAATTTCATGAAAATATCTGAAAATAGCGAATTCCATGACCAAGAACTAAGTACCGTAATTTTTTTTAAATTAGCGCTAACAGATTTATGCGCGGTTTGTTTAAATATTGTTTAATCGAGTATGTGGACTTATATTGAATATTGAAGTTTTGTTGTTGAAATATATATTTCTACAACCGGGGGAGAAGCGAGGATGAATTTGGTATAGAATCGGGTTTGTGAACGCTAATTACCGCTCATCAGGGTTGCACCGCACATCAGGGTTGCACCGTCCATGTTTATGAAGTCGATACTGCGACTAATTATTGATTTTCTGATTTTATTAGTATTGCATTTCTACTAGTCTCTTTTATGTCTATCAGTTTCAGGAATAATAATATAGGCCATTTTTAAGGGTGTTGGCCATAGTTGTGCACGATACAATCGGGGGGGGGGGGGGGGGGGGGGGTGCCCATCCGGATGGGCACCCCTCTCGACGTATAGTCATGGTAAAAAATCGATCGGTAGGTCAAGACTAAGTACCATAACCAATCGATAGTACAGTACACCTGATACCGTATATGGATACCGTAACCCGCGAATATCGCAAACTAACTTTATTTTAAAAAAGTCCTGGAACCGTGCCCAATCGATTGTACAGTACCCAAGTCACTACCGTAACCCAGTTCCATGGGTCAGATCCAGTTCCTTGGGTCAAACATTTTTCTAAAATTATTAAACATTTTTATAAAAATCCTAAGTCGATTATAAAATTATTCTACAGTAACGAGAGATACGGTAGGATAATTAAAAATAATTTTACCATCGATTTTAACATTTTAGAAAAATGTTTGACCCAAGGAACTGGATCTGATCCATGGAACTGGGTTACGGTAGTGACTTGGGTAATGTACAATCGATTGGGCACGGTGCCAGGACTTTTTTTAAAATAAAGTTAGTTTGCGATATTCGCGGGTTACGGTATCCGTATACGGTATCATGGTGTACTGTACTATCGATTGGTTATGGTACTTAGTCTTGACCGATCGATTTTTTACCATGACCCCTTTACGTCGAGGGGGGGGGGGTGCCCATCCGGATGGGCTCCCGATTGTATCGTGCACAACTATGAAAGATAGTGATTTTTTTGTGAACTCCGGTTAAATCTAGCCAGTTTATAGCTACGCTATGGTGGGGCAAAAATATAGCGCACAAAAAACGGAGAATATCTCAATTCGAAAAAATCGAATATTTTTTGTCGATTTTTCTCATGTTTAGGCACATGTTACTTTTCCTTTACGATCCGAATTCCCAATTTTCTGGGCAAATCTAGTAGAACAGACCAGCATATATCAAAAAAGGGGGTCCTCAACAAACCGAAAGCTAGGTATATTTTTCCTTGAACATGCAAGATTCTGAGTGTCGGGAAAGTAGGAAAATAAATTTTGACCGTCTTTTTGTGAGAATCGGTTAGAATTTAATTTTAGATAACCTCGTCCATCCATATTACTCAAGATGTATGCATTACAGCGGCAAATAAGCAGTTTTCAAAAAGAAAATCAATTTTCAGGTATCCAAAAAAATCATTGTTATTAGATAGGGACCGCGGATGCCCTTGTAAAGAGGTTTCAGAAAAATGTTTACGTTCTACGAATGTACACAATTGGCCACGGCGAAACGTTTAGAAATGAAAACAAAATAATAAAAAAATAATTTTAACAAATTCAGTCACTTCTAAAATTCCCCTTGGGTCACTAGACTACCGTATGATGATTAGAGTTGGAGCGCATTACGAGTCAGGATTTTCGCATCATTTCGTGTTTTTATTGATTTGTATATTTTTACTATTTTATTTTTGTAGTATTTATTTGTGAACTGCTTTAAGTGAGTAGTGCTAGCTTCTGAACTTATAGTTGACCGGAAAATGAAGTGTATCAAATATGGACAGGTGAAGTAATTTGGCAAAGAAGTAGTCGTCCGAACGAAAATGGGGCATGACGAGTGTGTGGAATAGGTTAAGGAAGGTTTGTTGCATGTGATGGACACAAGAATATAAAGGGGGCACTCAAAAATAAAGAGAAAACGGGGGAAGAAATAGGAGGTGCTCGAAAAATGCCAGATTCGTGCCGTTTTTTGGCAAAGAAGTAGTCGTCCGAACCAAAATGGAGCATGACCCTTGTGTGGAGCAGGTAAAGGAATGTTTTTTGCATCTTCTGGACACAAGAATGTAAAGGGGGCACTCAAAAATAAAGAGAGAACGAGGAAATAAACGACGTCGGGAAATTGTAAAAAACGGTTTAGGCCCGCTAAAAATCTTCTCCCTAAACCAGAAGCGGCGAACCAGTCGCAAATACGTTTATAATGGGTTTCTCTAGCTACATGACGGTAAATATGACCTAGAAAATAATAAAATAATGCAAAGTCGATTAAGAAAAAGTTGAAAAAACTTTATCACAGCACGACACAGAGTAAAAACGGTACAGTATCTAGGCACACCATTAATCGTGGTGTGTGATGGACGGCAGAAAGGACGGGCCTCCGCGGTCCCTAGTTATTAGATTGAAGAGATGTGCCATTTTGCGCCAAGTGTATTATAGTTGACCTAAGTTGAAGAAGTTGAATAATGAATAAAATTATCCGATAGCTCTCGTAACTTCGATATTATCGTGTGAAACATATTTTTTTACAAACGCGACATTGCATTTTCCTTGAAACCTTTTTCGGTTCGCCCGACGCGTCATTTTTTGGCGTTTTTTCAAATAAATGCAATTTTGCAGTTTTTCATTGTACGAATATTTTGATATTTTACAAAAAAATTATTCTTAAATGTTAAAAATATTTCTTAAATGTATTTTTTACCAATTTCCATGGCCAAGTGGCGAAAGCAGTGGATTTGAGAATATAATGTTGTTGGTTAGGTATCGGCGAAGTCAAGATTATTTCCTTCGGTTCGAGGAGTTTCAAAAAAGATGATGAATTACCTTCATAGCTGTGCACGACACACCCCCCTTTTTCCGGCAACGTATAGGGGGTCATGGTGAAAATCGATAGTAGGTGATGGGGAGGTCAAGACTAAGTACCATAAACCAATCGATAGTACATTATCGACTGATACCGTATCCCTCAATTATCGCGAACTAACTTTTTTTCCAAAAAGTCAAATTACCATAACCAATCGATAGTACAGTACCCCCAGAACGGGTGCTCAAAACGACCGTTTACCAACAACTAATTTGTTCACAAATCGGCGGCCCCGCCCCCTCGCACTTTGGTGCGCGCCGTCTGCCCACAAGCATGCGCCTATTGCTTTGTAGGCGGAGTCAGAGCTTGGCGCGCGTCACTCCCTCCCAACCGTCGCGCGGGGCCTTGCCAGGGATTTCACAAGTTCAAAAACGTTGTTCATAGTTTTTACATGATCGCACAAAAGAAGTGCACTATCGAGCATGATATTGAAACGAGATATAAATGCAGAACAAGACTTTATCGCAAGGTATCGATTCGATCGTTAAAAAAACAAAATTGTTGCTCTTCGGCAGCCTTGCGCTCGATGATCTTCTTGCTTCCATTGTCGAGCGTTAGCTTGGTTATGGCGACCTGAATAAGTGGATATGATAAAGACGAACAACTGAAGCTGATTTAGACAAAAAATCTTTCATGTGGTGTTAAAAATCGCTGCAAAGATCAGATCTTTGTCAAATTTCTGCTGGGAAAAACATGCAAAGATCCGATCTTTGCAGCGATTTTTAACATCGCATCAGTAGGCTCCATTTCATAAGAAAGTTGGAGGAGTGGACTCACGCCGGAGGGGCCGATCCGTTGGGCTTCTCGCGGATGGTCTCTTGTCGATGTGAACGACGAACTTCTTGCGATAGACGCGCATGACGCGGCCGGAGTTGCCCTTGTTGTGTCCGCGGGCGACAATAACCTCATCGTCCCATTCTAAACAGCAATAGCATCAAATAACGGTAATTGGAAAACGAAAACTGTTAGCATTTCGAAATAGAGGACGCGTGCGGTTCCACAGCGCGATTGTTGATACTACTCGCTCTTACTAACCTGATGGGAATGGCGCGGATCTCGTGCTTTCCGCGGGACTCCCTTGGTGAGCGGACATCATCTTCCTCTTGGTGTGGGAAGGAGCGGTGAAGTGACGCTTGCGCGTATCCTCCCGTCGGAGGACACGACGGAGTTGTGCTTCATTATACCCTGCAATATACGCAGTTTTTTACAACAATAAATACGTAAAAATGTCAAAACAATGATAAGAAATCAACGAAAAAAAAGTAGGAATTTCGAAATTCAGCTGACGCTCAGTTCTCGATAGCTCTTCGCTTTGAATTATAAAATTAGCTACGGTTTTTTTCATCATAATTCCATCGGAATGGACATTGCGGGAGTTTTAAAATTATTTTATTCGGCCGCCGCTTTTAGTTACTGGTCATGAGCATCCGTGCCCAGATACCGTATATGGCTACCGTAACCCCGAATATCGCGAACTGACTTTATTTTTTAAAATTCCTGAAACCGTGTTCAATCGATTCTACAGTACCCAAGTAACTACCGTAACCCAGTTCCTTGGGGTCAGATCCAGTTCCTTGGGTCAAGCATTTTTTCTAAAAATTTTATACATTTTTCTAAAAACCTGACGCAAAATTATTCAACAATAATTAGAGAAACGGTATGATACTTTAAAATATTTCTCTGCTCAATTTTGGATTTTTAGAAAAATGTTTGACCCAAGGGAACTGGGTTACGGTAGTTACTTGGGTACTGTAGAATCGATTGAACACGGTTTCAGGACTTAAAAAATAAAGTCAGTTCGCGATATTCGGGGTTACGGTAGCCATATACGGTATCTGGGGGTACTGTATTATCGATTGGTTATGGTAATTTGACTTTTTGGAGAAAAAAAGTTAGTTCGCGATAATTGAGGGTTAAGGTAGCTATATACGGTATCAGTCGATAATGTACTATCGATTGGTTATGGTACTTAGTCTTGATCTACCAATGACCTTTTATCGATTTTCACCATGACCCCCCTATACGTTTGCCGGAAAAAAGGGGGTGCCCACCGTCGGTGGGCACCCCCACCCCCTCCCCCCCCCCCCCGACACGCTCCTTGCACAGCTATAATTACCTTCTTGATTTTTTAATAATTGTAGGGACAAATTTTGAAGGTGTCGGATTTACGATCACTACTTCGAGAATGTAGTACCCGCAAAACCCGTGACAAGCTCGAGAGACTCAGACTAGACGCAAGCAATAGATTCACTCTTAACAGAGGAAATCTGATAGAATTTAGATTCTCCCTGTAGTGTCCGTACAGCTAAAACATAACCTATGCTGGAAATTTGCCCCCTGGCATAGTTTTTCACGTAGATCACGAAAATCGACCTTAGGAAGCCGTATCTCTGACCCCTCATTCCCCTGTGGCGCGCCTCAACGGCGAGGTCGGTTTTTGCGAATCGTGAACGGGTGCTCCAAACCCCGTACATAAGATCTCGACGAGATAAGCATTTTTCATGTTGGAAGTGAAGGGCTAGCTCATCTGTGAAAAAAGTTATGGTCATTTAAATTTTAAAAATTGAGATCCTGAGAATATGGTGCTCGATAACAATCCAGTTTCATTTTCATGGTTACTGTAGAACATCGATAATATTGATTGATGATTTTTTGTAAAACGTTTGATCCAAGGAACTCAAGTTCCTCCCCGGAACTGAGGTTACGGTAATCAGGTTACTGTAATTTGGATTACTGTAGTCCCATAGTGCAAGTTGGTACGGTAGTTGGACTTGATTACACCATGACCTACCGCACCATTATCGAACATGACCCCCATATACGTGGATTTTTAGGGATGGACAAGACGCCGTCAGTGCTGGGAAACTATGCCACCCCCCCCCCCCCCCCCCCCCCCCCCCCCCCCCCCCCGGAACGGTTCCTTGCTATAATGAAGACTTTATTTTATGCAATCTGATTCTAATAGTATTTCGATATTCGTTGAGAAATAGACTTGAAAAGTAAAGCCGGGAAATGCCATGGTGTGGCGTGCCCACACCATGACTGCATAGAGTGCGCTCTTCTATTGCATTGAGCATAATACTGTGGGATGAGCCGTTCAAAAAATAGAAAACCCGACCTCGCCGTTGAGGCGCGCTTCAGGAAATGAGGGGTCAGAGACACCGCTTCCTAAGGTCGATTTTCGTGATCTGCGTGAAAAAGTACCCCTAGGGACAAATTTCCAGCATAGGTTAGGTTTTTGCTGTAAGGACACTACAGGGAATATCTCAATTCTCTCAGAATTCCTTTGTTAAATTTTTAAAAAAACTAGTACCCAATCTGAAGCTCTCCAGCCGATTGTGTGCACCGCGATGCGCGCATTCGACTGGTAAAGAATAAAAGAGGTGATGAGATATGTGCCTTCCGTCATACGCCACTGTTGTGTACGCTTACATGTTAGTCAGTACACATGCTAGTTTTTATCCTAGGGTGGCGAAACTAACTCAATAAGTCAACCTCATGCGACGTGCGGCGCTGGTTACCCGAAAAAGAGAGCACACAAGTTGGATATCCGAGACCTGTTTTTGCCTACTCATGCGCACTAGTTTAAAAAAAATAAATTTTTATGTTTATGATTGTGAATTAAGGCGGATCGTTTGGAAAGAGCTGCGATGGCGATGAGTGGAAAGGAGAATATGGAGATATATCTGGATGTGAAAAGATTGGTGGAAGGAGCAACGAGACTGAAAATTCATCTGCTACATCTAGCCAGTTACGAGAGCGACCGGGAAGGAGCTGCCCATTCACAGTCAGTCTTTTCATCATTCCTATCTACTAGGCAGTATCTAGCTTTGTTGCAGTTCGTTTCGTGAGCATCCCGATATTGAGAAAACAAACCCCGAAATCATATCACGGATCTCCTGTAAGAATGTAAGAATGCAGGAACCCATGCGACAGAAAAAATTTTGGGCAGTTTTTGCATAACCTAGTAGGACATGCCAAAGAGGCCCGGGATATGACAAACGAACAACATGATTACCTCAAATCGACCATGCGGAATCCGAATCTGCAATAAAATTCGTATAGTTAAGAGAAAAATTTTGAGAAAATTAAAATTTAAAGTTTTTTTTTCATGATAACTATAGGAAGATGGCACTTTTTCGCGTATAGTAAGCGAACCTGCTTATCGACGAGTTCAATACGTCTCTTTTGGAAAAAAATCCGCTCATCGTATGTCAAAAACTAACTGAGATACGGCCATTTCCAGCAGTAGTTTAATCACGGCAATCACAGCCTTAAGGAAACGCAGACTCAAGAACTTGTAAGAGTGAACCTTATCAGTAAGGATATTCGCGGTAGGAGTCCCAAGCGACCGAAACCTACGTGTTCCCGCGCCAATAAATTTTTTACGTGGAATTCAAATTTCAAACCACCCTAGCATCCATATTTTTAAATATTTTTACATTCTGCAGCCTTTCGCACAAATGGCATGC
Organism: Pristionchus mayeri; assembly: GCA_036245805.1. NCBI lineage: Eukaryota > Metazoa > Nematoda > Chromadorea > Rhabditida > Neodiplogasteridae > Pristionchus > Pristionchus mayeri. The sequence continues at coordinate 23,741,788 of BTRK01000004.1, read as the reverse complement.
TATAAGCTTATTTATCATCTAAAAAATAAACCCAAAAATGGCCAGGAACCTTGTGCGGATGCGCCCTTTTATAAACGCGTTCACTTTTATTTTTTAGAAATCTGACCTACCGAAACTTCTATTATATATTTTTTTAAAATAATTCTAATTTGCTTTCATGAAATCGGGCATGCTGAACTACCCTAAGCCAAAAGGAACATCAATTTAGACGAGTTTGAGAAACATAGGCAATGACCGCGACGCGTCACGCGACGCATGAGCCTCACACTGCGGCGTGGCACTCGTGGGAAACGCAGACTCAAGAACTTGTAAGAGTGAACCTTATCAGTAAGGATATTCGCGGTAGGAGTCCCAAGCGACCGAAACCTACTTGTTCCCGCCAATACATTTTCACCGTTGAATTCAAATTTCAAACCGCCCTTACGCTAATATTTGTGAATATTTACATGTTTTTTGCGATCTTGCACAAATTACACGCATCGAACAATTTTATCATGTATAAACAAAGGTCAAAAATGGTCGGCAACCTTGTGCAAGATAGGCCTTTTCTAAACACGTTGAAATTTTATTTTTATAAATCTGACCTGCGGAAATTTCTATTATATATTTTTTTTAAATAATTCTAATTTGCTTTCATGAAATCGGGCATGCTGAACTACCCTAAGCCAAAAGGAACTTCAATTTAGACGAGTTTGAGAAACATAGGCAATGACCGCGACGCGTCACGCGACGCATGAGCCTCACACTGCGGCGTGGCACTCGTGTCAATACTACCCGTAAAAATGCAAATTTCGTTAAACGAAGTGGCTAACTGTTCTCCCCGCCCTCACTTCGGCCAGTCCTACACGGTTATGCAAAAACTGTGCTCAAAATTTTTTCTGTTGCAAGAAGGTCTCATTTTCCTACATTTTTACAGGAGATCCATGATATACCACGCGTATCACGAGTCAGTGGAGGTATACGGGAACAATTTCAAAAAAGTTTTCCCTATATACTCCATATAATTATGGGAGAACATCATTGGCTCGATAAACTGAAATTTCATGACCACTGGTCTCAGAGCCGTCATTAAGGAATATTCCGGTTTTGAATCCGGCTATTATGTATCTCAGCTCTTAGATGAGCTTCAGAGGCGGCATCGGTCTCACTTTGTGTGGAAAAATATTTCCAGAAACTTTTCTGTTTTGTGCTAAGCGATTGGATAACTGTTTGGAAAGTTGTGTTCGAAAAACCAATGTTTAGACTAAAATAAAATCTATAATTATTTTCGGAGATACCGTTTCCCGGAATTTTATTGCAGAATATGAAAGTTAGAGTCCATATCTATAAAATAAAAATATAAATTGAGAAATTTGAGGATGTGTATTTTTGAAATATTGGCCCAAATGCCGGAAGCTGTGATCACGTCAATATAAATTGGACAAGTACTGATCAACAAAAGATGAAATCGGAATGTCTAATGCATAATATGTTCTATCAAGGATAGATACGCAATATGACGATGATAATCTCAAAGTTTCACTGATTCTGAAAAATCGATTTTGTTTCGATGAGATTAACTAAACAGATTTGCTTCTACTCCAGCTAATTCGAAGAAAAAGTTAAAGTAGTCATCCGTATCTGTGAGAAATTTCAAAGTGAAGGTTCTCAGGTTACGAAAGCTCAAGTTATATTCACTAGAAAACGCGTGATCGATGGTGCCAAAATCGCTTTAAATTCAATTTTAACGAAACTATTGTGAATATTGGTTACTTTTGAGTGCCAAAAATCTTGATTTTCTTAGAATTATCAGAAACTATTGTTAGAACAACAAATAGCTCATTCATTTAACAATCTAAAAAAATGAAATTTGAAATTTTGAATATTTTCAGTAACTATTATAATTGCAAAAATTTCGACGGATTTCGGCGGCAATACTCAAATAAAGATTTTTGGCACTCAAAAGTATCCAATATTCACAATAGTTTCGTTAAAATTGAATTTAAAGCGACTTTGGCACCATCGATCACGCGTTTTCGAGTGAATATAATTTGAGCTTTCGTAACCTGAGAACCTTCACTTTGAAATTTCTCACAGATACGGATGACTACTTTAACTTTTTCTTCGAAATTGCTGGCGTAGAAGCAAATGTGTTTAGTTAATCTCATCGAAACTTGACATAAATCGAGTTGGAAAAAATCGATTTTTCAGAATCAGTGAAACTTTCAGATTCTCATCGTCATATTGTGTATTTATCCTTGATAGAACATATTATGCATTAGACATTCCGATTTCATCTTTTGTTGTTCAGTACTTGTCCAATTTATATTGACGTGATCACAGCTTCCGACATTTGGGCCAATATTTCAAAAATAAACATCCTCAAATTTCTCAATTTATATTTTTATTTTATAGATATGGACTCTAACTTTCATATTCTGCAATAAAATTCCGGGAAACGGTATCTCCGAAAATATTTATAGATTTTATCTTAGTCTAAAAGTTGGTTTTTCGATCACTACTTTTCAAAACGTAGTCCAATTGCTTAGCACAAAACAGAAAAGTTTCTGGAAATATTTTTCCGCACAACTTGAGACCAATGCCGCCTCTGTAGCTCATCTTAGAGCAGATATACATAATAGCCGGATTCAAAACCGGAATATTCCTAAATGACGGCTCTGAGACCAGTGGTCATGAAATTTCAGTTTATCGTGCCAATGATGTTCTCCCATAATTATATGGAGTATATAGGGAAAACTTTTTGAATTTGTTCCCGAGGGGTCAGTTTTTCCTCCACTGACTCGTGATACACGTGATACATATGAGGCCGTTTGCCTAAGAATCGAGCAAGGAACGGGACAGCAACAAAACCTCGATTTCCTGTAACAATGTGGTTTGGGGTAATTGAAGGTGCTGAAAACGGTGGGCACACATTCATTTTGCATCCAGAGTCGTCGTTGGCTCCAGACGGCGTCACGTCGACAACGGGTTTTCGCGTATGTCGACTCTCCGGAAAAAGTATCAATGGAGAGTAGAATCGCCAACAAATCACATCCGCGCACATGTAACTTCATATCAGCTATCAAATCCTATTCTGAACTCATGCCGTCACATAAATATTGATAATTGGTAGAGATAAACTAAACTAACCAATTTAAATCATTTAGAACAATAAAAATACAACTAAAGGCATCGAAATTCACAATGACAAGCTTTAAAAAATTCAATGAAAAAAAACAAAATTTTGCACCGCGTGTAAAGTGATAATCAGGCAATTCGAAGTGATAATCAGGTAATCTGACTGTACTTTTTTTGAATGCGCGCGCCATTTCCTTGATGCCTGCGGACGTTTTCATTTTCCTTATGTATTTTCTCCGGGGGCCGTGAATTCGTAGCAACGTGGTGTAGTGATATACTTTTTAACGTGCAGCATACTCGCGGAACGGGAAAATATTCACAGCGACACAGCAACATCAAGACCGTAATAACGCACTTCCGTAAAATGCTATCACGAGTTAACTTCCGTAAAAAAGCCTAAGGCATGCCGTGCCAGGAGCCTAGTAAATTAAAAAAATAGGAACTGACTTTATTTTTGAACTACCGTACTTTTTCAACGCGTTGTTTTGTTAAATGAGATGCTGTATTTTTATCAGGTTGGCGGGAAAGTCTTTGTCCATGGTTTTGTTTTAACACTGCTCGTCGCAAGTGCGCTTTGGCGTTCCCTCGTTCCTAGTGAGTAACAGTCAGTGATGGGCCTTTATAGTAAACAACTCTCCATTCCCTTTCCTTCAGTCAAGATCTAGAAGAGCAACGAGGTATGTTCCTGGTGACACCCACTTCCGACATGTTCTGCCTTACCTCTCTCTATCCTACACCACAATGAAGGATTCGGAGACCCACGGGTGCTCAAAATGACAGTTTACCAACAACCAATTTGTTCAGGAAGCGACGGCCCCGCCTCCCTGCACTTTGGTGCGCGGCCTCTGCCCACAAGCGTGCGCCTCTTGCTTTGTGGGCGGAGTCAGAGCTTGGCGCGCGTCACTCCCTCCCAATCGTCGTGCGGGGCTTTGCCAGGGATTTCACAAGTTCAAAAACGTTGCTCATAGTTTTTACATTATCGCACAAAAGAAGTGCACTATCGAGCATGATATTGAAACGAGAGACAATGCAGAATAAGACTTTATCGCAAGGTATCGATTCGATCGTTAAAAAGACAAAATTGTTGCTCTTCCGGCGGCCTTGCGCTCGATGATCTTCTTGCTTCCGTTGTCGAGCCTTAGCTTGGTTATGGCGACCTGAATAAGTGGATATGATAAAGACGAACAAGTGAAGCTGATTTAGACTAAAGATCTTTCATGTGGTGTTAAAAATCGCTGCAAAGATCAGATCTTTGTCAAATTTCTGCTGGGAAACATGCAAAGATCCGATCTTTGCAGCGATTTTAAAATCGCATCAGAACGCTCCATTTTATAAGAAAGTTGGAGGAGTGGACTCACGCCGGAGGGGCCGATCCGTTGGGCTTCTCGCGGATGGTCTTGTCGATGTGAACGACGAACTTCTTGCGATAGACGCGCATGGCGCGGCCGGAGTTGCCCTTGTTGTGTCCGCGGGCGACAGTAACCTCGTTGTCCATTCTAAACAGCAAATTGCATAAGATAACGGCAATTGGAAAACGAGAACTGCTAACATTTCGAAATGGAGGACGCGTGCGGTTCCACATGGGAATGGCGCGGATCCCGTGCTTTCCGCGGGACTCCTTGGTGAGCGGACATCATCTTCCTCTTGATGTGGGAAGGAGCGGTGAAGTGACGCTTGCGCGTATTCTCCCGTCGGAGGACACGACGGAGTTGTGCTTCATTATACCCTGCAATATAAGCAGTTTTTACAACAATAAATAAGCAAAAATGTCAAAACAATGATAAGAAATCGACGAAAAAAAGCAGGAATTTCGAAATTCAGCTGACGCTCAGTTCTCGATAGCTCTTCGCTTTGAATTATAAAATTAGCTACGGTTTTTTCATCATAATTCCATCGGAATGGACAATGTGGGAGTTTTAAAATTATTTTATTTGGCCGTCGCTTTTAGTTACTGGTCATGAGCATCCGTGAGACCCTACTCAAGAATGTTTATCACACACATGCCCCCTCAACAACATCATCAGGAATTGGATCCATCGCTTCGAAGAAGACGACTTTTCCCTCAATGACTCTGATCGATCTGGGAGACCGCGTTAGTTGCATTTTGAGACTTTTAAGAAAGCTGTTGAAACGGACCAGTTTCAAAGTGCCCGTGAAATGACTAGTACACTTAGGGTCTACCATAGCACTGTCAAAGAAGGCTTGAAATCTCTTGGAATGAGGAAATGGCGTGATCCATTCGGAGCTACTCCCTGAGGGCATGACAATCACCGGGGCCAACTACGTCAAACAACTACTGAATCTGAATTTGGAAGTCGATAGTTCAAAGCTAAAGGGCAAGAAAATGTATAATCAGCAAAATTACCCCGTCCCCATGTCTCCGAACAAGTCAAGCAAGAACTGGCTGGATACGGGTGGACGGTTCTCCCGCACCCACCGAATTCTCCTGACTTGGCTACGTCGGATTACTAGCTTTTCGCAGGTCTGTCCCATTTCCTGATAGGCAATTCAATTCCCGTGGAATTCTCGAGTCTGCTTACAAGCAATTCTTTGGTTCGCGCCCAGGCGGGCTCTAAAGGGAGGGGATCCATACAGTGCAGGTACGTTGGGCACATGTTGCCATTAATGAGGACAAGTGTATTTGAATTCATACTTTACCTTTCCCCAAGAAATAAAGTTTTGGAAAATGGACAAAGACTTTCCCGCCAACCTAATATTTGTGGCGTTTTCATTAGGAACAATGATCATTCTTGCGATTTAGACCGTAACTAATTTTATGCAATAAATAAATAGTGTCAAAACACTGCCATTCTTTGGGAAGATCGACCCCCTTAATTTTTACACACCACATTTTTATTGATAAATTGAGCATTGTTTGGTAAATTTTATATTGATTTCAGTGAACTGGGCATGCCTAAGAATCTGAAAACACTCAGAAAATATTTTAAAATATAGTTTGGGATTTTGATGCAAAAACACCGGCTGCCGCGACGCATGAGATACTGTAGCGCAACGCATAAAAATGAAGAGAACGAACAGTGCAGCGATTCTGCTGTGAGCGATTTTTTTAGGGTCAACCACGCAAAATTTCAAACTCTTCCTAAATTCACCATTTTGATAGGAATAGGTTATTGGCGATACAGAATCAAAATGCCGTTGGCAGAATTTAATAAGATTTCAATTTCATCCAGCATAGAGAACGCCGTCAATTATGGTGTGCTCTCGCCCGCACGCGCTTCTTCATGCGTCGCGGATTCCGTGCGATGTGTCACATCCTTTTCTTTGAGTCAATATTTTTAAAATCAATATTAAATAAATAAATTTACTGGATTGGCAATTTTCGTAACTATGTAGCGTGAACAATAGTTGACCGATTTGGCGACTATTGAAGGAATGAATAAGTAGTATTCACGTCTTACTTTAAAGTTACCGGACGAGGACGAAACCCTGATCTGACCCTGATCTCGTCGCGTGTACGAGAGAGTATGCAAAAGTGAGAGAGCGCGGGATTACGCTGATCATTTCCGGCATTCATTCTCAACTAATTCAGCCATCGGCTATTCGATGGAGGACAAAAAATAGGGGGTCAATTTCGTCCTCGTCCGGTAACTTTAATAGGTTGTACTGTACCTATATTATCATTGATTTAGCCTATCTAGACATGCCAGATCTTGTCAAATACAATCCATCGTTTAGTATTGGGGTGTCCGGAAAGTTCGTATAATGCTTCGGAAAAAAGTTAGTTCGCGATCAAATGCAATGATTGCGCAATCTGTTTGTCAACAATGTATTGCATCATTCTGACATTGAGTAGTGAGAGGATTTAATCAGTCTCCTAGTTGCTACATTGATTCTTGTGATGGACTCCCATCTCTACCTCCGAGCAGTTTTACTTCATTACTACCGTCTTGGCCGATCCGTGAAGGAGGCCCACTCTGCCCTGGCACAGTCGGAAGGAGCTGACGCCCCCTCCATACCCTTCTGCTATAAGTCGTTCTCCCGCTTCAAGAAAGGGGAGTTTGGTCTCGATGATCAACCCCGCTCTGGACGCCCTCCCTCCCTCGATCAGCCTCTCGTTCTCCGCACACTGAAGCGCAAGCCCATGGCCAGTGTGCGTGAGTTGAAGAAGGATACTGGTACTCCCAGATCAACGGTGTCCGATATCCTCCATCGATCTGGGAAGAAGCCGAAACTCCCACAAGTGATTCCCCATGACCTCTCCCCCGAACAGCTGAAAAATCGTGTTCAAGTCTGTCGGGAATTACTCCATCGTAGATCCAATCTTCGATGGGTCAATTCCATCATCGCTACAGATGAAAAGTGGATCACGTACGATAACCCTGTGAGGAGACTGCAATGGGTGGATGCAGATGAGAAGCCCACGCCCGTCCCGAAGAAGGAAGAGCACGGAAAGAAGGAACTCCTCTGCTTCTTCTTCTCAGTGCTCGGTCACAACTACTGGGAGTTCCTCGCCCCTGGCACCAGCATCAATGCCGACCTCTTCTCTGAACAACTGGAAGATGTCGCGATCAGAGTCCCTCCCAGACTCCTGAACCAGGGCAAAATTCTTCTTCTGATGGACAATGCTCGCCCACATCGAGCGAAGATCACCCAGAAGAAAATGGACGAGCTGAAGATCGAGAGGATTCCCCATTCACCGGATCTCTCCCCATGCGACTACCACTGCTTCCGCTCTCTCTCTGACTTCTGCAAAGGAAAGAAGTTCAAGAATCGAGATGAAGTTGTGAGGGCTTTCGTGAACTGGGCGGTCTCGAAGAAACCCGCATTCTGGAAGAGAGGAATCGAGACCCTGCCCAATCGCTGGAGGGAGGTAGTGAGAAAGAAGGGGGCATACATTGGTCACTGAGAATTGTAAAGCATTGAATAAAAAATAAAAACAAAAAATTATACGAACTTTCCGGACACCCCAATATTCCTAACGCTGGAGAGAGGAAGTTGTTCACCGGGCTACCCTATTTGGGAAAGATACAGTATCGATCATAAGTCAGCGTCCAAAACTTCCGAGCTCTGTAATTTTTGAACCAGATGTACACCCCGGCTGAAATTTTAAATTTAGATATGAACTTCATCGGGGAATAAGGTGAGCTTATTGAGACCTCTTCAATATTTCTAGCTCTTGCATAGTGATGATGCAATCGCAATACACTTTTTGGAAATGCAATATTTCCTCGGATAAATTTTTCGAGCTTCCCGAACTTTCTGAGGGTTGAGAGGTGTCATAGGACTACTCAGAAAGCAATTTTCAAGTTTCTGCGACTTCGCGCCTTTTTGCTGCAGACGCTGCAAGTTGGAGGCTGCAAATTTATAACTCAGCTTCTAGACAAGCTAGAGATTCGTGCAAAGCAGGAAAATGATCCTTACCATGATCGTAGATGATCCTAAAAATTTGGTATTGATCGCACATCATTCATGGCACGAAAAAGTCACTTTTTTTTATGGTCCAACTTTGGCCACTTACCGTCTCAAGGACAATTTTACATAAAATGTGGTTCATGCTAGTAAGGCTCAAAATCCATCAAAGAAACTATTCCCAACTTTTTATGCTGTTAGTTTCACTTTCCGGACCGTTGCGATCGATTTACGGACGCGCGCTCCTCGAGCGCGCACATCATTTCCCTACACGACGAGAGAGAGGAGAGGGAGCGGTGTGAAGAGAGATGCACGCGTTCATTGAGCACCGCGCGCTCTTTTAGCGAACGCCACGATCCGGAAAGTGAAACTAACAGCACCAAAAGTTGGGAATAGTTTCTTTGATGGTTTTTGAGCTTTACTGTGCAGGAACCACATTTTATGCACATTCGTCGTTGAGACGGTAAGTGGCAAAAGTTGGGCCATCCAAAAAGTGACTTTTTCATGCAACGAAGGCAAATGATGTGCGATCAATACCAAACTTTCAGGATCCTCTAGGGTCATGGTAAGGATCATTTTCCTGCTGTGCACGAGTCTCTAGCTTGCTTAGAAGCAGAGTTATAAATTTGCAGCCTCCAACTTGCAGCGTCTGCAGCAACAAGGCGCGAAATCGCAGAAACTTGAAAATTGCTTTCTGAGTAGTCCTATGACACCTCTCAACCCTCAGAAAGTTCGGGAAGCTCGAACAATTTATCCGAGGAAATAATCCATTTCAAAAAAGTGTATTGCGATTGCATCATCACTATGCAAGAGCTAGAAATATTGAAGAGGTCTCAATAAGCTCACCTTATTCCCCGATGAATTTCATAACTAAAATTAAATTTTCAGCCGGAGTGTACATCTGGTTCAAAAATTACAGAGCTCGGAAGTTTTGGACGCTGACTTATGATTAGAGTTCCCTTGATGGAATTGATTCCGGAATTCCAATAGTGAGGACAAAGGAGTGACGCAATTCCATTCCTTCCATCCCCCCGCGCGGAGCGGCGGAATGGAATTCCAATAGTTTTGGAATTCCATTTGAATAAATTAATTACTTTCCACATATGTTCGCCAATCAATTTTGATATTTTCCTCAATGGAATTCCATTTCGAGTGGAATTCCAATTGCCAACCGCTCGTATGCGAGCGCGGAATTGGAAATGAGTGGAGGGTTTTGGAATTCCAATAGTCAAATAATTCCATCAAGGGAACCCTACTTATGATCTGTGGCAATTCTTTTTTGTGTCAGATAATTGGCTAACCGTGCAATCTATGGAGCCATCAGCCTGCGCAGGTCCTATGGGCATCATCTGGTAGTCACTCTGTTCACTAATAGTAGTATCAGTCTGTTATAAACATGTTTGATCCTTGGTCATCTCCATGTTTTTAAAAAGAGAGCCATGCTTGTTCTAGAACTACCGGATTGACATCGTTCGAATCTTCATGAAGTATTTTCTTCTTTTTCTTAGATGATTTTTGATCTCTAACCAATCCTCCTTTGTGGAAGAAGCAATCAAGGTCATATGTATGTCAAATACCGTTCGCATCCTCTAGCTCACAAACTTATCACATAAGTTATCTTAGATCGCTCACTCATTGATCATCGAACCTTACCAGTAACTTCCATAGTGTTTAATGTGAAGGATATCCCACATAATGCTTCGATGGATTAATTATGTTCAAGAACATTGCACAAATATGGCTGCGCACGTCCCTAAGTTGATGTAATCAATGCTACTATAGTAGTATGCTAACTACTTATCACCGAGAAAAAAATTAAAACATTAAAATAAAAACAGTCTCTTGTAATGAATGACGAAAATTAAGTTCAATACCCACAGATTACAGTATCTGATTGATCATCATTTTATACAATCCTCTTACAGTAACCAGCATAATCAATGAGGCCGTGAAGATTTCTGGGACGATAGAATTTGTTCTTTTTCTTTCAGTCGATTCGTCCTGACAAGAGCAAGGCATACATAAAAAATTGTGGAGGCGCATCCTTGCTCTTTCGAATAATTGAGTTTAATAAGCTAATCACCAGAAATCAGAAATTTTGTTTATTCTTTCATTATTTTTTGGGACGATAGATTTTTTTCATTTTCTCTTATAAAATTATATTTTAGACTGACTCCATAATAAGTGAAAACCGAGGAGGCGCATCCTGGACTTTTCGAATGATCTGCTTCCAAACGAAATTTGTGTTGAAAATTTGAATTCGCGGGCTATTAGGAAACATCGAAATTGCAGAGAATTTTCCCCGGTTTTCATTTTTGATTTTCCGGTTCGGTGGTCCCTAGATTTTTTTAGTCGTTCCGCGAGAATTAATGCATGTAAAGAATTTTTTCATCACAGCAGGTTGGTACGCATTCCGTTCTCGCAGTGTTCATCATTTCCTAACATACCTACACATTTTCTGTCTAGGAGACTATTAGAGACGGATTTTGTTGCATTTTCAGCGTGATGGACGACGTTCATTTCCCATCGACTTACTGTATCGAGAGTCTCCTCAAAGCAGGAATGAATCCACAATTGAAAGACGAAGAAGGAAAGACACCGTTACACATAATCGTATCCAATAAGCAAGTGAAGTATGTGCTTCTACTTTAAAGTTACCGGACGAGGACAAAATTGACCCCTTATTTTTTGTCCTCCATCGAATAGCCGATGGCTGAATTAGTTGAGAATGAATATATAAAAATGCTAAAAATCAATAATAGCCTCAAGGGAAGGCCGGAAATGATCAGCGTAATCCCGCGCTCTCTCACTTTTGCATACTCTCTCGTACACGCGACCAGATCAGGGTCAGATCAGGGTTTCGTCCTCGTCCGGTAACTTTAAGTATTGAGAAAATCAAATGAAATATCTCATTATCTTTTTTTCGAGGACTTCGATTGTGAAGCTTCTCTTGGACATGGGAGCTTCTCTTTACACCAGAAATGACGACGATGAAACTGCCATCGAGATTATGAAGAAAAAGAACGACAATGGCAACATTTTCAAGAATATAATGATTGGTTTGATTTTTACGTTTTAATTTCACGAATCTAATTTTATATTTATGATCTAAATTGCTAACGCTCGGGTTGTCACGGGGGCTTAAAATATTTTCCGCAATGCAAATAAAGTTCTCCAGGCGAGGGACGCGCGCCAGCTGTGCAAATTACAAATTAAGTGGAATAGATACCCCTACACAACCGGACTTCCGTACACCAAACCGCGACGCAAGAGCTCGCGTGCGGTCGGGTTGTGTAGGGACCGGCTGTTGAGCCCGCATTTAGTGTGCACACTTACTGATGCTAAGTGCACGTGTAAGTGCAAAATGTAAATTCGCAGAAACATACGGTAAGCCCGGCAAAAAAATTCAATTGGCTTGGCCGACGCCATGTTTTTATCCATGGTTAAACCCACGTGGTTGTATGAGAAGAGCTCATCGGCGGGAATATACCGACATAGCGATGCCTCACTCATTGTCAGCTCCACGATGTGGATATCATTGAATTACAAAACGTTGTCACACACCGCGATTTTTTGAGTACGTGGACCACGCCCAAACGTGGGAACCATCACTGATAGCAGCAAAACCCTCCCGGTTTTTGGACTTTGCTCATCATAGTTTTTTCGAGTTTAAAGTTACCCAACGCCCTTGAAAATGCCTTTCTATATTATTTAACAATGTAATAGAACGGGCTCTAATTAATTAAACTGGAATTATAAAAATAATAGAAATTCAATATTTGCACCAGTGTAGAGCCGCAAAGTATGAATCTGAGTTGCCTGATCACGACCACTCTCTCCCTTTTACACACTCTCTCGCTCGTTTTGTCGTGATCAGGGCACTCCCGCCAATTCAAATTATTTCAATGAGTTTTGGGAAACTTTAAGGGTGTTAGTTTCGGTAAAAACTGCCGGTTTTGTGGCTGAACTAGTGGGCACCCTCCCGGATTTAGAAACTCAACAGCAACGTCTGCCCACGTATGACCTGTATTTCCACAATGGTGAAATTAGGAACGCGCGGGCGCACGTGGGATCACACCACAACGCTCAAAACACGGCACTAGAAACTAAAACGAGGACGGGGGCGGGGCCGCATATTTGCATCACGCGATGCCGCGTATTTTTAGGCGACTGATCGTATATTTTTGATTAAATATTATGATAAATTGTAATTTAATTCATTTCATTAAATAATTGCTTTGGAGCAACTATGTTTTAAAATTAAAGACGTGACCATAACTCAAGAAATCGCGAGTACTCATCTACATAATAAGAAATTGACTTGTATTGGTATAAAAATGGCCCTAAGAGAGCCATTGAGTTCTAGTTAACCGTGTTTATGAGCCAGATGAATTGACCCCTTGTATCACTCTTCTACTAACGGAAACCTGAATTGAAAAGAGCTTCGTAAGGTAAGGGAGGATGGAAAACAAGGGAGTATCATTCATTTACTCTGAAGAATTATGTCAGCAAGATATATTGCACACTAAGTACTGTTTCCGAACCATTATAAAGAAGAAAATATAGTGTGATGTCATATATTTGCATTGAAGAATCATTTATAATCATTTCTTTCAACAAAAATAAAAATAGGATCAACTAAAAATAAATAAAAAGAAAATTAAGTGCGAGATTCGACATACAAGAAACGCGCGGCAACAGCGGTAAAAATGCGCGGCTTCGCGTGATGCAAATATGCGGCCCCGTCCTCGTTTTAGTTTCTTGTCAAAACCAAAACTCCGCCCACTACACCACCGCCAAGTTGCGGCCAGGTGCGCGCGCCTGGCCCGCCGTACACAAGACCGGAGGCGGAAAAAAAGTCATTGAAAAACCCTGATATCGATTGATTTTTGGTCCTATGCCAACACTCCTTACTCAACGTGAATGGATACGGTATCATTCAAATTTTTAATTATTCCCGCGATAGTGGGAGTATATCTCGGCGTGTTCGATTTGGGGTCTGTAAGTCGTTTCGTCAACCTGCAATTCGGACCATGAAATGCCGTGAAAAAAAGTCACAAAGTGGGCGTGTCCATTCAGGTCCAGAACGTAGAGAGCTATAGCCGGGGGAGTCATGTTTTCGCATATTTTCGGTGTTAAGGATGGACGTGGTGTAATTGTTCGAATCATTTTATTTCTGTAATACAGTTTTAAACTCTGGCTCCCTAGCCCATCGCTCGTCGTTTTCTAAGTGATTGAGGAATGGATGGCTTACAAAATAGGATGAAATAATGGGTGAGAAATGGGTATATATACCATATATGGAGTTGGGACAGAAACCGATTAAGTGCCAACGGAAAAAGAACAAGCTATTTTTTATATTTTTAAGGGAGTTGTGGTTTAATTAAGAGATCGTCCACCAGAAAACGGAGAGCGGTCACGGCTGGTCAAAACATGAATTCCCTCCATATTTTTTTCTTGAAGTAAGGGACTAAAGTTAGGAATGTAGGCACCATTGGCTAAGGTCTGGGATCGATTTTGAAAAAGATACCATTTTCGCATGGAAATTCGTTCTCTACGTGAGAAACTACATCGGAAAATCTATAAAAACGAATACTCACAGAAAAAAATATTTTGGACCTCAAAAATGAGGGGTTACGGTATCTTTTTCAAAATCGACCCCAGACCTTGGCCAATGGTTCCTACATTCCTAACTTTGGTCACTCACAGTGAAACTCCCCAACACAAATCTGCCGGCGTTGTCTGCCTCTTTGCGCTCTCGCCATTGCCACTTCCGATCACTAACTGCCTTTTATTAAAACACGGACATGGTCCTGGACTGACATGGTCCTGGTCCTGGATACAGCGACAAAAGACGGCTTTCTATATTTAATTTAATAAAATTTTAATAGTTAGCTGATAATTTAGGTATCACCTTTATATCAATTTTGCACATACAACTAATTTTCAAAACAATTAGAAATGACCACGGACAATTTCCAAAATTCAAAATTAGAGTCGGGTCTCACCACGGCATGCCCTAAGTTTATCGTTCGCTGGGCTATGCGGTGGATTCGAACGGATGTTTTCCCGCAAATTCTTGAGTGTCACTCTGCGTCTTGACGGCCGACTTTTTTCCACACCATCATTGAGGTTTCACTGTGTCACTTACTTCAAGAAAAAAATATGGAGGGAATTCATTTTTTGACTAACCGTGACCCCAGGTGTTACGTTCTCTTGTGGACGGTCTCTTAAAGTTACCGGACGAGGACGAAACCCTGATCTGACCCTGATCTGGTCGCGTGTACGAGAGAGTATGCAAAAGTGAGAGAGCGCGGATCATTTCCTGCTTTCCCTTGAGGCTATTATTGATTTTTAGCATTTTTGTTTATTCATGCTCAACTAAGTCAGCCATCGGCTATTCGATGGAGGACAAAAAATAGGGGGTCAATTTTGTCCTCGTCCGGTAACTTTAATGATATGAGAGGGATGAAATGAATGATATTGTAATGAACTCTCTCGCCAGGGAAGTACACGTGTCTTCAAGATCTCGCAGCTCTCTCCATTCAACGGAATGGCATCCGGTATGAAGAAGTGATACCTCGCGATATATTACTTTTCGTTTTTCGACATTGACCTTTTTTTTCTTTATCTACTTTTCCTATTCTCACCCCAGTGAATACTAACATTTCGCTGCTTAAAAGACCTAATTTATACAACCTAATACACCAGATGATAATTTTTATAAAAGCTACTTGTGAAAGTGGAATTTTTTATGCGCACTCAACTTAAAATTGTATGTTATTTATCAATTTAGAGAATGAGGATATGTAAACTGAAGACTCCAAATCGTAATCTATCTCCGCCATATATTCCGTTGTGCTCAATAGATATTCGTTCAAAAATCGCAGTTCTTATTCCCCCCACTGAGTAGCGGTATCTGCACGCAGGGGATGGATGGCGTATGCGTTTGAACGCGCGCGCTCGGTCGAACCAATAAAACCGCGTACGCGCCGACCGCGATCGCGACCGTTAATTTTCAAAAGTGATTTAAATATAATTTCGAGGTTTCCTGAAGGTTGTTAAAGTTACCCAACACCCTTGAAAATGCCTTTTTATATTATTTAACAATGTAGTAGAACGGGTTCTAATCAGTTAAACTGGAATAATGAAAATAATAGAAAATCAATATTTGCAACAACGTAGAGCCGAAAAGTTTCAGTCTTAGTTGCCTGATCACGCCCGCTTTCTCTCTTTTGCTCAAAATTGCGGTAACATGTTGAACTTGCCCAAGATTACCGTATTTCTGGCTCTCGACGACCGTATTAAAGTATTTTTCTGGCAAATCTCGCCGCACCACACTACGCCTGCTTATACTTTGGGCCCTCTTCTTTTTTCTTCATCCAACCCCTGCGTGTCTGGAGGCCCGAAATATGGCAAATGAACTAACTGGCTTCCTCAATTTAAACATTTTCGACTATGCAATAAAATTCGAATAGTTATGAGAATAATTTAGAGAAATTTAAATTACAGGTTATTTTTCATGATATCTATAAGAACTGGCATCGAAAATATATTGCGGGAATCCGTTTCACTACCCTATGATGCACTGTTTGGAAAAAATCGCACATTGTAGGTCAAAACTGACCATGCTCTTTGAAGCAATGGTCATAAATACAAAACATACAAATTTCGATAAACGAAGTGTATAATCGTTCTGCCCTCCCTCACTTGTGCCAGTCTTATTAGTTTTGACAGAAATTCTGACCAACAATTTTTCCTGTCGCATGGCTTCCTGCATTCTTACAGTAGATCCATCATATTCGGATTTTCGAGAAATCTCATTTTTGAAAAGGGGACGATGCGAGGTCTCAAATTTCACTAATGGTAAAGTAGGCCCATAGTGTGAGATCAAAGCGCCCTTATCAGAGGAATTCTGAGAGAATTGAGATATTCTTGTAGTGTCCGTACAACGAAAACCTAACCTATGCTGGAAATGTGTCCCTAGGGGTACTTTTTCACGTAGATCACGAAAATCGACCTTAGGAAGCGGTGTCTCTGACCCTTCATTTCCTGAAGCGCGCCTCAACGGCGAGATCGGTTTTTTAAAATTTTTAACGGCTCATCCAAACCCCCGTAAATAGTAATTCTGAAAGATCTCGTCGAGATAAGCATTTTTCCTGTTTTCTAATCCACTTCTTTAGCCACTCGGCCATGAACATAGGTCACTATGTATTTTATTAATCGTTATAAAGCAAGAATCACCGTAAAGTTATAATTTTTAAAAAAACGGACGGACGGACGGACAGGTACACACCACTTTTTCGCGTTTTTCTCACATTTTTCTAAATAAACTAACTTTTTATGTTTGCAATCGATAGTTTGGGCAACTGCCACCATTATACCCAAATTAGAGCTCAATCGGTAAGGTGTAGCTCACAGGAGCGCCAAATTACCGTAGCACATGAACGAACAAACTTACAGACACAGTTTTTTCGTGATTCTTCAATTGTTTTGCTTGTTTTTGAGTGTGTAATCATTAAATAGAGTGTAGGCACACACGCTGGCAAAATTTCAGCCTTCTAGTTGCTCTAGGAAAGAAATTCTTATGGAGTAAGGTATAGTAGTAACTAGTGGGCAACTACGCCTCTTTTAAAGTTCCCTGAATATTTAGAAAATAATCCCATTTGGATGCTGCAAAATGTCTGCAAAATCATGGTGATCACGCTTTTTTGCATCCATCCGCAGACAAAATCATGAATCTGACCCAACCTGTGACCCAGCGCACTGGTATACAGTAGGCATTGGTTACTGTAGTAACATGGTATCGATGATTTCCATCCACCTTCCGATGAAATCATGAGGCTGACACACCATCTGCTCCAACGCCACGCCCAGGTTACGGTACGTGGACGGACAAAGAGACCAACACCATATTTGTGGTCGTAAAAATTGTTCTTCTGGAAATTTCTGAAATCTTTTTAGTGTAATGACCTTCTATTTCGATTGCACAGATACTTTCAAAATCTCATTCGAATCGAAAGCGCCAGTCAAAAAAACTTTCAGTTTCTTGTATATGTAGCAATTCGTTTTCTACGAGACGAAATACGTCAGAAAAACTTTAACTCGCCTTATTCTGACATTTTTGGTTTTTGGCCTCAAAAGCAGGGATTTCTCGGTGTTTTTGAGGCCAAAAATCAAAAATCTCAGAATAAGCCGAGTTAAAGTTTTTCTGACGTATTTCGACCCGTTGAAAACGCATTCGCACATATCTCCTCACCAAAACGTGAAAGAAAATTTGTAGGAGTAAAATATCGTATTTTTTGACCAAAAAATCTCGAGATCGCTATATTCTTTTGAAAATTTCGTTCCATACGCCACACCCGATTTTCATTTAAATTTGTGCGCAGGGGTAAAATTGTATGCTGAATGGAATGAAAAGAAAATTGGATTGTTATCGGACACTATTTTTTCAGGGCATCAATTTTGAACATTCAAATTACCGTAACTTTTTTCGCAGATGAGCTAGCCCTTCACTTCCAGCAGGTAAAATGCTCATCTCGATGAGATCTTTCAGAATTACTATATATGTACGGGTTTGGATGAGCCGTTCAAAATTTAGAAAAACCGATCTCGCCGTTGAGGCGCGCTACAGGAAATGAGGGGGCAGTGATACCGCTTCCTAAGGTCTATTTTCGTGATCTACGTGAAAAAGTACCCATAGCGACACATTTCCAGCATAGGTTAGGTTTTCGTTGTACGGACGTATCTCGGTTCTCTCAGATTTCCTCTGTTATCACGGGTCTCCTGTAAAAGTGTAGGAAAACTCGCAGCTTTTGCTACTTGAAAATATTGTATGTCTTCGATTTTTGCTAAACTTGGTTGATGGACATCATTGGAGGTTAGAATATGGCCTATCCACCTGGTTTGCTCGAATTTGCACATTATCGATTTTTGTGATCTACCACTAGAAATTGACGTTTCTCATTCAATTCTTATCATACAGCGAAATTTTTTTCCTCATTTTGCTCCAAATATAGAGATCTACGACTTTCTCAGCGCGAGACAAGCGACCTAATCACGTCTTCATTGCGAAAATTGTGAAAAACTGAATTTCGTGATGAGAATATCGATTTTCTGGCTTCGAATACCTAAAACGCAATCGTTTTTATTCTTGATATGGAATCTCCATTTAAAATTAGGGGGAGTCTATGTTGACTATTTTTCATATTTCTGTCCCCTCACTATTGATTTACTATGGGGGATTACAGACGTTTCAGGACTTGGTTATTTTTTGAAAAATTTCGTGTTTTGGTCGTATTTCGGTTCAACGTGGTTCAATCGAGCATTCAAAAAAGCTATCGATAGCTCTTAAAAAGTTCTACAACTTCCTCTAAGTGATACCAATCGCTAGAATTCTTCGTTTTGAAGTTATTTTAAGAAAACTGTCTTAAACGGGCAAAATTGAGATATTTTAGCAACAGATATCGCATGAAAAGCGTTTCCACACTAGTTTTGCATCTTAACAATGTTTCTGGACATTTATGATCATTTTTTCATGTCATTGCCGCTCAAATTCATGAAAGTTTCGTCTCCATACCTCTCATTTATTCCATTTATAGATGATATTCACATTTCAATCGTCGCACGGGGTTTTATCGTGCTTCTCCCCACGGTAAAAAGCTTGAAACTTGATCGTAAATCTCCGGAAACATTGTTAAGATGCAAAACTAGTGTGAAAACGCTTTTCATGCGATATGTGTTGCTGAAATATCTCAATTTTACCCGTTTAAGACAGTTTTCTTAAAATAACTTCACTTAGAGGAAGTTGTAGAACTTTTTGAGAGCTATCGATTGCTTTTTTTGATTGCTCGATTGAACCACGTTGAACCGAAATACGACCAAAACACGAAATCTTTCAAAAAATAACCAAGTCCGGAATTGTCTGTAATCCCCCATAGTAAATCAATAGTGAAGGGACAGAAATATGAAAAATGGTCAACATAGACTCCCCCTAATTTTGAATGGAGATTCCATATCAAGAATAAAAACGATTGCGTTTTAGGTATACGAAGCCAGAAAATCGATATTCTCGTCACAAAATTCAGTTTTTCGCAATTTTCGCAATGAAGACGTGATTAATTCGCTTGTCTCGCGCTGAGAAAGTTGTAGATCTCTCTATTTGGAGCAAAATGAGAAAAAAAATGAGAAAGTTCGCTGTACGATGAAAATTGAATGAGAAAAGTCAATTTCTATTGGTAGATCACAAAAATCGATAATGTGCAAATTTGAGCAAACCAGGTGGATAGGCCTTATTCTAACCTCCAATGATGTCCATAAATCAAGTTTAGTAAAAATCGATGACGTAAAATATTTCTAGGGTCCAGCGTTCCTACGTTTTTACAGGAGACCCGTGTTATATACAAGCCAGTCTTTTTAACAGTAAGGCAGGCAAGATGAGATCTCAAGCAGGAGTTCTTCTCTGCTTGTCTAATTCTGGGCATAGAATATGATTCATTTTTAGTTCAAAAGTCGGTAAAGATTTTCAATCGATCATATGTTGAAATCTGAAAAAAATAATAGTTATCGTAGTTTCGCTAGACAAAATATGCTCTATTTTATCATTGTAACTAAAGCAATTAATAAACATTTCCTGACATGTACTTATCATATTGAGTAAATTGTTTAAACGGCAAATTGAGTCGATAAAAATATTATGTTTCATTTAATAGTAAAACACCGTGTATATTTTTTATATGTCGTCAATTGGATCAAGTAAAAATCGTCATCGAAAAGATTGGAAATAATCTAGGTTGATCTTTGGCAAGTATGATACAAGTATGTACGTTGCCTTGATCAAATGATGCATTGAAGTGTGTGTGAAAGAGAATTTGAAACTAGCGAATTGAGTGACTAAACCTCTCACGTACAATTATAGATGAGAAATAGGAAATTGCGAAAAGACTTCTTCCTCTTTTTTCGAGCCTCCAGATGTCTTCTGTATGCTCTTGATAGTGGGTGGAGTCACTTGATACCACCCCACCCCCCCCCCCCCCCAAAGGATCAGGACTCCGCCCCCCTCCACCATCTTCCTCCCCCCCCCCCCTTTCCTCTTCTCTCTCCACCCTTTCACGCTACTCTACCCCCACAGAGGACACTATCTTTAATCTCCCCAAAATTCGTTGTATTCGGTATGTAGTGGAGAGTAGTCTCAATGAACTATACTTCGTTTCTGCTCCTCTTCCTTCCATCTTTAATACCAGCTGGTGAGCCATTCTTGGATGTTTCCTCTCGAACGAGTCTTCTCCCCCAGGAGAAGTCGTGATCACATCATTTCCTTCTGCTGGATTCATTCTTCGTAATGAACCATTTGTGCTATCATGCACTGCTATCAATGCCATCTCCATTCGATTCCGATGCAATCATAAATGGGTGAGTGGATTCAGTGCACAATTCATAGATGAGTTGAGTATGCTTGTAGTAGCATCACGGAAATTGCGATAACAAGCCCGTATGAATATTATTTCTAAAATTTTCTAATACAAATTAATCTTAGACTATTTTTCAACTATATAGTCTACACTCCCAGAATTATAAAGATTTGTTGCGAATGGTGGTGGGGGGGGGGGGGGGGGGGATTGCTAGCACGTTCGATAATCGAGTTTTTTGGAATCTGCCTAGTAGATGTGGCCTCGTTTTGCTTCTAATGGCTGAGGGAGGGATACTTCTGCCCAGGTCTTCACTTGATCTATCTCATTCTCTTCTCATCTTTCTTCTTATTGTCAGCTGCTAGAGGAGATGTTTTAATCTTGTAACTCGCTCCTTTCTCTTCCTTACCCTTCTATACGATCGGGGTGAATGATCTCCCCTTCTCTTGCCTCTCTTGAATCATCTCTTTCCGAGGGAGTCTCTCCATCTATGGGCAAGGGTTCGTATGGATGAGATGGGTAGTGGACTAAATAAAGGAAAGGGGGAGAAGCCCTCAAACTGTGCGCACCGAACATTTTTTGTGCCCTCTCTCTCAACCTGGCTGATTATGCAACGAGGAATAGTGTTGAATGAATGGTTGAGGTGGAGGAATCTCGTCAGTGGTCAATGGAGGGAATACACGAAGACACGAGTACTCCATATCTACAGTCGAGTATGAATATCAGCAAGACGGGGGAGGGTAATGAGGAGAGATGCCATTGTTACGCAGTCGGAAAAGGAGAGAGAACTGTGAAGAGCTTGAACGAGGCCTTCATCACATCAGCATGTCAGTTTATCATCCCTTTTTATTCTCCATTTCTTTGTTTTCTTACCTCATTGCATTGTGGTAGAACTCTTTTCTTTGATCTAGCCTCCATTCATCTCAATCTTCTCTTCTCCCGCATTCTCCATTATTCATTGTCCCAACACATCCTTCCATCACAAGCTCATCATTTAGTGCCTCAGAATGGGACTAAATGCCTCTCAAAGTATGACCCCTCCCCCTTCCCTCAACATGATTTGTGTTGGTTAGTCTAAACATGAGTGCTTCTCCCTCTTTCCTTTCGATGCGACATTTCCCCTAAAGAGGCAAACTACGCCATAGGAAAGATGCAGAGTATTATCAAATAGTCCAATCGGCGTAGTCTCGTTTTCCCTTGAGGAATAGAGGAGTAGCCTCTCGCTTTTTTGTTTTGTTTACTCCCTCTCCTACTCTCATTTCTTCAAAGAGAGAAATATACTTAAAACAATTAAATGTAAAGATGAAATGAATAGTGTGTGGTCGGAAGACAGCGCGTTCCTCTTAGTATTCTCGATACTGCATCTCATTCTTCTCTCTGTCCTTTCTTCGTCCACTCTCATACTTTTGTAACCCTCGATTTGGGATGGATCTTGCTTGGTTTGATGAAGTGGGATCTGTGAAAGGTCTGAAGTCTCCTCCCACATCTATCTCAGACCTGTCTAGAGAGGCGCGATATATGGGTGGCAGAAAGAACCATCTATCACTCGTCGCCCATTCAGATTGATAGGGGGTCGGGTAGGGGATGGGGGGGGGGGGGGTACCCTCATCCTCCCGTTCCCTTTGTTGCATGTTAATTGATGTCATCTCTTATCTGTTTAGTCCCCTCCGATTGTCTCCCTGAGGAATTGAACGGAGAGTTCAATGGGCGCATTCAAATGAATAGAGGAAGCAGCCACTTTCGCAGTCAAAGATACTATGAGGGGAATGAGCCCTATGCGAATTGTCTCGAGTTCCTAGAATGGAGAGGGAGGGATTTGATTGTGAATAGTGGCCGATGATTAGTCTGATTCGAGACTGCGCACTCAAGTACCTCAGAGAAGCTTCCGAAAGTGGAAAAGGAATGAGGGACTCGAGAAAGAGGGGGAGAAGATAGAGTCATCTTGCTACCATCATCTCTATTCCACTCATTGATGGGATGGTACGACAGATAGACAAGGTCAAAGGGCTATTCAAGAATAGTATGAGTAAAGATGGTTATATATCTCTCTAATAGTGAGCAAAGATATCTTAAGGGGACCTATCATTTGCGTGAGGATCCCTTCGTTCGGCCTACCTCACTTATCTTTCTCATCTCCCTTTACTCAACAATAGGCAAGGGAAGAGGGTTCATCAATTGACGCTATGAATTTTTCTTCCTGTCTTATCTCTACTCGTCCCGGGTAGTGGACAAAACGGCAACATAACGCCGTTCGCTTTCGCCTCAAGGTAGCGACTTGGGAGGTGTTTCATTGTTACCAGTGTGTGCTCCCCTACATTTGCATATGTAAATCCCGTTGCCAGGCGAACTTGAGTTTCATTCCATATCTATGTATCGGGGATCATGGTCCAAAATTAGCACTTTGAGTGGAATTTCATGGTTAAATAATTGCCAAATGATGTAACCAATCGATAAGCCAGTACCCCAGAAACTACTCTAAACCAGTAACATTTAGATCAATTGGTTACGGTATTTGATGAATATCTAACCTTGATTTTCTATTCAAATTTCCAATTTTGGACCATGAACCCCTATACACAGATATGGAGTGAAACTCAAGATCGCCTGGTAACGGGATTTACATACGTAAATGTAGCAGAGCACACACTGGTCACAATGTAGCAACTATCAAGTCACTACCTTAAATCGCAATAGAACGGCTTTATGTTGCCGTTTTGTCCACTACCCCTCGTCCCCCTTCAACTTCCTTCTCAGTACCACTGGAAACATCGGGGATAAGACATTTCGGAAAAACAAAATCAGAAATCACCAGTTCAGAAAAACCCAACGGAGAAATTTCATTTGAGAAATTACCACTTCAGAAACGGACGTTTCAGAAAAATACATTTCTGAAATTTTTAGCCGTGACGCGCCGCGTTGCGCGAGCGCGCACACGTCTTTGGAAGCCATTTTCACATTATTTGAGGATTATTATTTAATTTCTACTTATCATATAGACTTCAGATGATGCTGAAAAATTCAAAAATGTTAATAAAAGTACAATAAGCTATATATTATGACACCAAATAATTAAAAATTTCTGAAACATCCTTTTCTGAATTGGCATTTCTGAACCGGCCATTTCTGAAATGAAATTTCTGAAACGTCTTTTTCTGAAAAATAATTTCTGAAGTGGCAATTTCTGATTTTGTTTTTCCGAAATGTCTTATCCCCTTTCGTGTAGAACGCCATTATCTGTTTCTCCATTTGTATACCTTGTGCAATGTAGAAGAGTGGACTTAGTGATAGTGAATGATTGTAGTCATGCGAAAGCACTTCGAGCAGACTCCGTCTTCTACTCGTCTAAGAGAGGGATCTCAGCTCGCTCTGCCTTGCGTGCCCCCACTTGCCCATCCCAGTCCTACAATCGAATGGACTAAGAATGGAGAGGTACTTTTCAATCACTCCCATTCAATCCATCCACGATGCATTCATGTGGTGAGTAATCCAAATACTCCAGTTGATCATCCCCGACAACTACCTAATCATTGCCTCTGACGGATCTCTTCTCCTCTCTTCTGCTCGTCTTCAAGATGGTGGCAACTACGTGTGCATTGCCAAAAATGTGGCTGGATCTCGATCTACACCTCCTGCATCCATCCATGTATACGGTATGCGAGAATGAGAAAGAGAGGGAGGAGGGAGGTGGTAAATGAAGGAAGGGAGGGGAGATGGGGGAAGGGGAGGTGGTAGATATACCCATCTACACCAGTCATCCATCTGTGCAACATACGGAAGTAGTAGACAGGACGAGGAGAGGAGTGGGTAGAGAAGGGATGGGGAACATATACTTAGATACACACCAAATATTGACGCCCTGTTCGACCCGTGAAATATTAGACTGGATTGAGTGACTAGAGGGAACTCCCAATAGGGAGAGCCACGAGAGAAGCGAATGAAGCTAAAGATGGAATCCCTTCAATTCTACCGGTATTAAAGAGAGAGAAAGGCTCCTGTCGCCCCCCCCCCCCCTCTCCCCTGTCGCCTCCTTTGCTCTTCCCTTCCCTTCCCCTTGGGTGTTATGTCATCCGGGCAGTCTGCCGGATCCCGCGCTCTCTTTTTGTAAAGAAGGGACGACATAAATGTGTAATTGGAGTAGAGGGGGTGGAGATCGGAGACTTTTAAACTTTTGAGTAGAGGGATGGGCATAGAAGAGATTACTGGAGGGGTTGGCTCGAAGGAAGAATAGAGAGGGAAGAAGATTTATAGTTAATGCTCTGACTTGTTCTGAGTAATTCGTGTCTCTCCATGGCATAGATTGTGATCAAGGGAGAGGAGGAAAGGGGACCCCAGAGGGACACGAGCTAGTTGGGGGAGAAGAGAGACGGGAGTAGGGCGAAAGGAGTACGGTAAAGTTCGAGAATGAAGAATGAAATGGACTGGACTCATAAATTGAAGAATATAGTGGAATTAGTGTGAGAAGGAGGAATGTAATTCATTGTATTGCAGTGGATGGTGGATGGAGTGAATGGACAGATTGGAGTGGGCAGTGCACTATCGACTGCCATCAACTGAGTCTCCTGATTCGAGTTAGGGGACACGAGGTGATACCCACTCGATCCAGAAGGTTAACTACCACAACGACCATGAATTCATTCAGTCATTTCAGACGACGATGCAACAATCCGACTCCTTTGAATGGGGGATTGCCTTGTAATGGAGAGGAAGAGGTCAGAGGAAGGAAGGGAATCCACCAAAGGGAGTATCATGTCTTAAGGAGTCCTCAGTATGTCCTCTTCCGTGTTCCATCGATGGTGGATGGAGTGAGTGGGAGAGATGGTCAGAGTGTTCATCTGAGTGCCGTACTCGCCGTACTCGTCAATGTGCTCGTCCCTCTCCACTCAATGGTGGCCTTCCTTGTGGGGGGGACCCGTTGGAGTGGCAGCCCTGTTCCTCGGGGTGAGTGTCTCCTTCCTTGCCTCTCTTGATGAGACCCCTTGAGGATCTGCTCCTCGCAATGGTCTCTCTCATCTCTCTCAGACGGAGTTGTTCTCTTCTCCCTCATCGCAGTCTTCTTCCTTCTCTCCATCCTCTTCTGTCTCTGTATTCTCATCCTGTGCAGACAGAAGAAGTCCCCCAAATCACAGCCATACTATGGAGAAATAGCTAGTGAGTAACTTCCGTCCTTTTTTAACGAAGGGGGAAGTAATATACTTATGATTTATATTGAATAATTGTTTCATCACTCGATTAGTTTAGGGGATGCATTCCAATGTTTGACTCTCTTCTTCTAATCGGGTAAGAAAATTGAGAACATGTGGTTTGCATCTCTTTCCTCTACTTTCTCTCCATCACCTTTCAATCTACTTCCCACTCCCATCAACACACACCTCTCATTTCATTATTTCCAGCTCTAGGTCGGTTGATCACAATCTGATGAGAAACTAAAAAAATATTCTTCTGCGAGATTTACGTAGGCGGCGATTTGACAGTGCCAACTCTGAAAATATCGAGAGGAGTATCATTTTTTGTTTGGTTCTTTGGGGTATGATAACCTATGGAATGCCTTATTTCCACACTTGAACGGGGTCGATGGGGGGGGGGGGGGGGGGGGTCAATATGGGAGCAAGTTGCAATAATACCTAAAAAGAAAGTCCCATTGTGGAAGGAATGTAATTTTCTAGTATATGATATATGAAACTGCTTTCGAAGGGCATCACAGCTCTGCCAATTTTGCACTATTTTTAATTATCTATTTCACAAAACGGCACTAGGTCGGATAAGAACCGTCGGATGAGAACAGACTGGATGAGAACCAAAAAAGTGCCTTCTCCAGCATGTTCACAGTAGGTTCGGAAAGTGTCAAAAATGCTTCTGTGAAAGTCCTACAGAAGGGTCCATGGGTTCTCATCCGACGTAGTGACCACAAAACCAGCTGGTTGGGGTGGAAATTACCAAGTGTGACAGGAAGGAAAGAAGTTGTAGTAGAAGGAATGCCGTCTGAAATGACAGCCGCCCTACCAATCCTCTCTTGTATTGCGTGTGTGGTTGAATGGCACAAATCTCCCCTCTTCCCTTCCCATCGCCTCCCCTTCCCATCCCACTTCCCTCCTTCAGCTGACTGATTATGCAAGTGCGTTCTCCAGTCCTCTTTATACTCTCCCATTCCGACTGACTCACTTATCTAAGAGTCCTTATTGCTCCCTCTCTCGATTACAAAGAGGAGAGTGAGAGAGTGAGAGAGAGACAGATAGGAAGCTACAAGAAAGGAATCGAAGAGGTAGTGATGACAACTGTCTGAATAATTAGTATATAATTGTAGGATACAAAAGTGGAGGTATGGTGGATGGGATGGGTCCTCCCTTCATCCAATCACCTCTACCTTCATTTACTCTCATGTCTGTGAAGAGTGGGTATGCACGATGCGAGGTGATTGGACAGAGGGGAGGAGAGACAAGTGAGCATCCTTCCAGAGTGGTGCATGCAATGTATCGAGAGGGGGGGAGTCGAGACTTGCCCTGCTAGAAGGATCATCCACTGGGTCTTCTGCCAAGAAGGTCTTCCTCACTACTACCACTTCTTCCCTTTCCGAGGTATCCCTCATCGCATTTGATCAATCACCTTTGGTCTCTGTAGGAAGACAACTATGCCACAGTGTACGACTATGCTGGAGGAGAACTCATGGGGGGAGACTGCATTCTGGAAGCAAAAGTGGCTGAGTGTGGAGGCAGATTGAGTGTGAGTGACCAAGTACTCTTCCTCCCTATTGCTCTCTCTAGATGGATAAGAGTCGTACTGATCTCCTTATTGGAGAAGGATCTCTTCAATCGCCCACCATCATTACTCTATCCACTCGAGCTCCATTCGATGATCTCCCGTTTTTGGAAGGTAAATCGTATTGTTAAGAAAGTGTTTCTATTAACTTACTATTTAATTGTAGATGGTGAGATGGCAGCCTCCTCGGTAATATCAGTATCCTCTTGCTCTCCTTCCCCTCCTCGTTTACCCTTACTTCTTTCATTCTCTCACTTCCTTCATGCCATCGATCAATGGACAGTATCTCTCTATTACCATTCTTCGTATGGATGGGATCGCTATGAAGTGGATGGGTAAGACACAATTAATATCATATTTGGCCAAGGTCTATGGCAATTTAGGACTAATCCTTGTGCATCTCCCACCTTCATTCACTTCGATCCTATCCATCCATCCCTTGTCCATTGCACAATTCCCCAATATGGGAAGTGAGTTCCTCTTGGCTAATCGTGAACTCAATGCATTCTCTCGAGGCTGCTCTTGTGTGCTCGACCAAAGGAGGCGAACCCCTTCATCAGAATGAGAGTATCCATATTCACTCGAATGGACAGGAGAGATTCCTTCCCTCTCAGGTCTGTATTCACTCTCAAACTAAGACTCACTGTGGTCCTTGGAGAGTTTCAATAGTACGCGAAGGCTCGGGAGTGAGTGATCTCCATCAAGAGGATAATGAGAGACTGCTGGCCGAGTCGCATCTGGGAGTAGTGACTGAGGAGGGGGGGGAGGCAACGATCACTCTCAAGCTACAACATTTATCACCATCATTTGTGTGCACACAAACCAATGGAGTGAGTTGTCACCCATGGAGATCAGTTAGAGTGTCGCTTCAGGAAATAGATCTCTCCTCGCAAGGCTCCTACTCCTTCCGAATTGAACGCATCGATGGCAGTGGGCCCTTCCTTGCACGGATTTCACTTCAACAGGTAATTTGGTGCTTGTGGAAGGTGAATACAATGTTTGCAAGACAATTTGTACGACGAATGGCCTCTCTCTCTCCGTGTCCCTCGATGAAGACTACGACCAGCTAGTGATGAGAGTGAGTCGATGAGAGTGAGAGAGACAGAATGATTGACTACAGGAAGACACTCGAGTATCGCTTGACTTTCTCCTCCCTCATCCACTCAAACGAAGAATATCGTCGATTCTTGACCCTCCTTCTGAACGTGATTGGATGTCCCTCGCTCGTTCCCTTGGCATGCCCTCATTCGTCGCCTTCGGCGGTGCACTCTCCTCTCCCACTACCGTACTTCTCCTTTTGTGGGAAGCACGACGACAAGACCCATGCCACCTCTCACATGCACTTCGATTGAGTGGGAGGCCGGATGTAGCTCAGATGATTGATAAGTATGTACGGTAGATATTGGGTACAATACTGGTATAGAGTAATTATAGTATTCAAGAAGTTAGTTCGATCTTGCCGGTGAATTATCGACGTCAACTCAGTAATTCCTTCATGGGTATTCCCCTTTCTAGTCTCATTCTAATTCTGCTCAAATTATGTTAAAAAAGGACTCCATATGTTCCATTTATTTAATAAAGCCACAATTTTGTGCATACAATATGGCTAGCACATTCATTTCATAGCTCATGGACATAATGGCATCTCTTGTTTGTATTAGGGAGAACGGGAGGTCAGCTTCTGCCAA
The DNA here is from genome assembly GCA_036245805.1 of Pristionchus mayeri. Lineage (NCBI taxonomy): Eukaryota > Metazoa > Nematoda > Chromadorea > Rhabditida > Neodiplogasteridae > Pristionchus > Pristionchus mayeri. The sequence goes on along the minus strand of BTRK01000004.1, from coordinate 23,712,453 downwards.
TCAGCCAACAACTTAGTTGCATCTCCAGTCTCAGCCTTCTCGATGGGAACTCGAATAGAATCACACACTACTTTTCCATTACAATCAACCAATCGAATCGCAGGAATAGTCTTGATTTCGTATCGAGAGAGAAAGTCCCTGAAAGGAGATATTACCACAAAGTATCAGCTTGTTCGGAAAGTTTCTTTCTTTTTTCGTATTTGTACATTATTCACTTCTCCTTTATTTAACCTTGACCAATTATCTTACGGTTTTTTGTAGTTGATGTGGGCTTGGATACTCTCTATGACAAACAGTAGCACATTCCTTTTCGATCAATAGATCGTGAGCAATGCAGGCCCGAAGTTACCCTAGTCGGCTTTTCTCCGAGGTTTTTAAAGGCACAAATTTTTTTGCAGAACAGAGGTAGGCATACAAATGGCCCACTATTGTGAAGTACTTCAAATAGGGTTATTAGTAAACGCAAAGCTTTAAATCTAGAACGGCTTCCCTAATCTTGCGAAGAGTCTATGGAGTAATCTGCACTACGATGTTTTTTAGAGCAGAAGTTTGCACTTATTATGCTTCCCCCGGTCAACCTAGAGAACAAAGCGATTGTTATTTGTGGAGTACTTTGCATGGTAACTTGCTATCCCTAACTAGGTGGGAATTCATTTACGTATTCATGAACAGGATTTTTCAGAATATTTATGCCGAAATTTCAACCTCGAAATGGTGGCATATTGATAGGGACCGCGGCAGCTATTTTAAAGAGGTTTCATAAAAATGTTTTCGCTGTGTGAACCTAATCTACCGAATGTGCTGAAACGCTTAGAAATCAAAACAAAATAAAAATAAAACAATTTTAACAAATATAGCTACTTTTAAAATTTCGCTTTGGTATACTAGACTACCGTATGCTAATTGGAGTTAGAGCACATCGTGAGTCATATTTTTACATTGATTTTCGCATAAATTTTAGTTCTCTTTTTGTATTATTTATTTTTATATTTTCTGTATCTTGTAATCCGAAAAGGGTGGGGTACTTGCTTCTGAACACATAGTTGAGCGGAAAATCAGGTTTATCATGTATGAACAGATGACGAATCCTGCCAAATTTCAGCCAATGTAGCAAGAAAGCGACCGGGATTTGGGAATGACCCATACGCAAAATGGGAAGAGGGATACTAGGAAAATCTAAATTAACAAAAAAAATCGAGAAGTACATTCGAAAATTCAGAGATAGAGCGCTAAAACTCGAAATGCGACAAAAAATGTCGAGATCTGCCCTATTTCAGCCTATGTAGCAAGAAAGCGACCATGATTCGGGCATGACCCGTACCCGAAATGAGTAGAGGGATATTAGGAAAGTCTAATCAAACAAAAAAATCGAGAAGTAAAAAAACTCATGCTCAAATCACGTTAGAAGCGTCGAACCAGTCGCAAATCCGTTTAGAATGAGTCCCACTAGCTATATGATGGTAAGAATGACCTAGAAAATAATAATATCATGCAAAATCGATAAAGAAGAACATAGAGTTTTGTCGCGAAGTCAATGTGATTGCAAAGTAATATTGCTTCAACTAAGATAGGGACCGCGGGCACGGCGGGTAGAATTCTGCGTGACACCCCGACCGCTTGGCAAAAATGGCACGCAGTTAGGTGCTTCCCGATACTCAGTTTCCATTCAAACCGTCAATAACTTGCCTTAAGGTTCAAAATTTGAATGCCTGATATTTGTATTCGCGGGGTTTTTGGGCTTTTTTGCGGTAAAGTTTAATTTTATGAATTTTTCGGACTATTGTGCATTCCGCCCGACATGCAGGCTGACCCTCAATTATTACTTTGTTTCTACATTTGGTGTATTATTTTTGCATTATTCCGTTGTTGTTACATTCATATATGCGCTCAAGTCTTAATATTACTTGATTTAATATGATTACGACGTGACTTGATCCGTAACGCGAACTTTAGCTTTAGAATTTTCGATTAATATATTTATATGAGCCGCAACAGCTAGTTCATCTAATTGTTCCATTCAATTTGATTGCCAGAGGCTGTATCGCAAGTGCTCGATTACTGGTAAAATATTTGACAAAAACAACGACGAGCTGCTTGCTAACGTGAGTGTTTCTCTTTACCTGATTCAATTTTCAAATAGCAAAGTACTTACAATCTCCGATTTTCCAACGCAGGGTGCGCGCCACTTTTGCGAAGCGGTTCGGACACCTTACATCACCTCCTTGCGAAAGTATTCCCCGCCGCTTCATGTAAGTAACGCGGCAGCTTCGCAAAAGTGGCGCGGGGTTACTTATTTTTTCGCGAAGCTGCGGCGTTACTTACATGAAGCGGCACCGCAACTTTCACGAAGCTGCGTGAAATATTTTTACGAGGTGGCGGTGGTGGCGCGCATCCTCCGTTGGAAAAACGGAGATACTGATTCGAAGCTATGAGCAAATAGTATTTTCAGCGGGGACTGCGTTCTCGGAGAGGAGAAGATGACATCAACCCTATTTTGCCCCACCATGTTAACCTCATTGATAAATGATGTCGTTTTTTGCGTTCTTAATATTGGTTGAAAGCCACCCACTCATGGGTTATCTGTGAAGAACTATGAAGTACCTCCTCTTTACGATAGGTTGGAGGTCTCCCTTTTGTCCCTCTGCTAGACGGAGGCCCGCAATGTCGAATTAACCTTGTGTTGTTTTTACTGTATTGTCACTTCGCATATTTTGATTTCACTTGCATAAATATCGGTTTGAACCTCTAATAGTTCGATTAACACAAGTGTAATCAACAACGCAGGGGGGAAGTGTCGGCCCTCGAAAGAAATATTTACTTCATTTAGCAAAAATGGGAGGAGCTTTGACCAAAAAACTTGTGACTTTTAGCAAAATGGGCGGAGCCAAGCCTTACAAATTTTCGCCAAGGATTTTGCCCCCGACTCGGGATTTTACTCGCCGTGCCGCGGAGGCCCGTCCTTTCTGCCGTCCATCACATGCCCACACCACGATTAATGGTGCGCCTAGATACTGTACCATTTGTATTCTGTGTCGTGATGTGATAAAGTTTTTTCAACTTTTTCTTTATCGATTTTGCACTATTTTAATATTTTCTAGGTCATTTTTACCGTCATATAGCTAGAGAAACCCATTATAAACGGATTTGCGACTGGTTTGCCGGTTCTGGTTTAGGGAGAACGTAATTATCGGGCCAAAACCGTTTGATACAATTTACAGTAATTGTTTCTTTCCTTGTTTTCTCAAACTATTTGCGTGCCACCTCCATTTTCTTGTGCCCTGTGCATGATTAAAACATTCCTTTACCTATTCCACACACGGGTCATGCCCCATTTTCGTTCGGACGACTACTTGTTGGCCAAAAACCGGCCCGAAGCTGACATTTTTCGAGCACCTCCCATTTCTTCCCCCGTTTTCTCATTATTTTTGAGTGCCCCCTTTATTTTCTAGAGTCCAGTACATGCAACAAACCTTCCTTTACCTATTCCACACACGCGTCATGCCCCATTTTCGTTCGGACGGCTACTTCTTTGCTAGTAGTACTTCACCTGTCCATATTTGATCCACTTCGTTTTCCGGTCAACTATAAGTTCAGAAGCTAGCACTACTCACTTAAAGCAGTTCACACATAAATAATACAAAAATACAAATAGTAAAAATATACAAATCAATAAAAACACAAAATAATTCGAAAACCCTGACTCGTGATGCGCTCCAACTCTAATCATCATAGTCTAGTGACCCAAGGAGAAATTTTAAAAGTGACTGAATTTGTTAAAATTATTTTTTTATTATTTTGTTTTCATTTCTAAACATTTCGCCATGGTCAATTGTGTAGGTTGGTAGTGCGTAAACATTTTTATGAAACCTCTTTAAAAGGGCAGCCGCGATCCCTAAACTAAGACCCAAAAAAATGAAAATTATGCTCCAATTTGCTGGTAACTTACTTTTACCTTGTCGCGAAAGCAGCTCATTTCAAATTTACTGGTTAGTAACTTTTGACTTACTTTTGGCAACTAATTTGTAAGTAACTGGTAAGTATTTTACAATTTACTTTTTTCAAGATACAACAAGCGGGGATCCGCTTCTTTTTTTACATATTTTATTAACTCTCAATGCACTTATCCAATATTTCGTTTGACTACGGGGGTTTCTGTTTTCCATAGATGAAGATCCCGCTTAACCACCTCGACTGGGCCATCAGGTAATAGTTTAAACACTACATTTGTTGGAACTACACCGGATGAGAACTATGACGTCATGCCGACCTAGTGCCCATTTGTTTCACCTTAACTTTTGAAGGTGCTAATCAGAATTCAAATGACAATGAAGCTATGTCTACGGATACTATCCGTTTCAATGGAAGAGCCATTTTTCGAAATTGGTCCTGATTAAGGAATCCCGGAAGACATCTTCTAATAATAGTAAGAGCGATGATTGCAGTTGTTTTATGAGTCTCGCATTTCGATCACTAAGTATACTCTAAGTACTCAAGACTCAAGATGCTTTCTCGTATGTAAGTTTTGAATATCAGTATTTTATACAGATACATTTTCCAGGTGCATCCCATTGAATTGTATTGTTCATTCAATCGACTCCGCAGCAGAAAATTGAATAAGGACTTGTGAATACACTGGAAATGTCGAGCAATATCGAAACCCGTTTGTAATATTCATAAGTCGAGACATGTCATGATTGTTGATTGATTGTTGAAAAGTAAATAAAAATTGAAATAAATTTGAATTGAAAAAGCACCTGGAAAGCAAATGGACTAAAGTAAGCATGAAGCAACAAAAAAATAATTTTAAAGTAAGTATAAAGTAATAAAAAAGCAAGCAAAATATAAGAAAACGGTAAATTTCGGGTAATAAAAAAGTAAGTTCCCAGTAAAATGCGAAACTCAAAGTAAGCACAAAGTAATATTGTCGTAAGAACAAAGTAAATTTACCAGTAAGTAGCTGGCAACTAACTTTTTCAACTTGCGGCAATATTACTTTGTAGTTACGACAATATTACTTTGCAATCACAGAGAAGGCACGGTAGTTGGGCATACCATAAACTCTGGTTTTATAGGGTAATATTACAGTAAGTATAAAAAGTAAACTACTTCGAGTACTGTTGTAAGTTGCCTCAATTGCTACTTTTTAATTGAGTCACAATGTTGTAGTGAAAAGATAAGTAGGAGGCAAATGACTTAAATTTATGAGTAACTTACTTTTTTTGCGCGAAAAATCGGTCCAGAAAAAGTAAGTTACTTGTTAGATTGCTCAAATCCTACCTTCAAAAAGTAATTTACCTCAGTACTCGAAGTAGTTTACTTTTTCAGAAGAATACTTACTGTTATATTACCCTACATTTTCAGAGAATAGTGGTGTGCATGAGTGATGGACGGCAGAAAGGACGGGACTCCGCGGTCCCTACATATTGATATCCCTCGTATCTCTCGATGGTTGAAGGCCTGGTTTTTCTTTGTTATCATTGTTATCGACTCTTACCCTATCATATATTTTCCGTACAGTATCGGTAGGCATCTCGTTCTCGAGAAAAATGACCCAACAAAAACACTGAAATTCTACTTTTTCAGGTGTTTTTGACATATGTTGACTTTTGATATTTTTTCTAGCCTGTGCGATAGAGATGTGATTTGAACATACTGCAGTATTCCACCGCCAACGCCCCAACATGTACCATAGACAAAATAATTGAGGTCGAATGCCATAGTAATTGACAGGAGAAAAATAAAAGAAAGAAACTTTCCGAACAACCTAATAGTAACACCATTGAAAATAGTCGATATGAAGTAGCTATTTGTTTCGTCGATCAATGACTTGAGACTTGAGACTCGAGTTGAGAGACAAGGAAGATTGCGTACTGCGGAATGGATAGCCAAAGTTACAAGGAAGAGAAGTTACTGTGATAACAGAAAGCGTAGTGTGGTGGCGAGAGTTAGTACATTTGATTCTAAATAAGCGTGGAACGTGTTTTCCTCCGCGTTCCGCGCATATTTAGAATCAAATGTACTAAATCTCGCCACCACACCACGGACTACGCTTACTGTTATCACGGTAGATGAACTTACGTAATCTCCACAGATCCGAAAGGGAAATACACAAAGGGGGGCAATTTAGAGTTGTAATACCTGAAGATACATATTTTGTGGGAAGACTAAAAGAGGATAAGCTCCCCCCCCCCTACGAGAGGAGGATATTCTCACTTGAGTAACTGATCATCTGAACGATCTCTGCTCACCCAAAGAACCTCAAGGGGAAGTTTCTCTCTCTGAGCATCCTCGTAGACTCGCTGGAAGAAGAGAATAATGAAGAGGGGAAGGGGTGGAATACCTTCAGTTTGGGAGTGAACAACTGGCAGCTGGGGCACCAACTACTTGAAAAATATACAAGGAGAGTCTGCAATCACTCCATTCATTTCCTCCTTCCCCATTCTTTTCAACCTTGTCATTGAAATATCCCTTTTCTATTTTATCAATTCCTCTCTTCTGCAGAGGCAATCCATCCAGGAAATGAGCCTTCCTCACTCCAACCTTCAAAACATTCGAGACACCAGTAAGAAGGCGCATCTGCGAAAACGTGTGCACAAATTAAGGCACACCCGCCATTTTTCATATCTCCATAACAAAGGTCTTCTGAGCACGGCCTAAGGAAAATATCTAGGAAACATTCGCATCGAGACCAATTGCGAGAGAGCATGTAAGTTCGAATTGTTTTGTTCGAGATGCCTTATCACCACTACAGGCATTCTCTCAGAAGCCTCTGATAAATGTACTTTCCCATCCATCGATTTTTAAAGTATCGTAAATATTCACAGAGTCGTATAACTCCTAACAAATAGAAAAGTGCGTTAAAAAAATGCTTTACTACTTCTACCGGCTATTGCAAATATACACTAGACGGACAAACAACTATCAAGTTTGATTAATAAAGAGTCGAAGTACACTAGTAATCAACCCATTTAGTCACTATATTTCTAAAGCAATTTTGAATAATCGAATTGATCATCATGGATAGGGAGGGTGGTAGTATCAGCGATGAGAAGAAGTGGTTGATGTAGGGATTGGGCGAGATGAGAGATGAAGGAACGAGCAGCCGAAGAGGAAATGGCACGACCATCGTAGCAGAGGGTCAGTGCGCATCTGCAGTCATTCGAGTAGACAAAGGGAGGGGGGGGGGCTTGCCTGCTCTCTGTCTTCTTTGACTCGCTCATTCCATAGACGGGAGAGCCGACAGTGAGAATCGCAGCTTGTGGTTCGTTGATGATTGCAGTGAAGCCAGTTACTGAGCCGAACATTCCCAGATTTGAGATTCTGAATAGAAAAAGGGTAAGCATTTCTGCATACTGAATCACCGTGGGACTTTGCCATTAAAGTTACCCAACAAGGACGAAATTGGCCCATTATTTTTTTTCCTCCATCGAATAGCCGATACTTGTAGTATAGAGCGAATATTCAAAAATGCTAAAAATCAATAATAGCCTCAAGGGAAAGCCGGAAATGATCAGCGTAATCCCGCGCTCTCGCACTTTTGCATACTCTCTCGTACACGCGACGGGATCAGGGTGAGATCAGGGTTTCGCCCTTGTTGGGTAACTTTAACAAGGGTCTTCTGTTACAGCTGTTCGATGAAACTAGTTTTATGGGTACTGTTGGATGTCCCAAGATTTATCAATTTTGTCGTGGCTATTTTTGCTCATATCAGTGCGTTCGCCTAAGAATCGCATACCTGCCGGTACAGCAAATGAGGCACCTTACAATTGTAACATTTTCTGACAGTTCTAGGTATGGTCAATCCATTTCTGTATGTGTTTTGTGTCAGAACATCAAATTTGCATAATTACATGCGCTCAAAGTTTCGAACTTTTTCAAATATATGTTTTTTAACTGAACGCAGATGCTTCCGATTTTTATGAAAACTGAGATTTAGGGCCTATTTGATGTGCTCTTTCAAGCCTTATGATTGGTTTACGCAAATTCATTTTTTAAAAATTTTGTCTATTTTTCAAATATTTTTATTTTTCAAATACTTGAAAACGAAGCCGAACACATGGCTAAATTTTTGATATGTTGTGACCCTTGATGACTTCTAACCATAAAAATTTTTTGAGCCGATTTCGAGGTCGAGAAGATTGTCGTTTTAAAGGAAACCCGTAGGTATTATTTAGAGGGAAACGCATCATTTCGCACCGCTCACTCCACCCGCGCGGCCACGAATGAAGTGCGATAGGTGCGAAATGATGCGTTTCCCCCTAAATAATACCTACGGTTTTCCTTTAAAACGACAATCTTCTCGACCTCGAAATCGGCTCAAAAAATTTTTTATGGTTAGAAGTCATCAAGGGTCACAACATTTCAAAAATTTAGCCATGTGTTCGGCTTCGTTTTCAAGAAAAAAATATTTGAAAAATAGACAAATTTTTTAAAAAATGAATTTGCACAAACCAATCATAAGGCTTGAAAGAGCACATCAAATATGCCCTAAATCTCAGTATTCATAAAAATCGGAAGCATCTGCGTTCAGTTAAAAAACATATATTTGAAAAAGTTCGAAACTTTGAGCGCATGTAATTATGCAAATTAAGTGTTCTGGAACAAAACAAAGACATATATGGAAAGATCATACCTAGAACTGTCAGAAAATGTTAAAATTGTAAGGTGCCTCATTTTGCTGTACCGTTTTTCTCGAAAAATATGTGATTCTTACGCGAACGCACTGATATATTTTTAGATTTACCACTTGAGAATACTATAACTCGGTGAATTGTGTTCGAGAAACGAAACACGTTGCATGAATCAGATCCCTAGGTGGGAACCATTAAAGCCAATTTCAAGACCCCAGCAATTCCTCCGACCCAGCCGGGAAATACATTTGCTCATCATCACACTAACCTATCTCACCGGGTGACGCACCCTCAATAGCTACAATAGCTGTGCAAGGAGCGCCCCCCCCCCCCCCTCCAACCTTCAATGACTAAGTACCATAACCAATCGATAGTACATTATCAATTGATACCGTATATGGCTACCGTAACCCTCAATTATCGCGAACTAACTTTAAATAAAAAGTCAAATTACCATAACCAATCGATAGTACAGTACCACAGATACCGTATATCACTACCGTAACCCCGAATATCGCGAACTGACTTTATCTTTAAAAAGTCCTGATACCGTGTCCAATCGATTCTACAGTACCCAAGTGACTACCGTAACCCGGTTCCTTGGGTCAGATCCAGTTCCTTGGGTCAAATTTTTTTCTAAAAATCCTGAACATTTTTCTAAAAATCTTAAGTGAATGGTAACATGACTCCACAGTTATTAGAAATACGATAGGATATTTTGAAATAATTTTAGGATCGATTTTGGATTTTTAGAAAAATGATTGTCCCAAAGAACTGGATCTGACCCAAGTAACCGAGTTACGGTAGTCACTTGGGTACTGTAGAATCGATTGAGCACGGTATCAGGGTTTTTAAAAAAATAAAGTCAGTTCGCGATATTCGGGGTTACGGTAATGGTATACGGTATCAGGGGGTGCTGTACTATCGATTGGTTATGGTAATTTGACTTTTTATATAAAATAGTTAGTTCGTGATAATTGAGAGTTACGGTAGCCATATACGGTATCAATCGATAATGTACTATCGATTGGTTATGGTGCTTAGTCTTGACCTACCAATGCCTTTTAGCGATTTCCACCATGACCCCCTATCCCCCTATTCATTGAAGGTTGGGGGGGGGGGGGGGTGCTAACCGGCGGACAGCACCCCCCCCCCCCCCCCCCGGCCGTGTCGTGCACAGCTATGATGGCTACAGTATCCATGGGCCTAAACGCACACTTGCAAGATACAAGAAAACAAAAGACGATCCAAATAATGACTTTAAATCTCTTAATCAACGCAATCAAGTAGTATAAAAAAGAAAGTGGAATAAACCTCATTCCCCAAACCTTAAAACTATTCCGACTCTCAATTGGTACGGAGTAATGTAGCACAACAAATGTACAAACTGACGTGAACGAGCCTCCATGAAATTGAGCAGGTGTCAATTTGTTCTCCCTCGCCTTTCTCGCCAGTTCTCTCACATTCTGCAATATTCGCCATATAGCTGTGCAACGAGCTGCTCGGGGGGGGGGGGGGGGGGGGGGGTGCCCCGGGAAGGCACCCTCCCCCCCCCCCCCCCCCTACCATGTATACTCCGGTTTTCCGACGCAGGATGCGCGCCACTTTAGCGAAGCGATGCGGACACCTTACAACGCCACCTCGCAAAAGTATTCCGCGCAGCTTCGTGAAAGTTGCGGCGCCGCTTCATGTAAGTAACGCCGCAGCTTTGCGAAAGTGGCGCGGACTAATTAAATAACCACATGAAGCGGCGCCGCAACTTTCACGAAGCTGCGCGGAATACTTTTGCGAGGTGGCGTTGTAAGGTGTCCGCACCGCTTCGCAAAAGTGGCGCGCATCCTGCGTCGGAAAACCGGAGTAGGGGGTCATGGTGAAAATCGATAGTAGGTCATGGGAGGTCAAGATACCATAACCAATCATATTACAGTACCCCAGGATACCGTATACCACTACCGTAACCCCATTATCACAAACTAACTTTTTAAAAAAAAAGTCCTGGCACCGTGCCCAATCGTTTCTACAGTACCTAACCAACTACCGTAACCCAGTTCTTTGGGTCAGATCCAGTTCCTTGGGTCAAACATTTTTCTAAAAATTTCATACTTTTTTTCCTAAAAAATCCCAGATCGATCATAACATGATTCTATAGTAATGAGATATATGATAGGATACTTTAAAATAATTTTATGCTCGATTTTTATTTTTTAGAAAAATTTTTGGCCCAAGGAACTGGATCTGACCCAAAGAACTGGGTTACGGTATTTACTTATTTACTGTAGAATTGGGTACGGTACCAGGTCTTAATAATAAAGTTAGTTTGCGATAATCGGGGTTACAGTAGGGGTATACGGTATCCTGGGGTACTGCACTATCGATTGGTTATGGTACTTAGTCCTGACCTCCCCATGACCTACTATCGATTTTCACCATGACCACACATGGTAGGGGGGGGGGGGGTAATTCGCAACAACAATCCCAAAACACCGAAATATGAAATTGATTTTGAACTTAGTTATGCGCGCGCAAATTTTGGGGAATTCAGTTTCAGTTATGTTTTGCTGTATATAGAAATAATTGATGAGATGAACAAGGAGTCAACAGTATCCGATTGATAGAGAGAATTCGCTGCGGGAGCCCCAACATTTCAAATTTCGCTGTGCTGGCACTCCTTCTTTAATAATCGTTCTCTCATCTGAAATCATACCAACCTTTTATTTGCAGCAAAATAAGAACTGGCTTTCAGTATCTCTTATTCTTTCACAAAAGTTTAACATCGATTGGCGAGGGGTTGAGAGTATGAGACCAAATGTGGGCACCATCGCTGCTAGCAGCAAAACCCTCCCGGTTTTCGGAGTTTGCTCATCATAGTTCTTCGAGTTTAAGGGTGTCAGTTTCCGTAAACACTGCCGGTTTTGTGGCAGAACTAGTGGGCACCCTCCAGGATTTTGAAACTCAGCAGTAACGTCTACCCAAGTAGGGTGTCCGGAAATTTTTAGGAATTTTCTTATTGTTTAGTTTTTTCACGAATGGGAAGCGATAAGTATAGCCTCGTGGCAGTAATGCATGAAGGTAGTTGAGAATCAATTTTTGCCATGTTGATTGGGCAACATTGACAATGTAATATGCTAAAAAGTCGATTTTATACCCTCATTTTGAAAAATGTCAATGGGATAACAGATATCAAATTCCAACCACATTCCACATAAGCATGAATAAGTGTACTATGATTGAAAGTGTTGAAATCATGTATATCTTTGGAGCAATCACAAATTAATGAAAAAAATTTAATTTTGGAATAGTGCATTTTCCTAAGAATTTGTATTTTACCCTCGTTCACGAGCACGGGAGGGCCTTCGATGACCACCCTTTGCTGTTGAGAAGAGAACATATTGAGATTGGTCGTAATGGTATTTGAAATTATCTCTCTATAGAGAGGACGAAGAAATTAGAGACAATGTCCAAAAATGAGTGAATTCCTGTTTCGGAGTTGCCTCAGAATTCTCATCGGTGTTTGCCGATAGAAATCTCCACTCATTATTATTGTGCATAATCCCCTTTCTGTTCACAGAGATGGCCATAATTATCCGTCGAAAACTGGGTGAATGACAGAGTATTTACTAAAATACTTAAATCTGTATTTTCGACTGAAAACATCATTAAATTCAATTGTGCAACTGGAATGTTGATGCAATTCCTGAACAATTAGCATTAATCGATTGCATATATTGTTTACAAATAGAGTTGTGAAATCCGACATATCGATAATGCGCTAAGTTTTTACATGACCACACGGCCCCTAACTCATCGACAATCGCGACCACCGGTCCGCCTAACCCCGCCCACTAGAAAATACTGTCATTTTTGTCCATTTCTGTGTTTAGTGTCTTGAAATTTGAATTTGCGTCAATTATGATGTGCAAAAGCCATTTCAACGCTGTTCAAATTCAAAAATATTGCCTGATTAAGGGCAACATGATGCCTGATGTTTGAATTTGAATTTTTCTGCATGAGACCCATTAGGCGGACATGTGGTCACGAATGTCGACGAATTAGGGGCCGTGTGACCATTCTTAAAAATTTCCGGACACCCTAATATGAGACTAAATTGGCGAAACAAGAAAAGGCGGAGAGTGCAAACCTGGCTAATCTCGAGAACTCCTTTGGTGTCTGCATTGAAGACGGTGGGAGTAATTAGTCCAGTGGGAGTAGCCACTGCTACGGAGACATCCACTGATAAGTGAGGCACCACTGAATCCCCGTCCCACCGCACGTTCACTGCAGGCACTGCCTGCAATCGACATGCCAAGAAGTAAGCCAATAAATAAGCCTAACCCTGAGTGCATTAGCGACTGCTTTGATGATGAGATCATTGACAGAGATAGCTATTCCGTCATCTTTCAACTGCCTGCGGAGAGATGTGACCTCGTCCAATACCACAGACGCTGCTACATATTCGTGAGGAATATTCTGCTGAAATTCAAATGCATAAGTTAGATCAATTTATAAATGATAAATATAATTAAATCGAACAAGAAAATAACCTTTGACTGAGAGAGTCTCTTCGCGATAGTTCTTCTCATATTGGAGAGAGGGATATCTACGTATCCTCCGATTGATCTTTCACTCCCTTTCAGAGTACTAATCATAGACTTATCATTCTCTCTTTTCCTCGCAAGTCTCTCAGCAGGCTTCAGATTTCTCGATTGGATAACATGGATGACATCACTGAAGAACTGGTCAATTCATTTCAAGGTAGTAATCAAAAACCTTTTCAGAACGTTTTTCTTGGGTCCTGTGGGAGCCACGTCCTTGACGGATATGCCATAATGATATAGTAGAAGCTTCACGGCCGGACCCACCAATCCATGGCTGAAAAACTCTTCTTCTTCGAAAGTAATGTGGAATTTGAATAGACGATATGAACAAACCTCTCAGTACACAGTTGCCTGCTCGACGATGTAGATACTACTCGTCTCACAAAGCCCGCTCCGTTCATTAAACTTATAGAAGATTAAGCGTGATCGATCATGATATCAGTTCGGTATTATCACACGAATCGGATTGTTGTTGTTAGGCAGGAATTTATTGATCAAGCGTAAAGAAGGAACTATGCAATGTACTAGAAATACCTACGGATCAATAGATAAGCGGAGCGAGCTGCTAGCATGTTACAATTGTCACGGATCGGTCCACGGTGGTGAAACTCGAATCTAGATCCAGTCCTGATTTCCCAGTTACAGTAATCTTGATTGCTCGAACAAACTGATTTTATTTTATATTATTCACGCCACGGCTTGCGGTTACAATCCCCCTTATGAACCTTTTCAACGGTTTTCGATTGTTTTCAGTACTTAGTTCTTGATACACGGCATTTCACGGCCCGAATTGCAGGTTGACGAAACGACTTACAGACCCCCAAACGCACGCGCCGACTTTTGTGCACACCACCGTGGGAAGAATTAAATTTTTGAATGTTACCGTATCCATTAACTTTGAATTTCTTTTGTAGAAATTGGCTCCGCCCCTTTGGTGTAGTAGCCAGTTCATCGTGTCAACAATTTTTCGGTGGGTCAGGTTCCTTATGAGCTGACTTCTAATCTTTATTTTCAGTTCATTTCTTTCATATTTCATACTGAATAAGAATATAAATTCCATGAAAAGATGAATTAAAACCTAATTTCACATTCGTTTAATTTTTTAAAGTATATTCAAAGTTTTTCAATTTTCCGGCACGGAAATACGGCTCTATGTTTTGACCTATATTGATTGAGATCCCACGGAGACTTTCTTCTACATTTCTGCACAGTAGTCACACGCAAGGGACGGATGAAGAAAAAAGACGCGTGCACGCGCGCGTGCTCGAAAGATGTTCATGACTTGTGCATTGAGCCGAGAATTACCACAAAAAAACTTTAATACGGTCGTCGAGAGCCAGAAATACGGTAAGTTTTGGCAAATTCTGCATGTTATCGCAATTTTGAGCACTTTATTGAAATCTGATACTACTCACGGCAGATAATAGAAATTCTATAGGAGTTTTTGAACTTTTGCGATAAAAATAATAATTTTATCTTAAATATAGCAAGGGCAGTGTGAGTAAGGATCTGTGGTAATCGTAGGCCCTCTAAGTTAGTGGGCTGAAGAAAAGCATCGATACGGTATATTCTTTACACTTCTTACCACGAACTAACTTTATTTATTTTTTTAAAAATTTTTGTAATTCATTTTCACGGCATTTCGCGGTCCGAATTGCAGGTTGACGAAACGACTTACAGACCCCCAAATGCACCCGCCGACTTTTGTTCACACCACCGAGGGAATAATTAAAAATTTGAATGTTACCGTATCCATTAACATTGCACAAGGAATGTCGGCATATGACCAAAAATCAATTGATATTTTCAATCGATATCAGGGTTTCTGCAATAACTTTTTTCCGGCTCCGGTCTTGTGTGTGGCGGCCAGGTGCACGCACCATGCCGCAAGTTATCGGTGGTGTAGAGGGCGGAGTCTTGGTTTTGTGTATACGCGAAATGCCGTGATTTTATATGTCTAAAAAATGATGATGTGATACAGAAAACTCGAGGACCCAAAATATCTGTTTCAATAGTCCGATGTACTCATTTAGTGATGAGGACCCTTGGGGAATCCAGATAGGATTTAGTGATTCCCCAGCACGACAGATGATCCCTCGAACCTCATCGAGCAGGTCTCTTGAAGAATTGGCGGAAGTGCCCTGATAACGCCAAAACGAGAAAGAGAGTGTAAAATGCAGAGATTGAGCATGATCGCATGAACTCAATTGAGCTCAACCAGATCTCCCCTGATATTGATTTTCGATTTTTTCATCATTAAATTTTGACTTCTTGGACCTCATTTTAGCATATTATGAAATAAACGTTCTTTCATGGTTGTTGGGTAACTTTAAATCGATAATAGATATCAGGTAGTCTACTCTCTGCATTTTAAAATAGTGGGCTGAAGAATTGAAAAATCGAGAAAGGACATTTTATCTTAGTGGGATCGAGCTTATTCATAGTGGTCCCACTATCTTAGTGGGATTTGAACGTTGAAAATCTGTTAGTGGGATGTAAGCGAGAAGATTCGAGAAAGTGATTAGACCACAAAGTTAGTGGGTTCGAGATCTAGACAATACTTTCTAGCTTGATGACTATTATTATAGTCAATACAGTGAATTAACGATTGAATGGGTTTGACATCCAAGAGGAAGTAGAAGTCATTCGTGACCAACCTAATAAAGGAGAGAAAGTGAACTAGAGATGCCTCAAAACATCAGAACTGTTGGAGCCACACTTTCTTTATCCAGCTAAGGATTCATGTTTTTCCATTGTTTGCTATTGATATTTGTTGTCCTTTTTAATCATTCATTAGTTGCAAATGTGAAAAAATCTACCATACAATCAACCTGTCACTACTGCCTAGAAATCCCTTCTCCCTCTTTAATGATCTATCAACCGCCGCCGAATCAAACAGCGGAACTAATCAAATTTTAAAAAAATACGATTAAGTTCAATAACAGGGTATTATCGTAAAGAAAATATTATTGATTGATCGTAAAAATGACATAACATTAATCCCACAAACTTAGTGGGGAATTCCCACTATTATAGTGGGAATGGTCCCACTAACTTAGTGGTGAGGATCCCACTAACTTAGAGGGCCTACGAGTAGCCCAGATCCTTCATAAGGATCTGTGGTAATCGTAGGCCCTCTAAGTTAGTGGGGTGAAGAAAAGCATGGATACGGTATATATTCTTTACACTTCTTATCACGAACTAACTTTATTTATTATTTTTTAATTTTTGTAATTCATTTTATATGTCTAAAAAATGATGATGTGATACAGAAAACTCGAGGACCCAATATATCTGTTTCAATAGTCCGATGTACTCATTTAGTGATGAGGACCCTTGGGGAATCCAGATAGGATTTAGTGATTCCCCAGCACGACAGATGATCCCTCGAACCTTATCGAGCAGGTCTCTTGAAGAATTGGCGGAAGTGCCCTGATAACGCCAAAACGAGAAAGAGAGTGTAAAATGCAGAGATTGAGCATGATCGCATGAACTCAATTGAGCTCAACCAGATCTCCCCTGATATTGATTTTCGATTTTTTCATCATTAAATTTCTAGAGCGCTAGAGCGTGTTCATTTCAGAATTCCAACTTACAGTATACCCCCATCTCTTTTCAGTTTACGATTCTAAATCGCTTCTGAACTTTCAAAACCATGAATTAGAAATTAACTTTTCAATGTTCTGTAGTGTGTAGCATCCTTTCTCACTGGAATTCCCTTATTTTTTCAAATGTGCAGTATTTTTTCCTCTCTTTTATGATAATATTTCTTCCTGAATTAGACACCAGCACTATTGAACTGTTGTGATATTTCCATGGCTAATCTTCATCCATCCAATCGATACTATTTCGAATACAATGTGAAACGCAACAGGGGAATACAATTCTTTATGCGCTGAACGGAGGCAGTATAAGGAAGAAGTGGAGATAATTAAAAACACAAACCGACACTTTTAAACACAGAGCGTTAAAAATTCTCGATGGGAGGACAGCATTTGAGGTCTTCTTCTTCGGCTTAACGTTGTCGTCCTCCATCAAATGGAGAAGAAGAAGTTAGACTGCAAAAACGGGGCTTCAACCAGTATCGAATAATGGGGAAAGTAGAATCGTTAACAAATCAAATCCGCGCACATGCTAGAATTGTTAACAAATCAAATCCGCGCACATGTTAACCCGTGTAAGTAATATCATATCAGTAGCTATCAAATATTATTCTGAACTCGCGCTGTCACATAAATATTGATAATTGGTAGGGATAAACTAAACAAACCTATTAAAACAATATAGAACAATCAAAATAAAACTAAAAGCATCGAAATTCACAATGACAAACTTAGGGACCGCAGAGCATGGTCATTTCAGTATTCCAACTGACAGTACATGGGAAATGTCGACCACGCACCAATTTTCTTTTCAGCTTACGATTCCAAATCGTTTGAGGACTAGCGACCACCAAACCGGGAAGTCCTATTTAAAGACCGGGAAAAAGATGGTGAGCGAGTGTGTTTAAACGGGAGTGTTTTCCCAATGCGCCAAATCGAATTTTTACGGCCAAAATTGATTTTTCTTGATTATCGATTAGTTTATTGGCCCGCCTCTCTGTTTTTGTTTCGAATTGATGGAGAATCTATCACTGGGTAGATTGTAATCGTTTCGCGAGAATCGGTACTAGCGAAAATTTTCAACACCTTCTGAACTGAAGCAATGTTTTGGAGAAAACGACGTTTTTCTCGTGCCATTCTCTTCCTGATTAGCCCTATTTCGTGAATTTCTGTGAATCCTATTAGAATGTCCATACGCACATCATATCTTGTTTTGAGGCGAATCGTTGTTAGCGAAATTTTGCTACGTTCGCTCAAAGTTCGTTTATTCTCCGCATTTTTTCCGCCATAGTTTATGTTCATCTTACTTATGATCCAGATCGACGATCCTTCTCATATTTTTTATGATGGCTTCCCAATGCCAAACGAATGGATCACCGAAATTTCATATCCTTACGGTATGCTTGGATTTTTCTATAGTCGTTTAAAGGGCCGATAGTGACTGTAGCTTCTGTTCCAGACTCTATAGCTCATCTCATATACATTTATTGCGTTCATTTATATTTTTCTATAGCTCATCATTGTATATTAAATAGTTTATCGGCAATTGATAGCGTTGTTCTTTCAAATCTGGCATTGTGGTCAAGCTGGAACACTTTTTCGCATATTTTTGTCTCGTTTCGACAAAATTTATGAAGAGTGTTGATGTATTTCGAACTATCTATTTCTTGTTCCCCCCGTGTCTGACCATCTTTCTCAACTTCTTCATCAGTATTCACAATAGGAACTTGTAAATCCCCATTTTCCACTCTATTTCATATTGTATGCGATTTCACACATAAACTCATTTTTAATCAGATTGCGGCTGCATGTGCTATACAAGGGTTTTAGGACACATACTCCTACGGGCAGATTTAGACTATTGGAGTAGGAATTTAGATTTGAGTACTTCAGTCTGATTACGGTAAGTTTGCTTCCTTGTAGTTCAAAGTAAGAAAGATAAAACAATTTTCGAGATTAATCAATCATGATACTACTCGACACCAATTAGTTGCTATCACTATTTAAAGTTCACTAAACTTTTGTTTCATAAATTAATAATTGACATAAAAAATAATAAGCGACCTATGGAACGCGTTGCGGACGGGCGCTGCGTGCGTCACTGACACCAAGTGGGCGGAGCTTAGAAGGACATGCTTGTTTGAGAAAATTTTCCACTAAAGTGTGAATTCTATTTATCATATGGTTATTTGTCACTCATGACAACCTCATAACAGCAAAAATTGAAGCATTTAAAAAATTCTCCAATTTCACGTGACGATCGCTATTTGAGGACTTTTGAAATCTTTTTTCAGTTGTTTTCTACATTTTATTTTTGATACAGATTATTTTTTCTTTTCCAAATGAATTCTCCCTATCTCAATTATATTCTCAGATAATTTTGACCACTGAGGCCGGTATAATGCGGTTCATAGTGAAATTTAGAAAAGTTTATTTCTAATTTCCACTCAATCGACCGATTATTGATTTGCTCCCTCTGCCACACCTTATATTTCGTTACGCATACAATTTAGGGACTCTAGAGCACACAATCCCGCGATTTGCGTTAATGTGGCAGAGGGAGCATTGAAGATACGTCGAATTTTTGCCGCTAAATATGCGTTTTGTCCGACTTTCATTTTCCTCGGCCGATAATTGATTTGCTCCCTTTGCCATACCTTATATTTCGTTACGAATGCAATTGATGGACTCTATAGTACATGTTACGGCGAAGTGCGTTAATATGGCAGCGGGAGCATTAAAGTTATATAAAGTTTTAGACTGAAAACCCGCGACGTTTTGTGATGCCCACTTTCCTTCGATCGATAATGTACTTCCGTCCTTTGACACACCTTATATTCGTATGCCAATTCAATCTACTAATCCTAAAGAACGTGTTTTTGCGTAGTAAAGCCACGTGTCATCGAACGGAATGTTACTTTCAAGATCTGAAAGCCCAACACGCGATGTTCCTTTGACAAACAGTGATAAGCTATTTTCTTGGTCTGTGACTCCCAGAATGGCATGTATATCAACTCGAAAACATATTTTCATGTAATTTCAGTTTAAAAATGAAGAAAAATAAATAATGAAAAGTATGAATATAAAAAGTCAGTTGCTGATTAAGCCAATGTTGGTAGGCGGAGCGTACTGTATCTTAGCCTCGGAGTTAATTTTGTTAATTCGAATAATTAATTTACTTCGTAAAATTTTTAACTTTTTGGTGTCGAAAACGTATCGGCAGCTCATAAACTATCGTATTCTATGCGCATTTTATTTTAGAAGCATTTTGAAGAAACCCGCCTGCTCTCCCTAGACAAACTTTAAAAAACGCAGTGGAAAAACCAAATTTTGCACCGCGCGTGAAGTGATAATCAGGCAGTTCGAAGTGACAATCAGGCATTTTGAAGTGATAATCAGGGAATCTGACTGTACTTTTTTTGAACGCGCGCGCCTTTTTATTGATGCCTGCGGACGTTTTCGTTTTCCTTATGTATTTTCTCCGGGGGCCGTGCAAAACTTTTTCAGTTGTTTTCAACATTTTGTTTTTGATACAGATTCACGGCCATTCATTGTGGGGAATTCCTCACCTCGCTTTTGTTCGCATGCCCACTTCTGCAAAAGCGCGCACATTTCCCAAAAATGTGCGCGCTTTTTCGCGGGACATTTGAATAATGGGAGGAGCGATACCATCATATTGCGTCACGATGATTTTTGTTAGTTTAAACCGATGATTTACATTTATCATAAATCTGTGTAATGTTATTAAATGTAAATTGCGTAATTTTTCAACAAGCGCCTCCATAAATGCTCACGAAAAAGTCATACGCAACGCGGTCACGCGTCGCCGTTGACTACAAACTACAAGAAATTCCCTGAATCAATGTGTCTCGTACGGAAAAGAGCCGTATGTTTTTCCCGGAAAAGTGCCCTGGAAGGGAGCGAGTGGAAGACCGTGCAGATTATTTTTTTCCTTTCCGAATGAATGCTCCCTATGTCAATTATATTCCCAGATCATTTTGACCACTGTGAGGCCGGTATAATGCGGTTCATAGTCAATTTAGAAAACTGTGTTTCTAGTTTCCACTCAATCGACCTATTATTGATTTGCTCCCTCTGCCACACCTTATATTTCGTTACGCATACAATTTAGGGACTCTAGAGCACACAATCCCGCGATTTGCGTTAATGTGGCAGAGGGAGCATTAAAGTTACATCGAGATTTAGACTGAAAACCCGCGACGTTTTGTGATGCCCACTTTCCTTCGATCGATAATGTACTTCCGTCCTTTGACACCCCTTATATTCCTATGCCAATTCAATCTACTGACCCTAAAGAACGTCTTTTCGCGTAGCAAGGCCAGGTGTCATCGAACGGAATGCTACTTTCTCGGTCTGAAAGCAGAACACGCGATGTTCCTATGACAAACAGTGATAAGCTCAGTAATAAGCTATTTTCTTGGTCTATGATTCCCAGAATGACATGTATATCAATTCGAAAACATATTTTCATATAATTTCAGTTTAAAAATGAAGAAAAATAAATAATGAAAAATACGAAGACAAAAAGTCAGCCGCTGATTAAGTCAATGTTGGAAGACCGAGCGTACTGTATCTCAGCCTCGGCGTTAATTTAGTTGATTCGAATAATTAATTTATTTCGTAAAATTTTTAATCTTTTTGGTGTCGAAATCGTATCAGCAGCTCATAAACTATTGGATTCTAGGCGCATTTTATTTTAGAAGCATTTTGAAGAAACCCGCCTGCTCTCCCTAGTTAATTACTTAATTAATGGTCTTGATTATTTATTTCAGTATTACCTATAGATTCGTTGTTGCTATTTACCCACCTTTGGAGCACATTCATTAACGCACAAACTATCTCAAACGAGAAATATGAGCAAAACATGTCAAAGCCGGCGATTTGGTGTAGCGCCTACGTAGTAGCTACTGTAGTTTTACACATTCGCTACACCGTAATCTTTTCTTTCTCAACTGCACCATAATTCCCTGCATATCAAAGGAGCTTCTTCATCGAAACCCGCCGCGGCGGCGGCCGCCGTGTGTCGAATATTTTGGTAGTGATACAAGTTGTGCTTTATCATTTTTCACGGTGTGACAAACCCCCCCCCCCCCCCCCCGGAATTGCCGGAGACGACCGGACCATTTAAAAAATATTCATCGTTCCGCTACAGTAAATTAGTGAAAACATTCCGCGCACGAAATTTAAAATATATAAAGAGTTGCCTGAATTACCGTGATATATTCAAAAATAAATGGCAAATTGTAAAATTCACCTATTGGCAAAAGTCCAGGGTGATCTCTTTTGGGAAAACCCTGTAGGGACAGCAGCCGTGTTTATGAATGAGCAGAACAATTAACAAGTTGGTGTGCAAATCGAAGTTTACCCTACCCCATTTCGACTTTTCACTTTAGTTTTTCAAAAATAATGTAGAATAATAAGAAAAACAATAATATATGTTGATAAAGAAGCCGACGTTTTGAGTCCAAGCGGAGCGCATCACAAGTCACTTTCATACTCAATTTATCGCAAACTGAAATCCGTTAAAATATTTCAGCACCGTCCATATGAATTAATTAATTTCTTATTAATGTTTAACCCGCTCTAAAAAAGCGATATATCACCAATCATAACCAAAAACACCCTTAAATATCTCGGTGTTTCAGAAGCGTCAAGCAAGTGCAAGGATTACGGTAATATCGAAATAAAATAACATTTTCTATAAAACCGCTAATAGTATATTTTTTTTCTAGTATGCGGTGTAAAACAGGGTTAATCGCAATATAACCAAAAATCTCGAATGTACTATTAGCGGTTTTAAAGAAAAAGCAAAAAATGCACTTTCACAACGGTAAAATGCTCAACTTTGACGGCCTCATTCTCTAATATCCTATATTTTTATTTATTTTTATTGTGAAAACAATTTTTTGTGATTGATAATCTACATAAACTGAGGGAATGAAGCTTCAACACTTAGTTCTGAAAATACATGTATTTTCGATTGCTTCGTGCTTCTCCAATTCTTCAATATTTCTCTTCTTGCCATGCTTGGTGTTCTTTCAATATGTGTTCATGTACATTCCAATTAATAAAATAGCTTAAAAATAACATTAAATATTTTTAAAAGATGTTTTAAAATATTGAAAGAATTTGGCCTGGAAAGTACGGTAGTTTGAAAGCAAAAGCGTCGGAAGGAGGCAACCAATATTCCGTACTCAAAAATTCGGGCTGCCGTCCCTAAAACCCTGACATTTGGCTCCCCATAAAGTAACAAGTTGAATTTCGCGGGCTTACCATTTGCTGCATGTTTCTTTTTTTATCCCGCGCGGCGGCACACATGTCACACCGTGTTTTTCTTTCGTCCTTGATTGGAATCCTTGCTCATATCTAACTTATGCCTAGGGACCGCGGAGCCCCGTCCTTTCTGCCGTCCATCACTTTTTTATGGTGTAGCGACTACCGTATTATTTGACTAGTGTAGCGCTGTGCCATTCAATTTTTCGTCGGTTTTAAATATCGATTTTTTGGTTTGTATAACTTTTTTGATAATTTTTTTGCCCCCATATCGATAGTACAGCTTATTTTGCACTGATTTTCGACTGGTTCAACCTGCGCATGATAGACACGCCATTTCTACAGGTGTTCGCAAATTTTCGTACACTGTCGAAATTTTCAAAATTACGTTTTTCTACTATAATCGGCGTGTCCACTCAAATTTGTTTATATATTTGAATAGAGCAACTCTTTCTTGACACTGTGTTAGCATAGGTCATGCCCAATTTTTCTTCGTACGGGTTCTGTGACTGTATTTATAGCGAGAGTTTACACTTTTCACGGTTTTTTTCCATTTTTGTTGAGATTTTCGCGTGTCCCCTCTAAGTTTTTTATATATTTGAATAGAGCAACTCTTTCTAGACACTGTATCAGCATAGGTGATGTCCAATTTTTCTTCGTACGGGTTCTGCGATTGATTTTATCACATAGTTGACTACTTCGTCATAGATTAGATTATTCATCTGTTCACTTCTGATAAACATTATTTTCCGGCCAAAAATGAGTTCAGAAGCAAGAACCCGCTCTTTAAAGTAATAAAACATATAAATAAACAAGAACAAAAAATTATGCGAAAGTCTGTGTAAAAATATGCCTTATGATGCGCTCCAACTCTAATCGATATACGGTAGTCAAGTGGACCAAAGCGAAATTTTAAAGGTGTCAGTGTTTGCTTAAATTGATTTATTTTTTGATATTTTCACTTCTAAACGTTTCACCATGTCCGATAGCGTAGGTTCATACCGCGAAAGTATTTTTACGAAACTTTTTTAATATAGCTTCCGCGGTCCCTACTTATGCCATATAAATTATGTATGATATAATATTATGTTATTAATTATATGGTGCAACATGTTGCATAATTATTTCAAATTTTTTTATAAACCGTCATTATGGTTCCGGAACAATGTATTTTTCAGAGAATAATGGCTAGCAGATTAATCTCTCGTCCTAAATATGCCAAGCAGGTGTACGATTACCTCCTCGTCCTCGATTTCGAAGCTACTTGTTTGAGGAACTCGAAAATTCAACCATATCAAGTCAGTATACTCGCTCTCTTGAAAACCCAATAAAACATTTGACGGAAATTATTGAATGGCCAGTTGCGAAATTGAATTGTTCGAATCTGGAAGTGGAATCGATTTTCCACACGTACGTTCGACCAACTGCTCGACCGGAACTATCCACTTTCTGCACCGAGTTGACTGGAATTATTCAAGTTTGCCTTTCTGTTCTCAGATTTCTTGGATGTGGATGATTCATTTTAGGGAATGGTAGATACTGCTCAACCTCTTCCTGAGGTTCTCACCGCATTCGATCGATGGATGAAGAATGAGGGACTTCATGAGAAATCATTTATTTTCGTCACTTGCGGTGACTGGGACTTGAAGGACCAACTTCGAAATGAAGCGATGAAAAAGAATCTGATACTTCCAACGTGAGTTGCTTTATTAGTAGACTTTCTTACTATCTCTTTTAGATATTTCTCGTCATGGATAAACATTAAGAAATCAGTGTGTGAGCTAACTGGAGTGTTTCCGAAAGGAATGAAAGACATTCTGAACTATGTGGAAATTGAGTTGCAGGTAAAATAGATAATTATAATGAAAGAATGAAAGATTGAAGGGTCGACATCACAGTGGAATTGACGATGTCAAAAATATCGTCGAGATAACTCGATGGCTATTGAAGAAAGGACACGTTCTCAAAAGTGAGAGAGACTCGCCTATCAGAAGATTCGGATCGAAATTAGAATGAATTAAACAACATGGATGGACTTGGACTTAGTCCTTTCCGTGCCACTGCTCACTCTGCTTAATCGACGTCGCACACTACGGGATCGTTTCTGAATTGGAACCGAAATGAGAATATGTGGATAAAGAAAACTGACAGATACTCTTCCGATGGGTTGATACTTGGGCGAATTGGAACTCCAGTAATGGCAAAGCATCACTGCTGTCAGAATAAAACATACTCCTAAATTAGATTCTTGAGGATTGTTCAATCATATGGTTAAGGATGTTATGTCACGACTCTCCTTCATTCACACGCTCTCTTGCTCTGTCTGATCGGTAAGAGAGTGTGTGAAAGAAGGAGAGCAATTGTAAACACTACCCCTTTTCAAGGGCTGTCTCACAAAGTTTTGCAAATATGATATCGTTCACGCCTTTCTACTCCTCAGCGCTACGTGCAGCCATACGGCCCCCGGAGCAAATACACACGGAAAATGAAAACGTCCGCAGGCATCAAGGAAAAGGACCGCGTGTTCAAATTGTGTTCAGTCAGAGTTGCCTTATCAGGTTGCTTTGTACGCGCTGTTTTTGAACGTATCCTATCGAAACCCCCCGCGCTGATTTATCACTAATGTTGCCTGATCATATAACTAATGTTTCACGTTTCTCGTCGATGTCCCTAAAATGTACCCAACCGAGCTGCAAACTCAATTTGCGATTCACTACTGTGAGAATAGATTCCGTGGAAATTGGCGTGGTGCGAGTGCACATGATTACCTCGTCCCGAGAGGCGAATCTACGAACGTTCTCCGACTGGAAAAAAATCCGCTCGTTGTAGGTCCAAAACTGACCGAGATACAGCCATTTGAAACAGTAGGTCATTACTACCCGTATACATGCAAATTTCGATAAACGAAGTGTATAATTATTTTCCCCGCCATCATTTTGGTGATTCTTACTAGTTTTAGCGAAAATTATGACCAAAATTTTTTTCTGTCGCGACAGGGGCTCATTTTCCTACATTTTTACAGGCCATGGCGCGCCATCAGGATCAAAAACAGAATTTTCTGCTCGCGCTTTTTGAACGCACCCTATCAAAACCCTCCGTGCGATCTTCAATGTGCAAAAAATTACTGTGTACATATTTTGGCATATTGAATACGCCTAGCATCATCAGCACCCTCGAGAACCCAAAGTAGCTTAAAATCAGAAAATCAAAATCTTTGGCTGTTCTTGATCCTTAGATAGACAAAACGGCCTCATGTCCGATGAGAGTCTTACCAAGGGCAACTGAAGACAGAAGCATCATGCCACTCAGCCCATTCACTAGGCCTGTTCGTTCCTTCATCTTACTATAAGAGTGAAATGATGTATGAACTCCAGTAATTTACCTTAGGTGATCCAGCCATATTCCAGTGGTGATCACTGCTAGTAGATCCCCGACTGAGGATATTATGCACATTATCAGCCAAACGACTAGTATTGTTCTCCATCTATATCTGAAACTTATTTCTATCTTTTTTTGTCGCAGATTGAGTACTGTGAGAATAGAAAGCGTAGCAAGTTGGTGTGCCTCGGTGCACAAAGGAATCAGCAGAACGGAACGGAACGTTAAATGTACGGTAGCTTCCTGTCGTGCTGTGCCTTTTGTTGTGCCTGCAGGCACGGCTCCCGGAGCATCGACATAAGGAAAATGAAAACGTCCGCAGGCATCAAGGAAAAGACGCGCCATTTCAAAAAAAGTACAGTCAGAATTGCCTGAGAAGCCTGAGTTGCAACTTGAAATGCCTGATTATTGCCTGATTGTCACGTTACGCGCGGTGCGAACAGTCTTTTGTTCCGTTTAGCGAGCAAATTCCACAGCATAATTTTTTACAGCTCGGACAATTTTCAGGATAGCTCCCGGACGTTTTTGCTTTCCTTATGTCGATGCTCCGGGGGCCGTGTGCAGGCACAGCACGACAGACTCCTACCGTACATTTAACGTTCCGTTCCGTTCTGCTGATTCCCTTGTGCACCGAGGCACACCACTACGCTTTCTATTCTCACAGTAACAAGTTGAAAGGTATTACACCTAGGTCAGTTATGAAGAGTGATGGACATGTCAGAATTCACCTGTGTACTGCTCCAATTCCCACAATCGCAGTGACAAGACCTACGATAGCAGATACTGTGTTCATGTGACACGTTGACTGATATTCCGCCTCTGTTGGATAACCTGAGTTAACAGATTGTCATTATTATCATAATGACTAGAGAAACGATAAAATGCGTTGGGATCTCTACCTGGACAAGCAAGACCGTGAATGAGAAATGCTAGAGAGAGGAGCATCTCCGCCTTACACAAGTGAACTAGGATCTTGATGTATCTGAATAGATGGAATGACAAGGAGGAGTGGAGAAGAAGAGACTCAGTGTGTTGTAATCCACTTCTCTGCATCACTGTATACGCCTTGTATCTCCTCCTTTGATCCGTTGGGAAGTCATCCTCAGTTTCACTACTCTGAATGGGTCGATAGGAGATCGAGGAGAGTACTGACATGTACGAGTTGAGAAGAGACGAGAACTAATGGCTTAGAGAGGAGAGAGAAGAGTGCATACCAGTTCGGGTGGCACCATTATACGCAGCTCTGGGTCTTCTAACGGTCGAAGGAGATCCATGGAAGAGAAGACTTGAGAGAGTATGCTTACTCGGGGACACGAATGAGAGAACTCGTGCTCACCACTCTCTCCCCTCTCTTCTCTGACCTAGTTGGTTGAGCAAGGACACTGCAATATCTATCGGCTCTCTTCGTTTATCTAGATATCTACTAGCCTACTCTTATCCGCCATGCACATCTCATATCTATTTTATTATCTCGTCTGAACAAATCAAAAAAAAATCAGGAAGGAGTTCAAGCTTATGTACCCATCTTCACATAGGATCGACCCCTCCTTGTTATACCATAAATAATGTAATTCCCCACAACGTGATCTTGGTATCCAAGTTGTCCCTTCCCTTCTAAAAACGCCTCCATTGTTGACCGTGCTAACAGGGCTAAGACTGCTCTCCATATTATGCTCCGAGCTGTCTCAGTTAACTCCCCTGAAATTCTTATTAAATGTTATCGCACTTATGTCCTTCCTCACCTTGATTTTGCTTGTCCTTTCTGGAATCCTTATACTAAGAAGGATAGTCAGACAATAGAGAAGGTCCAAGAACAATTTACTCGAATTCTATTCTATCGATGCTTTCCATCTCCATCATATCCTCTTTCTCTTCCTTCCTATCCAAAACGTACTTTTGGCCTTCAAGCGCTTTCAGAGAGGAGAGTCATTTTTGACCTAGTTTTCGCCCGTAGGATTATGAATGGCGACACAGTTCTAGATCGAAATAGATTCTTTACTTTTAAACCCCTTAGAGATAGATCGAACATATTTGGAATTCATATTGAGGCAACTAAATCCACACCTCGTTTTCATTTCATTTTTTTTCCAGAAGAGTAGCTAGGATACTTAGTGAACTACCTTCAGATGTTCATAGTTCTTCAAGTATTGCTGTATTTAAGAATAGATTACTCAAATTAGACTTATCTAAGTTAGCTCTTCATCGTTAGTTATTCACTTTCCCCTTCTCTTCCCTCTCCCTACCCAGATCACAATGTTCAGAGTGAATACCTAGCGAAATCGAGAGCCCTGCGAAACCCCGCCCCCCTATCACTAAACGCCAAAAGTTTTGGCGTGGTAAACAAAGGAAGTGCAAGTTCTGCGAGACGCAGTGGCTTCTTCGGTCAATCGAGGAATGGTTGCTTTAGCATGATTTCCCGTGTTATAATGGACCGATCTAAACTGTCTTCGTAATCTATATTTTATTTACAAGGAATTTCCAAAAATTAGAAAAATTAGAAAAATCAATAATGATAAAACAAGAACGTGGTCGTGATCGCAATCGAATTGAAAACATATTGACTTAATTTTAGCGATTCAGGAAAATAAGATATCCGCAAAAACCTGTTTTCGACGCAACGTCGTCTAGCTCCAAAAATACTCTTCATGCAAAAAATGTGCTCATCGTGATCAGCACCCTCGAGAACCCCCATGGTCGCAGCTAGGGACGGCAGCCCGAATATTTGAGTACGGAATAATGGGTGCCTCCTTCCGACCCTTTTGCTTTCAAACTACCGTACTTTTCAAGCCAAATTCTTTCAACATTTTTAAACATTTTTAAAAAATATTTAATGCGATTTTTAAGCTATTTTATTGATTGGATATTATTGACTAAGTGTTGAAGCTTCGTTTTCTCAGTATTTGTAGATTATGAAGCACAAAAAATGGTTTTCAACATAAAAATAAATATAAATATCAAATAAAAGAGAATGAGGCCGTCAAAATTGAGCATTTTAACATTACGAAAATGAACTTTCAATGTTTCCTCGGAGGACGACATTCGTATATCTGAGATTTTTAAGTATGTATTTCAGGACATCGATGCGCATCTTATATTACATAATTAGAAATATACGAATGTCGTCCTCAGAGAAAATGAACGTCGAATTTGCAACTACCGTAATCTATGGTTGTCAGTGTGGCTTCAAGGTGCCTAGAATAATTTCTTTCCGAATTTGTACTTGTAACTGATAATTAGTGTTTGTTAGAGTGCTATTCACAAGGAAAAAACATACACTAAATGGTTTTGCGTGACTTCAATAAAAAAATCAGCTACTTCAGTTTGCGATAATTCGGAGTGAAGGGTGACTTGAGATGCGCTCCACTTGGACTGAAAGCGTCGGCTTCTCCATCAACATTTATTATTGTTTTTCTTATTATTTAAAATAATTTATTTTACATTATTTTTGAAAAACTAAAGTGAAAAGTCGAAATGGGGTAGGGTAAGCTTCCATTTGCACACCAATTTGTTAATTGTTCTGCTCATTCATAAACACGGCTGCTGTCCCTATATATATTAAATATATAAAGTAAAATATATTATATTTTAGGGACAGCAGCCGTGTTTATGAATGAGCAGAACAAATAACAAATTGGTGTGCAAATGGAAGCTTACCATACCCCATTTCGAGTTTTCACTTTAGTTTTTCAAAAATAATGTAAAATAAATTATTTTAAATAATAAGAAAAACAATAATAAATGTTGATGGAGAAGCTGACGTTTTGAGTCCAAGTGGAGCGCATCACAAGTCACTATTATACTCAATTTATCGCGAACTGAAACCCGATAAAATATTTCAGCACCGTCCATATGAATTAATTAATTTCTTATTAATGTTTAACCCGCTCTAAAAAATGCGATATATCACCAATCCTAACAAAAACACCCATAAATATCTCGGTGTTTCAGAAGCGTCAAGCAAGTGCAAGGATTACGGTAACATCGAAGTAAAATAACATTTTCTATAAAACCGCTTTCCGTATATTTTTTGTTTTCGAGTATGTTATAAGAAACACTAATATCTAATAAATTTTAAAAAATCTCGAAATATACGGAAAGCATTTTTCGAGAAAAATCATAAAATGTGCATTCACTGAACAAAAACGCTCAATTTTGACTGCCTCATTCTCTAATATCTTATATCTTATATTTATTTTTATTGTGAAAACAATTTTTTGTGATTGATAGTCTGCTTAAACTGAGGAAATTAAGCTTCAACACTTAGTTCTGAACACGTATATATTCGATCGCTTCGTGCTTCTCCAGTTCTGCAATATGACTTGTCTTCTCATGTTTGGTGTTCTTTCATCATGTGTTCATATTCATTCCAATCAATAAAATAGTTTTAAAATCACATTAAATATTTTTTTTAATGTTTTAAAATATTGAAAAAAATGGCTTGAAAAGTACGGTAGTTTGAAAGCAAAAGCGTCGGAAGGAGGCACTCATTATTCCGTACTCAAAAATTCGAGCTGCCGTCTATAGACGTAGGACTCCTCAAGCAAAATTTCAAACTTTTCCTAAATTCACCATTTTGATAGGAATATTGGCGATACAGAATCAAAATGCTCTAGGCGGAATTTAATAAGATTTCAATTTCATCCAGCATAGAGAGCCCCGTCAATTATTGTGTGCTCTCGCACGCACGCGCTTCTTCATGCGCCGTGGATTCAGTGCGCTCTGTCACGCGCTTTTCTTTGAGTCAATATTTTTAAAATCAATATTAAATAAATAAATTTACTGATTTGGCAATTTTCGCAGCTATGTAGCATGAACAATAGTTGACCGATTTAGCGACTGTTGGATGAATTAATCATTAGTAATCATGTCTTACTTTAACACGGCGTACTGTACCTATGTTATTGTTGATCTATCCTATCTAAACATGTCAGGTCTTGTCAAATACAATCCTCCGTATACTATTACTAACGCTGGAGAGAGGAAGGTGTTAAATGGGCTACACCATTCGCGAAAGATAGGCTTCTGGGATAAATGTTCTTTTTGTCAGATATTCGGTTAACTGTTTTCCTATTAGTTAGTAGTACGTAATAGGGAATGATGTGGAAGTCACTCTGATCACTATCAGTTCTGTTACAAAACGGGCTTGATCGTTGGACGTCTGCACTTTTTTCAACTAAAATCTGTTCTCATTCTAGAACAACAGGATTGGCACCATTCGAATGATCATGACTTGTTTTTCTTTATAATAGTTTATCTTTGATCTCTGACTCTCATCATACACCCACCATGGGTAAAACAATCCGTAGCATGCTCATCTCAATGCCAGATATGGTTGGCTTCCTCTAGCTCCTAAGATCATTCCATAAATGATCTTTGATCCCTCCCGCTTCGAAAAAAATAAGGAAGAAGCAATATTAACGACAATGGGCACATATGAGATGTTAAATCAGGCGGTCGATTCCTTATTTTTCTTGCAAGTTCTTCATTATTGGATGAAATACGTACGAAGCGTTTCATGGGCAGGAGCCACGGTTGTTGCTCCAGTAAATTCGACAGTATTCCAGGAAATGGTATATGATGTATCAATGGCTGATTTCGGGTTTTTATGGGTAATCATTCTTACTGTTTTTCTCAAAAGTAATTGCGCAGCTGTCGCGTGCATGCTTCTAAGTTGATAACAACAAAGCTGCAAATACTTCGTTGAGAAAAAAAACAATATAACATAAAAAGTACTTTAAAGTCCTGCTGGCTATTCAAAAACCGAAGAAAAAATCGATTCGATACATTACAGTACCTTTCTGTGTTCAAACTGTTTATTACAGTACTATGGAATAGATGAGTATGCAGTTAGCCATGTTAGCCGAACCAGATT
The DNA here is from genome assembly GCA_036245805.1 of Pristionchus mayeri. Taxonomy (NCBI): domain Eukaryota; kingdom Metazoa; phylum Nematoda; class Chromadorea; order Rhabditida; family Neodiplogasteridae; genus Pristionchus; species Pristionchus mayeri. The sequence goes on along the minus strand of BTRK01000004.1, from coordinate 23,680,082 downwards.
TTTATTTTTTTCAAGCTGCTGGCACGCGATGTGAGGGAGATCACAATCAATAAAAACTGTGAAACGGCATCCTTGCCTTTTAGAGATATCGAATTAATTGTGTGAAATGACGTAAAGTTCCGAATTTGTGAACCATAATTGAATATGTTTGCCGAACCAGATTTTTTTTATTTTCCTAGAATCTGTGCATTATTGAATGAACTTCTTATACAGGGAAAACTGAGGAGCGGCATCCTTTACCTTTTCAGACAATTAGGGATGGCGACGGTGTTTACGAATGAGCAAAACAATTCACAGAATGGTACACAACTGAAAGCTATGCCTGCCCCATTCCGACTTTTCACTTTAGTTTTGTAAAAAAATGTTTAATTAATTAGAAAAACGTTAACGAATGATAAGCAAAAGGCCGACGCTTTCAGTCCAAGTGGAGCGCATCGCAAGTCACGTTTTTACTAAAATTATCGCAAACTGAAATTCGGTTGCGTTGTAAAACTTCATGATTGAGGTTCAATATTTTTTTTATTATGTTAACGGTACTCCGACAGCAATAAAACATCGCTTAAAAATGGAAAAAAAAGTTTAATTTTGGTAGAACTTCAGAATAAGTTGGTTACGATAGCGGGAACTTTAAAATTCATTTCCACGCAGGGCGACATTAGTATATTTCTGGTTTTTTTGCAGAGCATGCGTGATGGGATGATGGACCAAATATCACAAAATCTCGAACATACTAATGTCGCCCTTCAAGAAAACGAAAAAAAGACATTTTCACAACGGTAAAATGCTCAACATTGACGGCCTCATTCTCTAATATTTTATATTTTTATTTATTTTTATTGTGAAAACAATTTTTTGTGATTGATAATCTACCAAAACTGAGAAAATGAAGCTTCAACACTTAATTCTGAAAACACGTATATTTTCGATTACACTGTGCTTCTCCAGTTCTGCAACATGTCCTGTCTTCTCATGTTTGGTGTTCTTTCAATATGTGTTCATATTCATTCCAATCAATAAAATAGTTCAAATATCACATTAAATATTTTTAAAAAATGTTTTAAAATATTGAAAGAATTTGGCTTGAAAAGTACGGTAGTTTGAAAGCAAAAGCGTCGGAAGGAGGCACCCATTATTCCGTACTCAAAAATTCGAGCTGCCGTCCCTACGATTGTCTGTAGGGACGCACGGCCCCCGGAGCATCGACATAAGGAAAAGGAAAACGTCCGCAGGCATCAAGGAAAAGGCGCGTGTTTTCAAAAAAAGTATAGTCAGAATGTTGCCTGAATCAGTGAAAAGGGGTCCGGTTTCATAACGATCACCCCTAATCTGCACGAATCGAGCTGCAAACTCAGTTTGCGATCAACTAAAACCCTGATTTTCAGGCAGTTTTTCTATGTTTAGCGGTAATTCTGCAGCATATTTTTATACAGCTCAAGAAATTTCCTGGACAGCCCCTGGACGTTTTCCCTTTCCTTATGTCGATGCTCCGGGGGCCGTGCCGGGGGCCGTGTCCGCGAAAATGATGCCGTGGCGCGCGCATGGTGTTGTAATTACAGTAGTTGTGAATTTTTGATCAATCACTGACTTATTTGGCAAGGACTTCATTTTTTTCACCATACATTTACCTTTATTTAAGCCAACATTTGCAACTTACTAACCATCTAATAAGAATATTTGAAGAATTACAAATAGTCTCCCTGTCTTATATCACAGACAGTCTACCAGACATATCTCAGATAAAGCAATTATTGAGATACATTTTGCATGAAAAGCACGTTACACAGTCGGAATAACTTATACAGAACAGATAAACTTGTATCCAAACTGAATTTTAAAGACATCACAAATTAAGTTGTCATTGCGGAGTGCTGGTGAGGGGTGGCCGTAGATGGTCTGGGTAGTGAGAAATGCCATCTGCCCTTCATCTGGTAGTGAATGGGGGAGGAAGTCTCCTCTCACTCACAGTCTTGTTTGTCTCTCTCCCTCTCCATCCCCTCCCTCCTCCAGCTACCTTCCCTGCACTTCCATCGATCTTTTAGTGCACATAGTAGGTGAATCCTCCCCTACTCAGCCAGATATTTCGTTCTCTGTCCAGTCAGTCTATCTTATCCACTATTTCTCAGCCTTACCACCTTCTCTCGATAGCTTCTCTTCATCATATGGACTCTCCTCATGGTCTCATCGAGAGCAGACACCTGCAGTGTAACCCATGGACATGGAAGCCGCATTCAGTATGTCATCTCAATATTCTCTAATCATAAAAGTCTGTAAGATAATTGTTTAGCTAAATAAAAACGAGAGCTATTTTATGAGATTGTTTTTTATAATTGTAAATCTTAAATGGATGAAAATACGTGAGAACGTGCAAAATAAGAACGAAGAGTACATCTCATATTTAGTATGCTCTCTCCATTTTCCCCATTTATGTATTATCTAAATCCATTGCACGAAGAGAATGAGAAGACTGGTTTGCACGAATGCTCTATTCTGTAATGGGATAAACCGCTAATGAAAAATTACTATTTTTGTCATAGCTATAAAATGAGTAATATAAATATATGAGTGACTATCTGAGAGAACTGATAAGAGGCCGTACAGCGAAAAATAAAGTGCTGATTTTAAGATGTCCTTAGGGGTAACTTTTCACGTAGAGCCCGAAAATCGACCTTAGAAAGACGTATCACAAACACCTGATTTCGCGCAGTGCACCAAATTTGTGTGGTCGATTTTTGAAACTTTTAAACGGCAGTTCCAAAACCCCATACATATTAAAATTCTCAAATATTTCGACGAGATAAGCATTTTTACTGTTGGAAGTAAAAGGCTAGCTTGTCTCTGAAAAAAATTATGCCCATTTAAATTTTCAAATTTGACACCCTGACAAATTTTCCAAAAGGCGTGCATTTTTAACTATGTTCATTAAATTCCCCATGAAAAGTTACCCCAGGATCCAAATTTTCGCTTTAATATGCGTGACGAATTGTATTTATTCTCTGCGCTGAAGATGTTAGAATGCCGAATTTTTGAACATAAATCGATTTTTCTGAAACACCACGATGAACTACAAACGGTTCTATGTTGTTTATGACTAGTCTGCACCCGAGGAATTTAAAAATGTTCCAAAACACGAGGCTTGACAAATTTCTGAAAAATCGGTTTTCAGCACCTCGATTGGTCCCATATTTGGGCATGTCTAACTATCCAATTTCGACGTTAATCTAACATCTCTCAGGCTAACTGTGAAGTACATACCAACGTTAGTAGGAAACATATATTTGGCGTCCGCTATCATCCACGGTTTCGGAAATATTTTTGCTTGAACTTGCTATCTCGTGGATGCAAAATTTTAATTTTAAGTGAAATACGATACGTTTTCTATGAAAATCAGTCACCTTTGTACATTTTATCACTTGTCTGATATCAGGAAAACTGAAAAAGTAATTGAAAATACATATTTTGCCTATATCAAAAGATCACTTATTTTTGTGGGCGGAAAGCATCGATTTTTGTATATAAGTAAAATATGTATTTTCAATTACTTTTTCAGTTTTCTTGCTATCAGACAAGTGATAAAATGTACAAAGGTGACTGATTTTCATAGAAAACGTATCGTATTTCACTTAAAATTAAAATTTTGCATCCACGAGATAGCAAGTTCAAGCAAAAATATTTCCGAAACCGTGGATGATGGCGGACGCCAAATATATGTTTCCTACTAACGTTGGTATGTACTACACAGTTAGCCTGAGAGGTGTTAGATTAACGTCGAAAGTGGATAGTTAGACATGCCCAAATCTGGGACCAATCAAGGTGCTGAAAACCGATTTTTCAGAAATTTGTCAAGCCTAGAGTTTTAGATCATTTTTAAATTCCTCGGGTGCAGACTAGTCATAAACAACATAGAACCGTTCGTAGTTCATCGTGGTGTTTCAGAAAAATCGTTTTATCTTAAAAAATTCGACATTCTAACATCTTCAGCGCAGAGAATAAATACAATTATGTCTACTCCTCCCGTCACTACGTTCCCTCCGTATCCAACATAATGTGATTTTCGGAAACATCACAAAGGCGTGGATGCTTTATCGTACCAAAACCAACAACCCAAACGACCCAGGGACCCATGGGGTATGGGACTAAAAACGAAGGAGGGGGAAAGAGAGGGGAAAGGGAGGGGAGTGAGGCCCGGCGCGACGGGAGCGGATCTCTCCCTCGGCGACCACAACGGAGACGCGGGCGCTCCTCCTTCCCTCGACGATGGCCGATACTGCGCGAACCTTAAACAGGGAGATTAAGAAGGGTACAGGGAAACCCTAGTCTTAGCTGCGGCAGCGGGAGGAGGAGCCGCCCGAGACGAAGAAGAACCTGAAAAGAGAGAGCAGAGGGAGGGGGGAGGGGAGCGGCTTGCAGTCGGGGAGGAACGGGGCTGAAGCTCCTTAGTCCAAGACCACAACAAGCCGAGGGCTACTCCAGAACTTGCCGCTCCGAAGGAAGGAAATGCGACCTAGGGCTTCTAGGAGTATGGAGTAAGGAAACCGACTCTTGGCCGACTCATCTACCCCTCGGAGAAACAGAGAACGAGCCGCCCTGGCGGAATGGAGAAAAACGAACTGAACGTCGAGGAAGGGAGGGGAGGGAGAGGGAGGAAAAGCAAGAAGAGGATCCATTCGGATCCTTGCCTCTGATGAAAGAGCTGAAGCAGCGAGAACCCCGATCTAACACACCTGGAAACTGCAACACCGGGTCGCGAGTAGACTGAGCGGAACAACCAAACCTGACAAACGAGCTAAGAAAAATTTCAGGGAGGGTGGGAGGGAATAGGGATCGTATCCCGATAAAGCAACCTAGAATGAGGTTGATTGTATCGACCCGGCCAGTGCCGGGTAGGACTGAGTATATAATACTGAGCGCAGCTGACGCTCAGTGAGGCGGGAAATTTGAATTTACCGCACCACGCCTTTGTGTTTCCTCCGAAAATTAACATTATGTCTACTCCTCCCGTCACTACGTTCCCTCCGTATCCAACATAATGTGATTTTCGGAAACATCACAAAGGCGTGGATGCTTTATCGTAGAAAAAGTTTAAAGCGAAAAAAAAAAATTTTCTTGGGTGAAGGGAGAAGAAGTAAGCGCTCTGGGCACCAGGGGCGGGGCGCCCACCAAAACAATGGGAGTCGGGCCATGGACCTTCGTGCCAGGCAAGTTTACAGAGCAAAGGAACTGCACGCCCGGTCGGCGGACGAAAAAGCCTTGTGTGATACCCGCGAAAAATGGGCCCCCATCCTTCAGAAAAGAAAGGGGGGAAGCAGACTGAGCCCGACGGAAAGGGAATGAAGCAGTTCTCTACCGCCTCGAAAGGAGAAACTCCTTTATGGGGATATCTCCGGGGAGATGACGAAACAGAACCAGCCTGTCTCATCCTATTTGGACTGCCCTGAACCGAAAGAAAAAGGGGAGAAGGAACCTGCGCTATCGCAGACAGTAAAGGCTGCGCCCCGGGGAATGGGAAGAGACTGCTCACAGTGTCCTTAGTTAAAACCCTGGGGTAAAAACGGCTCTGAAAAGAACCGCATATACCTTAGACAGGTGTCTTAAGGTAAAACTGTGGCTGGAGCCCACGGAAACGGGCGCAAGCCGCGCCACTATATCCTCCCGGGCCTGAATAGAAGTGAAACTCGGAAAACTGGAGTATATGGATTCCCGGGGAACTCCGATTCACTACTCAAGTAAGAAATCATGTTTTGAATAAGGAAAGGGGCGGAGAGCAAGGAAGTAAAGGACACTTTGGAGGGGAAGAAGACAAAAAGACTTAAGGAGGGGCGACCTCAACTACGACCTGACTCGGCCTCGGGAGAGGTACCGCTGGAGCTGCGGTTCCACTAGAGAACTCTCTTGACTCCTCCTGAAGGCGGACAAGACACCGACAACAAAAGACACAGCTCGGCGGGAAAAAAAATCATATAAACTTTTAGAGACGATGCAAGACAAGTATGAGGACAAGGAGGTAATCCGAAGCTCAGTAAATATACTCTTTTATAGGGAAGGCCAGAGCCTTCGCTCGGGATAGAAAGATAGCGTTACCGAGACGCTCAGCTTTCCCCCATGGGAAAAGAATGACGCGAGGTACTTAAAGACTGTTGGATTCCCAGGGGAATTCCGATTCGCTGCTAGGAAAGAAAAACACCTTTATGAAAGGTAGGGATGGAAAACGGGGAAGGAAGTAGGAGACCGCATACCGCCCGGCAAGAAAAGGAACTCCTTGACAAAGAGGGCCAGAGCCTTGGCTCGGAATGGAAAAATAGCGGAGAGGGACCTCTTCGCTTTTCCCCGCGGGAAGAGAAAGACATGAGTTACACGCAGGACAGTTGAATTCCCGGGGAATTCGGATTCACTGCTAGAATCGTATAAACACCTTTGTGAAAGGTAGGGCGGAGAACATGGAAGGAAATGGGGAGACCGCAAACCGCCCGGTGAGAAAAGGAATGCAAACTCTTAAGGTGAGAAGGACAAAAAACCAAGAGAAAGGTAGAGGCAGCCTCTACTACTACCTGACTCCACAGTGGAAGTAAGCCTAAGGCGAGCAGCGGGCCCATTATACAACACTCTTGCATTGCCTCATGGAGGCGGACCGCGTGCGTGACGCACGACTTTCTATTTCCTGGAAATAGCAAATTGACCTGGTCAATCTTCCCCCCTTCCTGGAAGGGGGGTGTATAGCCACGGGCTAGTTAGGATAGACGGCACTGGTCCGAATTCCCCGAAAAAACAAAAAGAACAGAGGCACTGGGACTCAGAACAAAGGGCCTGGCCCAACACCACTCACAGAAGGAACAGGAGGGCCGACTAAGGAGGTGGTTCCCGGGGAATTTGGATTCGCTGCCACAATAGAATAAACACCTTTGTGAAAGGTAGGGGCGGAAAACGTGAAAGAGAGAGGACCGGAGCCTTTGCTAGAGATAGAAACATAGCAGAGAGGAACCGCTTCGCTTCTCCCCCGCGGGAATAGAAAGACAAGAGGTAGTTGCAGGACTTGAATTCCCGGGGAATTCGGAATCCCTGCTAGAATGGTATAAAGACCTTTGTGAAAGGGAGGGCGGAAAAAGATGGAAGGAAATGGGGAGACTGCAAACCGCCCGGTGAGAGAAGGAAAGTTAAACTTTTAAGGTGAGAAGGACAAAAAACCAAGAGAAAAGTAGAGGCAGCCTCTACTACTACCGGACTCCGCAGTGGAAGTAAGCCTAAGGCGAGCAGCGGGCCCATTATACAACACTCTTGGATTGCCTCATGAAGGCAGACCGCGTGCGCGACGCGCGACTTTCTATTTCCTGGAAATAGCAAATTGACCTGGTCAATCTTCCCCCTTCCTGGAAGGGGGGGGGGGTGTATAGCCCTGGGCTAGTTAGGATAGACGGCACTGGTCCGAATTCCCCGAAAAATAAAAAGAACAGAGGTTCTGGGAGTCAGAACAAAAGGGCCTGGCCCAACACCGCTCACAGAAGGAACAGGAGGGCCGACTACCGAGGTAAAGGGTAGGGAAAGGAAAGGCCCTTAGGGGGAATGAAAGGAGAACGGGAAGAAGAGAGAAAGAGGGAGAGAAAGGGGGACCGAGGCAAGGAAGAGGGAGGGAAGGGAAAAGGGTGGGGAGAAAAAGAGAAAGGGAGAGAGACGAGGTAAACATAATGATGAAATAGGAGAGAAAGAAAGGAGTAGATTGGGTGGAATGGAGGGGTAAGAAAGCAAGAGAAGACCTTGGAAAAGGTGGGGGGGAAAGAGGGATACCTAACCGCCGCCGTAGATTAGGGCCCAAGGAGGGCGTTGGCCGAGAGAGGGGATGGGTGAAACGAGAGAGGAGAGGGGCACACAGGGGAGTGAAAAACGAATAAAAACAGGTTTTGAAACCAATAAAAACAAAATAGGGATCGTATCCCGATAAAGCAACCTCACAGCCCCCGGAGCATCGACATAGGGCTTTGGAAAACGTCCGTGCGCTGTACAATTTATGCTGCAGAATTTACTCGCTAAACCCAGTAGTGATGATTTTCCAGCGGTTTCTTCCGAGGACGATTCCGGTTTTTGCTAGTTAGTTCCCGGCTATAAATTGGAAATTAACTTTTCAATGTTCTGTAGTTTGTAGCCTCCTTTCTCACTGGAATTCCCTTATTTTTTCAAATGTGCAGTATTTTTTCTTCTCTTTTATGATAATATTTCTTCCTGAATTCGACACCAGCACTATTGAACTGTTGTGATATTTCCATGGCTAATCTTCATCCATCCAATCGATACTATTTCGAATACAATGTGAAACGCAACAGGGGAATACAATTCTTTATGCGCTGAAATTTGGTTAGCAAACAATAACTCCGGCTTTCTAACGCAGGATGCGCGCCACTTTTGCGAAGCTGTGCGGACACCTTACAACGCCACCTCGCGAAAGTATACCACACAGCTTCGCGCATCCTGCGTTGGAAAACTGGAGAAACTTCCAAACGACTCGTTGATACCTGAAATGTGCATATTAGCTTTCTTAGCTGGTGAAACGGGGAGAGGTGCAGGGAGGGCATTTATACACGGGAGGTTATATAGGATTGATATTAATTGAGCCCGAAGCGGTGCGTGAAGCACATGAGTCGGTTGCCACCCCCCGCCGAGTGAACGATAAACGTAACCCTGACATAGACGGTGGGACCCAGATGCGTAAACACACATGCGAACACATTTGCGGAGGCAGTATAAGGAAGAAGTGGAGATAATTAAAAAACACAAACCGACACTTTTAAACACAGAGCGTTAAAAATGCTCGATGGGAGGACAGCATTTGAGGTCTTCTTCTTCGGCTTAACGTTGTCGTCTTCCATCAAATGGAGAAGAAGAAGTTAGACTGCAAAAACGGGGCTTCAACCAGTATCGAATAATGGGGAAAGTAGAATTGTTAACAAATCAAATCCGCGCACATGTTAACCCGTGTAAGTAATATCATATCAGTAGCTATCAAATATTATTCTGAACCCGCGCTATCACATAAATATTGATAATTGGTAGGGATAAACTAAACAAACCTATTAAAACAATATAGAACAATCAAAATAAAACTAAAAGCATCGAAATTCACAATGACAAACTTAAAAAAACCCAGTGAAAAAACCAAATTTTGCACCGCGCGTGAAGTGATAATCAGGCAATTCGAAGTGACAATCAGGCATTTTGAAGTGATAATCAGGGAATCTGACTGTACTTTTTTTGAACGCGCGCGCCTTTTTATTGATGCCTGCGGACGTTTTCGTTTTCCTTATGTATTTTCTCCGGGGGCCGTGCAACCTAGAATGAGGTTGATTGTATCGACCCGGCCAGTGCCGGGTACTGAGTATGTAATACTGAGCGCAGCTGACGCTCAGTGAGGCGGGAAATTTGAATTTACCGCACCACGCCTTTGTGTTTCCTCCGAAATAGGGAGGCCAACGGTGTTTACGAATGAGTGCAACAGTCGTTTTTGTAATCTGATTTGATCATCATGTATTTTACGGAGGATTTTCCCGATTATGGAATTGCATCTCCTCGGAATTCTTTCCGGTGAAAAAAAATTTTTTGGCAACTGAGGTTGCTTCTCTCCTTCCAGCTATTTTACTTCCTTATTAGCTTCAGAAAGGGATCACCATAATTTTATCCATCTTTTATGGTCGCTAATTTTCAGCGATGGAGAGGTGTCAGGATGACGATTATCCGTCATAGTGTAAGGCAATTTCCAGCGCTCTTACTGACTTTTTTCTTTTCTTTTCTTTTTTCTTTTTCTTGACTTTTTTAAAAACTTTTTTCTCCGTGTAATAACACAGGGAGCTTCGGGCTTTGTTACGTACCCTTATCGTAATATTATTACGTTTCCAAAAATCCGTCCGATAAGATTATTCATGAAGTTTGTAACCATTGTGGTAAAATGTGGGAATTTCCCAACTTCATTTAGATAGTCGGCTATTTAGTCCGACTTCCGACGGTAATGGCTGCTCCAAGGCCGTTCAAATTTTGTCGGTATTCAATTGATTCGGATCGGATCTCTTTGGTATCGATACAGCTTCGATACATATCTCGGGCTACTCTATTTTATCAGAGTGCCGTAGTCCAATCGTTTGTAATTTCGATTGGGTTATTGCCTGATGGTGTCTGGTTAACATCAGAATGCAATTAATTCTAATTTTAGTATTTTATATCAATGAATATTCCATGAACCGGAGTTCTCATCTTGTGAGCCTCCTTTCCTCTTTTGAGGGGTTACGGGAATTTCAGGCAGTATTTACTCCATTAGTCTGAGTTCCCATCTTGTGGGCCTTCATCTGTGACTATTTTGGAAATTACTGGGGTGGATCAATACGGTACCATGCTCTATAATGAGCTTTCATGCGTTGCTTTTTTATCGGTCATCGGCTCGATGGTACCTGGTATTTCCTAGGTAGTCGCGACAACCAATCGGCCTTTAGAGTATACAACTCAACAACAAAGGAATCAAGTTCCAGACCAAGATCCTGCCAGCGGTTTGGTGATCGACAAAATAATAAATTTTGAAGGCCTTCCAATTCCAATTTCCGGATTGAATAGAAAACCCGCTGTCTTGCGCAGTGATCTTTTAAGCTAACACCATTTGCACCATTCAGTCGGTAGCAAACATGACTCGGCTCTCTGGCCGCCATTGAACATTTGAGGTAAGGACTATTATTTCCCACTTAATTGATTAGGTCTATTTTGCGAGCACTAATTTCTGCTCAACGTGGACCAACTGTATGGTAAGACGTATCTATCTATACCATGCCCGGGGAAATTATGTTATCGATCTGAGGTTCCGTGGGAGGCGGCATTTCTCTCAGATATACTTCCGGGTTTATGCAGTTTATCGGGACTAATTAATCCCTCTGGACTTTTCCAGGTCCTTCCTCACTAGTCATACCGGCAGTGCTACTATGCACTTTCCAGTTTAAAAGTAGCTGGCAGTGCGTATCGATGTACCACTTCCTCCAGACTACTATGCGCAATATTTCATTGCAATTTGGTGACGAAATCGTGGTAGATCACCATACCAACGATACCTGCTACCAACACTTCCATGGACTTCGGAAAATGGGCAGGGGCTGAGGCCAACCCAATTGGCAGCCTCTCGTATCTTAGGAATCCTCGGTGGTTGATGACCACTAGATACAACTTTACCTCGTCACCCTTCTCCCTCTGAAGGATTGAGGCTTCCTTCAGATCCACTCTAGGGACATAAAGAAAACAGGAACAATTTTGTCCTGTGGCTTGAAACATGACCGCTTCTATGCGGTTTTACTTGACTTCCTTGTTCTGGTACAAACTAGGAATTAATTTTAACTGATGACCATGCTCTCCAGGGTGCCTCCCACCTTAGGTCTCATGGCATGGGGTACCGGCCTCGCCCTCATGATAACGGGACCGGGTTTATCCTCCGTGAACTTCAGTTCGGCTATTTCGCCTATTGAATTTGCCTAGTTCGGTCGAAATTAGGTCGGCGTTAACTTCTAACAATAAACGCAGCTGCTTTAAAACCGAGCTATACCGACTGAGTTCCGCCACCTTCGGTGTTACTCTGTCGAGCGGTCTCATGTCCACTTGGCAATTCTATTCTACCTCTTGGAGGTGATCTTTCTCTATCTAGCATGACATGAAGGTCAATCAGCACCCTAGATCTATCTGGTCTGGGCTCATGGTGGTGCTCATGCTTGCAACCAGCAAGATATTTTTCATAGCATCCAACTTCGTAGTCTTTTATTGTTGGTTGGGATCTTCTTTCACTTTTGACAAGGAACCTTATTAGCCAATTCGATCACCAGATTGCTTCGGAGTCACCATAGTTACGGTATTACTCTGCTGAAATTATTTCAGCGAACGCTTCAGTTCCGATTGAATCGGACTTCTGAGCTCCAGAATACCATTTATCCCGTCTATCGACTAGTGGTTCAGTGATAACTATCCACTATGGTATCTGTTGTTTACTTCGTAACTCGGTTTTGTTTACGTCTTTCTATCAATCATTTTGGTGTCTCGCGCGCTTTTATAGCGGTCGGTTGTAACTCACACTGCCCCGACTGATAATCGGTTATCCCACAGTGTGGTAGGCTATTTGAGGTTACTGTAATGGATTCCAGTAAGCGGGTCAAGATTGGCACACAGGCCGATCTGCTCCACGATTCTGGATCTATTGCTCCGGGTTACGGTACCTTGTCCGTTCTATTACCCAGTGAAAGTCCACGGCTTACTGGACTATCATTTTACGAACCAACGATATTCATTTCGCGTTCTCGCTCGGTATTATGGTGGTCGGTTTTTGTCTTCCTCGCTCCTTCGATCACTTCTTCTGAGATCGATAATTGGAGTACGGTACTTGGTGCAGGTTGGATTCTGAGGAGTATCCCACCTTCTACACGCGATGTACCTCAACTGTTTATGGATACTGTAGAGCTACAGGCTTAACAGGAAGATTCTTTATCCTGTATTCCGGCATACTGTAGCAGCGTTTCTACAGGTCAACGATGCTCTGCTAGAACTGGTCATATCCCCAATCGATGTCTGAGTTGGGATTGCTCTATGGAGGGGTTCCCCCAGAGCTAATAACCTCTGTTCCAGTATCCATTCAGGAGTGGGGTCTTCTCAAGACCCTGCGAGCGGGGAGCTTACGGTAATCGCGACCTTCAGATCCTTGACCTTTCACCGGATCTGGATGAACTCCTGCTCGGAGTTAGGAGAATTGTTCCATGGAGGTGAGCCTCCAGTTCGCGATAACCACCACACAGTTCTGGTATCCAGGACTGTGATCCTGATCAGATCTTCCGAGTCGAGAGGAGGGTATCTTCCACCCTTGGACTACGGTACCAGGCTCATAGGCCCAGGAACTTTCAGATAGATCTCGCCCATCGTTCGGACCTTTACGAGATCTTGATGATCAGTCGAATGCAAGCTCTTGTGCGATCGATGGGATACTGTATCGGAATACTGAAGGCTCAAGCTGAGTTCGCTGATCGCCAGTTGTTTTTGATGTGTGTGTGGTGCAGTATATACAGTATAGATGACATCACTCATACTTTATCGTACTCGACTTGAGCACTAAGGAGTGGGTCAAGGGGCCACGTGGGGTCAACGTGGGACTGGCCGGGGACTGGCCAGGTTTGCTCCCCCAGGAGAGGGGATCTTCATCATTATATACTCATTCTTGGACGACCGGTAGATGCAGATTGAGAATGAGAGAGCGAAGAGAGTGGGGGAAGAGAATGGTCGGGATTAGAGAGGGGATATGCAAAGAGATTGTTTATTGAGTGAGAGGGTTCAGATTAGACCAGAATGTAGTTTGGTCTACCGTATTTAGGGAAATACTTATTTCCACTATAACTGCAACAATTCACAAATTGGTGTGCAAATGGAAGCTTATCCTACCCCATTCCGACTTTTCACTTTACTTTATTAAAATCAATATTAAAATATCAAGAAAACAATAATGAAAGAAAGCCAAATAGGCGACGCTTTGAGTTCAAGTAGAGCGCATCACAAGTCATTCTTTTTTCCAAATTATCGCAAACTGAAATGCCTTAAAATACGCAAACATCGTCCAATTGATGTAATATACTGTTCTTGGAAAGGAAAGGCTCTCTCATAGCTGTAAATCATTATTCTCTGATAAGAAATAAAACAATAAAATGGTATGTGGCCTTCACAGCGACATCGACTCCCAATGATTACGGTATTGTGAAATTAAATAATTAATTTAGCAAAAACCGGGAATCGTATTTTTCTTGTTTTGGCATATGTTGTGCGCAATGTGATTTAGCATCAAATAGTCAAAAATCTCAAAAATACGATTCCCGGATTTAGAGAAAATACCAAATATGTATTTCCACAACAGTAAAACTCCTAACTTTGATGACCCCATTCTCTAATATCTGATATTTAAGTTTATTTTTATTGTTAAAACAATTTTTTGTGATTGATATTCTACTTAAACTGAGAAAATGAAGCTTCAACACTTAATTCTAAAATCACGTATATTTTCGATCATGTCGTACTTCTCCAGTTCTGCAATATGTCTCTTCTTGCCATGCTTGGTGTTCTTTCATCATCTGTTTATATTCATTCCAATCAATAAAATTGTTTAAAAATCACAGTAAATATTTTTTTTTAAATGTTTTAAAATATTGAAAGAATTTGACTTGAAAAGTACGGTGGTTTGAAAGCAAAAGCGTCGGAAGGAGGCAACCAATATTCCGTACTCAAAAATTCCCGTTGCCGTCCCTACTCCGAAAATTAACATTCGTGACGCATATTAAAGCGAAAATTTGGCTCCTCGGGTAACTTTTCAAGGGAAATTTAATGAACATAGTTAAAAATGCACGCCTTTTGGAAAAATTTTCAGGGTGTCAAATTTGAAAATTTAAATGGGCATAATTTTTTTCAGACAAGCTAGCCTTTTACTTCCAACGGTAAAAATGCTTATCTCGTCGAAATATTTGAGAATTTAACTATGTGTGGGGTTTTGAAACTGCCGTTTAAAAGTTTCAAAAATCGACCACCCAAATTTGGTGCACCGCGCGAAATCAGGTGTTTGAGATACGGTTTTCTAAGGTCGATTTTCGGACTCTACGTGAAAAGTTATCCCTAGGGACATCTTAAAATCAGCACTTTATTTTTCGCTGTACGGCATATAGGTAGAATTGCTCAATTCTCTCAGATAGTCACTCATATGTATACACGCAGCCCCTAATTCATCGACAATCGTGACATCGATCCTGGGTCTTGAATAGAAAAATTCAAATTCACACATCAGGCATCAGGTTGACCCTAATTAGGGCTGGCTTCGTGAGAAAAAAAAGTTACAAAATTTCTCAATCAGCGAGAAATGATCTCGATAGTACTCGAAGTGAATGCAAATTCAAATCGAGATCTCAATTCAAAAATGAGAATCAATTGAAGCCCCCGGTTTTCCTTTTCCATTTCCCCCACCCTCTGAACGGGCATTGGAAAGGTTAATAGAACGACGAATGGAATGGAGATTGAGAAAGGATCGAAAAATGAGATCTCAATTGGGGTTTCTTTGTTCTCGCGAGAAGGAGATAAATGAATCAAACTAATTTCGACATATCGTTTTCTCTCTCATCTCGCCAACCCTAACCCTGATCAGGCACCATTTTTAAATTTGAATAGCGTAGGAATGGATTTTGCACATTTCCCGGTTTTCCAACGCAGGATGCCCGCCACTTTTGCGATGAAATTATTGTCATCAGAAAAATGAGTAGCAAAAAAGTGCCTAGTTATAATTCCAAATATAGCATACGAAAAATGATCCCCAGATCATGACGCATCTCCATAACCTATTCTCTCAGTTAGTTGAGGCCTTATATTCGAGATCCAAAATTTCATTAAATTAGCATATTTCAAAATATTCAAATTTTGCTTTGACGGGCTCACAGGTAGCTCATAGTACCACTGTGCAAATTTGAAGATGATATCGCAATCGGTTTCGGAGCTATTAACAAAAATGCACATGCAGACTACATGCAGCCTGGCTCAACTGGCCGAGTTGGAGCAAAATGAAGTTGACCATGATGATCAGCACCATCGAAAACCCCTTTCCACAAGTTGTCGAAAAATTGATGTGCCAGACCCAACAGGAGCTTGTTCGATTCTTACACAACCAGCGTCATATGCAAAGGTATGGCAGCGCATACTACCAACAATGCAACAACAACTCCCATGTTGCTAGGCCAACTCTCAAGCGAACGGCGCTCCGTTGCACAAATGTCGGTTGCGCAAATGTCGTACCCCCAAAGTTGCGGCGCCGCTTCATGTATCTAAGTAGCGCAGCAGCTTCCGAAAGTGGAGCGGGGTTATTTAATTAGTCTGCGCGACTTTCGTGAAGCTGCGCGGAATACTTCGCGTCTCCGCAACTTGTGTTGAAAAAACGGAGTCCCTTCCCGATTCAAGTTCAAATTTCAAAACGCTAAACATAGATGGGCAAAAATTACAGTATGGTCAAGCGGGCAGAGTTAGGCGGTCATGTGTCACGAATGTCGATGAGTTGGGGGACGTTTCTAAGAATACTATCTATGTGTACATAGATAGTATTAAGTAGATACGCGAATACGAAATCGATTAAATACCTTAAGAGACCCTCCACGAGAGAACGTAACAGGTCCACGGATGGTGAAAAATTCGATAATTTCCAAACTTTTTTTCTGAAGTGTAGGTACCGAGTGCTGATTGACGGCCGCAATAGCTAAGGTCAGAGGTCGATTTTGTAAAAGTTTCAGATACCCCCAGTTTTGGGGGTCGAAAAAGTTGATATCCCAGAATGATATGACAAATACATATTCTGGTGTATTTTCACTCGTAGATAACGAATGTATGTGTTAAAATGCGAGAAATTGTGAAATAAAAGAACTATCGCCAAAAAAACTATTTTTCGATAATATTTTGGAAGATCGAAAAAAATAGAAAAATTTCGGAGTGTTCGCACTATGATTTTCGAATTCTACGCAAAAAACTATATTAGATCTGAATTTTTCAGATTTTTAAAAAAATACACTTTTTGGTAAAGTTGATTGAAAGTACGCCAAAGTGGCCTAAAAGCCATGTAGTGCGTCAGGTAATTCTGAATATTGGGCCAGTTACTGCATCCATTGGACTAGATACAGGTTTAAATATAAAAACATAACATTTTCCGTCTTTTGAGATATGTGGAACCTTTGAAAAGTGAATTCTGAAAAATTCTGAAATTTAATGCCGAACCCAATAGTAGGATTTTTTGGAATTTTTTTCTTCAAAGAATTTATGCATAAACAAATCAAAATCAAAGCTTATCACGCTGATATCGATCTGTAGTATCAGAAAAAATTACAGATACAGCTTTCCAATACACGTTCAATTGCCAATGTCTCAGAAAACCTTGGTTTTTGGCCAAAAATCTCGATTTTTTGAGCCCACAAACTTTCATTTTCGTTTTGGTGAGAAAATATGTTTAAATTCGATTTCTACGAGTCGAAATACGTCAGAAAATCTTTTGTCCGGGTTACTTTGTGAATGTTTAATTTTTGGCCTCACAACCAGGGAACAAAAAATTAGTATTTGAATTGTTGTTATTTTTCGGTATTTTTAGGATCTATCACAATAAAAATGATACTATTGCTCATTTAGAACTGTTTTTAGGCCAATGAACGCTTAAGCTGGCCCAATATTCAGAATTACCTGGCGCCCTGTACGGTATTTTGGCCATTTTGTAGCATTTTCGATCAACTTTCCCAAAAAGTGTATTTTTTTAAAAATCTGAAAAATTCAGATTTAGTATAGTTTTTTTTTGCGTAGAATTCGAAAATCATAGTGCGAACACTCCGAAATTTTTCTATTTTTTTCGATCTTCCAAAATATTGTCGAAAAATAGGTTTTTTGGCGATAGCTGTTTTATTTCGCAATTTCTCACATTTAACACGTAAATTCGTTATCTACGAGTGAAAATACACCAGAATATGTATTTGTCATATCATTCTGGGTTATCAACTTTTTCGACCCCCAAAACTGGGGGGTATCTGAAACTTTTACAAAATCGACCTCTGACCTTAGCTATTGCGGCCGTCAATCAGCACTCGGTACCTACACTTCAGAAAAAAAGTTTGGAAATTATCGAATTTTTCACCATCCGTGGACCTCTGCACAGTTGTTACGTTCTCTCGTGGAGGGTCTCTTAATATATTGAAAAAAGTAGAATCTCATATGAGACCGTTTGCGATAGATTCAACATCTCGTAACGAGGCCTCGGAACAACTCGAAACCTCAAATTCATGAGAACACGATTTTTGGGGTAGTTTTCGATGCTGAACACAATGGTCATCCACCTTCCGTGGGAAGGTGGCGTATCCTGGCTTTGAAAGCAAAGTCAACAGCTGAGTGAATTTTGGCAAAATATCAATTCAATGAAAGTAGTGAGATCATACTATTCAAAACGATCAGTTCAATAAAAGTCCCGGCATCAACAGCCAAAATTCGCTCACTATTTTCGACAATCTCCGTTATAATACAATGTCATAAGATGAATTTGAAAAATATTTAAAATCAATGATTTTTATGTGGAAATATTCAGATTTCTTCGTGAGATTTCAGAAAAAAGTGTGCGAATTTTGGCTGTTGATGCCGGGACTTTTATTGAACTGATTGTTTTGAATAGTATGATCTCACTACTTTCATTGAATTGATATTTTGCCAAAATTCACTCAGCTGTTGACTTTGCTTGCAAAGCCAGGATACGCCACCTTCCCACGGAAGGTGGATCTCGGGACTTTTATTGGCGCGGAGCGATTAATTTGTTTCCGTGATTATCGTTTTCTCTATAGTACATTGAAAATGGACAGTAAGACAAATTCGCGCGGGAAAATGCTTGACAGGTGCTAGGACCTACAGATGGAAACCAATCTTTTTGAAATTAAGCTCATTGGATTCGTCTTATCAACATTAGTCTACAGTAGACCGGTAGGAACTTGGATTTTCCATTGAGAGCTTGGATAGCCGAAAATGTGCCCGAACCGCCAGAGGGGTCAAAATTTCGAATTTTGAAGGCAATTTTCGCACCTTTCCAGTATACCTACTAGTAGGAATTTCACAATTCTGAAGTCTCTAGGCGGGCAACAGTGTACGCTCTATCGAATGAGCTATAGCACGTCTCTCTACGATGCTCGCAGACCCAACTCAAAAAACCGGGACGCCACGAAACCGACAAAAAGTTGAGTCAGCCTGAGGCACTTCCGGTTGTGATAGAAACTTGAAATTTCGGATTTAGCATCTCTTATGTTCCTGCAGAAGATCCCCCCAAAATGGATACTTGGATTTGAGTTTGAACGGATGTCGATACCCTACCCTCTCAGGAACTCTTCCGACCGTGGGAATTTCTCGTTTCCAGGCCAAAATTGCCCCGGCGCTTTGCGCCGGGGCTAAACATAATTTTGCAAAATTCGTTCATTGAAGTGTGGGTTCATCCCTTTTCCGGCCAAAATTGGTCTTCTATGATTATCTCGGTCCGATTACACCCTGGAAGTACAAAATCAAGCGTACCCGAGCAGAATTTCAAGGCGAATCGAGCCATGTGTTCATTGGGCATGGATATTTTTAGCTTTAGAGATAATTCGACTTTTTGACTCGATAACTTGTGCGAGTGGAGAGCCTAACCATTCGAACCGCCTTTTCCTGCTGATTCGATTGGTACATACATGTATTAGTATGTACATGTATGATGATCGGAGGTCGACATAGCCTTCGTTTGTTCGATTTACTCATATTTCACTGTATTTCAAACAATTAATCGAGGAATAAGAGGAAGGAAAATGAGAGGGATAATAATTTCTCGTCTTTTTGACCCTCTCATTCCTCGATTTACACTGTGTGCAGTGAAATCAGTAAATCGAGCAACCGAAGGCTATGTCGACCTCCGATCATCATATATGTACATACTAATACATGTATATACAAACCGAATCAGCAGGAAAAGGCTGTTCGAATGGTTTGCGGCGGTAGGAATCAAACTCTTTGAATCAGGCTACCGTTTTGGCACAAAGTTGATCACAGCTTTTATTTGAAAAAGAACGATCTGATGTCTTAATTTTAAACTGAGATATGTTCGTCTAGGTGATCCCGATTTGAACCCCTAAAGGCGATACTTCCAAGTGTGATCTTCTGAACCTCGAAGATGACGGCAGACATAAATTCAGTCAACGCAGTTTGAAAGAGCATCATTTGAAATACTTTGTGCCAAAACGGTAGCCTGATTCAAAGAGTGCATGACCCAAAGAGTGTATGATTCTACCATCGCTGAGTAGGCAATTATCTCGCGATTCGCCCCATATGAAGGCGTACTTCTAAGGTTCGGGGAAACGCTGGAATAGCGATTTTTCAAAAACTCGGATTCCGGGGTAGTTTTGGATGCTGATGACGATAATCAACCCCATTTTGTATGTTTGACCTACTTTTATGAGCTATGAGTCTCGCTAGAACCACTGTATTTTCAGTTTTTCTAGCCGTTCTCTACGGAGAGTTGAGCTAGGTTTACGAAAATTCGTTTTCGGGTTAACTTTGCATTCTCTACACGCTGAAATAGTTATCATCTTTCTATAATCGCGTCTTTATAGATATTGTGATACAGTGGTACAGTGATTCTAGCGAGACTCATAGCTCATAAAAGTAGGTCAAACATACAAAATGGAGTTGATTATCGTCATCAGCATCCAAAACTACCCCGGAATCAAAGTTTTCGAAAAATCGCTGT
Source organism: Pristionchus mayeri (assembly GCA_036245805.1). NCBI lineage: Eukaryota > Metazoa > Nematoda > Chromadorea > Rhabditida > Neodiplogasteridae > Pristionchus > Pristionchus mayeri. The sequence continues at coordinate 23,659,798 of BTRK01000004.1, read as the reverse complement.
TCCAGCACTGAATTGTCCGGTTCTTACAAGTACGGTGTCCTATATTGCAGTCAGAAGAAGGATTCTTGCGTGTTTCTGGTGATCATCTGGTACTCAACCCCATCATTTCCTTCGGGACGGTGGCCTGGAGAGTTAGAACTTTTCATTCGTTCCTTTTCGAATGAATTCATTATCAGGGAAGGAAGCAGCTCACTGAGAGTACAACAGCGTATTGGGAAGTGCAAATCGATGGAAGTTAGTCTCTTGAGGGGGCAGCGACATAGACCACTTGGCTCATCTTATATGAGACCATTTGTCCAAAAATCGAGCAACGTAAACTATGTTTGGCACAGCAACAATTCTAAATTTTCTGAATTTATGCGATTTGCGGCTTTCAAGAGTGCTGACCATATATGGTACAGAGCTGTGCTGAAGTCACCTACTGTATGCCCAAATCGCCGGATATTTTGACTTGCCGTTGCCGGTCCGGCAAGTCAAAATAAAACATACATAAAACATAACACGGCATTTCGTGTACACACAAAACCAAGACTCCACTTGCTACATCAATTTGCGGCATGATGCGCGCACCTCACGGCACCTAATTCATCGATAATATGCCGAGGAAATCTTAAGGTTGCAGAATAGAACGCTTTTTTTCGACAGGTGATGTGCTTCCTATAAAAAAGCATCATTTTTTTATATGAAACACATTACTTGTCCAAAAAAAGCGTTCTATTCTGCAAAGAGATAATCCAATTAACGTAGGACTCGAAAAAGTGGGCGGAGTCAGAGGCACCAGATATTCATGTTTGAATTTGGCGCATTTTTCTCAAAACAATCATTTGGGGGGTATGACAAAATCGCAAACGACAAAATAGCAAATCGAAATATCTCAGGACAGAGTGAAGGAACAACTTCGTAATTAGTATCAACTAATTACTCGAGGCAATTACTATTTGCCCCGAGGACATATCAGTGACGTCACTTTAATTAGCGGCATCGCATTTTCCACGTCCTATTTCCCGGTCACGGTCCAAAATCGGGATGAGGTTTTTGTCCGATCAACCCAAGATACCATGTCCCACATGTACTATGGTAACCCAGCTCTCATATATCGGCTACCGTATCCCAATCTACCGTAATCCAGATACTGTAGGCACACCAAATTAGGACAAACGAGTCCCTTCAGGCACAGTGAGTGCCGGACAGACTAGCAAAATGTCCCAAAAGTTTACCATAACCCGATTACAGTATCCTAGTTACCGTAAATCACAACATCGCGAACTGATTTTATTTCTAAAGTTGTTCTAAAAATAGGATAAAGTTGGTTCTAAAAATAAGGAGATGATTTTTTAAATAATACATTTAAGAGCATAAAGTATTTTAATGTTTTTAAAATTAAAATCATAGCCGAGTGGCTAACGCACTCGCCTTGAAAGTAGAAGGTGGGGGGTTCGAATCCGATCGGCTGAAAACATCTTTGCCAAGCCTCATGAAGATCGGGAAAATGAAAGGAAGCTACCGTAACCTTACTTACAGTATCCCGGTTCAGTGTGTCATGGTTAGTGCGCTGGGTCGCACATATGACTTTATAATGAAATATTGCCGCGATCATGCTGGCAGTATTGCGGGTCGTTTTAACAGCATGAATTTGGTGAATTGATTTTTTAACCGCCTGTATTTTGCGAAGTGTCATTGCGAATTCAATACAATATATGTTTAACTTTCAAAGAATATTTAATTTATTATTCTAGACATTTCCATTGAGACTCGGCAATGAATGCTACTGTGAGAACAGAATGCGTAGTCCGTGGTGTGGTGGGCGAGACCTATCACATTTTGTTGTATTACTCGCGGAACTTTTTTTCTCCCGCGTTCCGCGAGTAATACAATAAAATGTGATAACTCTCGCACACCACACCACGGACTACGCATTCTGTTCTCACAGTAACCCTATATTATAATTTTCAATATTGATATTGCCATTACCAAGTTATTTTTAATGTAGTAACCAATTGATTTCTGCCTCCTATTCACACACATCGGATTCCACGTTGGATGGAAATGAGATTATGCCAATTCCTCTCCTTCGCGAAAAGCCGGAGCTTAAAATATTGCAAACAAACGAGTATCGGCAGGTATCATACAAGCAATATAATTTTCAATGTAGATCCGACTTAATTCCGATATTATTTGCAAATGACTTCAATTGAATACTGACAAATCAACTAAATTGTTTCTCGTACATCCCACCCAAATTTAGATTTCATCGAATCTTTTGTTTGTAATAATTGCATATAACTTCAGGATTTTATTATTGTCGGGAAATCTAATAACACTAAAATACAAAATTTACATCGACACTTCTAGGATGACTAAAATTTGGAAAAACCGAAGAATCATTTTAAAAAATCTATGACTAAACAGAGATGTGATTGGCTAGAGCGTATAGATGATCAATCCTTGTTTGATTCATTCGTCCATTACTGACGGCTAGCTTGCGACGTTCCTTCGCCTCTTCGACAGCTCGTGATCTCCTGTACTGCCCCATAGTCAGCTGATTTAATGTGGCTTTATCACGCTTAGACTTGTAGAGTTTTTGATGTTCAAGCAGCTCAACTGCGACTTTCGATGCCGTGCTCTTCGGCTTGATACTCTGCACATCAATAAGTAAAGCGCTCATATTTCTAGTTCAATACACAATATAGCTTACTTTCAGTTTGGAATTGTATGATTCAACTGTCGAATTCCCAAGTTGCATATCATTCAAAATACGATCGTATACATTCCATGTCATGGGGGGATAGGTGGGCTGCATGTAGACTCCTCCGGGAAGAGTTTTTCCAATATAGTTGTCCTCCACATATTTCACAAAGGCTGTAGCATTTTTATTTATTATAAAAATAAATTCATAATTGGCATACGCAAAAGAATGAAAATATACCTTCACCATAAGCCGAGAAATTTGTATTTTTAAATTTGTCCTTAAACTCCACTAGCCACTCATCGAAATAATCCAAAACATCTGGTAGAGGAACAAGGGAAAGCGCCATAAATGCCTTGAACAGGCTCTTATAAGCGGGCGATGCATAAAGACGTGACATATGGAGGCCCTACATGTATTAAGTAAGATCATAGTTTTTGATGAATATATTTCTCACTTTCATTTTTTTATAGATATTTTTTAGCCAATGAAACCAGCAGCGATTAATCGTAGTATGTGGATAAGAATTGGCCAATGCATTGGAAATAGCTCTCTCAAAATCTGAAGGAAATTCATCCAGAAGCGAAAATTATTTGTGACAAACCACAATACACAGTAAGCGGCATCGGAATTCTTTGTTGTGCTAGCCAATCAAAGACGAGATCATACGATCGTGTAGTTTTCGTTGAAAGAAATGCATATACGAGAGGCGTGAACAGATGATCATCCTAGGGCAAAATATGTTGAGCCATATCAATCTCACACCAATGAACTTACAAGTGCTCCCACGACGAAGATCTGATGGAATTTTTTAGGAGTACTATGAAACGTGCCATCCACCGCCCAATCTAAACTTCTGGACAGCGTGTCCAATCCGTCATCAGTTGCAAATAGTTTGAATGCGTTTTCATTTCCACATGGAAAATACTCGCATGTATCTTCACGTAAAAACGGCATATCTTTAAAATTATTATAATGATGGGATGCCATGATGGACTAACCGAAAAGGGTAACATCAATTTTCCACGGCCATTTATAGTCACCCTTCACTTCAACAGCTCTCTGCACTGCCCGCTTCACAGCACGCTCTTTCAGAACCGGAAGAAGATGAGGAGAAGATGCTTTGCAAGTACTGCTTCGGTGTACAAGCCACCCAAACGATCTTCTTTAGAACATGTGCGAATATCGCGAATCTAACACAATAGATACATGCGCAATATTTCATGAGTAAAACGCATACCTCTGCAGCATAGTCTTTGGGAAGGTGAAAAGGTTCGTGTTCAGCAACTCGAATCGTTACTCCATTTGTGAATTCGGCCTTACCAGAGCAGTTTACAATATTACATCTTATCAAAATTACATTTATAATATTTCAGTACTATATATACACCTGAAGCGCTTTACTCCAGCTTTGGAAGTGTAATAGCCCCGGTACTCGTAACCATCTCTGTCGTAAATCAACTCCTTCCCTTTATTTGAAAAAATCCTTAAAACATGCATAGAATAATAAATATATGTGTTGAGCACTTACCTATTTGTGGCAGGAATAATTTGGTAAAAATAAACGAAGAGGGAAAAGAAATGTTATATAATAAATGGAATAACAGAAAACTTTATCGATGTGAATTCAATTACAGTATCATCGCGCCATGGCACACAATTTTTGTTTCTCGAGTATTGCAAATTACACGCAAAGTAACTTATCAATGTTATTTTCAATATCAATATTGACAAGTATAATACAGATGTTGCGTTCATTGGCGAGTCTCAAAGGGAATATCTAGAATATTAAATTAAATATTCTTTGAATTTTAAATATCTATTGTATTGAATTTGCAATGGCACTTCACAAAATACAGGCAGTTCAAAAATCAATTCACCAAATTCATGCGGTTAAAACGACCCGCAATACTGCCAGCATGATCGCGGCAATATTTCATTATAAAGTCATATGTGCGACCCAGCGCACTAACCATGACACACTGAACCGGGATACTGTAAGTAAGGTTACGGTAGCTTCCTTTCATTTTCCCGATCTTCATGAGGCTTGGCAAAGATGTTTTCAGCCGATCGGACTCGAACCCCCCACCTTCTACTTTCAAGGCGAGTGCGTTAGCCACTCGGCTATGATTTTAATTTTAAAAACATTAAAATACTTTATGCAATTAAATGTATTATTTAAAAAATCATCTCCTTATTTTTAGAACCAACTTTATCCTATTTTTAGAACAACTTTAGAAATAAAATCAGTTCGCGATGTTGTGATTTACGGTAACTAGGATACTGTAATCGGGTTATGGTAAACTTTTGGGACATTTTGCTAGTCTGTCCGGCACTCACTGTGCCTGAAGGGACTCGTTTGTCCTAATTTGGTGTGCCTACAGTATCTGGATTACGGTAGATTGGGATACGGTAGCCGATATATGAGAGCTGGGTTACCATAGTACATGTGGGACATGGTATCTTGGGTTGATCGGACAAAAACCTCATCCCGATTTTGGACCGTGACCGGGAAATAGGACGTGGAAAATGCGATGCCGCTAATTAAAGTGACGTCACTGATATGTCCTCGGGGCAAATAGTAATTGCCTCGAGTAATTAGTTGATACTAATTACGAAGTTGTTCCTTCACTCTGTCCTGAGATATTTCGATTTGCTATTTTGTCGTTTGCGATTTTGTCATACCCCCCATTTGGGCCTGATGCTTCCAGGTCACGCCCTGGGTTAATTATTGATTTTTAACATTTTTGTTTGTCTCGTCCCTGCTAATTAAGCCATCCTCTATCCGTTTCTGAATTAATAATAGGGGGTCAATTTCGTCCTCGTCCGGTAACTTTAAGATTTCCTCGGCATTAATCGTGACACCGGTCAGAACAATTAAAAATCACATCCGGTTGAGCCTGATTAGGAAGGTTTTTTAAAAATAATTTGAATAGCGTTGGAATGGGTTTGCACATCACTTCCCGATTCAACTTCAAATTTCAAAAAGCTTAACAGAATTCTGTAGGCATTCTGTCTGCAGAAATGGGCAAAAATTACAGTATGGTCAAATAGGCGGAGTTATGCGGTCAAAGGGTAGGGACTACCAAACCGGAAAATACAAATAGCGTTCCGGGAAAAGGCGAAATGTTGGTTAGGCTCCGTGCGGGAATTCAAATCTGCGTTGCTTTGTTCATTTATCGGCCTAACTTGTAGGGACGGCAGCCCGAATTTTTGAGTACGGAATATTGGTTGTCTCCTTCCGACGCTTTTGCTTTCAAACTACCGTACTTTTCAAGCCAAATTCTTTCAATATTTTAAAACATTAAAAAAATTTAATGCGATTTTAAAACTATTTTATTGATTGGAATGAATATGAACGCATAATGAAAGAACACCAAGCATAGCAAGAAGAGACATGTTGCAGCATTGGAGAAGTACGACGCGATCGAAAATAATCTCGTTTTCAGAACTAAGTGTTGAAGCTTCATTTTCTCAGTATTTGTAGATTATGAGGCACAAAAAATTGTTTTCAAAATAAAAATAAAAATAAATATCAGATATTAGAGAATGAGACCGTCAAAGTTGAGCGTTTTACCGTTGTGAAAATGCATAATTCGTGTTTCCTTGGAAGGCGCAAACCGTATATTCGAGATTTTTGGGTATTTATTTCAGCACACTATTCCGCGTATCATACGTAAAAACTAAAAATATACTGTCTGCGCCTTTTTTAAAAACAGACTTCAAAGTTGCGACTACCGTAATCCACGCATGTTTACGTTTCTGTTGAACGTATGTTTAATGTTTTTTCCCTAGGGGGTTCCCAGTGGAATTTCAAGTCGGTACCCTGCAGTGATCCCACTGGGAACCTTCTACCAGAGATGGTACATACTTCTTCAGACTTCTATGGGACATCCGTCCAGTTTGGGATTGGACGACGACAAACTTTGGTGAGGGATTTGAAAGAAGAGGGAGATTCATGAGTGACTCATTCCTTCCGTTCCCCAAGGAGAGATCAATCCATCATATGAAATTATGAGGAACGAACGAGGTACCCTGAAATAGTATCCAATCGAGATCCCAAATCATTTTCTAGAAAGGGCTGACGCCCTCAGAGTCGATATTTATCTAGTGACCTACCTTTTGAACACGCAATTTGCCAGCTGTTTGTAATTTTGATGTCGAAAACCTGTGCATTGCAGGTGATATGCGTCACATGGAGGAACACACGTTCCTCCATGTGATGCATATCACCCCATTCACGAAAGCATCGAGCGATAGAGTCACTATTCTTGGGAATGGATGGAATATCGTGAAATAAGTTCTAACCGGTTTTGACCACCATGATGCATGCATGAGTGGGGTCACTTAGCCTTAAGGTGGCCAAAAACGGTTAGAACTCTTTTCACTATTCCCATGCTCAGCTCGATTCTCTCATGAGAGGTATATTGCTTTCTTAACAATTCTCATAAAATAATTTATAATGCAGATGAATATCATCAAATAAAGATAAAACTGGTGCTAAAAGTTTGGGAGGGCGAGGAATCGAACCCACCGCAGCAAAGTTACAAGCGTTTACATTCCCCTACCACAGTATTATGCCCTGTGCAAATGGAGCAAACACTCGATGCACGCATGGTGTGCCTCGTGGTGTGGTTGCATCGGCGGGGAGTCGAACCCGCGACAATTTTTGATGTAGCTACATCGAAGAGAAGGAGAATAAGAGAGAGAGAGAGATTGAGTGCTCCTCTCGCTCTCATTCACTTCCAGATTCGCCTTCAAAACTCAGGTCACGAAATATCGAATCTGAAGGCCCGTCAGCACTTTTTGAAAAGTGATTAGGATCTCCAATGGATACAATTTCAAAGTATCTATATCGGAGGTTCCTCATACTTAGATATAAGGCGTGCTTGTAACTCATTTACACATTTAAAAACTAGCTTGCGCGTTTTCCAAAAATCTTCGCTTCGTTCAATTTTTACAGATTTTTTTAAAATTCATAACAATTCAATAAAAACAAGAGAGCAGCTATTGCGACCTAAATTGGTCAATTAAAGCCAATATTAGCTCCTGACAGTCGTAAAAGCAGATTTAAACTTTTTTATTTAATTGTTATAAATTTTTAAAAATTTGTGTAAAAATTGAACGAAGCGAAAATTTTTGCACAACGCGTAAACTTGTTGTTGAATGTGGAAATGAGTTAGAAGCACGCCTTATATGATGAGTGGATCACGTGATGATATCACTCCTTGTCACCATAGAGCACATACTTTATCTGTTTCTTGAATTTATGCATGCAAAGTTGCTCAAGTGCAAATATCAAAATAAAAAAAAGGATATATATGTTTCTTCTACAAAGTGAAAATGACAGATGGAAGCAATATTTTTGAATGGCAAGGAATTGCTTACAGACGCAGAAGTATGACTTCGTGGACCTGCTTGGAGGAGATGACAACTCATATGGTCTCAACTATCGAGGGTACGCTCAACGATCAGGGATGAAGTGGGTTGATTTCCCTCTTTCTCCCTCTCTCCCTCACCTTAAGAACACGAGTGTGCATACCCCTGGAAGGAAGAGATGTCCGAATTGGCCTTTTCTTCGATGGACCCAATCAATCTCTCTCATTCTTCATGGATAATGATTATCTGTGCACTCCCTTCGTCGATATCGATCTCTCCGAGACCCTATATCCCTTCGTGAGCAGGTAATCAATATTCCCTTCAAATAGTATCATTCGTATATGCATCTACAGTACTGCTCAATGTACCACAATGCAACTGCGAAATCAATACTCGAGAGATCAAGTGCTTTCTTTATTCTCTCTCACTAGGAGGAAAGTTTTGGATTCGTTCGATAGTCACTTCGTTAGTTCCATACTACCCAAAGATATTCTATTATCGTCCAGGATACCGTAATGGTGAACTAGAACCGATGGTCTTTCTATCAGTCGATCTCATAATTACTATCTAGTCCCACCCTGTGTATTGTGCCAGATGCATCCATATTTATTGTTATATGGAGATTAATAAATTGTGAAGAGTGAATCATCCGATAGAAGTAGGATGAGAGGCAGAAGTAGGGGCGATTTCCCTCCAGATACTACCATCGCCACAGCCCCCGGAGAAAATACATAAGCACGGCCCCGGTGCATCGACATACATAAGGAAAAATAAAACGTCCGCAAGCATCAAGGAAAAGGAACACGCGTTCAAATAATGTGCAGTCAGTATTGCCTGATTTATCACTAATATTGGGGTGTTCCAAAAGTTCCTGGAATTTTTTCCAAAAATTGATTTCTTTGAAGTGATGAATCTCACTGACTAATAGTGCATAGCATTGAGTAGGGCAATCGGTGCTCTTCAATTTCCGCGCTATATAGATAAGCAATTTCGAGGTTCACAAAAATAGTGCGATTCCGAAGTTGTCTCTCAAAAATGACCAAACGTCAAATCCTTTCCTATGAAGACACATAATTCATTTGATATTGCCTAGATACTTGGTAGTTACCAACTAGCTTGCTGGACACTATCCTGGCCCTCTGAATCGCGCTGTACATTTATTACAAGACTCGAAATTTTCAACGTGTTTTTAAAATTTTCATCGATTTTGATACCAACAAAGGTTCCAAACGACAATAAATAATTTATAACGAATTTGCATTGCAAAGTTTGGGCGATTGATTAGCAAAGAACCATGAAAATTTGAAATATTCGGAAAATCACCTTCCTTCGGCAAGATAAAAATTAAAACTTTTGATGTTTTTCGGCGGTCGTTAAAGTAAGATGCAATTTTAATAGCTCATTTGAAAGGTCCATTGCTACCTCTAATTCACAATAAACCAGAGTTTTGAAACTTCAAAGAAAACGACATTATAGATTTTTCAAACAGGGGTCAAAAACCGCACATTTGTTACTATTTCATCATCACTAGGTAATCATTCAAAGAAATAGCCCTCGCAAAATATATCTAAGGTAAATCTATAATAGATATGAGGGATGATTAATTTTATTGACTTATGATTCATGAGAAAATAAATTCAGAAAATAATTCCAGGAACTTTTGGAACACCCCAATATTGCCTGATCGTCACTAATGTTGAATGTTTCTCGTAGCGATGTGCCTGAAATTTCCCCAACCAAACTTCAAACTCAGTTTGCGATCATCAAAACCCTGAATTTCAGGCTTTTTTTTCTATGTTTAGCGGTAATTCTGCAGCATATTTCTATACAGCTCAAGCAATTTCATGGACAGCCCCTGGACGTTTTCCCTTTCCTTATGTCGATGCTCGAGCATCGACATAAGGAAAAATAAAACGTCCGCAGGCATCAAGGAAAAATTGTGGGAATTTTCAAAAGATACAGTCAGATTGCCTGATTTATCACTATGCGAGCTGCAAAATGCATGGTTCTCGTAGCGATATTCCCTGAATTATCACTATCCGAACTGCAAATTTAATTTGCGACCCTGAATATCAAGCAAGATTACGATACAGCTCGAGAATGCCTCCGGACGTTTTTTCCTTTCCTTATGTCGATGCTCCGGGGGCCGTGGGGCCGTGCATAAGGAAAATGAAAACGTCCGGAGGCATCAAGAAAAAGACGCGCGCGTTCAAAAAAAGTACAGTCAGATTGCCTGATTGTACGTGCAAAATCCTGAAAATCACTAAATTTGCAGGGAGAATCACGATCACATTTTGCGATTCGACAATTATTTTTTATTTTTTCGATGTTCACCATGTTGAGAAATGTTTCACCATTTCTCTATATTATGTGGCTTACTTTTAATAGGGATTTGTCTTTACTCTGGCAAAGAAAAAAACCGCATTACAAATCTCCACTACTGCGTTTAGAGCTAAATTATTTTACCGCGCACGGACGTTTTCCAAAGCCCTATGTCGATGCTCCGGGGGCCGTGCATCGCGTGCTAACTGGGCGCCGGCGCTCGATTTGACTGTTGAAAGGTGGTAATACCAGGTTTAGCCTTCTGAATCAAGAAGATGACTATTTTTTAAAAATTCCGACGAAGAAGTTTGAAAGAGCATTATTCGAAATACTTTACATTAAAATTGCGCCCAGTATGGATGAATTTGAATTTCACTTCCACTGACCCCCCTCCCCCCTCAAATGGTCGATTCCCTCGTGATTCGTCTATTATAAATAACTACCTGAAAGTAGCAAATTCAGTCTTCCTTTCGGGGCCTGTTGTAGAATTTGTAGAAAGGGAATTGGCCTTCACTTTAAACTTTGTAGAAGAACCGTTGATTGATGGCTGAGCGATTATTATGAGTATCTAGAAATGAAAGGTGGGAAGGAGAGGAAGAGAACACTCACTACTAGAATACTCACTACGAGAAGGGTAGTGAGTCACTAGTTCGATCAATTGATGATCGAGCAAACGAACTAGCGCTGTGGGGTATTTGGTTTCATTTAGACGGAGATTGGCGAGAAAGGCATTCCTCAATCCTTATGAGTGACTATCTGAGAGAACAAAATATATGGTAATTCTGAAAGATCTCGACGAGATAAGTATTTTCACTGTTGAAAGTGAAGGGCTAGCTCGTCTTTGAAAAAAGTTGTGGCCGTTTGAAATCAAAAATTTGTCTAAAAATTGCCGTCCTGTAAAATTTTTTGTGGGCTGTAGTTTTTTAATTAGTCGCATTAAAACCGCCATGAAAAAGTACCCCTAATGCCAAATTTTCAGCGAAAAATTCGTTCCCCATTGATGTTTCCTGGTTCTCGCAATATGCCACAGTGTAGATTTCCCGATAATTCAAATCAATAACATTCAACAGCAAAACACGGCATTCACTCTCATTGAGAGTCATTGATGTTTTTAGTTTATCTTTAATATATTTGAAACATTTTCAGCAGTTGAAATCGTATCTAAGTGAACATCAGCTCGATTGACACGGCGATTCAGGCTGTTGGATTTCCTCGTCTGCCTTTGCCTTGGAGAGCGCTTACGTGACAAGCGCGCACCTTCGTGTACGTGTGCGCGCACTTCTGTGGCGGGAGTTTCGAAAGAAAAGGGGGCGGGGTTTCTAACCGGTTAATTTGTTGTTTTTCATAATATTCAATCGATAATTTACGTTTATTGATTTTTCTTATAAAATAGAAAATACAAGCGCAACATCTAATTAGCTGGGAAAGGCTAGCCGACACCAACTGAGTGGCACCGCAACGCACCACACCCGCGGGAATATGAACTTGAATTCGCAACGCGTAACCGCAACGCCCCGTGGGATTTGAACTGGATCCCCAAAGCGAAAAGTCGAGGGGGAGCTCCGCCCCTTTATGGCCGTTTCTAAAGCGGGGGAGCGAAAGGCCGTGGATTGACAGTGTTTCAATTTGATTTGAGCCTGTGGTACACGTTTGGCCTTTGTTTTGACAACGATATATCTACAACCAAAGGTACTACCGTTAACAGATCTTAAATATAAAGCATATGTGATATTATAATTAATAATACTTTGTTTCGGAACCATTCCTGTCCATTCCAAGTATATAGTAGTGCGTAATTTGCCAATTCAGGGTTCCTGCCGCATCAATTCCTACTCGAAGAGAGCAAACTAAATTTTTAAGCACTCTAATGTCAAAATTCATATTCTACGAGTGAAAATACACCAAGATATTATGTTTTTATACGTATCCATGATTTCGACATTTTCACCCTTACTACCCCAGGGGCAAAAATGTGAAAAAATATTTTTTCTTTAATTTTACTTTTGCAACATTTTTTCTGGAACATCCGCTAATACATTTATCGCGTCCGCTAATAAATTTATCTCCGTTATCAATCGTTTCTCGTTCACAATACACTTTATCTAACTAGCAAGCAGTACACTAGACGATTCAGTTGCTTCCGATCACGATCGAGCTGTCCTTGAAGGCGTATGCAGGGACGTGCAGGTTCAGAGGGGCGGGACCCTTAAACAACAACTATTTAACCTTCTCATTAGGATGCACATCTAGAGTAGGGAAAATGAGAGAAAAACTCACCTTGCGGATACGCCCCGATCCATCATAATGAGAACCGTGGCATGGACAGTAGTAACCTCCGAAGTCTCCAGAATTCGCTGAAGAGTAATTGGTGATAAAAATCGCTAGCATATTCACTACATATTTGAAGCAAAGCTTGGTAATTTAAGTTTCTGAATAAAAAAGATTAAGCACAGTTTCAGGGGGTGGGTGTGTATTTTTCGTTTCGTGATTTTTCGGTTTCCCGACTTTTTGTTTCAAGAAAATTTCCCGATAAAATATTCGAGAAATTCAGAAAAGAAAATATTTTTCAATAATCGTGAATGGACCACCAAACATTTCACTAATCCGTCCCAACAACTATTTCGTTGTACTGTGACATGCCCCCCGGAGCATCGACATAGGGCTTCGAAAAACGTCAGGAGGGGTTTAAAATAATACTCTGCAGCATAATATCTAGATTGAAAATTTTCAAATATATTTTTAAATGATTATCAGGGAGTTTGCAGCTCGTTTCGTTCAGATTAGGTAATCGTTATGAGACCAGAATCGTTCACTGATTCAGGCAACATTGAGATTGTACTTTTTTTGAACGCGCTTGCCTTTTTCCTTGATGACTGCGGACGTTTCATTTTTCCTTATGTATTTTCTCCGGAGGCCGTGCTGTGAGAACAAAAAAGGTAGTCAGTGGTGTGGTATGACAAGATTAAACACATTCAGAAAACCCACGCGGAAAGATTTATTAAGGTTTTGTAGACTGTAGTTTTCGCTCTTGGATTTTATTTAGTTATTACCGTTTTAATGTCAATTCACTTATTGTTTTTGTTTAGAACCGACAGTCTATCCCACCTATTTTCAATTCTGATTATATATATTTCCTACATGATATTTACCATATTTTTTACGAAAATTTCAACTATCTTTATTAATTCATACTAGTCTATTTACTCTTTTTAAATATATAATTAATAAAGAGCTTTGATATCCAGCAACTTTTCTATGAAATTATGGAAAAGATACTAAAATTAGTTGCGGTGTATATCATTTGTGTGGACAAGGCAGTTTGCCATTTGAAGATGGTGACAACTGACCGATGGGGACACATCCCAGATGGGTGCACACTCCGATCACCACCGACCATTCGTCCTTCTGCACTCTCTCGTCGTCATGTTGCGGGTGTCTCAGATCAGCCACGTTCACCGACTGCAATCCAATCAAAGTTGAATCAACATATCCTACACGCCAACAAAGTATTATGGCAAAAGAGAATGATTCCATGGTATTCGAAAGTATTATTATCCTATAGGTACCGGGAAGTGCATTCAACCAAATTTCCACCAGTTCAGTTATCTGAGCATAAGCCAAACATAAGACTCAACCTAATTGTAAGAATTCGCATTCAAACAACAACCTTACACCAATCGGAACTTCATTCCGGGCTTCCGTAGTGGTGCCTATATCGCCATGAGAGAACATTACGAGTACCTTCTCTCGTGCAATCTCTGCCTTTGTGCGATGCTTCACGAAGACGGGCTTTCCTCTCCATTCGAAGGTCTTCGTCTGACCCTCCGGAATGTCGCTCATATTGATTTCAATCGAAGCGAGGGCGCGTTGATCAGCAGCCATGGCCTGCAGGAAAATATATTACAATAGAATATAATGAATGTACATTATAACAAGATTGATATTATTGAGAAATTCGAAGCATGAGAAGGGAAAATTTAGTTTAAAGATATCTAACTGACCTTATAGGCAACCATAGTCTGAACGACCTCCTTTCCGGCCCAGAGAGACATCATTCCTCCCACTCCATAATAAACTGCGACGGGAAGAGCACGACGAGCATCCTCAGTATCCCGAGCCTCAACACAGTTTTAAGAGTACTTTTTTAACAAGAAAGTACTATCAATAGCGTACGGAAAATAATTAACGACTATTTAATGACCTACCGGCTTGGATGCATCGAGGGTCGATTCGCGTCTGTATTTGGAGAAATCGGGAAAAGCGACATCTGTATGAGCCAGGCGACGTGAAGTCACTACAATTGAGTGTTTATGAACAACGATGAACGCGAAGAAAAGTGACTAACATATGACAAGGGGGAGTTGCAGATAGTGTATAGAGTTCACTACGAGACCTCATGAAGGATCTGGGCTATTCGTAGGCCCTCTAAGTTAGTGGGATCCTCACCACTAAGTTAGTGGGACCATTCCCACTATCATAGTGGGAATTCCCCACTAACTTTGTGGGATTAATGTTATGTCATTTTTACGATCAATCAATAATATTTTCTTCACGATAATACCCTGTTATTGAACTTAATCATATATATTTTTTAAATTTTATTAGTTCCGCTGTTTGATTCGGCGGCGGTTGATAGATCATTAGAGGGAGAAGGGATTTCTAGGCACGAGTGACAGGTTGATTGTATGGTAGATTTTCACAGTGAAACTCCCCAACACAAAACTGTCGGCGTTGTCTGCTTCTCTGCGCTCTCGCCATTGCCACATCCGATCATTAACTGCCTTTTACTAAAACACGGACATGATCCTGGACTGGCATGGTCCCGGTCCTGGACACAGCGACAAAAGACGGCTCTCCTTATTTAATTTAGTAAAATTTTAATAGTTAGATGATAACTTAGGTATCATCTATATATCAACTTAGCACACATAGATAATATTCAAAAACTATTGGAAATGGCAATGGCAAATTATAATAGTCGTGGTGAGCACACCAAACTCCCATGTACTGTATTTCTACTGTGGCCGACTTTTTTCCAGTTTCCGATACTTATGGTTTGAGTTCCCGCACAACTTGCGTGTGTCTCTGCGTCTTCTCAGTTCTGTCTTTTGTACTCCGTCACTGAGGTTTCACTGTGATTTTTTCACATTTGCAACTAATGAATGATTAAAAAGGACAATAAATATCAATAGCAAACAATGGAAAAACATGAAAGCTTAGCTGGATAAAGAAAGTGTGGCTCCAGCAGTTCTGATGTTTTGAGGCATCTCTAGTTCACTTTCTCTGTCATTTCTCTCTTGTATTAGGTTGGTCACGAATAGCTTCTACTTCCTCTTGGATGTCAAACCCATTCAATCGTTAATTCACTGTATTGACTATAATAATAGTCATCAAGCTAGAAAGTATTGTCTAGATCTCGAACCCACTAACTTTGTGGTCTAATCACTTTCTCGAATCTTCTCGCTTACATCCCACTAACTTAGCAGATTTTCAACGTTCAAATCCCACTAAGATAGTGGGACCACTATGAATAAGCTCGATCCCACTAAGATAAAATGTCCTTTCTCGATTTTTCTATTCTTCAGGCCACTATTTTAAAATGCAGAGAGTAGACTACCTGATATCTATTATCGATTTAAAGTTACCCAACAACCATGAAAGAACGTTTTATTTCATAATATGCTAAAATGAGGTCCAAGAAGTCAAAATTTAATGATGAAAAAATCGAAAATCAATATCAGGGGAGATCTGGTTGAGCTCAATTGAGTTCATGCGATCATGCTCAATCTCTGCATTTTACACTCTCTTTCTCGTTTTGGCGTTATCAGGGCACTTCCGCCAATTCTTCAAGAGACCTGCTCGATAAGGTTCGAGGGATCATCTGTCGTGCTGGGGAATCACTAAATCCTATCTGGATTCCCCAAGGGTCCTCATCACTAAATGAGTACATCGGATGATGCAATTGAAACAGATATATTGGGTCAACGAGTTTTCTGTATCACATCATCATTTTTTAGACATATAAAATTAGGGACCACCGAACCGGGAATTACAAAATCAAAACCGGCAAAAAGGTTGTTGACAAATTAGTAAACATCGTCACGTTGAAATTTCATTTTTCCTCGATTTTCTTGCTTTCTAAAGATAGCAAGGGCTGTGTGGGTCACAGAAAAGGAGCGTGCACGAAATAAGGATGTCTTTTAAGATACCTCGACCGCGCCACACCACCAATTTTGGTTATTGTACATATCGATTTATTGCTTGTTTTTCAGATAAATTGTTATTATTTTATGCCTGATTATTTAATAGTTGCCTTTTACATCCTCTAGTGCATTTCCATATTGCTACGTTAGTAATACAATTGAGAATAGCGCCTCTCAAAATCTGCTTAATCGTCGAGCTTTCCTTGATCTACCTCCGTCGACGGAGGCCTTCCCCCTCGATTAAACCACTCGGATCTTGTAGAGAATCTTCTTAGCTTCCACTGCACATGTCGTATGACCGATTTCTATCAACCGGAAGTATCGAAAACTTAGTTTGTTTGCCCGAAAATCGATGAAAACGCGTGTTTAGCACATTTTTTCGCTCAGCCTCGCTGACTGAGCCCTTCCCCCTCGATTAAACCACTCGGATCTTGTAGAGAATCTTCTTAGCTTCCACTGCATATGTCGTATGACCGATTTCTCTCGACCGGAAATATCTAAAACTTAGCTTGTTTGCCCGAGACTCGCCGCTAACGCGTGTTTTGCACATTTTTCGTTCCGTCCTCAGCCCCCCTCCCGCTCCTCGTCCGGAGCAAGTGAGATTCACATAAATGACAGTTTTCTATAAAAAATAGCCTCGAAAAATGCGAATATTTATTCTAAAATAAATAAACAAAAATACTGAAACAATGAATGAAAAACCTGCCTCACTGAACTCGCTACCGTCATACTGTAGAACTCCATTCCCGAGCTAAATTTGTAAAAAACGCTGAATTTTTGTTATTTTGAATATTTTAAAAGTTTTCTTTGTTGTGATAGAATCAGCATCGCCGATTCCATAGGTTAGACACATTGAACAATTTATTTACTGATTTTTTAACATACCCATTGCCCTTGCTATCTAAAGAGTGTTCATCTTAGCATTTCCGGCAGTGAATAAATAAGGATGAGTCAGCAAAAATTGTCAAAAAATGAGACGTTTCTATCAATGGGATTTTTTGTAAAAGCCTTTCGAAATTCCGAAATTTTCGTTTTCTTGACACAATAATTATTTGCGAATGAACAAGAGAGTGTTCATTCAAGACTTTATAGGAACATGAGGATCGGTAGGTGCATGACCTATATTCAGAAATGTAGGTGAATTTATAAATGGGATTTTTCATAATATCCGTCAAAACTCAGAACCGTAACGCAGAGCCGGAAAACTACCGAAGTTTAAAATGAGTATAATAAATTAAGTATTAATGCAATGATGTTGTAATTTGTTGTTTCATTATATTTATATTTTTCTTCAGTAAATGATAGATATCAAATAAAATGAAAATAAAGATAAGATGTCGGCTCATAAGGAATATGACATACTGAAAATTAGTTGACACGATGAACTACTAACTACACCAAAGGGGCGGAGCCAACGCATGCAAACTAAATGCACTGTTCACAATACGAATTGAGAATTTCATGCAATTTTATATATTTAACATGAATTCTACACCCTCAATTGCCCCGGGTTTGACAAAAACAAAAATTCAGAAGCCCAATTAGTGTTTCACATGAGGGTCCCTAATATAAAATGAATTTAAAAAATTAAAAATAATAAATAAAGTTAGTTCGTGATAAGAAGTGTAAAGAATATTTACCGTATCCATGCTTTTCCTTCAGCCCACTAACTTAGAGGGCCTACGAATACCACAGATCCTACTCCGAGACCTACGTCAACGCGACCCCAAAAATACAATCTCATGTGAAAGAGTGTCAGGGAACTAACAAGATAGTATGGGGAAAAGAGGAAAGTTTTAACTAGCCCTCATCAAACCTCTCCAGGGAAACCCACGACGGTGATCGCCATTTGTTGATAGAAAACATCAATCACGAAGATAATAAAAATCGTCGCTTCTTCATAGGTTTACATCGGATAATTTTTCCTAGTCTAAACGAGAATGGTGATTGGAAATGCGTTCCTTTGGGATTGACTTGAAATAGCTTTTGACTTGGGATTTAAATGATTTCGAATGCAATAACCAATTTGAATGTAGTTTTATGCTATAACTACAATTAATGTCAGAACTCAATAAAAAATGTAGTTAGATGAGAGCCAACAAACCGTTGACTCCTTTAACAGCGATGTTGTTGGTGAAGAGGAGTTCTGCCTGGCGGGAACAGTGACCGCCTTCTGCATCGAGTACGGAGTGGCTGGAGCAGAAGAGACATCGACAGTCTTGACGGGAGCAGCGAGGGCTGCGCCGATGTTGGAGGGAAGCTGCTGGTTTGCGCCACAGATCTGATAACGAATGAATGAATTATATAATGAAGCTGAGGACCCAATATCAGGAATAAACCAATCATAAACAAATTAAAATGACATACGATCTTAGAAGCAGTGCTTCCTGAGCGGACTAGCGACGCCATACTCAGATCTGATACCCCTGCAAAAAACACTTACACTGCGATCAGGTATGTGTGTACAAAAGTGAGGAAACCAACGAAAAGATTGATACTAAGGAAATCAATTAAAAAACACGTCGAAAGCCAGGGACGTAAAGACGTTAAAAGGAAGTTTAATCAC